>OU862877.1:42109629-43309629 GCA_917880725.1 Selenia dentaria
TAACAACCAAACATATTCGAAGCGTTGTCGTAGGACTGACCTCTCGCATTAATATATTAATTTAAAAAATATATAGTTGTAGCAGCTAGTTCTTTCCTTTGTGACTTACTTAAAGAAATATATGTGAGAAAACGTTCTGCAACTTATCCATCTAACGAAACGTATCTCAGCACTACAGTCAACTGATCGGCAAGAGATATGTCTGATGTGGAATCGACGCTTATTGAGAAACTAGCTGACCCGCCAGCGGCTTCACTCGCGTGGCCTCGCAGGATAAGGCTAATTGCAGTTTTTTAACTATCCAACGGGAACTCATTAATTTACCGGAATCAAAAGTATCCTATATATTGACCAGGGGTATAGCTACCGCCATACAAAATTTCATTTAAATCGGTCTAGTCGTTTCGGAGATTAGCCCGTACAGAGAGACGAACAGACAAACAGATAAACAAAAAATTTGAAAAATCTAAATTAGTTCGATTTTACTCCTTACATCCCCTCATTGACTCGGTTTTTCATTGTACAGAAATTTGACCTCTGCATTTTTATTATATGTAATAATAGAGAAGGAATGTTTGCCTTCAATAGTTTCATTAATTCAAGAATAACTAAAACATTACTTTTCAATAAGTTCATATGATTGTCTTCACTACCATATTTATTTGGGCAAACATGCGAACTAAGGAACTGATCGCACCTACCTACCCCGTGATTAATTCCCAAATATTTGCTATTGTATTGAGAACTAATAATTTCAGCATTGCCATGAAATGGTAATCCAAGGGTTGATAAAAGTTTAATCACTGAGATCAGTCTTTGCAAAAGTTTCATGCAATATTTATTTGTTGAATGAGATTCCCAAAGAGATGTCAATTCGGCCGTGAATACGCCATCTACTAATCAGTGTCTGCACACATTTTCATGGGAATGAAGTTATTGCGATACATTTTTCCAATCAGAAAATCCTGTTTAAAATTGCGATTGGTTTATACCAAAAAGAACACATAGAAAACCTACCTTACGTACCCAACTATATTTTCCAGATGGCGAATACATAAGCCACTCTCGTTCAAATTTACCACCACATATATATGTTTCCGAAAAAAACATTGATTGAAAGGAAAAAAACTTTGGTATCCTCGTGTGGCTTAGTAGAAAAAATCATATTCAAATCTATGATTCAAAGTGTTGACATAATAATATAACAATAATATAATTATAATAATTTATTTCATCACTTAGGTAGACAACGATTTCTCATAAAAAATGAAAACATCTTATGCTCTTAAAAAGAACAAATATTACAAAATATCTTTGTTTTGAGCTCCTGTCCCTGTACTAGTTAAAAGTGTTTTACAGGGTACATGACCTTCCCAGTTAAAGAACCACAAAGCTTATTTCTTTGTAGTTACTTAATAGCTAGTTAAAAAACAAAATTAGTGCAAGAAAAATAAAAAAAAATTTTTGAAACAATAACCAATGACACAAATAATACTACGGTTTTTAGTAAGTAAATTATATATATATATATATTTATATATATATATATATATATATATATATATATATATATATATATATATATATATGTGTGTATATTAATATATTAATGCAAAGTGAAAGGGTGTGTATGTGTTTGTATCAATTTTGAGGGAGGATAAGGATAATTTATTCAATTTAAATTTATTTCTTACTATTTCAAGAGTTACATATTTATTTTAGATCTAAAATAAACTGTTACGTTTCTTGATAAGTAAATTTTTGAAGTAAATTTTGGAGTAGTCGTTTTATTTCGAACCTACATAGAAGACGAATATCAACAATCTTGCAAATCCTATTATATAAACGCGGGCCCAAAATTAGAAAGTTTCGATTTGCAAGTTGAGTTCTAAATGATTTTAGACAACACACTCTGTCTTTGAGACAGACATTTGTTAGGATCCGTGCTTACACCAAAAATCTTGTACTGCTTTGATAATATTTTGCCATAAGCCAATGTCATTTTGGTATTCTACTCCTAGGTGGAGTACGTTTTGGTGTAATAATAATAGGTAGGTACGTATCTTATTCTCGGCCTCACATTCATCGACACCCGGTAAAGTAACTGTCTGGATGTCTGTTCAGAACATTCACTGCCACTGGGTCCACTGCCGCACCGCCATACTAGAAGGTTGATTCTCCGTTGATAGGTGACTAAATCCGAGTTGGAAAAGGTTTTGTGTCTGCTTGAATATTCACGCTTGTTTGCTATAGCTACTTTTTACGTTTATCTGAACCACATAAGTGTTGTTTTATTTGTTCCTCTGGCATTTTGTTACACTATTAAGAAATAGTTTGAATGAAAAACAATGCGAGAGAAATAGTGATAATTTTTATTACAAGAAAATAAGCGGCATTCATATAGTATAATATTAAATTAAACAAAATTAAATTAAATGTCCCAATCAATTATCAAACTTACTTGATAATAACTTTCCTAGTATATATGTTAGTCTATGATAATAACTTCAGTTATTGAATTAGGTACCTACACTCATTCTTCGAAACACGGAGCACAGTAAATTTTTTTTAATTGAAATCTCGGTCGTAATACTCACAAACTCATAAATCGCAATTACCGATTAAATGTATTTTGAAACTATTGTTGACCATACAGAATGCATTATGATATTTCTTGGAATGCATCCAATGAATCGGGGATTCCCCGCCCGACGTGTAAGACTTCCACATTTAACTAAATATCGTTAGATGGCGCATTTTACAATTATTTTTAACATGGCAACATTACTGGATTTTCTTTTTTTTCTTCTCTTTTTCAGGTAATACCAAAGAGTAGAGTAATATAATAGATAGGGAAGGTAATACCATTAAAAAATATAAGTTTCAACTTTTTCACCAATTTTATTTTCCGAGTAGAGTCCAAATTGATTTTGGCGCTGTGATCGTCATTCCAAATCAACGAAAGCGCGACATCGTAGACCTATGTGACGTCTTGGATTACGTCACCAAGCATTTGCGATTTAAACGACCACGCTACGAAGTGAAATCGCCGTGAGCAATCCGTCAAAAATGACAGTTCGTTTGATGTGTTGACACGTTGATGCGCTAGCTCAGCGTCAGTATCAATTAAAGTTGTCATTAGCGTAAGTATACCGGTAGGATACAGAAAGGCTACGAACTGTAACTTAAATACGAGTAGCTTACATATAATGTAAGTATTAAGTCAAAACTGATTCTACCTAGTCAATACCGTAACATTTTGTAACTAGCTGGTATTATTTATAACTTTGGCCAAATGTGATCGTCTAGAATGTATATTATTATGGACCCTTTACGTTGTGTTTAATTTATATTGTATATTTTAATAAGCCAATAATGTAATGAAGTACTCGTATATGATAATTTTATATTGGTAAGGTTAAAGTGAAAATACGTTCCTGAAAAGAGGGATAAAACACATCAAATATAATTCAGTTGAAAAATCAAATAAAACATATCAAGTAAAATCAAATAGTACACACAAAACAAACACATAAAAATACAAATATAAAATATTGCTGTCAAAAGAAACACATCAAATAGAAATCAAATAAATTCAAGAAAATAGGAAAACAAATAAAGAAAATATAACGAGCAACTGAAAGCATGCAACTTACAGAAAACAGCTACTGTTGGCTGGATTCTTGATCTTCTTTCTTCATGGCCATAATTTTGTAACACACACATACACATACATTTATAAACATATAACATACAATAATATAACTTAAAGGAATATAAAATAGACATCATGTTATAATACAAACCACACTTCTTTCTTAGCCAAATCTGTGACAGCAAATTCTAAAATAATTTGAAAGGAAGGAGGAGTTGTGGAATCTAGACCTTTTAAGATCTATAAATAGGAACCCTAAACGATTTGATTTATGTGAGGCTCCCTGCACCCTAGCACCCCATGCATGCATCCAAGAACCAGCAAATCCATCATTTGATTTCAACCTACACTTCTCCAAGAAACTAAACGTTCAAACTGTCACGCGCATACCGATCATTTGACTACGATTTATTTTATTTAAAAACATACTTTTCTATAATTCTCATCAGTCATCAGTTTTAATTACCCGATGTTTAAAATTAAATTACTATTATTATGTTTAATTTACCTAGTAACGAATATTATTTAATCACTAAATTTCAAATAACGCGAACTAACCCTAAAGGAATTTAATGACTCGTGTGTGTATGTGTACCTAGTGAATGTTCGAATCCGATCGTGGTCATGAATTCAGCAGGCTTGAATCCAGACGTTAATCTAGACTCTGAGTAATTTCCCCCCCCCCCCCCCCCCCCCCAGTGGCTAGCACTTCCCTGCTGTGGCGACAATGATTAGCAAGCGTCCGTTGGTTCTTCGTTTCTTCGTGTTATAAGGTTTCTGCCGACAACTTGTCATCCCCGCGTGAATTAAATAGTGTATGTACCTAAATTTATTCATTTAATTAGTTTTACATTTGTAATAAAAGTATATTTGTTAATAAGAAGATATTGTTGTATTTATTTTTTATGGAGATTTAACAGACAAGTATTTGTAGCAATTATAATATCTGATTTATATATATTGACAAGTCTCGTCCAAAGATGATTGTCTACTTCCAAAATATATGTAGATATCATTTATAATCCGTAATATTGTAAAGTAAATATTACATTCCTTGAGTAAACCTCCAGTTTAGAAATGAAATTATTCAATTTCAGTTTGATTAGTGATAATTAATCAGAGTCACGTTGAAATTTTATGATGATGAAGCTTATTATGTTCGTTGCGTTGATTATAAATCCGTTTAAAGTAGACAAAATTGAATATTGAAAGAAATGAATATGTGCTGTATTTGAATTAAATAGTATTATAAAGTAAGACTCCATTTGAAATTTTAACATTTGTTGCGATGTTTGGTAATTCACTTCATAAACACACATACAATCAGCACTTCTTCTAATTATTTTCCTAGCAATATCAGTACCTAGAATATTCTACCCTTACAATAAAATGACCGACGAAGTCCACCCAGCTGCTATCTCTGTAAAAGGAAAGTGAACGCATTTCCCAGATTCCTAACATATAAATTATAAATACAACGTAGTCGAAACCGCCGACAGCCGCTATGTCGCTAAACTGAAACTTAACAAAATAAACTAAGTTTATGCGTAAAATATAACATTATAATACATACAAGTTATCATTGACTCTACATAAATTAGCACTGCACTATAACATTCTCTGGCGAATTAATTAATTACTATATTACACATAAATTTTAAATTTAACAATGATTTCATGTAAATAAACACTGCACAATTAAATTTTAGCACACTGAAAAGACTTCTATTTTATTTCACTTTATCACTCACTCGCGACGTTATTTATGAAATGGAATTTTTTTTTACGATGTTCCTGATTTTGACCGTTTCAACGTTGGCTGGACCCCGACTGCCTCATGTAACGCTTCAAAATTAACAAATATTTTCAATATTTTAGCCAAGTCTCACGCCTGTCAGATACTTGAGACACACATTAGTTAAAAATTTATAGATTTTGATAAAATCGTCGCTTAACTGAAATCCACTTATGCACTTCAACTTTTTGTTGAAATTTCTGGTCAAAATATTATGTTATCCTTGATGCAGTCGACGAACTTCCAGCAAATACGATTACACCAACAAAAGCTAGTAAACTCTTATTATATGTTATATTGAATATTAACATTTATCTTTTCAGCTAGCAACTTAACTTTTGGAACCTATCCCTCAGATAGATAGGCGACTCTGAATCTATTTGTTATATTTTCCTTTTATTTTATATTAAAATAACAACATTCAACACACCGTCAAAACCCTTAATAAATTTCTTATTGATATGCAAAGTATTTCTATACATAAAAAAAAACATTTTAGTTTGTCGGAACATTACATACTGCAGTCGACTATATGGTTGGTTATTTGACTTCGCCCTTTGAAATAAATTAAGCAGGCGTTTTAGGGTTGAACAAAATTTTGGTTTGTTTATAGTTGCAAGTTAATACCAAAATCAGGTTGAATTATATTTTTATTTAACATAGCTCGCAAATGTATTTTTCACTTAAATGATCATTAAATATTTAATTGATTCACATTATCATTCTGAATGTAAACTCAACCTTTCTTGTAATCATGTAGCTATAAGCTACGTAGCTTTTAACTGCAAATACATTACAAAACTACTTTCGTATATATATTACCTACGTCGTTTTAAAACGATACTAACAAGTAAAAAAATTTTATTAATTAAACTATCCGTTAATTAGAGAAAACTTGTATAAACATTATGGTAGAATAATTATTATCCGTTTCGTGTTAAATTAATAATATTTGTTTACATTACTAAATTTACTTCAATCTTTTAACAGTTTCTGAATAAATCTATAGATTTAGGAATCTGCCAACCCTAATAATCAATACTTGCGTTAATGGGAACCAATAATATAACAGAAATAATATCGCTTAGGTTCACACTTGAAATAAATCTGTCAACGTAACATGTTCCACATTTTTTTTTAGCATTTAACAAAATTAAAATTTCGTCCACCGATAACTCTATTATCGCCTTTATTATTCAGAGCTTAAGCCCTTGAAATTTAACTATGAAGTGAAATTTGTTTTGTATTCATGCGCGCCTTCTCATATAACTAACAAGTACATGGAACCACGTTATGTGTATATAACGTTGGTTACAGAACCCAAGCAATTTCAAAAGTATTCATGATGCCTAGGAAAAAGTCATCTGAATTAATTTTACTTACCTACATAATTTGCTACAAAATTCGATTATTTTCTTAGGTCGATACGTATTATTTCGTATTTTCTAGACGTTGTTGCAGTCGTGCGAGTCTTATAAGATATAATCTATATTTATTAATAAGGTAAAAATTTCGGAAGTTTTTACGTTCACTTAACCTTAGCCACCTTTTGTAGCCTAACATATTACGATAAAAATACAACACCGTTTTTTCATTGTAAACTCAGATTTCACTAGATATACAAAAATCTCTTACAACTGTTTGGCACACTTGCAAAGTGTGCCCTGCAAAAAATTTGTGAGACTACAGGCAGGACATAACATTATTCTCCAGCTCTGTCACTCCATGGGAATAATGTATATACTCATTTTGCTCACTCATTGTACTAATACTACCGTGACAACTCTTTTGATACTTACTCTGAGTGCGCTAGCATCTTCAGAGTTTTATTGCATACAAGTAGAAGGCATTCTAGCGGCATTGTCGCCATGGTATGGTATGGTAGACAATAATTTTATTAAGAAATATGTATTTATTTTCTTTCATTTTGATGACCTGTTATCGATCCCAAACTACTCCATTCAATATTGTGCTCTAACAAATACCTTACATACTAGGAAACGCGGCGCGCGCGGCTTGCTACAAGTATTTTACATAGCTTCATTCTACTAATTTGACTGTCTTCCTTTCTTTCAGTTTGGTGTTTTAGTAGCAGCATATAGGCGTTATTTTGGAAACTCATGGTACCTTAACAGCACTTATATCAATGAATTAGGTTATTTGTTGTGTGGGTTCCCAGCGGACGAGCTTCGGGGCATACCCCCACAAACGTTCAAGGAGTTAAACACTGACGTACTTGGTAAACTATCTAGGTGCAACTCTAACCAGACAAAGGTATGTACTCTATTAAACGTGTATACTGTATGACATTTACTTTTAGTGATGAAGTCCCTCAAAACATTTTAGTGAAACCGTAGTATCCCTAACAAAAACGAAATATAGTGTGACGCAGATGTCACACTATACTGTTAGAAATCTATATTTCATGGCATCAGGGAAAGCTGATCCACAGGGCTATGATTAAAGCTGGCCTCAGACAGCCGGAATGGCTCTCTGGATTCATAATCTGGTATTCATAATCTTAATTCCGGTACCTTGCCTCACATATATCTTAAAAAATCAGATTGATCAGTAGTCTCGTGATTCCTGGCACATGCACACGTCTTTATGGAAGAGGAATGAATACTTATGGCATTACTTTTGGCTCTACATAATAAAAAAAAGGAATGCAAACGCAAATACTTCATTCATTCTTCAAATGTGAACAGAGTAAAGGAGAGTCAGTATCACATTATGGCGATAAAATTACAACAGACCCTGACATATTCTTCAATTACTACTAGAATTTCTATTTACTACTAGAATGTCAGTAGCATCATATGATGAATTACTATGTTTGCTGCGTAATAAAATACAAAAAAAAGACGCACACTTAAGAGCCATTTCCGCCGAAGAAAGACTTCAATAAAAGTATAACTAAAACTAAAGTAGATAGTATAATTTTAATCAATATGTACAGTTTTAATATATTTGAATAAATAACTATAACCATCATACAGTGTCATATTCATTTAAAAGTCAAATAATTATTCAGCAGCGTTTTACATTACTATTGCGGCATTACGTCCGGGATAGCTCGGTTTTACCCTATTCATAATCTGATTTCAGTATTTGTGTGCCGCTCTATTAAAATGTATGGGAATACGCGCGTTATGAAATCATAATCTTAAATATTCCGATCTGGAATTCAGAACGTTCCTCAGTATCATTCTTACAGATCAATCTGAAAAAATCAGAATGTGTGTGGAGTATACTGACTTTGTATGATTAACCGGGCTTTCTGAATTAATAATATGAATTATTATGATGTGATTATGAATCCAGAGAGCCATTCAATGGAATGGCTCTTTGCCTTGTCACCCAGCGAACTTAGAAACGATTTGATTTACGCGCTAACTTCGACCTTTTTGTTTGTAAACAAAGCTAAAATACACACATCAAAAAAGTCTAAGCAACGCACTAATTAAAAATTTAAATTTTAGGATGGTTCTTCACATTATAACGTTTGTATTTTATTATTTAAATATTTTTTAGGGTCTTAATGATGTAAAAATAACAGGTCTTGTCATTCAATAGTTCTTTTAAGGCGAAATGAGTTCCAAATTTCATGATTCGACTTCGCGATAACTTCGTTTTTCGACGCTTAAACCTAATAACCGAAGTTGAAAAAAATTTTTGTGTAAATTGAATATACGTCCTTATGAAGTATGGGAGCCAATACACGATTGAGCAAACTTGGCTCGATAGAAAAAAATCGGCAACATTCCCTAAATTTTGCAATTTTTCTTACGTGCTTCGTGGGAAAAAGCATTTTTATTTAATTACGGGCAGGTATATTTCAATAAATGTATCATATTCGAATTCCCAATGAAATTTACTAGTGAACTATGGACGTTTTTATCATTAAAATTTAATCATTTGATTGTACGAAATAAATATAAAAAGTATTAGCACGTATTCAATTGAATTTTCGCATTAAATCGTCCATTCTGGTAAGCAATTCTTAACCTTATGTAAAGCACAGTAAATTGTTTTAAAATTAGGGTTGGACCGCGCCTAAATAAGATAAATAAACAATATTATAATGTACTGTACAAACTAAGGTACCTTCACAAGAAACTAAACTTTTTTTAACTAATTGAAATTTCTAAAGAAAATTAATTTATTGTGAAAGAATTGGATAATTTAATACAAGGTATGGCCTCCTCTGCTATTCAGAACTTGTCGGCAACGATTATTCATAGAATTAATGAGACTGTAGGGACATTGTAAGTATGAATGTTGCATATCAGCGATTTTGTGTGTGAAAGAGAGATGTATGATCGGAAGTCGGCCAGTTACCGCGCACTGACCGGCTAGCGTGCTAGTGTTTCGTGTAGGGATTTTAAATAAATAAATAATAGTTTATTCCAAGTCGGGTTTTCTATTGAAGGTCAGTGGCAGTAACTCCAATGCAGTGTAGGACCCTCACACATATAAATACATGGTTAGCGTAATATATAGGTATATAAGTGACAGACAGAACACGCAGTGTAGACGTTAGGGGTGATAAAAGCAGCCAATATCGATATGATTTGCTAGAACACTGTATATTTTACTCTTATAAGGTAATACAAAACGATATACAGGGAGCGCGAGTAGTGCGAACGGGCGATGCCACGAAAACTGACTATGTTCTCAAAATGGAGGTCGGGTTTTCCCCGCACCCTCAGTTCACACCCCTCGCGCCCCCTTCACATGCAAATGTGGTAAAGTTATGCATCGCTAACACGCAGTATTAATTGAAGTTTTTTAACACGCATTTAGCACACCGTAGCGTGCAAGACTGTTTTTGTCATCTTGCAGCAATCGCTCCCAATGGAATTGTAGCAAATCCTTCACCTGTTGGGTTGTTATCACTCCATCCAAGTCCTTCAAAACACGTCTCTGGAGCATGTCCCATGCGTGCTCGATGGGGTTGAGGTCTGGCGTTTGTGCAGGCCAGGGCAATACTCGGATGTTCTTCGTTGCCAAGTATTTACTGGTTCGCCGAGCTGTATGCGAACGCGAATTGTCATACATTAAGGTAAAATCGGAGCCAAAGGTTTATGCAAATGGATGGACATAAGGCTTAAGAATATCCTCAACGTAATTTTCAGCGTTCATGTTTCAATTTACAAAAACGAGCTCAGTTCGCCTGTTATATAGTGTAGCCGCCCATACCATAACTGTTGAGCTGCTTTATGGATGAACTTCCTGAACGCACCTGACCCTTTCAGTAATCTATGAAAAAACAAAACATAGTCGAAAAGTTTTTTTTACATCCAGCC
Organism: Selenia dentaria; assembly: GCA_917880725.1. Taxonomy (NCBI): domain Eukaryota; kingdom Metazoa; phylum Arthropoda; class Insecta; order Lepidoptera; family Geometridae; genus Selenia; species Selenia dentaria. The sequence continues at coordinate 42,120,389 of OU862877.1, forward strand.
AGTATGTCATCAAAACAAAAAAGTTCACATACCTATATGCGTATATAGGTATGTAAACTTTTTTGTTTTTATGTAAACTTATAAGTAAGGTATGTAAACTTTGAGTGAGTTAAGACTTCAAAATTGATTAATATAGTTGGTAAAATTTGTGACATGATGCATGTTGCTTGGACTTTTTTGATGTGTATAACTTGAAATTATTAATTGTCGTCAATTATAGGGCAGATCGGATGGAGTTAGTTGAAAATGACTAATGAGATCTAAGCAAACACTGTTTGTTATTCATTCGTCATTAGGGCCAAAATTGTAAACAGAATCGACCTAAATTAATCAAATGGAAAAATGTAAACATATATGTATGATACTAGCTCTATTCGAAAGGGCTATAAGATTGAGAAAGTGGCTAATTAAGATGAAATAAAATCCTTTTTTGTTCGAGGTACTTGTAATTAATATTTGATTTAACCAAAGTTAGACACTACATGATATTATATAATTAAACATTCTGGGGTCTACATGCTGCATGGTATTACTTATATATAATAAAACAGTCTGGGTTCGGCGGCTCTACCTGCACTGAAAATTACTCCCCCCCCACATTGTATATTTCTAGGTTTTCATCTGCGTTTATAATCGTATAAGTATATAATATAGTTGGTTCAGTATACCTACCTATTTTAGTGTGAGAGACTCACAAACATCAATACATTCATTAATCTTTGTAGACATGCCATACATTTGAATCTTCTTACCAATATTCTAAATAGAATATTTGGATAAATGGAGGTCTGTTATTTTACAACTGTACCCGTATCTACTCATCCCAAACGTGCGTCACTTTATTCACTATTGTATTTAGATACTTACGTGTAATTTGATTTCAAATTTAGGATAATATCTACCTACCTATTAATAGTTTATTATCTATCTATACATATTGATATTTTAGACGCTCTACAATATTGCAACACATCCAGATGCCTACGGCGAGCCTTACAAGTGGACATCTCACGAAGTGAACAAACTTGGATCACTTTTTGCTTGTAAGTTTACATTTAGGTACTTACAAGATAATTATAAACTCTGTATTACCTCTATATAAAATGGCTGCGCTCCGCGGTTTCACCCACGTGGTGATGGATGATGATGATGATGAAAATAATTTTATGTCCTTCCCCGAGATATGACAAATTCAAAAGCACAATAACCATAAAAAAATTAACGGTTAGCTGCTCCCCGCGGTTTGATGATAATGATGATGATGATCATGATGAAAAGTATCCTATGCCCTATTCCCCGAGATATGATAAATCGAAAAACACAAAACATTTTAATTTGTCCAGCAGTTCTTAATTTATAAATGGTGTATCTAACACGACTTTGCTTTGTATGTACTTGTATACTAGCGACTGCCCACGTCTTCGTTCGCGTATAAGGCTCGCCTTCAGCTTTGCCATAACCTCCCATCTTTTCTAGGTTTTTTTTCATAAGAACCTTCTTCTGACAATAATTAAAGCGACAAAAAAGAATTGGCAGGATTGTGCCATCCGTTCTCAAATTATGGCGTGACCAGAAGAAACGGGGGTTCATTTTTATGCATATAAGTAGTTATAGAAGATAGATTTAAACACTTTACTTCGTATTTTTATAGTGTATACCTACTATTAATCCATCAAAGGTCATTGGTCAGCATAGGGCCAGACACAATAGAAATTTCATTGTTATAATATAACGACTCTTGAAGGGTTAATATAGTAGGTATACACTCTAAAAGGTAGGTAATCCATAATGTAATTACGTTTTTAGCCATTCCCTCAAACGAGATAAGCGCGATACAGTTAGAAGCATCATCGGGTATTTCTGCGAGAGTTTTGAAGATAATGAGTCAACAAAAGTTAGATTATTTTACAAAACAGCAGATATTACGAATGAACAAAAAAGCGCGGAGGTTATACATCTTGAGGATGCAGTTGAAAACCGCCCTTGATATGGCCCAACTAGCCAAACATGCAATCACTGTTAAATCGCAAGCTTTAGTAGTCACTGCAAGCGTGATGTCCTTCATCATGTATATTGTTTATTGAGGTGGTGGAAGGGATGGTATTTAGTTATAGTAGATTGTTGTACAAGGGGCTAAAATGACCTTTATACACGAGTTAGTTTTATTTCCGAGCTTTAGCAAAGGCAGTAAATAGAAACCGATTTATACTTAATGGATTTTTAACACCGCGTGACACTTTGATTTTCACTACGATTGTGAGAAAATAAAATAATCGAATACAATAATAAATAGTTTAATTGATTAAAACTAGATGCAATTTTTAAAATATCAATATTGAACGAAGCACGCATTCTACCGAAGAGATCGCCCCTTTTAGTTTCATTTTGTATGCAATAACGGACTTTTTCAGCAAGATTAATGGAAAAATTATTACACTTTAGGTATCCATCTACGGCCGCTTAACCTATCTTTCGTCGATTTACCCTACTAGAGATAGATATTTCACATAAGTTCCATACAAATTGTGTCAAATTTCTGTTCCTCGTTAGGCTAATCGTGGATTTGTTCAATTTACTTTATGTTAAAAGTTCTCATGTATCCGAAGAAATTGGAGATGTTTTGGAGAATGGTTAGTTCAAGAGTATGCTCTCTTATAATAATAATGACGTGGGACGATTGGTAACACCACAAACATACAGTAACAACCTTAGATAACACATGTTTATGCTGTCGCACAAATAATTGTCCCAGCTAAGGCTTGAACCTGGAACCCTGAGCTTCCAAGGTAAGGTTTTGTAACCTAACAATTGAACAAAAGGGGCTGTCGTAATGTAATGTAATCGATTTTGATAAGTGTGTATTAAGAATGAGATTATTATAAAACTAGCAGACCTGACAGCGGCTACCTTGGTCTAAGCTAAGCGATACGAAGCTACACTGCTACTGGGAATTTCAAAACATTTTGTTGCAAACAACACAAAAAAAGGAATTGTGAAGAAGTCCTGCAGATGGCAATAGACTTTCTTCCTATGACAGGGAACAAAAACAATATCTGACGAAACGTGGTTGTTAAAACACCTCTGCCTTCGAGGATAAATATTGTGTAAGAAATTGCTATTTCAAGCTTGACAGCTGTCATCCGAAATGAAGTTCACCACAACCACAAGATCTATCACTTTTGCTAAAAAACTAGTGGTCTACTCGTTAAGATCAATAATTACTGAGATAATTACATATATTGCAAGTTTAACAGCTGTCATTAAATTATTTATCACATTACCATATACAGTTGACGAATAAAATAGCTAAATTAATATATAAGACTGTCCAGTAACATCGAAATCGTTTTTGATGTGACAGCTGTCAATGTGACAGTTCACATTGACAGCTGTCACATCAATAACTATTTCGAGGTCATTTATTGTTCGATTGTTCGTGTATGAAATAAGAATCGGAAAATATGACAGCATCCGTCAATTTGACAGCTGCCCTAAAAATTGTTTATATTAAAGTAAACTAATACCTTTGTATACGTATAATATGTGATGATTAGGTGATATGTAAATAAAAAATTTACATTAATTAATATAGAAGACATCGCTACAAACATTTTTTTGAACATCGTGATCAGTTTCGACATTTAATTAATTTTAGTTTTTGTAGCCACGGATACCGGTATCAGCGAGTAATTATTAATTCGTTTCTATGTTGGAAACGGATCCCAGTATCAGTGGATACAACCCGCCGGGATCCGTGGCTAATTCAATCTGATCCCGGGATCCGTGGATACAAACCCCATTATTGCATACCCTCTGCAGTAGTTGCTACCATTTTACTCATTTTTGCATTGGATCTACCTTGTTACCCTTAGATCTAAATGTTTAGATCATTATATATTTTAGTAACCACTTACGAGTATGCCTTTGTATAAGTCCAGATTAAATTTACATGCCTAAATCACCATTTAGGTGAATTATTATAATCTTTATACAAACAACTTTCTGTTCGGGATGACGCCGTCTTGCAGTGAGGAGAAATCATAAAATGTTCACTGTTATATTCTAATATATTAAATTGTTCTAAATAGTTAAATGTTATGGTTTTATATTATGTTATAAATGCAACCGTATGCCGTAAGTACCAAACTTGAACTGTCTTAATAAATATATTTCCATAATTAGGTAATTACGACAAACTAAATGTGAAGTATCAGGAAAATTAAACCAAATATGTCCCAGGCCAAAAATGAGGATGTTATGAGTAGTTTTAGCAAAATGAGAGTATGAACGTGAAAATTTTATATGATAATAATATCAGCAAAATAAAAACTTAAATTACAATATTAGTAATGATATGAGGAGGACTATGAGTTACTAAGGGGCTCCGGGGTCTAGGTCTTGCTAGCACGATTTGCCACTTTGTTTTACAACTCCATATAAGTTACATGACTGAAGATTCTGACGTTCAGCCATGTTTAGCCGGGAACTGTTCACTTCACTTGCCCCGAAGAGAAAGCCCCGCAGCCGCCCTTACACTTGTAAATTTTACTCACGTATGAACCTTGCGTTAAATTACGGAATGTAAAAAAATCTTTGTAAGTAGCTTATCGTAATTTCTTACTACTTGCGTAAGTTGGAAAATTCAAGTCTAAACGTGTTTGAATTTGCTTACGGAAGCGTCTCACCCCTTATCGAAGCAATGTGATAATTCAAGAGCTTACGTAATTATTTTTGGCAACAATAGCAAAACAAACAAAAAACTGGTTAGCACCTGAGGTGGAAAGTTTAAAAACTGCACAAGCATTTGCATCACAACCCGTACTCTGGGACTACAAAAATAAAGAGCACAAATACAATGTGAACAAATTTAGTCTATAATGAACTAAGTGAAATGTTTTATACAAAGCCAGAGGAAAAAGTAAGGAATTTGCATAATTTGAAAGGGCAATTTAGCCAGAAATTAGCGAAAATAAAAGAAAAATAAGATGATTGAAACTGTTACAAATGAAAATTACATATCAAATTTGCCGTATTTTAAAGCTCTTTCTTTTTTGCTACAACCACGCAAGGTGTGTGAAAAAAATGCAATTGATACTTTGCTATGTTTTTTTATTCACTCAAAAAGATTTATTTTAGGTATTCAACTAGAATACTGGTACTGCCATGAAACTTCACCAATTGTTGGCATAATATATTCGTCATAATTCTTCTTTAACGTAATTGCTGTTACAAAAGGGTTGTTACTGTTATTGCTATTTTAATTGTACAAAACTATTGGCGGGTGTTTCCTCAATGTCGTCTCGGATTAAATATCGCTGAGAGTCGTTGCCCAATGCAAAAAAAAATGAAGGGTTGATACCTTTTTTTCTGCTCTGTGGTTGATACTGCAAGTCGAACACTATGGATACAGTATTCGAAGTATTGGCCAAAGAGAGACGACCTTCAAATATTTGCACACTATGGCTACCTTCCGGTAAGCGCCGAAATCACTTCCGGCGTTTGCGCACCCATTCCCTTACAAGCCCTCGATCATCGTGAGCGAGTTAGATACGACATCGATGACGTCACCGAAAACGCTAACGCCGCGACTACCTGGGGCGCGATCAGAACCTCAGTTAGAGCATACTCGGAGTGTAACTTTTCACATTAACGCCGTCCCGAACCTCTGGATAAAGCACTCGGTTGTTCTCAACTCGAGCGTTCCGAAACTCGGAGTGTTGAACTTTTTAACCATCAAAATCGATCGGTAAACGGTTACAACCCGCATCTGACATAACTTTGTCCAATCAGACCACAACAAACTTCTTCTACTTCTCTTTTCTCAAATAATATAAGGTAAGGATCAAGTTATCTGTCAATGTCAAATTTGTCAAAGTCTGTTTGAAGTTAGAAAACAACCGTGGCCGTTCCGTACCTCAGGGCGAGTTAGAAAACAACTAAACAAGCGCACTTTGAGGTCCTGAACGCGCCCCAACGCTAGCGGATCGAAGGTGAGTTTACGTGGTCGTTGCGAGCTGTCACTGTCAAATATCAATACAGGGTTCTATCGATGTTTTACAGAAAATTTGGCGCGCATTTTGCGACCGCGTTAGTGTTTCATAAGAGTTGAGTATTCTATGCATTGTAATAGCAGCTAAAGTTTGTGCCCGATAGGCTGTGCATAATGCCGGGCAGGCTGATGTAAGAACGCCAATGAGGTGAGTGAAGAAAGACTTCCGCAGCTGTACTTGACCAGCCAATTTTATCACTGAAGTATTTTGAGGAAATTAGAGCCATCTGCCCTGCTACGACTATTAATGATCCGTGACCAAAAACCTAAGACCCACATCGACAAATAGACTTATACTGACATATAAAAAACCACACAAGCCAGCGACTTCACAAACGATCAGCCGATGGATCAAACAGATCTTGGTCGAGTGTTGTATAGATGTGGCAACATTTAGTGCACATAGTACGCGGCATGCCCCCACATCTGCAGCGCGAGCCTCTGGGGTTTCATTGAACATGATTCGAAAAACTGCTGGTTGGACGAACAAATCACAAACATTCGCAAAATTTTACAACCGGCAGGTAATAGACAGTGATGATTTTGCCACATCAGTCTTACTAGGTAATAATACAAATAATAACCCTTAATAAAATAAGAAGATAAACGCTGTTATCATAATACATATATAAGATGATTATAACTTATTCTATACTAATTATGTATTAGTATAGTTATAATATGTTCCAGAATGTAACATTGATGTTAAAATAGGGAATGTAAATGTAGAATAGTTATTTTATATTTTTAGTGTTAAAATACATTAAAAATAAAAACTTGAGACATATGTTTCATTTACAAAATTTCCATCTCTAAATATCTACGGTTGTTTATTATATCTGAAGAATGAAGCGATGAAATATAATATATGATCAAACGAACTTACATGTGAAGTTCAATCAATATTATATGAGTACGCTTCATTCGAAGATATATTTTCCCTCCCACCCGATAACCTGAACAGTAAATTTTGTTTTTACTAGTCTCTGAAAGAATGACGAGCGTTCACAGCGCCTGCTACTTGAAAGTACAAGTCAAATGACTTACTTTTTACTCTTAAAAGTGTGAAGTTACCGACAGGAAAAAGGAACTACGGTTGTTTATTATATCTTCGAATGAAGCGTACTCATATAATACCGATCGAACTTCACTTGTAAGGTCATTTGATCATATAATATTCAACACTAAGATGGAGGATGGCCTGGTGCCATCAACTTCGTGTACTTTATATTATTTATTACTAGCGAAACTCATCCTTTACAAACAATTTACATATATCATATCGCTGAATGAAGAATTTCAGCTCCAATCGGAAAGTCCACAACAATATGAAGGACAAGGAAAATCACATAAAAGACAGTGATTCTCAAACAACAATGTGATTTTCAACTATTTACAGCATTATTGAACTTTAGTTTGATTTTTTTATATTTTAAGATTAAATAAATAAAACCGTTTCATATATTGATACATTTTTTTGTTTAATGTGGCGTAAATGGCGGTGCATACTTCAGGTACAAACATTTAATTTGTTGATGCGGATATTCTGAAGAAGTATGTTAATGATTCATAGGAATCACCTAAAAATTGCGAGCTGACCCTACTGGTCAGAAGCTATCAAGTTTTGATATGAACTGAATTTACAAAATGGTTCCTACATACCTGAAGCTAAAATTCGAATCGCGACCATAAGTTTCTCAGCTGGTGGAATTTCCTTACGAAATCTTGTACCTACTTATCTTCTTTTTCAATCATTGGCGTTACTTGTTTCAAAATAAATTCGAAATTCGTAGCATTTGTTGTGTGTGTTTTTTTTTCCTTTCTCAACTCCATCAAGAGACTTTCAAATGCACCTTGTGGTATTCGGTGGTCCAGTCAAGGTTTTACCCTGAATTTTCTTTGCTTTCATTTGAAATGATAATATAAGCAGTAACAGATGCTTGAAAGTGATACTGAGAGGGCATTTTGGCTTCTGATACTTGTAAGTAAATGTAAATGGACTTGTAAGATTTTACGCCGGGAAAACTCAATCAAAAAAAAAACTTATGTAAGCATTATTAGTATTTGCAGCCGTAAGTTACATAAATTTTTCGAAAGCAACTTACAAGACAAGTATAATAGTGCTTAGGTGGCCTGACTCTGTGTGTAAATTACTCTATGGTCATAGTCTCGTGACCGCTTTCATGTAGGTACCAGGTAAACCTGTGTCAAAAAAACACTAAAGGGGAACATCCGGTTCTAATATTTGATTAAAGGATCCGGATGTTCTCAACTGTATACGTTTTTATTAATCGTGATTTATTTTAAGACCTTATTAAATTAAATGGTAACTTCGATCATAATACGTAAATTATAAAAACAATTTCTAGATACTTTTGTTTCGTATTTCAATAGATTTTGACTTAATAAAATTTAAAAGTATGAGTTTTGCTACGTGGAACTAGTTTTGTTTAAAAAGAAAAACCGCTATTTTTATACACCATAATCATCTCTTTCATTCTATTCAAAATGTTTTGTTTCTTTCTCTCTGATTTTATTAGTCCTTGTGTTGATTTCCTTCCTTTCTTTTTTTGAAAATCACGGGGAGGGCTCAGGGCGCGATTAGGTTCTAGAATATTTACGTAATTTATTGTTGTAAGTTGTTATATTTATTGGCTAAAATGCCCCCTGTTAAGCATTATTCGTCAAGTGAAGTGAATCAGTATGAATTATCAACAAGATTATTGTCTTTAACTGAAAATAACACATCGTACACTTTGACACAAATCAATGGCCAAAGAATCTACAGGAAAGCTCCACATGCATGGAGCGGGCCGGAGCCTTCTAGGAATTGTGAGGTAAGAAGTACTAAGAAGCTATCAAATAGAATTTTTGTACCAGAGTTAATTCAGTAGTCTAGGTGATCGCCTCCGTGCATGGTCCACACATCAGACAAATTGGCTGGCCGGAATAGTTTCTCTGCATCTGTTCCTTCGTTGGGGACTAATAAAGCATTAACTTATAGTACCTATTTATTTCCTCTGTATCTTTGACTTGTACATTGTTTTATTCCTCATTCTCTTTCTCATTCCACGATTTGATAGTTTGACCTTGAATTGTGGCGTAATGTGATACAAACGTTTGGGCGCCAGGACAGCCTCAAGAGTCTACTGTTGATCGATTCTTATACGATTCTTGTACGATCTTTCGTTTGTTCAATATAGCATAAGGCTTGCCAAAGAACACGTTTTAGGCATTTTTGGCGGGACGATATCTATCAGTGATTTTCAATTTAACGGGGAAACTACGGTGGTAGCGCAAGTTTTGTCACATACATCTGATATTATTTGTTGTTAGATATGAGTAGGGCTGTGCGGCCATTTTTACGTAATAATGGGTTTCTTGGATACGTAATGTGACTGGTTGTATGAACTTGTAAGTTTTGAAAACAGGTGTTGATAAATTTGTGCTTTGTCATGATTCTTCTTGTTTGTCGTTCCCTTACTACTGAGGATTGTAACCTTATACGATTTGTCTTCATTTGCTTCTGTCCTGCACCAGTTCAATAGATCGTAGAGTTTCCCCTGTTGCCTCTATAATGCTTTTAAACTCATGTTGGAATTTGGCCCCTGAAACGCTTCCCCGGCATTTGTCCCACAATCAACTACTTCTCCAATTCATGCATATGTGATCTCGTTATATGTGTCACGATACTACTACACATTTCTTGTTTCTTTTTGCCAGTTCTCATGGCATTTGCAGCATATGAAGAGATGTTCAGAATATATAATACTAGTATGTACCAATGAGATTAACTATAGAGACGTTTTGCTTCTTGAATATGAAGTTTAAATATGGCATATTTTATGTTATACCTACCTATTAACTATAGTATGCAACTCGCACAACAACATTAACTACACTGACAAGATTAATAGAACATGAAGATATATGAATCCTAGCTGTTAGAAAGGGATCAACATATTATAAACAACCTATAAGCCTATGGCTGACCATTCGACCGGCAATGGCAGCCTCATTCTCTCTGTCGCTCTTAAATGTAATGTAGCTACTTGTCTCGTTCACATTGGTGGCAAAGCGACAACGTCGCACAAACTAATTTAGATTGAAATACAATTTTTGATTTTGCATTTTTGATTGATAAAATGGAAAAACAATTCTTTATTATTATTATAACGAAAAGATACATCCTTCTTGTTTTTACATTCATCCCAGTATATGTTCTGCAGTTTCTGAACACACAAGAAGGCATTTTTTCTAAAATCTTGATATGCACTGCGCCATTGACAGATGGGCTGAAACTAAGTTGACTCAAGACAATTAGCTTGTTGATTTTGCCAAGCCGAGTGTGGTAAGGCATTTCTACCTCCATAACATCATTGGTATGTAAGTAATAATATAAAAGTCAGTCAATGTTGTAGACTTTCACGGGTTGTATTTAGTAAACATATCTACAATTACTAAACTAATTACATATTATCTACATGTAACCCACTTGGTCAAAGCATAATTTATAACTCCCGGGTCATAACACAGGGTTGTTATTAGTTTAATGTATGTATCTGTGATCTGTGGCATTGTAACTCCCAATTTTGTTTGAAAGGTAACTTGGTTATGAGTGTTTGCTATAAATTACATATCGGATCCACTGCTTGAAGATAAGAGCTGATTTTTAGTTGGGAAATATATATTAAGGGATGTCTGCAATTTCTATGGTCTGATCAATTTTAATTTTGGTATCCTGTTACTTCAATAATATTATAAGTAGATGGTAACCTTGTCTTGAAGCTGCATCATCCCCTGCAATCTGCAGGGTACAGAACTCCTCACCAACTTACAGCAGATGGATCCTGTGTGGACTGACTGGAGATTGGTCCCACTTTATAAGATATGGATAGATAGGTGGATGGTGAAGAGTAAAATATAAATTATTTTTTTACTCTTGAGTGGTTACTGTTTGGTAGCTGCAGTGTCACCCAGAACTTGAGCCCGATGAAGAACCATGTGCATGGGAAGTTTTATTTTTGTCAACATGTTAGGTGCTTTTAAATTATGTTGATTAACCCGTCCGCATCAGGACAAAAAATAACAATAGATTTATGAATGAAACTTGCCTTTAATGAGGCTTGCTGATTCGGACAGATTAACACATTAAGTTTCACTATGTGGTCTACACATTTCAATTGTATCAATGTGCAATATGATAAATTTTCTTTATATAAGTATTCTTCAACCATTTTGACCATTTCCCTACAGAATAATTTAGCCACTGACCATATGCATAGTGAGCTGTGATTGCGCTTTTAACAGTACATATTATGTTTGTTTGTTTTTTGGTTGGATTAAGAAACTTTGAATGTCCAGTTTGTATTTGAATCAATTTCAATTCCTAATAATATATTATGTGTGTACTTTTTAAAATTTTTTAATCAATTCATAATTCCAAGTTCAATGTAGATAATAGATATTTATGGTATAATAAAAAAAATACAATCTACATAATGGTAATTATTTGTTGCCACATTTGGTTAATTTTATATGAGACTCATGGTTTCATCATCATCATCATCATCTCAGCCGTAGGACGTCTACTGCTGAACATAGGCCTCCCCCATGATGATGATGATGATACGAGGACTCATGGTTATGGTGCTTCTAGTTTGATGATTCTGTCACAATTTTTCCATTTAGTACTAAAATACTCAAATTACATACTATATCCTCACTATACCTACATGCTGTTGATACCTTTGAAGTGGGCACTACGGTACAATAATATATACTAACTGCACCCCGGGAATTCATCTGCATGTGCAATGTGTCTATTCCACAGGAACCTGTTTTGGAGATTGTAAAAAGTAAAGTAACCAGTGTGTTAAAATGATCTTCATTAGAAATTTGAATAGGAATGGACATAGCCCGCTGTATGAAGTGATAATAAACACACTCGCAGAACTTACGGCAATAACACTAGTGTAGACAGCAACAGCGCGGCGGTGTGCCTCTGACTTTCTACAAGTTCAAAACTTCAGACAGTCGTTTACTTCGAAAAAACATAGTTAGATAGTCAGAAAAACAAGTCATTGCTTCGACAGCACATTTATCCCCTCACCAGTCGACTGTCCATATAACAATGAAATTTCTATTGTGTCTGGGTCGTTCGACTGATGAATGAATATTAGACAAGTTTTATCCCAAAAGTGCTGCGTTATATCCTCGACTGTCCATATAACAATGAAATTTCTATTGTGTCTGGGTCGTTCGACTGATGAATAAATATTAGACAAGTTTTATCCCAAAAGTGCTGCGTTATATCCTCGACTGTCCATATAACAATGAAATTTCTATTGTGTCTGGGTCGTTCGACTGATGAATGAATATTAGACAAGTTTTATCCCAAAAGTGCTGCGTTATATCCTCGACTGTCCATATAACAATGAAATTTCTATTGTGTCTGGGTCGTTCGACTGATGAATAAATATTAGACAAGTTTTATCCCAAAAGTGCTGCGTTATATCCTCGACTGTCCATATAACAATGAAATTTCTATTGTGTCTGGGTCGTTCGACTGATGAATGAATATTAGACAAGTTTTATCCCAAAAGTGCTGCGTTATATCCTTAACGAGAGGTAAGTTAGCCTAATTCTGGCTCATCTGGCTAATTCTGAATTAATCCCACAGAACGTAGCAAAGTACCTATCTAGTCAGAGCAGTCACGATGGGTGCGACAAGCGTTAGGTTGAATGGTGACCACACAACGCGCGAGCGTGCCGCGCGAAGTGCCAGAATTAGGGTTTCACACGTACCACGACCACAACTACACCACGTGGTCGGGCGCATATTTTGTATTGAAAATGAACGGTAGAATTCACACGCACCACATTTTGCCGTCATTATCTACCGCGTGTGTGACCGACTACAAAACAACAACAAGCGACACCGTGAACTAGCGGCCGACCACATCGCAGATACGTCGCGACGACGCAACGACGACGGTGCGCGGCGCGCACGTCTGCTCTCCTCCATTCATTCATGCTGCGGTGTTTGTATACTGAGGTGCCGCAGTTAACAAAATTTCCGACAGCGAGACTATTGAGTCAAGGCGTGTTTCCTCTATGAAAGCCGGAATCGAACTGTGTCTACACACGACGTACGTAACCACATCGCAACAACTAGCGACAACGCAAACACATCGACATTAATTCTTGGGATGAAATTCTTGTCGAATATTATGTCCTGTCGAAGCAATGACTTGTCGAAATGTTTTTACGAAGTACCTAATTGACGAGTGTGAATGGGACATCATTATCTCGCCTTTGTTATGCATTGTGATGTGAGCTTTAATGTCTTATCAACTCAAAGCGCTTTAAGGTTTTTTAATCTGCGCTTTAGGTATGAATACCCGCTTTCAGTTGGGATCATTTCATGAAAAAAAATGTTGTTTTAGTCAAATATCATCCAGCTTATTGATGATGAAACTTACAGAAATACTTCGTGTTTAACCATCAGTTGTAAAACGAAATATCGAAACTTCATTTAAAGAAAATTATCCGCTGATGTCTCGTCGATCGGTTAATTTTTAATATTAGTAAGACCACAAGAGACAAAAATAACGGCCCAATCGAAGACGATAACGACGAAATCACGAATCCTCAGCGTAACTTGACAATTAAATACTTACAAACTTTCAATCATCATCATAGAGTATGTTTTGGTTTGGGCACCTCTAAATACTAATATTGTAAAAACGTTAGTAATTCTATCTCCATTTGTTGTTACCTTATTGCGCCTACACGGCTGAACTCATCGTTATGAAATTTGGCAAGGAGATAAACTGTATCCCGGGGAAGGACGCAAGATACTTTTCATCATCACCAACTATCACCGCGCGGCTGAAAACGCGCGTCCCAGCTAGTAATATACTCGTACATATATGTAAAGGAGATATTGAAATGCCTGACGTTTGTGAAGGTATTCATCGGGCGCATTCCTCACGACTGCTTCGAAGACACGCTGGTGCCGCTGTTCCGCCAGGCGGGAGAGCTGTTCGAGTTCCGCCTCATGATCAACTTCTCTGGTTGGAACAGGGGGTAAGTTTCTGTATATTAAGTAATTTGTTGATTAATTTATCAGTTGGGATCCAGTGCTTTAGCAGCAGCATTAATACAATTTACCTGCGTTTATTTTGTGTATCCTGTGGGCCGAGCACAAAAATCTGCTTAAGTGTAACGTTATCGTATCGTTTACGTATTCAGTACACACTATGAGTTATCTGTGCCACTATTGTACTACATAAATGACAGTTTGTACTAAATTCGTTAACTATGATTACGTTACACTTAAACAAACTTTCATGCTCGGCCCACTGTACTTTGTTCCTAAATCTCACCCTTTGGATAACAATAGAACTTGATCTATACAAACACCGCATTGCGCTGCTCGTCCGCTCATCCACCTACTACATCACCCCACAGTATACCTTTCATGACATTGCTAGCGGCTTTAGAGGCGTTGTGGGGGCTCCCAATAAGAGTCCTATCTCCCATTATTACAGGGCTCAGGTTTCGACGGTGGCGGAGGGGATATTCAATTCAATAATCTATATGACGTTTTATGTAGTTATTGTCGGAGCAATATTCAAGTAAACATATCTAATGTAGAGGTGAATTAAGTTAAATATGCAAAACCTTTGTCTGTATCGTTAATATCGTCTCATTTTAAATAATAGAGTGTACTATCAAATGATTAAAATGTACCTCGCGCACTTACGCGCGGGTTACACGAGGCCAATTTTTCAAGCCAGGATAGCAAGATGGTGTCGGTAAGCTAGCAAGCAAGTACTTCTGGCTTCGTGTAAACAGAACTAGCTTCATTTCTAAACTAGTTTACAAGCCAGGCCAGTTTTTAATAGAATGGAGTTCTATTTTTAAGCCATTAGCGCTGATTTTACTATCCTGGCTGTACTAGCTTCATGTGGCCGTTGAAGCTAGTTTTCAGTTGGCTAGTAAGCAGGAACCACGTGTTTTGTAAATTTTTTTAGGATTTTAAAATGCCCAAACTAAGTTAGGAATTTAATTTAGTTTGTACAAATGTACCGAGACCATTAATTTCTGCAGTATGCCAACGTTTTAAATTATAAAGACGAGATTATAAACGTGATTTAGGTAGAAAAATATGTGGCGTATTAAAGAAAGTGGGTATTGTCCGATACCGTTTTTTAATTAATCTTCTACTTCGTCTAGTGCGAATTGGTACAGTTTTCGAAGTAACTCCTCTAGTCGAATAATGTGTTTTTATCGCATGCAGTTCATGTCAGACGCGTGGCCACCTCAATCACTGCCATTGTACTCGCTTAAAATAATGAAGCCTCGTGTAAACGGAACTTGCTTGTTCCAAGACAGGTCAGCCAGGAAAGTTTAGTAGAAAATTGGCTTGCTATCCTGGCTTGAAAAACTGGCCTCGTGTCACCCGGGCACTATACGCATGCATACCTATAATACCAGCACGGCGAGCATGGGATTGACCACAGACCATATAAATGTGGGATAGACACATGTTATTCTATCAACAGTGCATGCTCGCGGTGCTGTGCGTCATGTTAATGTCACGTACGTGTAAGATACAAGTACGTACATTTGTACTATACTAGGTACGACCTGCGTGATGATATACAGGGTCTATATATTTAGTAGCTATCATAACGTTTTTAGGACTAATGATAATTTACCATAACTGCACGCATAGGTAGCATAATTTTTACTAGCATAACCATATATAGCATAAAGATAACTTATAATATATAAGCATAATGCTTAAGGCACACATTGAGAAAAGCATAACAATACCTAAACATAATGATCAACGGTGTAAATATAAACTTTAAACTTCCTAACTAAAAAGCAAGAGCAAATAACTTACTGTAGCAGCATTGCTTAAATAAAATACGTAGGAGCATAAAATGCGGGTAGGTAGTTTGACAACAATATTTATTATTCGTAATGTAACAAGTAGTTTATCTCAAAAGTGCTGCGTTATATATCCTTATCGACGTATAGCCTGATACTGGCGCTTCGCCGGCCCCTGCCGCGGCCCGCTCGCTACGCTCGCTCGGCTCGCCTCGCGCGTTGTGTGGTCACCATTCATCCTAACGCTCTTCGTTTCGTTCGTCGTCGCACCTATCGTAACTTTGCTCTGACTACATACTCTACGTACGTTCTGTGGAAGTAATTCTCGTCGAATGTTTGTTCTGTCGGAGCAATGACTTGTCGAACTAGGCTTTTTTTAAGTAAGCTACTGTCAAAGTATTGAACTTGTCGAATTCAGAGGTACACCGGATCTTTATGCCTAATAACTATTATAGGAACAAACATTATGCCTTACAACTTTATGCGAATCAAAATTAGTGCAAAATATATTAGCCTAAACTATATATTTGCTTACTGAAATAGTATGCCACAAAACAATTATGTCAAACTGTTATGACAAAAAAGTATGCGCAACAAGTTATGCCAAATCAGTTATGACAAAAAAAGTAAAAAAAAGGCATTCCGATATACATCACCACGCAGGTTTTTTCCAAGAGTGTCGTAGAAGGCGGCTAAAGAATAACAATTAGGTGGGCACCATTACCTACCCAGTAAAACACCCAAAACTGCGCTCGTCGACCCGCCTGCCAAGCGTGGCGAGGTTTGGCAAAACTCCCCATGATGGCCTCGAATAGAATCAGGCCCCAAATGGTGGGGCAAGGGGCGTTAGGAACCCCCGACAGACGTCCGGCTACCGCCCCCAACGACGACTGGCCTTGGTAACACATAAAATACGCACGATGAGGATTGACGATAAGATCTATGTGTTGGAAGAATAACTGAGTATGGTTACAATGGGATATCGTAGGGTTATTCGACAGAACCGTAGAGCGGGTGAGGACACGATAAACCACCGGGGACAGTCTCGAGGTGTTGTCGGTTTTCTCGTCCGACATACAGTGAGTTCAGATTGTTAAAGTGGCAGTGGACAGGGTACATAGCACGCAGAACAGATGGCCGATGGGGCCGGAAGGTTCTAGAGTGGAGACCGCAGCGTAGAACATCCACCGACAAGGTAGATATACGACCTAATAACGGCCCGTCCCAATAATCTACCTATCGCCAGTTTACGTTACTAGAGTTAGATATTTGACACTATTTGTATGGACGTTATGTCTAATTTCTATCGGTTGTAAGGTAAACTGTGGATAGATAGATTATTGGGATCCCCCATAAGTCATTCAAGCAGGCCGCTTCCAATCGTTCCTTTTGGAAAATTATGGGAGAGGCATTTGTTCAGCTGTGAACACGTCCTGCAGCTGAGATGATGATGATGATGATGATCATCACCCGAATATTATAAAGGTTTGTGAGTGTGTTTGTATGTTTGTTACCTTTTCACGCTAACACTGCTGAACCTGAGTGATTCTATATAACATTTTAGGATATACCCATCTGGGCAGGGTTTGTTGCCGGACAATAATTATAGTTTACAGTAGCATTAACCTGTGTAGGTATGCATTCGCGATGTACACCACGGATGCCGAGGCCGTCAATGCGATCCGCATGTTCAACAACTACATGATCAGGCCTTCCTGGCAGCTAGGTAAGCACTCCTCATACTCTTAATATCAAATATATGTACCTAATAAACATATTGTTACTTACGGGATGAAAACCGTGTCCATATTAGAACGTAATAAACGGCCTAATATGGACGTTTATTACGGCCTAAAATCGACACGGAAAAACGTGGTGATACAGTGAGCGTGTTCTGTCGTGAATTACGATTAGAATTAGGAACGAGAAAGTGGGTAGACAGATATGTCTGCTCTTAATGTTAATTCATCCACCCGCCCGCATTCTCCAGTCGTCCCGCGATCATGGCGCTTGCAACAGTGTCGAAGTATCGGGAGCTCATTAAAATAAATACCACGGTTTTCATCCCGTAACTGACAATATGTTTATTGAAAACTTTTAAAAAGGGCTTAATCTGTCCGCATCAGGACAAAAAATAACAATAGATTTATGAATGAAACTTGCCTCGAATGAGGCTTGCTGATTCGGACAGATTAATGTACCTTGTCAGTGCGGCCGTTTTGAATGTTGTTCACCCGGAACATAGCCACTATGAACTTCAACGTACAATAAAATAATTATTTTCTGCACTCTTACCAAATATACACAAAATAGCTTATAAAATCTTGTTCCTTTTATTCAAGTCGTGCGCCTGATGTCAAGTTACCCATGACAGTTGTAGTGGCACCCAGATCGAAATATGTTTTGTTATATAGAGCATAGATAGCAGTTAGATGCTGACATTATTGACATTATCTACAACATTACCTAGCTAGATGTTCCGAACGTTCTAGTTATGTTGTATTGAGGAACTTCTAATGAAGGTTAAAGTTTACGTTAAGAACATCAAGTTTCATGAACTACGACCCCGGCATATATCTGTGGATTTACTATTTACGCAAGTACTCGTAGGAGTAGTGTTGGAGATGTGTGTGTGTCTTGCAGGCGTGTGTCCGTCGATCAACAACTGCCGCATCTTCATATCGCGCATCCCGGCGAGCACGGCGTCGAGTGAGATCGTGCGGCTGCTGTACGCGCTGACGGACGAGGTGCAGGAGGTGCGCATCCGGCGCAGCGTGGCGTCCTGCGCCGCCATAGTGGAGTACCGGTCGCACCGCGGCGCCGCCATGGCACGCAAGGCGCTGGTGGCGGCAGCCGCGGCGGCCTGGGGAGCCGGCGCGCGGCCTGCCGTCGACTGGTCGCTGCCGCAGTCGGCGCAACTGCTCCGCCAGTACCGCGAGGTCAGTCTGCCATGTGTTCCATCGTAGAGTACCGGTCGCACCGCGGCGCCGCCATGGCACGCAAGGCGCTGGTGGCGGCAGCCGCAGCGGCCTGGGGAGCCGGCGCGCGGCCTGCCGTCGACTGGTCGCTGCCGCAGTCGGCGCAACTGCTCCGCCAGTACCGCGAGGTCAGTCTGCCATGTGTTCCATCGTAGAGTACCGGTCGCACCGCGGCGCCGCCATGGCACGCAAGGCGCTGGTGGCGGCAGCCGCAGCGGCCTGGGGAGCCGGCGCGCGGCCTGCCGTCGACTGGTCGCTGCCGCAGTCGGCGCAACTGCTCCGCCAGTACCGCGAGGTCAGTCTGCCATGTGTTCCATCGTAGAGTACCGGTCGCACCGCGGCGCCGCCATGGCACGCAAGGCGCTGGTGGCGGCAGCCGCAGCGGCCTGGGGAGCCGGCGCGCGGCCTGCCGTCGACTGGTCGCTGCCGCAGTCGGCGCAACTGCTCCGCCAGTACCGCGAGGTCAGTCTGCCATGTGTTCCATCGTAGAGTACCGGTCGCACCGCGGCGCCGCCATGGCACGCAAGGCGCTGGTGGCGGCAGCCGCAACGGCCTGGGGAGCCGGCGCGCGGCCTGCCGTCGACTGGTCGCTGCCGCAGTCGGCGCAACTACTCCGCCAGTACCGCGAGGTCAGTCTGCCATGTGTTCCATCGTAGAGTACCGGTCGCACCGCGGCGCCGCCATGGCACGCAAGGCGCTGGTGGCGGCAGCCGCAACGGCCTGGGGAGCCGGCGCGCGGCCTGCCGTCGACTGGTCGCTGCCGCAGTCGGCGCAACTACTCCGCCAGTACCGCGAGGTCAGTCTGCCATGTGTTCCATCGTAGAGTACCGGTCGCACCGCGGCGCGCCCATGGCGCGCAAGATGCTGGTGGGGGCAGCCGTCCAGCCATCCAAGGCTTTCCTCATTATATACATTCTCTTAAAGTTGAACAGCTTAGTAGGCAGAATGCATCCTAATTCAGTGTGAAAACCTTTGGATTTCTGGTTGTCCAGTTTCACATAGCTTCAACCATCAAGGTAAAGATTCTGTTTAAAAAAGTCATGTGGTCCCAAGGCGGCCTGCCTTGGGTTAGGCAGGCGTACTGATTACAACTGGCGCTTGGTTTGCCCGTCCGTACTTGATAATGAAGTCAATATACCGTTTGTTATCAGATTGGGCGGTGGAGCCCGGAGCGCGGCGTGGAGCTGTCTCGTGCGCCGGAGGAGCCGTGCCCCGGCGCAGGCGCGGTGTGGGGCGGCACTGGCCCGGGCACGGGTGGTGCGAGCACGGGCACGATGTCTCCGCCGGCCGCCGCGCCTTCGTACACGCTGGAACCTTGGAGCCAGGCGCGCCGACTGCGCATGATACAGGAGGCGCAGCGCAGCGCGCACAACGCACACCTCGAGTGAGATACTGCACTATCTATAAACGTACAATAAAATAAACAGTTTCTGGTCACACCATGAGTACTATAGTGTACATTCAGTATTGCACAACCAAATAATGTACGATCCGTATTGTAAGCTCCGTATTGCACAGCCCATTATTTCAAAGCCATGTAAATGGTTTCCGGGCTGTACATTCCTGGCTGTACATTGTCACCCGGTACTGATTTCCTCAGGCCGGGTTGTACGACCCGTATTGCACAGCCAAATATTCCGAGGCCATGTACAGTCCGTTCACAGTTATTTTACCTCTGCTTTTGTATCAGAGTAATATTTATTTGTATAGTAATAAGGGTCAGAGGTAATATAACTGTGAACGGACTGTACACGGAATATGGGCTGTACAATACGGGTTGTGCAATACTTGGCTGTGCATTCCAGTGGTCGTACATTACTGCCTCATAGCACCATGGATGTTGGAAGGGAAGTGCATATGGTGAAAGGGCGTGAGGTATCTAATGCAAGTCAATGTACAACGATTTTCGATTATTGGCCGACTCAATATATTCGTTCTATGCTAGTGACATGGGGAAAGTATGTACGAATAGTTTCAGAACCTGTAAGTATTCAGTATGTCAAGGTCACGCTTCCATAAAAGCGGCGGTTTTGTAGATTTAAGTGTGTTGTGTGTGAAGAATATAAAGTAAAGTTTTATTGAAGATTTTTGGCATAACTCTTCACTCATCCAAATTTTTTTTGTATTACTTGAAAAAAGAGGCCAAACGGAATGTTTAATAGAATAAAAATAGAAAGCATAAATACTTAACTAACAGCAACTACTACTTATTTCAAAGGTCAATTCTTTTGGTTGAAGAAGGGTCTGTACTCTCGAGGTTTGGTCAGTAAATGACTAGTTTTTTGGTGCTTGCAGTCGATAGCATCAGTATTTGTAACCATGGAATCGGTTTCTCCACCCCGGCACTTACCACAGTTCTAACGACTTCCTGTCTCGTCACTTGTCGAAAGCAAATATATTCGGAGTTCATTTGGTTACTGTTGTTTTTATCCTTTGAAAATGTACCATGCATGGTGGCTGGCTGGTTGGCCGCCGCTCCTATACCTTTGTGTGTTGCAGATGGTCTGCGCGCGCCAACGTGGAGTCGCTCGCGGCGTCCGTGTCGGCGCTGCAGCTCGGCATGTCGCTGGGAGCGGGCGAGCGCGCCGTGTGGGCCCCCCCCACACCCGCGCCCGCCGTGTGCCCGCCGCGCGCCGCCGCGAGACCCTTCAACCCGTGGACGGCGCCGCATCCGATGCACGAGTTCATCTCCGGGAAGGATCTGTGAGTTGGACTGCTTGTTGTCTTGTGGCTGGCTTGTGGGGACGGGGCTGGCGGACTGCTCGGCCGGTGCTCGCTGATTGTGCTTGGACAAAACGATTTTGAGATGAATTTTGGTCAAGTGCGAAGGAAATTTTAATGTTATCAGGGTAACAAATAAAATAAGATTCATTCATATTCGCAATTGTGAATCTCAGAATATCTCTTTACTAAGTTAAAAAACTCCGCAAGTTTATGAGAAAGGCAACATGCTAAACATCAACAACCTTACTTATAAACGCTGCTTAAATATAAATAACGTCATTTAGTACGGCGCAGAACAGTTTTATAGTGCGCACTACTAAATAACGTCATCTAAAATTAAACAGCGTTTATAAGTAAGGCCCTAAAATCTTGATACTTGACATATTTCTTTATAATAATTGTACCTGCAGCTTTAAAACGAGATTCTTAGAAGCAAATTCTATACTGGTAGGTACTCATCAAACAGCATACTACTCGTAGCGCCTAGTAACATTATAATTTCAATTGCACCTAACGTTATCCAACTACAACATCTTTAAGAAAAACTATATTCACGAGATGATTTTATCGAAATATGTAAAGTGCACAATCAGTTATCATTGGTGGTCTAGCAGTTATAACTAGGAATGGGAATTTGTTTTGTAATAAACTTTCACGGTGAAGCGAGCTGTCATGAAATGCCGAAAGCCGTAACTCAAATCGACTAAAGGTGGCATGAATTCCTTTATGTAAAGGCGAAGTATTCGTACTGACAACGTATGTAGGCTACAAGAAATCACCATATTTGTATGATACCGAAAAGGCTATTTTTCTACAATTCTCTATTACACATTTGTGTAGTAGTGAAAGCTCGATAACTATACATTTGAAGTCCGCGGACTATTACAATCTTGATTAAATGTGAACGCATCTTCACCTTGCTATTTACAATCAATGACGTACATTTACATTATCAGAGTTTAGTTTATCTACAATACATAGAGCTCAAGACACAATTTCACTCTGGTATTACTGTCCAGGGGCCTTATTCCCTATGACCATGCAGGCACGTAACGTGGCGTGTAACGTCTTCAAGGAATGTAATGTAAAATTGTGTTGATTATACGATCATTCCTTGAAGATATCTTGTTTACATGTTTAAATTGTCATAGCGAATAATGCCCTAAAACATTACCTTAGGTACTCGTATTTTAACATCATAAAAACGAATTAATGTTTAGAATTATTTAATTTATTTATTCAGGTGTTGCTTTGCGGAAATCCATAATAAAACGATATCAAATAAATATTTATTGACATTTTAGCTGGAAAACTGCGCTCGTTTCCAGGTATTACATAATTTATTTATTCAGGCGTTACATTTTGGAAATCCTCATAAAAATGATATGAAATAAATATTTATTGACATTTTAGCTGGAAAACTGCGCTCGTTTCCAGGTATTACATAATTTATTTATTCAGGCGTTACATTTTGGAAATCCTCATTAAAATGATATAAAATAAATATTTATTGACATTTTAGCTGAAAAACTCTTCACTCTTTTCCAGGTATTACATAATTTATTTATTCAGGCGTTACTTTTCGGAAATTCTTATTAAAATGATATCAAATAAATATTTATTGACATTTTAGCTGGAAAACTGCGCTCGTTTCCAGGTATTACATAATTTATTTATTCAGGCGTTACATTTTGGAAATCCTCATTAAAATGATATAAAATAAATATTTATTGACATTTTAGCTGAAAAACTCTTCGCTCTTTTCCAGGTATTACATAATTTATTTATTCAGGCGTTACTTTTCGGAAATTCTTATTAAAATGATATGAAATAAATATTTATTGACATTTTAGCTGGAAAACTGCGCTCGTTTCCAGGTATTACATCATTTATTTATTCAGGCGTTACATTTTGGAAATCCTCATTAAAATGATATAAAATAAATATTTATTGACATTTAGCTGAAAAACTCTTCGCTCTTTTCCAGGTATTACATAATTTATTTATTCAGGCGTTACTTTTCGGAAATTCTTATTAAAATGATATGAAATAAATATTTATTGACATTTTAGCTGGAAAACTGCGCTCGTTTCCAGGTATTACATAATTTATTTATTCAGGCGTTACTTTTCGGAAATCCTTATTAAAATGATATAAAATAAATATTTCTTGACATTTTAGCTGAAAAACTCGTCGCTCTGTTTCAGGTATTAGATAAAGTATTGATTTAGGTGTTTCGGAAACAAGTATTTAGTGACACTTTAGCTGGAATTCTCTTTGATCTTTTCCAGCGGAAGTGTCACTAAATATTTATTTTCATGTCGTTTAATATTACATTTAATCGCCTATTTTACGTTGGCGGTACGAATACTATCTTAAGATGTCGCTGATTTTAGCGCTAAAAAGTACTTATATATTATATAAAAAGTACTTTGAATTTTGTAATTAGTCGCCATAATATTCTCGTATATAAATCATATTTAGATTCTGTGAGATCTGAAACATTTTATATTATCTAGTAATATTTTTTTCCAATATAAACTAATGACTTCTAATTATGGTTGATAAGTCATTTGTTGTAATCAAGACGATAGCCATAACACATTTACATTTATATGACCTTTTGACTAGATAATGTACAGAATATGCGTACAATCACACGATTATGTCGAATAATTACCAAGTTCAGCCACTGCATTAAACAATATTAAATTATGAATTTACCGCAAGATCGAGAGCATCCACGTTAAATGACTATTGTCAGGAGCTCAGCTCGCTTTATCGTACACTGCTTACTGATTTGTTGAAGCACAACGTTATACCCGATCGTCCACCGCCAACTAAAATAAGTTAGTTTAGCTAAGCTCACATGATTGAGCCAGTTTCTCATACATGTGCGTCCACCGGAAACTACGGCAGCTAAGCTGTGTTATACTCCCAGCTATGTGAGAGTTAGTTAGCGGTGGACGATCGGCTTATCTGTTACAAAATAATACCGTTCTGTTATATAATAACTAATACACACTGCTTGCCCCCCCAAGCCCCTCCCCAGGCCCTGTATGACGACATCTGCACTGTTCACATGTTACGTGGAATTTGATTTTTGTTGTGTTGATTAATTTATTGCATGAATTAGATAAGATCGCACAGTATTTCTGTGTGTTGCACGACGCATATCGTGTGTTGCACGGAGCATATCGCGTGATGCACGGCGCATGTCGTGTGTTGCACGGCGCATGTCGTGTGCTGTTTTTTTTAGGAGTGCAAGGGGTTTATTTTGCGTATGACAAGCGAACTTTGAAAGTGCACTTTAGAGATTGTTTTGGATCTTTGAGGCAATTTGATCAAGGAATAGATGTTAGTTGAGTACTCTGCACTTGCGACTACGCAACTAATTTTACACGTACAAATTCAAACCAATTTAACTATTGAAAACAGTTTGAAAGTTTTCATTCAGTATTTTGATATTATCAAAATTTAAATGTACGCTGCGTTAAACGAAATTTTCTCAGATTTGCACTTTCAAAAACATAATATTGCAATTTTAATGACATCGATTGAATGCGTTGACGTCAGCATATTACATTAGAAGTATTTGGTTATGGGTTCCGACTCTGCGAGGCTAGCAACATGTTTCGTCATATTGTTCCGACTCGACGCCAACGGATTTGACCGAAGCTTCTCTAACATTGTGTTGTGTTTGTTATTTTGTACTAAAGGGAAGGATATCTCGGAAACGAATGTGGTTTCTTTAATATGTTCGGTAAGATGACTGATATTGAGATTGAATATAAACATTGAAAGGGATATGCACGCTAAGTAGTCAATGCTCTTTGTTTCCTCATTATAATTATCGCAGTTTTTGTAGGATGAAACTCCTTCGTCCTTTGCGGCTGAATAAGAAGCGCCATCAGTGCGAAATGTTGTAGACTTGACTTTCCAATTTAGCAGTTTGAAAATAGTGTCGCAGAAAGTGATAAAAATGAATGCGCACATAAAGAGCATTTAATATTTTTTAACAATCATCTTTAGCTGCTTTTCCCCTCGACGTGTGCGATCCGAGATCTCCTTGCCTTACCGATGTGGAATGTGTTTGTTCGCTCGCATACACAGTTCGCGGCTCTTGCACTCCATCTAATTAATAAGAGAGGTAAATTTAGATTTTAATTTTAGACATAATTTTAATTGAATCTCTAAATGTATTGAATTAAGAATGATCCAATTGAATGGCAGTATCGTTATGTATCAAATTGAGAGCTTTTATAAACCAGCATCGGTATATTGGAGGGAGTTAGTTTGAACGTATATGAATTAAGGGCAACTGCAGAGCGCGGGCGCGCGGTTTCTGCGCTACTGCGCCGCTCGCTCGATCCGCATTTTTTGATATTTTTTCAACGAAATAATAATATTCATGTTGTACTTTACTATTTGTGTGTATGAATAAGTCTATTTTAAAATCAGGGTTATAAGTAAATCAATTTGGATCTGTTTTCTCTGCAATTAATAAACCGCAGCATTATGAAATTATCTATCTACGGTTAACGAAATGTGAACGTTTTGTAGCGAGACAATATGAATTTATCTCTCGATGGTTTAACATATTTCTAAAGGTAATATTGCATGCTAGATATTGATTAATAAATTTAAGTATAATGGTTTAATGACCGTGCTGTTTCATTTGCGCTTCCTTTGGTTCGGCTTGTCGGCTCGGTGACGGCTGCACTCCACTCCCTAGCGCCACAAGTTCACCATCGCCATCACATCGCACGCACGCACTTACGCAATGCTAACTTAAAAATGCCTCGCGGCTGTTCATGTGCCTACTTATTTATAAGACAACGCGCTATGACATTGCATAGCGAGAATTGCTGTTTATGTATGTACTTTATGAATGTATTAGTGGCTGCCTTAGACTACATAAGACCTATCTAGTCTAGAGAGACACAGGTAAATCTAGACATTCCATTTTCGCCACTGATTCTAATTCTTCATTCTTTGTCATTGATAAACATAATTTTTTATATCACATACAAATAGAAACATTACATCGAACCCGTTCGAGATTATTTAATTTTCCCCTCAAAATTGGTTTGCTCAGTAGATGTGCTTAAAAAATTATAAACTTAATAAAAAATTACTTTCATTGAGTTTGATCAAAAGCGTATTGTACCCATATTTTTTTTATCGTAAGTATCCTTGTTTACTCTCCTTGCACGTTTACCTATTACTTTTGCATAAATCGCCCTTAAAAATGTACTGGATAAATGAACGGATTGAACGTTAATTTGTAGGCATGCAGACACCACTCTATAAACAACAACGCGGGTGTTATTAGCTTAGATAGTTTGTAGGGCGACTCGCTGCCCGCTCGCTTGTGATCCAAGCGCCGCCCTTACAATCCTTCAATGTCACGCCAAACGTAGAAGCGTGCTAACTCTGCATCAAACAAAACGCGACGTCCGAGGCGCGCGCTCGTCTTGTCGACATTATGTCACCGGCAGCACTAGGTGTGCGCGCAGGTCGTGAGTGCTGATAACCAGTGGGAAACTACCGCCATGCTGTTCGACAAGTGGGTCGGTCTCAAGATAGTGGAATTCGTAAGTAGATTGCACCATAACGCATGTCCCTACGCGTGTTTGGTAATATCGGACGGTGGTGTTTAGTCAACTGTCGCTCCGTTTGCCAATATTGTTCTATGGGACATTATGAAACATTCGTTATAAAGCTAATACATTTGGTATTTTGATATTTTCCAACAAGTTACAGTGAAGGTCGTATCTTTTAATTGAATAACGTTTGGCAATTGCAACAGGCAGCGTTGATGCAAAGTTGTTTTGACTGGAGGTGAACAAGATCATCTGGTGAAATAAGTTGCACCAGTGTTTGTCTCGATTATGTCAGTGTGAACGCTTACATCTTCATCTTATTACTTCATCTCTAAGATGGTATCTTACTAACACAAACACGCTGACTAGTAGTCTGCAGTGTGCATAATATTATGTATGAAGTGCAGCGATTGCCTGGCCCATAGAATACCTAGGCGTATACAATATGTAATTGAATCTCCTGAGCAAATTAGTAATCTGCATTCGCTCGACTACCTCAAACCACATATATAATACGAGTATGTAATCGATGCACTACCTATACTATACAAATTGGTAGGACGTAATTATCTTTATAATAATATCGTTTATTTCGACAATCTTATAAAAAATTTACATGAAAGTAATTTATTAAGTAACGTAATATATCTGAAATATATTTTATTTTTTTGGCATCGGTTTGTTTACGATTTTGCTAAGACTAAAGCTTGCCAAACTTCCTGAGTATGGGTCATCCTCTCCCAAGCAACACCAGATACACGAATACGAATATCGTGTTAGACGCTGCTGTCCTTTTATCTTTTTTTTGGACGCCATTCAGTTATATCCTTAGGCCATCTATCTGTACTCTTCATCGTGTAAACTGCCCATCTCCATTTTAGTTTTCAGAACGCGGTATGTTTCATAGTCCATTACAGTTTACTTTCATAATATTCCAGTTTTATTTTCTCTTGAATTGACGTGGAGCACGCGTCGTAATGGAGTTTTCCCAAATCAACTTGAATTTCAAACATTTTCGGAGATAACTTAATCAGCCTCAGATTTTAGATTTCATGATGTATTGTTACTTTTGCTCGAAGCAAATGTATTGAAAAGTACATAGACTAGCAATCCCTCTGTTCGTTATAAATTCAAATGAGACGTAGTTATTATTATTATGATGAGATCCTCCCAAAAACTACGTAAATACTATTTAACTTGTGTAAATGTCAGCCGTCGTAGTTAACATAAATCTCAGCAAGTTTGTAAGATATCCGCCCGTCCCGCGCATGAATACAATGCCCATTTAACGGACGACGCCTCCGCAGTGATTGTGTTACAGTATGACGAACGTCCAGCGGAGGCGAGTCCGCTGAAACTGTAACATTAAGGCGTGTAAGGATTGGACGTTACACATTCATGTGATAATTTTGCTTTTCCATTTACGAAGTCAGGCGAGATCATGTCGTGACGTCACTTGTTGATATATTAATGTATGTTTTGAAATTGCCTTTTGGAAAAATAAAATGACACTGGACCCTACAGGTTTTACAGAAGTTCCGTACATGTAAATTCAGATTACAGATAGTACCATGTCGAACTGATGAACCAAGAATAAACATTGATTTACTTACTATTTAAAGAAAGGTTTAAGCTTAATATAATAACTAAGTAAAAGAAGTCAGTAACTATAGAAGTGCCAATCGGTAATTATTCTGTTTATGAAATTAATAGTTTATTTGTACCCGTAAACATCACGTATTGTTCAGTCCTCCCACAGTGTGCAGTCCTACAGACTCTTACAAGCGTTCATACTGCAAACTCTGACAAGGCCGGTTGATGCATTAGAGTGGCCATATTTAAATATCTTCTTTTAAACATATGTAGCAATTTTAGACAGATAAATTACAAATCCTCGGACAGGATGCAAACCCGCGTCTTCCGACAACCCGAGTCAGAAGCCATGACCGCTAGGCCAGCGAGGTGCCTCACTAGGTGGCCTCACTATATCAGAATGCAAGATTTTACCCGTCGTATCGGGGACGGTTGTTATGAGACTGTTTATAGTCCCGTTTGAGTCAATTCGAACTTTTCACTCTAAAATTGCAAAGTTTGGTCAAGTTAAGCATTTAGTGCTTTAATAATCATACATTAAAATGGCCTATAATTATTACTCTCCAAAAATACCAATTATATTCGCAAGTATAGTGCTCACTGAGTCATCGGGAGCATCAGTGCAAGTAATTAGCCGGTGATTGCCGACATTACGGCTGATCGTTAACAATACCTTACCTGTCCGGCTGGACATCTCGCTACGAGACACGGAACGACAATTAGTATGACTAATTTTTAACTTCTTGAACTTGAAATGTGATGTAGATACGCTGACGTCATACACTCTGCAGTGATTTACTTAGTTTAATTTAAGCGAGGTAGTGCTAGGGTAAGTCTGGAATCTGGACTGAAGAGTGTCGACTACCTAATAATGGTACTAATGCTATTTCGTTATAAGCATCATAACAAGATTCTACCATGTGTTAACCTTCTTTGGATCCCTCTGGATCTTGATCACTGCGTTCAAAATCTGAAAAACTACAAATAATAATAAATAAAAAAATGAAAATGGCTATTGGATTAGAATAAAAACTCTTAAGTTCAACATTCGAGATATGATCGTCAAGGGAGTATGTATGAAGTACAGGTGATTCCACATGCAGGAGTTAGTATATGTTAGTAAACATTATACATAAAAAAAGTTTAACATTCAGTACCTACCTAACGTGTTTAACTACTGTTAAATGTTTTCTAAGCTTCCACACTGATATAAAATGTAGAACATTGCCTAACATTTTATAACGAGCAATTCAGATTAGTTTGATTATATATATTATAAAAAGGGTTATCGCTCCGGCGAATAAAATGCAAGAACTCGCGTGCATTCCCCCGCCCGTTATACCTTTTCTGCAAACTCCGCTGTCGGCCGGGTTTATGTTTTCTAACAAAAATAACACATTATTACCAAATGTTTACCATGATCAGTCATCTAATGAAGTGAAATCGGATTCGCATTTTTAACACCTCTTGGCAATGTAAGCGAATGACTGCACAGATATAAAAAAAATTTTAAAATTAAAAAATACGCACACTGTTTGAGCTTTTTCAAGGTATTTACTAATGTTACTAAAAGACTGTTATTTACGGTATTTGGTTATTTACGGAAACCAAATTACGTAACCATTGTCGGATCTAATCTATCGGACATCGGAAAATAATCCCGTATGTTTCAGTAAAACATTAATATTAGTTCGAATGCCAACTTCTAAACTTTCAAAACTAATTATAAGAATAATAAGTATACTAATTTCGACATTTTCATACACACTAATATCGGTATTGTGAGCTATACGCGCTTGTAAGTTACGATACTTTAAAAACCACCAGCCACCAGCCAGGTTTCCTTACATTCCCCTACACGCCAACACTTGCACTATGCTGGTCACGAACGTTACACACGTATTGTAAACAAGTTGACTATTAAGTTAGTTGTTGCGTCTCCGTGTCCAATGTCACTCCCACGGTGGTGACGCGCCGCGGCGGCAGGCGGCTGCTGGTGGCGGTGAAGGACCGCCATTGTCGCGGGACAACACAATGGCTCGCGATGTTTCCTCTGGGGATGCGCGTGCGCAAGGTTGCCCCCGCACTCGCTTGTTTGTGTGTGTGTGCTTGCTTGAAGTTGGGAGGCTAGTTACAGGTTTGCTATGTTCTTTGCTTATTTTAATTTTGCACTAATTTACTAATTTGCATTTGTGGTCGTTTGGTGTACTTACACATTAACTGAGGATTAACACTAATCATTTCCTAATCATTCATTACTGCTGTGGTTATATTATGTTATCATTTCTTGTATTCAATTATATTACTGTTTTTAATTAATTGTTAATAGTTTACGTTTTCTTATCAATAAAAAATCAGCCCTTCAGAAGAATAGATAAATGTTTGTTGTGAAAGATAGTAATGTTAGATCTATGTGCAATGTACTTGACACGCTTCGTGGTGTGTGCAGTTGGCGTGCGTGTCGTGCTTGGTGGCGAAGCGCGTGTCGCAGGACGACGAGGCGCGGCTGGCGCTCCTGCTGCAGAAGCTGTCGCGGGAGTGGTCGCTGCTCACCTCCGTCACCTGGGACTCCGTCGGCGGCGCCTTCGCCGATGCCGTCTATGGAGGTACCACACACACACACTTGTCATCACTCTCATTACCACAACATTATTGTTACTAGGCGCTGTGACCAGCAGGGCTAGACAAAATTCAAACAGGCGTGTTTCCGCACATGCTACAGACAAAAATGTGTCTACGAACTTAGCGCGACGTCACGTGACTTTTCCACAGGTAATGTCAACGCCATACATTTTGGAGTTGTCGTTTGGCGTTAACTTTAACAGAAACATCTTTTGTCTATGCTTGCTGGCGAAACAAACAGGGTAGCTGGCATTAACTGCAGAAGGGCCGTAGCTTGTAGCGACAACTTTCACAGTATGCCACAGGATGCACATGGCCGCTGCTTCTGCATGCCGGTTTTGTGACTTACTGTACCTAGTATCTCTACTGATACCACAGTTAGCTTTAAACAATCACACCACAGTAAGAAGGCATTAGGATCGATTGGAAACAAAAAAATATTCAGAGTTGATTAATAGATTTCGGTACAAAACGTACGGGAAACGCTTCTAGCGATTTTTAACATTTCTAGTAAGTACTCAAGCCTCAGTTATGGGGGATCCCTATAATCTATCTATCCACAGTTTTCCTTACTACCGATAGAAATTTGACATAACGTCCATACAAATACTGTCAAATATAACTCTAGTTAGGTAAACCGGCGATAGATAGATTATTGGGACGGGCCGTTAGTCTTTTTACCTATATAAAATAGGATCGATTAGCATAAAGTACAATGTTTTTTGGTATTTTAGCATTTCTTTCGCTGATGTTACATTTTGCTCAAAATCTGTGAACAGGTCAGAATATTATCTTATTTAGATCTGGAAGGTCTTCTAGGAACGTTTTACTGTAACTATAAAGGTAACGGCTACTGCCCCGTCTCAAATACCCACCCTGTAAAAACGTAGCACGCATCTACGTCCGCTATACATGCGCATTGTAGTCTACACACTAACTTAATTACTATACTAATGTACCTTTGTACTTTGTGACTACCTTACTAATATGTACATAAATGTTTGGAAAAACTCTATAAAAATATTTAGCTATATTTTTATAAAAGAGGTTTGCTAAATATCTAGTAACGTATTATTTTACTTGTTACTTTTGTCAAATAACTAAGACTCTTCATCATCATCATCTCAGCCGTAGGACGTCCACTGCTGAACATATGCCTCCCCCATGATTTTCCAAAAGGACCGGTTGGAAGCGGCCTGCATCCAACGTCGTCCTGCGACCTTCCTCAGTTCGTCTGTCCACCGTGTCGGTGGACGACCTACGCTGCGCTTGCCGGTCCGTGGTCTCCACTCCAGAACCTTTCGGCCCCATCGGCCATCTGTTCTGCGTGCTATGTGCCGTGCCCACTGCCACTTCAACTGGCTAATCTTCTGAGCTATGTCGGTGACTTTCGTT
The DNA here is from genome assembly GCA_917880725.1 of Selenia dentaria. Lineage (NCBI taxonomy): Eukaryota > Metazoa > Arthropoda > Insecta > Lepidoptera > Geometridae > Selenia > Selenia dentaria. The sequence goes on from OU862877.1 coordinate 42,153,262, forward strand.
CTTCTACGGATCTCCTCATTTCTGAGTCGATCACGTAGAGAAACCCCGAGCATAGCCCTCTCCATAGCTCGTTGTGCGACTTTGAGCTTATCTATGAGGCCCATAATAAGAGACCACGTTTCAGTGCCATAAGTCATCACTGGTAACACACATTGGTCGAAGACTCTTTCTTGAGGCACTGAGGTATTTTAGGCGAGAAGACCACGCGAAATTTCCGGAACGCTGCCCAGCCGAGTTGGATTCGACGATTGACCTCTTTCTCGAAGTTGGACCTGCCTAGTTTGACTGTCTGTCCCAGGTAGATGTACTCGTCAACAACTTCGAGAACTGAGTTCCCAACTGATATTGGGGTTGGCACAACATGGGCATTAGACATAATTTTCGTCTTGTCCATGTTCATCTTAAGACCTACCCGTTGGGAAACTCGATGGAGGCCTTCGAGCATTGTACTGAGGTCTTCCATGGATTCTGCCATGACTACAATATCGTCGGCAAATCGAAGGTGAGTGATGTACTCGCCGTTGATATTGATGCCAAGTCCTTGCCATTCCAAGAGCTTGAAGGCGTCTTCCAATGTAGCGGTGAACAGTTTCGGAGATATAACGTCTCCCTGTCTCACGCCTCTTTGCAATGGAATTGCCTTCGAACTCTGCTCCTGTACTCGGACTGCCTTCGCCTAGATTTCGGGCGATCTACACGACTTATAATATGATAAAGTTCACAGATTTAGTATCACAGAAATGGAACAGGTTTGTAGGAGTGTAGTTCAGGACTCGCGCAGTTATTAATGTGTAAGTGTTGCGCAGGTTACGTGATCATAACGTTCGTGCTGGTGCTGGGACGCGTGTTCCGCGAGATCCCCCGCGGCCGTCGGATCCTAGAGGGCTGCTTCCTCGGGTTCGGGATGCTGTTCTTCCTCATTATAGGTAAGTAATATAAACATTTACACATCAAATATCATATATCTATACCGGTCCCGTAAGTGTACTCCAGTTGGCAGTGACCGTGATCCTAGGTTTGATTGAAGGTGTGAACAATTGAAATATTTGTTGTCGGGTCTTGGACGTATGTAATGTTTGACAATTGTACCTGTTGACTCGCGGTTCGCCATATTTGGCCAATAATACAATAGATTTCGCACAAAACAACCTACTTTTCCAGGAACTGCAACGTGTGTGGTTATCACAATACTATCTTACAGACATTTGCCGATAGGTTTAGCTTATTGATATATTGAAATGATTGGCAGCACACAGCAAGTATATTTGAAATTATAATGATATTTTATAATCTTTTTAAATAGGCAACATTATTGATTTAATTAGTATAAAATAAAGAACTCCCACCTCTTAAAGTAGTCATATTTAAACCCATAAAATTTGGTATTACCACGTCAATATAGCTATATAGCTTAAAGTAATAATGGATTACGATAGAAGTTTTGATGACGTATTATCAAATAGTGCACTCAATTCGCGTACTTTGCAACTGCGTTATTGTTTCATTCGGGCTGGGCATTATAGGTATGATCATGGAACGCACCATTAGGGTCGATTTCGGCTAAAAAAGGAACTCGCCGTTAATAGTATTGAAGTAATATGTTCGACCGTTATGCGTCGGTGGGAGTACGATGAGTATAATTATTTTAAGCTTATTACAAATCGCTCCTGTTTTATGATAGTTTCGTAAAAGGGGGGAGTAGGCCCCCAGGTGGTTTGTAATCAATAATTGGACACAACGTTCCGCTCGGCAGTATAATACGCTCATATCATAGTCATCACCCCGAGAGTCATGATCCCATATGCGAGTAGTACCACGTTGTGTATTGACGTACATCTATTCGGAAATTCAGGATCAAACCATGTTTACATACATTGTACATACCATACATTGTTACATATAAATCGTTATCATTTCATAACACAAAATCCTACTTAATCTAGTCATTGGTTTGATCTTGATTGCGAGTGGTAGCTGTCAGTCACTTGGACCTAGTCGACGGTTTCGAGCCTTCGTACCTGTTATAACTTTCAACATTAATTAGATATTGTTTTGGCAGGTGGTCTAGAGCTGGCATCACTAGACTCGGTTCCACAAAACCTGGTGGTGAACGCGTCCGTCCTCGGCAGCCTCTCGCTCATAGTCGCGGCTCTGTTCCTCATCGACCTCATGGGCCCGAGGGTCTACACCGCAGCCTCGCAGTCACAAACAGACCCTGTCTCCTCCCCCAAAGTTGAAAAGAAAGTCTCCATTGCTTCCCCACCCACCACTAACGTACACACCAATGGGAATGTGTCTGTACCGAACGGTAAACAAAACGGACACATAAAGGAAAGGCCGAAAGATTTAGATTTGGAGAAGAATAAAACTGATATTGAAGCCAAAAAGGAGATGAGGCTGCTAGAAACGGCGATAGATGGCGACACGAAGCTCGATATCGAAGATGGACTGGAAAAGAGCAAGTTCGGATCTTTGCGGAATGGAATAGAAGGTGGCAACTACGTGCGACTCTCCGATCCTCTATCGGAGCCGGATCGTTTGCACTACGAGCGCGAACTCGCCAAGTTCCACGATAGATATTTCAAAGAGTTCCTCGATAACTTCACAGGAAAGCTCCCAGTGAAAGAGAACTACCTGCCGGAACTCCAAACGCCCGTCTTCGCGAAAGTCAAGACGGGACGTTTGAAAACCCTCTACGACGAAGAACCTCCGACTTATGAGCAGAAGAAGTCACCTTCCAAAGCGAAGACTGTGCCCTCGCCGACCTTACAACAGTTGGAGGACTATTTGCGAGGGCCTAATAGGTCGAAAAGGGCTGATACCCCGGCTATGTTCCCTATGGAGCCTATTGAAGAGAAGGAAACGACAGATACGGAAGGTAGAGCATCGGGGACCCCCACGGACCCCGGCTACGTGCAGTACACAGCGACGCGGTGGCCGGATAAAGCACGAGAGCTCAGAACGCCGCGCCACAGCCCCACGTAGCTAGTACAAACCGCACAAGTAGTGTTGTGAATGTGAACAGAACCAAATCTCAACATCGAACAATGACTGACGAACAAAACCACCTGTGTGTGTGGCTCTGTGAGTAACCCATCTATGTAAGTTATGTTTAGGTAATAATGTTTTTTTGCATATAAATATACGTAGTTATTAAATGAATTTAACTCCCATGTCTTGTTTTTAATGAATACTCGAATTCAATTATGTACCATTTATTTAAGTTTTCTCACATAAAAATTATTTGAAAACAAAGGAATTAACGACAAGGTAAATACTTAAATGCTTCTTGAAATATCGTACAACGTAGGAAGTTCGTTGCTCTAGCACATTAAGTGGGAGATTAGACTTAATTTTAAAATAATGATTGTGTGACACATACACAGCTAGTTACCGGAATCCTTGTGCCGTTAAACACACTGGACTCGAACACGTGATAATGGACACCACTCAATCTTCGAGCTTGTCTTAATTATAGTAACTACGTAGAAAATTGTAGATGACGTAGCTTTATTTGCCGCGTACTTTTGTTTAGGTATTTGTAATTATCGTGTTTTCGATGTACAGGTAGTTGGTATCGTTGACAAGCTATAAAAATACTAATTATTTACTATGTAGATACTTGTGGAGCTATGGACCACGTAGTGGCTACAGTAGGTATAACTTTTGGTAAGAGATAATTCCACTTGGACACCCTGAAAGGACTTGGGGAGGATCTCGTACACGCACAAATTAGTGTGCGAATTCCTCAGGGCTCATGTCAAAAGGTGTCCGCAAATTCTCTGAATGGTTAGACTGATGCTAATGTTTGTGGATTCCTGTGGATAAACAAGTAGGTAGGGTGCTTTTTTATAATGGTTCATCAAACTGTCCTTTCGCTTGATTGAAAGCGAAGACGGATTCAAGAAGCGAAGACCATTAATGCAGCCGTAAGCTGCATCTAATCGCTACCCCTATTATGACCTAAGAGATGCTTTTTCACGCCCCACTTAAAAGACCCAGGGTCATAGCTGCAAGGAAATACGTGCGCCGGCAGAGCATTCCACAATTTACTTACACGACAGAGGTAGGAACTGCCAAACTTTTGGTGACTGCTCGAACATCACCCGGAGGGTTATCTTCCGCCCATTCTAACTTCCCCTATAAATGTATCTCAGAAAGGAGGGATACTACATCTTATGATTTCATTCGTATACTCAACAATTACAGGTTTTTATGAAAACTACTCTTGAACACAAATAGGTACCTAAACACGTTTACATCCGCGTTCAAAATATTAATTACATGTACAAAGTTAATTGTAATCATAGTCGCAGAGATGTATTCCTTAACTTATCCACCTAGAATCTCAAAGCTGAGTAACGTGGGTTTCTATTGTACGAGACAAGATTACCCGTTACAAGATCCTCATACAAAAGAGTGAAGCTATATTTCCAGACGTGTTTTGTACAAACTGATCACGTTGCTTGCTTCAATGTACATGTACAAGTCTCTAACTTTGTAATGCAAATAATTTATACATATTTATATTTACATATGACGCTCCGGTATTGTCGCATATCATTGACTGCCGCCATTGCTTAGAAAATAAAGATCAGCGTCGCGAATAACAAGGTCACCATATAGATGATCCTCTAGATAAAGGCTTTTCAGTGCGGGGTTTCAGTTAGCGTGCACTAGTTACGAATGCTTTGTGCTATGAACCAAGGATCAGAGGGTAGAGCTGGCATCTAGCCGCAGTAACAGAAGTTGCTACCACCAATATTTAAATGTATGGCCAAACTCTTTACGGTGTGTTCCGTCTGAGCCAGTTCTTATTCCAGGTCTAGTGCGCCATCATCTTTCACTACGCCCTTACTGATCAAGTGGTCTTACGTTAACTGATTGAAAAACGTAGAAGTCTGTTTATAATAATGTAGCGGACACACGCGCGCGGATACCCACGCTCTGTTTTTCGCACATTTTAAAAGAAAGTTTCATCATCATTACGAACAGTTTGCGTCCATATCCACAGACAATTATAAAAGTATTTAGGTCAAATTATATTTATTGACTCTAGTTTAAATAATATGGAACTTATTAATAAACAAAGTGTCAACAAAGACTCTCATTTCATCTTCTTAATTGGTCCCTCCCTCACGAAAATCGACCCCAGAAATTATTTTTATGTTTATATTTGAAATAAATAACAGAAATCCAGATTGCACCTTCTTTATAAAGAAGATTTATAGATAAAAAAATATAGAACTCTCTTATAAACTAAACACGCTTTTTAACCCCTTAATCACATCTACCCTCTATTAACTAACTCGTTAAAATAGTGTTTGATATTTCGTGTTTTGTTACAGTACAGTTACATTACAAATTAGTTTCATATCTCTGAATGAAAATGGATTTCGCAACATTTCTTACTGCGGCGTGTTAAAACAACGCTGTCATTGAGGAGCGTGATAATAGGATAGACCTTCTGTCCAAACGCATGGTTCATTGATTCTGCGAGCTGAAGGAAGGGCATCGCGTTAATCAGTCGAGTTAGCGGTTGTCAAGAACGAAATTAGTAACGTGTAGTTTTAATAAGATATCACATCTCTTTCAGCAAAAGCATCATTGACCGAGCGAGCGAAGCGTCTCTGCTGTAACTGAACAAATCGACTTTCATCTGTCCGTATGTTTGTTAGTTTGTATGTACGTCTTCCTGTTCAGGTCGCTATTATCAACCAATCTACGAAACTGCATGCAGGTTTCACTATTTAATAAAAAAAATGTCGCACGCGATTTAGAGGGGGAGAATATGATTAATGGGAATAGGTATATGATTCAGGGTATATAGAATAAAAACCGGCTAAGTGTGATTTGGATTCCCACACCGAGGTTTATGTACCTACACACTTGTAGGTAAGATATCTTTGCACCTATAGAAGTTCAATATTTCGCCCATCGAACTCTCCGATGAACTTAACTTCGCTGTTCGATCCCTAGACCTAGGTAAGATTTGTAATCAAGTTTTTTTTATTAAACTATATAGGTGTTTACGGATTTCAGATTATATACATATTTTACATCTGCTGTAAGAAATTGCTTCTTACCATATTTCATGATTTATTTAGAACGGGAAGTAACCTTATTTAGGTTTTGATTATCTTGTGAAATTATTGTAAAATAAGTGTACGACATGAACGGTCATAATAAAAAGGAACAAATATTATCTGTTGATTGCGTTGACTGACAAGTTTGGATTATTTATGAAATCATTTAAATAGGTAGGTATACTTAATTATTGTTTCTGAGGAGCCCTAGTGACTTTGTATTATCATTATTATGTCGAATATTAAATGAAAGCGTTTATAAAATAAATCACTAAGTGTATATGTACTTTGTTCTTGTATCTGTTTCATAAAAAATAACCTTGTCTTATCGTTAGACAGGTACTACTGCTGCACTATGTCAGTTAAAGCTCAGTGAGTCACATTAACGCTGTTCTCATAAAATGTTAATTAATTATTATGATAAATATCCATAGCGGGCGTTCTCACGCCTCGCAACCGTGGCGACCTCGCAGTTACTTGTCAATACTAATTACAGAATTGCCGGAAAATGGACGCACTATCTAAAGATCTTGTTTAAAAGCTTTGAACTCTGTGTTAACGTAGTCGGTACTATACTACGGGCCACGGGTGCTTTGGAACGTACCTGTATCGCATCGCCGGAATGGAACAAACACCAGAGTGCCATAATTGCAGCTGTGATGAGGACACGGCGCAGCATACGCTCGAGGAGTGCCCAGCTTGGGAGAGTGAGCGCCGTAACCTCATCGCAGTGGTGGGGGATGACCTCTCGCTTCCATCATTTTTTAAAGCCATGGTGGAGAGTGGTAGGTCGTGGAACGGGGGGCTAGAATTCTGCGAACGGGTCGTGTCGCAGTAGGAGGCTGCGAAGAGCGAGAGAGAGGTTACCTCTACTCTTCCGATCCGCACCCGGAGAGCTGGGCGTAGGAGGAGGGCGTACTAAGCCCTCCTCCACCCCCCATAACAGAGGTCCCGGTGATGGATACGGGGGTGTCCTTCACCTTTTAAATACCTCGAGTTGGCGCGCGCGGTGTTTCCACGTGCCTCTCAAGAATGTTGGGGTGGAGTGACTCCTGCTTCATCCCACTGGGATGGGGTCCTCATGGGAGGGCCAACGCCGCCGGGGCCGCGAACGACTGCAGAAGCGTTCTCGTATCCCCGACATTAAGGCGCCCGTAGAAACCCCGTGTGGTGGTTTAGCCGGTATGGTCTGCTTGCTGCTATGGGTGCAGTTGACACGTAGATGACGTGTCCGACATACCCCGTCGAATTCCCCCGGATTTGGGTGCAATGTGTAAGTGCATTCCCCACACGTTAAAAAAAAAGTCGGTACTATTATACTGTAAGGACTTTAATGGGTTAAATAGCCTAACTAGAGTTAGATATAATAATAATCAACAATTTCTTTATGTAAATGAAAATGAAAATGAAAAAATATTTATTAATGCAAAATACTAAATTTAATATACCAAGTGCTAAATAAAAAATATTGTACGACACAATATAATATAATAAGTATTTTGCAAGATAGTTTTATAAACTAAATAGAACTATCCTTTGGTTTCCTCAGCAGGCAAGCCTGTATCGAGGAAACCGGATTTTTTAAAACATTGTTCTGTATTGATCCTCATCAGACATCATATCGATATTAATACTAAAGTTAAAGTTAAGCTTAAAAATAAAGTTAGCAAACGAACATATGTATTTTTTTTATTCTAAAGTAATATATCGTCTTACTCGAAGGTTCAACGCCAGAAGCATGGAACAAAAGCGTTGTGGTGCTGTTCTTCAAGAAAGGTGACAACACTTTACTTAAAAATTACAGACCCATCTCGCTTTTGAGCCATGTTTATAAGCTGTTTTCGAAGGTCATAACGAACCGTCTCAGTCGCAGGTTTGATGAATTCCAGCCTCCGGAACAAGCCGGTTTCCGAAAAGGCTATAGTACCATAGACCACATCCACACGCTACGGCAAGTTATACAGAAGACCGAAGAGTATAACTTGCCTCTTTGTTTAGCGTTTGTGGACTATGAGAAAGCCTTTGATTCGATCGAGACGTGGGCAGTGCTTGAGTCTCTCCAGCGGTGCCGTATTGACTATCGGTATATTGAAGTGCTGAAGTGTTTGTACAAAAACGCCTACATGTCAGTCCGAGTACAGGAGCAGAGTTCGAAGGCAATTCCATTGCAAAGAGGCGTGAGACAGGGAGACGTTATATCTCCGAAACTGTTCACCGCTACATTGGAAGACGCCTTCAAGCTTCTGGAATGGCAAGGACTTGGCATTAATTTTACGGCGAATACATTACTCACCTTCGATTTGCCGAAGATATTGTAGTCATGGCAGAATCCATGGAAGACCTCGAAGAATGCTCGAAGGCCTCCATCGAGTGTCCCAACGGGTAGGTCTTATGATGAACATGGATAAGACGAAAATTATATCTAATGCCCATGTTGTACCTACCCCAATATCAGTTTGGCAGCGTTCCGGAAACTTCGCGAAGTCTTCTCGTCAAAAATATCTCAGTGCCTCAAGACAAGAGTCTTTGACCAATGTGTGTTACCAGTGATGACTTATGGCACTGAAACGTGGTCTCTTACTATGTGGCCTCATAGAAAAGCTCAAAGTCGCACAACGAGCTATGGAGAGGGCTATGCTCGGGGTTTCTCTACGTGATCGAATCAGAAATGAGGAGATCCGTAGAAGAACGAAAGTCACCGACATAGCTCAGAAGATTAGCCAGTTGAAGTGGCAGTGGGCAGGGCACATAGCACGCAGAACAGATGGCCGATGGGGCCGAAAGGTTCTGGAGTGGAGACCACGGACCGGCAAGCGCAGCGTAGGTCGTCCACCGACACGGTGGACAGACGACCTGATGAAGGTCGCAGGACGACGTTGGATGCAGGCCGCTTCCAACCGGTCCTTTTGGAAAATCATGGGGGAGGCGTATGTTCAGCAGTGGACGTCCTACGGCTGAGATGATGATGATGAATATACCTATATACAAAATTATCCAAAATATTTCAATAATATTCACTAAATTTAAAATGTAAATAAAAAAATTAGAAACTAGTTATCTTAAAAAAATATTTGATATGACGGTAGACACTACCTAATTTAACATGTTCAGTACATACACCTTCCGTGTCATTATAATTTAAAGTACTCGGCCACTTACAAATTACATGTTTTGCTTGATTAACTGTTTTATTTCTAATGTCACAATGTGTTCTGTTCTAACATACCTAAACATAGGTGCACAAACAAATGTGAATGTATCGCTGACACCGGCAGAAGTGTGAAACTGTGTTCAACATATAAACTCCCTCCGAAAGAAATACTAATTGTATTGTAATAAAGTAAGTAGGTACGTACATGTGACGACATTAACATTCACTTTAATAATAAGCATATCATCAGAAAGGGACGAACAAACTACGAAAAAACAAAGCTAATTTCATAATGACAGTTTTTGTAATTAATTTAGAAGTTGTAACTTTTCATAACATTGACACAGATTTACCACTTTGAATGCTTGAAAGTTTTTTTTTTAATAGAACTAGTATTATAAACAATGTATATGGAATAACAATAAATTTCAATTACATTTCAGGCCTTACTTATAAACGCTGCTCAACTGTACATGACGTTATTTAGTACTGCGCAAAGGAAAACTGTTCTGAGCCGTACTAAATGACATTTAAATATAAGCAGCGTTTGTAAGTCCGAAGACATTTATGGAGGATCCCAATAATCTATCTATCCACAGTTTTCCTTACTACCGATAGAAATTTGACATAACGTCCATACAAATAGTGTCAAATATCTAACTCTAGTAAGGTAAACCGGCGATATATAGATTATTAGGACCGGCCGTTAGTGTAGGTATTACAATACAACTACAAACAACAAAGTTATAACGATTATGTTATCACTTAACTTTATAACTTGTAACGTCAAGATTTCGGTGAATAAAGAAAACAAATAACATCTAAACTCCTGTGACAGGACATAGGGTCCAACAGGAAAAAAGCGCATGACCCTCGCAACCTCCCCAAAAATCCTGTCCATCTATGAACCAAATATTCTGTAAACTTGTACAGGAGGTTTGGAGTTTTACTGAATATTTAAGTCCATATTCCTGCGCTCGTATATCCGAGACAGCTCTTCAGCTCCATTCACCCAGTAATTACTCTTGCTACAGCACTGGCTACAGTCGCCTTCATCCTTCCCCATCCGTAACGATAACATTTTCTATGCTCTCCTAAGCCTTTACTAATAGGTTTAGATATTAGTATGGATAAATAAACCTTCAGATATACATAGTGCTTTCATTCTACAGCTTCAGGATAGAATGATCAGAAGAACATCGGCGACAGTCGCGAAAGAGTCCTACCATAAAAATATAGTCATAAGTAGCAAAGTATCCACTACAAATACTATTATTCGTAACTAAGAAATATTTAATTCATGTACCTATCTAAGTACTCACATAACTGTGTTTCATTAGGTGCCACCTAAAAAATCGGAAGTTATTGGTTTATAAACAATTAGGAACGAATGACATCAGAAAAAAGGATTACAGCGCAGCATTTGCATTCGCAGTCTTTGTGAAAATCATAAGTGTCTGCGATTTTCCTTAATTTTGTTGAATAGCCGCTTGTCCGTCGGAGTGATGCATTGTCCGGAGTCACATTAGAGCGAGTTGAGCCTCGGAGACGTTGCAGGCACAAAGGACAGTTTTTGTTGTGCGCGTGGGAAGCGGCGCGCGGCCTTCGCACATCGCGCCGGCCGCTGGCCTGCCACTTGCAACTTGTACTGGACCTAGTGCTCGACGATCGCTAAAGCATCGGCCAAACCTTGTTCCTTGGTTTATGATTTCCTTAGGGAGAAAGTAAAGTCATTCACGAGACGCAACATGAATGAACTGAATGAATCAAATGAAATGAAATGAAAAATGAGTTTATTGCCAAAAATAAAACATTACACTAACATTTCACTTAAATTATAATAAAAAATCATAATAATAAAAAAAACTATTAATTAAATAATATTAAAAATAGTTTGAAAAATGAAATATATAAATGCTATGAACTTTCTTGTTTGTATTTTTTGACAACAGGGATTGCTTATCGTTTTTGTGCACACACACAGTTTACACACTGCTGGTTTTCAGCATACCCCATTGCTTGAAATGAGATGTTCTTCGAGTAAAGACAAATAAGTGAGGATCTGAGAAAATGTTGTAAAGCATTTACCTACTGTCAAATCTCCACTAATGTCGCCATTGATAACTGAGTGTTTTTCTGGAATACAGATAGGGCCTCATTCGCCCAGTAGATTCACTGCTATAGTGCCCTCCACACCCTAACCAATATAACACTTCGGCACAATTACTTCGCGGTATATGTGGCACTGCAGTGTTATTAACCAAGACGGTAAGTTTTACAAGAGGCCTGTCATTTAGTAAGTTGTGTTTTTTCACCTCGTGTTATTCGCATCCTGACTGAATAGAGAGGCATCTTTTATCAGCGTCTCCTCACGCAGTTAACTAACTTTCCCTGGCCCAGCATGCATAAGTACCTATTATAGGTACAGTCACCTACAATAACATGTATACATTCCATAATTCTCAAAACTATAATACAATAAGTACCTAGGTACTACATTTTAAAACTATACGGATTATTTAAAGGAGTAGTACCTACGTTCTTGCTACATTTAGAACTTTTTTTTATGAAATTTAATGTCGAGAAACATAGTGAAATGTATTTATATACGCGTATAACTTATTAATGCAGGAAGTAACTACTGTACCATTTTTTTATATTGGTTCATCAAAGTGACGCCTGAAGTCTCGCCTGATGGAATAAAGAAGCGATAAACAATAATGCAGCCGTAAACTGAGAGATGTTTTTTCACGCCCCGCTTGATAGACCCAGGTATACAGTCATAGCTTCAAGGAAATACGTACGCCGGCAGAGCATTCCACAATTTACTTACACGACAGAGGTAGAAACTGCCAAACTGTTTGGTTCGTGGTAAGAAATTTGGAACAATACATGGATGCAATGCTAGGCCGGAACGAGTAGTTCGGGAATCGGAATAGTGAGTAAGGCATAAGATTAAAGGGCTCTTCGGGACATTCGCCATAAAACAAACGTTAGAAAACGCTTAGAGAAGCTATATTTACACGCAGTTGTAAGGGTTCTACCTACTAAATAGAAAAAGTAAAACCTAGTATTTGATTTTTTTTCTTTATGCTTCGTATTGCCAGCAATATAAATTGTTATTCGCGCATTTTACCAATGTCATTTAAAAATTTACTACGGGAACGAAGTCGCGGGTAGTCGCTAGTAATAGAATAAAAAATGAACCTTGGGAACGACTTCAGCGATTGCATTCATCTTTTTTTAAATATTTTCTAATACTTCGTAAAAGGTTCTTACCTAAGCGTTAAATTCTCTTTGGTTCTTACATTTTAAAAAATCCTACTACGCGACGTCGCGGGCAGGCGCTAGTATTAATATAATTTTATATCACATTATGTACATTTTAATATAATATTATAAACTTATGTTACAAATTTTATCCGACTTCAAAAAAGGAGGAGGTTATATGTAAACAAAATTCTTTTTATGTTTAGTACCTACTAAACCTATGAAATTTAAATGGGACCACCTCGGAAGTATAGGTATACTTCCGGCTTAACATACGGCTGAGCCGTTTTTGAGTTAGACTCCATAAACGGAAAATTGTTACGCCTATCTTATTGACGGTGACTGACAATCGATCCCGATCCTGTACCGTAAGTAGTAAAAATGGTAGACAAAAATTTTAACCAAAAGAATGGAACCGCTTTAAACACCAAAAAGTGTGAAATAACTTGTTGAAGTCGGTACCATGTGCACAATATTGTGATAATATGTACCTACTTTTGAGTTATTTCACACTTTTTGGTGATGAAGCCGGTTCCATTTTTTGGTATTTTTTTATTATTATTTAGTCAATGAAGTTACAGTACTTCAAGTGGAAAGTCAAACCTCGACCCGCTGCACGCAGCCTACGCCACGACCTACGGCCTCACCAGTTTCTCAGTACAAGAAGTGAAGTTTGAGGCCTCGCAGGGTTTAAGACATTTATGATAAGTACTTATTAGTTTTTATTTAAATATAGAAAAAGTAATAATGTGAATTTCCAATTAGTAATGCCACAATTAGATTCCAAACAACATTGGTTTCAATGTACCTACGCGACGACGGAGGGTAAACAATGTACGCGAAGACGGAGGGTAAACAATGTACGCGAAGACGGAGGGTAAACAATGTACGCGAAGACGGAGGGTAAACAATGTACGCGAAGACGGAGGGTAAACAATGTACGCGAAGACGGAGGGTAAACAATGTACGCGAAGACGGAGGGTAAACAATGTACGCGAAGACGGAGGGTAAACAATGTACACATTTTAAAAATATAATTTTATTCGTATCTACAATACATTCTCGTACACGGAATATTTCTCGATTAATTATTATACAACATAATATATACTACTTAAACCATTTTAAGTAAGTACAATAACATGACTCCGACCGTAGGGGGTCTTTGGATTTCCATTAAAATCTATACATTTCATAAAATAAACAAGAATACAAATATTAATTTTAAATAGCACCTCTTAGAATTCGAAAACCTCAGCCTTTAGATGAACTAAGGCTTGGTACACATGATAGCGAATTCATTATATAAAATACATGGAAATTACAATACTATTTATATAACATAATACGAATTCCATAACTAAAAGAACTTTTACTCTTTAAATATATTACCTCAGTTCAAACTTTCATATAACTATTTTTAATAAACAATTATATATAATCTTGGTAAATGTGGTGCTATTTCATTTAAATTGACTCACATGAATTGTATAAACATTTTCTTATTCTACCATTTATTGAGTAGTGAGTACGTAACCGAGTTTTGGTACAGATTAAATATTATATTGGAATGGAATAATTGGAATGTTTAGTTGATTTACTCACTAAATCTCTTAATACTTAAATTATGACTTTATGACTAAAATGAAAATAGAAGTATATATTGCTTCTGTTGTGCCCTAGGAGTCCTATTGTCATTTTAATCTATTATAAAATTCAGATCTGTTAAGGACGGAATCGTGTAATATTTGAGGTAAAGTATACAACGTAAGCTAGCCGGCATGTTTATATGTACACTGCCGTGACGTCCAGTCTGTTTACAACCTTATTCACAATCTTCTCAGGAGTTGAAAACTGGAACAGAAATAAAACAGTTCAAGGTACGCATTAAAACTAATTAAGGCATAGTCTAGTAGGTATCTAAAACATTGCAAATATTTTTGTTTAGCAGAAATGAACACTAATGTTAGTAACGTTTTCTTTTATAATTACTAAACTAATCGGTTTGATAAAATAATTAGGTAGATAAATAGGTGAAGGCACTGTACATTTAGGACATTTTATTACATTTAAATGTAAATTGGAAAGAGAGGGATCTTAATTGAAACTTTTTTATAAAACGCTATAGGTATGTATATAGTAACGTTGCGTTATGCGTTTATAGCTGTAGCGTTGATGATGATAAAAAATATGCTATATTCTCAGGAGCATAATCTATTTTCTTGCCAAATTTCATTACGATCTCCCGGGCAATTATGCATCCCAGTAGCAATCAAATACTAAATGAATTAAAAAAAATGGCGGCTTTATGTCGGTTTTGGCAACACCAGTAACATGAATCCTTATTCAAAACAGAAATGTTATTAACATTTCTCATCAGTTGCTGATGTGAGTTGGCAAAAGTGACATAATTTTTTTTTATATAATTTATAAAAAAAACCTTTTTTGAATATCATTAATATTTGATTGCAACTGCGATACATTTCACACCAGCCGCGCGACCTCGTGCGCCTGCAGCCTTACCGCCCTCACCTGTGTCGTGCGGTTGGTCCCGCTCGTCTCGCGACACACGCCGGTCCCGCTGCAGCGCCACGTACTGCCGCACCAGCCGCGCGATCTCGTGCGCCTGCTCGGCCTGCAGCCGCGTCACACGCTGCTGCAGCAGGGAGCCGCACTTCACGTCCAGGAACAGCGTGCCGTCCTCCGATCGGACCTGCGCAACCAATAACAAATCAACATTTATTATCAACTCTGCTTGAAGCTAGCTATATAAATAATACAGCCTGGTCGTATTACTTTGTATATGCAATAGATGAACGTGTCACTAACCTTCGGACTATAGCTTTCTCTCACGAAAGCTACATCTATATTTTGGTTTGTATTAAGTAGATTGATACATGTTTGACTAAAACATAATTTGTACGATATGTATGTTTAATGTAATACACTAAACCAAGACACTCGCTAATCACACGGAGATGAGACACCGGAGACACAAACCTTTATTAATCTATATACCATCGCGAGATCGTAGATAATTACTGCATTTGTGACGCGACATACTGCACTCTGCGTCTATGTGCATGTCTCATTGTAACACATGTGTTAGTTACTCAAACCATCACAATTTGAGTACATTTAATAACATGTGTTTTGTGTAGAACAATTAAAAATCGTACTAGTGTGCTTTCATGCAGCCACAACGATCAAGCTTCGAGGATTATACGAATTCATGCAAATGTCCTTCGGACTATCAAAAGTTACAACATTACTACACACACAGAGACGGTTACTACATTAGACATACTTATATATACCTATCATATTATGTATATTAGATCAGAGTATGTTGTTTGTTGTTGTACCTTTCTAGTACTAATGAGCTCGGCGTAGGGCCAGTGCGTGTCGGTCTCGTGCGTGGCGGGATGCAGCAGATGCACGCCGCGCCGGTTGAGCGCCAGCACGTGCTCGCGCCACTCCGCGCCGCCCGACACGCGCCGCACCGCGAAGAACGACGACCCGAACAGCGGCCAGCGGGACAGCACCTGCATTATATACATATACATTAGCAACAGTATAACCACATCCTGTGACGGACGGTGGGCAATTTCCTCAATATGTAGCGCCTTCAAATTCATCATCATCATCTCAGCCACAGGACGTCCACTGTCATACATATGCCTCCCCCACAAATTTCCAAAGGGACCGGTTGGAAACGGCCTGCATCCAACGTCGTCCTGCGACCATTATCAGGTCGTCTGTACACCTTGACAGTGGATGACCTACACTGCGCTTCCCAGTATGTGGTCTCCACTCCAGAACCTTCCGGCCCCATCAGCTATCTGTTCTGCGTGCTATGTGGCATGCCCACTGCCACTTCAGCTGGCTTATCTTCTGGGCTATGTCGGTGACTTTCGTTCTTCTACGGATCTCCTCATTTCTGATTCGATCACGTAGAGAAACCCCGAGCATAGCCCTCTCCATAGCTCGTTGTGGGACTTTGAGCTTACTTATGAGGCCCATAGTAAGATGCTTTGATATTACGCCTAACTAAACAGTTATGGTGATTTCAAAGCGTTCATCGCCACATATTCGTTTCAATTGTCATTTTTTTTTTATTTTACTTAGTACGAGGATTTTCAAACTTAAAGCAGTAATACTCGGATAGTATCGCTTGAAAAAACTAGACTTCTACCCTCTTTCTGTTGCGTTTTAAGCGTACAGCGCAATACCCCTACCACTCACACAAAATCACTCGTATCTGTTTTGCTGACGACACACGAAAATAACAGTATCCGTTTTTGATCTATTAACACTTCTTTGGCGTGTACACAGCCTTACAGTTAAGCCCCAACATCCCTGTTAAAGTACAGTACAGTTATAGAGTACAGTATACCTGCAAGACTTTGGCTTTGGCGGCGGCGGGAGTAAGCGATCGCGCGTGGGGCCACTCGGCGGCCACCCACCCGGCCCACTTGGGCGGGCGCGGGTCCCGGAGTGCCAGCAACGGCTTGGGCAGCAGGTACTTGAGGTCCCGCGGCGTGGGGCCCTCGGACAGCGCGGCTGCGCGGTGCAGGAGTGCCGCCACCAGCGCCGCCTCGCGCAGAGCCGCCGCGCCGGGGGCCGCCCCGCCCGGGAGCACCAGCAGTAGACCCTCCAGGTAGTCTGGAGCCACCTATAGCAAACAACGAGGGTAAGCTTGCGGTTGTTTCGCTGCAATACTTCTAAATAAAAGTCTTGAGTTTAGTTGACGACATGGTATTCACTAATCACACTGAAGGTGAAGGTGCAAATATTTTATAGCCTACTAAAAATATCCATCTTTTACAAATTTATAAGATAGTACATTTTGACGTGAATACGTGAACGTCTTTAAATTTGCTACCACACGGGGGAAATACAAATCCTATTGATAACAAAATCGGGAGATACAGTTTAGCGTTGTAGTTCCAAATCTATCCTATACATACAATATTATATTTATAATTTATGACACTGGATACCTAAAGGATCAAAGAATTCATTACGATAAACGAGAACAGTGACGAATCGCGCGCGGTGGAGCGGGGAGCGCCGCCATTGTAGGGTTATTTTATCGAGATTTGCAATAAGTATCACAGGTATGGAACCCACGTTACGATATATTGTTGATAAAATAGAAACAATTCAAATCAAATTTATAAAGTATTTTGGTTTTCGTCTGGATTTCCTGTACATCTTTTAATATCTTACTTTTATTATATTACACTCTGTAAAAAGTTTCACTTCCTTCCAATATCCAAAAGACGCGAAATTGCTGAACAATCATTTTTATAGAATTTAAATTCAAATATCATTGAGTTCTTCAACAGTGGCAATGATTACAACTGATATTTCTATAGGATATTCCGTTTATCGACAAATTTGTCGTACATACTTATGACATTACTACTATTTTCACTGATTTGAGTTGAATCGCTGAGTGATATTGTATTGTTCATAGATTTTTGCTATACTGTGCCTATTCGTGGAAACCTTTACCTAATTAGCTCTCTGCTGTTTTCCTATAAAATAAATAAAGAGTGTAGAGTGAGAGGGAGCAGGAGGGGGTGGGTAGGTACCTGGTTGAAGAGCACTTCTGTGTAGAGCGTGGGCGCGTCGGTGCGCAGCGGATGGTGCCACACGGAGCGGCAGAAGATGAGGTAGTAGGGGTGTCGCGCGCGCTGCAGCTCCGTGGTCACGTCCAGCACGTACTCCTCGCCGGCCAGCGGCATGGTGAGCGCGTCGCCCGCCACGATGCAGTACAGCGAGAACTCTAGCCGCTCCGCCTCGCTGCTCACGCCGATCTGACGACACACACACGTCAGCTCACGCCGGATACGCTTGCACAGTGCCAAACAAAGGCTCAACCATCGACCTAACAAATTAGCTAACTGGAAATTTAACTTTAACTTTTTGGAATAAGAACATCTGAAAAACTCTGAGCGCTTCAAACTCTTAAGCCGGGGTTCGACAGCGAAATGAGCGAGGCCATTAATGAGCCCACATAACTCGCAACGATACTATTCATAGTTGAACCGCTCCGCGCCGACTTTCGCGGTTAAGCCTCAACTATGGGAATAATTATTGACGAATAATGCGACGTTAGTTTGAATGGTGACTACACAACTCCAGAATTAGGCTAACCTACATCTCGTTAAGGATATAACACAGCACTTTTGGGGTAACATTCTTGTATAATATATGTCCTGTCGAAGCAACTTGTCGAAGTATTGAACGCTTGTCCAAATCGGAGGTACACCCGGAAGCAGGGTTGGGGAGTATTTGAATTACTTGTAATTAAAATACGTAATGGAAATACAAATACGTATTTAGTATTTGTATTACAATTACTTACTTAATATTTATTTTTAATTCGTATTTAAAATACTTGACGCCGAGGTATTTTGTAATTAGTATTTTATATACTTGAGGCTTCAAAATACATTTTAACATTAAAATACACTTAACCTTTATTTAGCGATTGTAAGTAACCAGTAGAAAGATTGTTTTCTTTAGCAGGAAACAAGAAGCTGTTTGTGACAGTACATTTAAAAATATTGTGTTAATGAAAGGAAACTCTGGTTTACTGATTAATTCATATTGTTTTCCTCTACTTTTCAGCCCGTGCTGGTCTGGATTACTTATTTTATAATTTGTATTTCGTATTTAAATTAAAAATAGCTAAATAACTGTATTTAATATTTCAAATACCGTACTTGAATGTATTATGTGTTTCGTATTTTAATTAGCTTACAGTACTTACTACTTAGCGATACAGTATGTTTTAATTTGTATTTCAATTAACGCAAAGCATGTATTTTGCCCAGCCCTGGCCGGAAGTAGCGTGAGTAGTAAAGGATCAGAGAGCGGAGTGAGTGCGGGTGGGTGCGGTAGTGGTACTGACCAGGGCGCAGAGTTCGTTGACGATGTCCTGCACGACGGTGGCGCAGCGCGTGTTGACAACGCGCTCGGCGCCGCCCGGCAGGCGGTACAGCTGGCGGCGCGCGGACCGGCCCGCGGATACCGCCGTCACCTAAGGAACATCAATCATGTTTATCTCACCAAAAATAAGTACAAATAAGATAGTAAATATAAGCAAAAGTATAATAAGATAAAGAAGCAGAGCTCATGAGTTTCGTATGACGTTTCTAACACATTTGCGAGCAGTTACTCGTACTTTTACCACACAGCGACAAATGCGATAAAAACCAAATATGAAAATTATAAGAAAATAGCGCGTAGTTTTATTGTCACGCGCCAACTGTACGAATAGTATGCATATATTATTTACCAGGCGAGTGAACATACAGCCTACTTCAAATTATAATTTTAAGCGCTGAAATGGATATATTTTAATATTTATTATTCGTTTAAAATAATTAAGGATGGACACATTGATTTAATCCAAAAATAATCATAAATAATAATAATCTTATTCTTTCCACTCTTTGTAATTAATTTACCTACGTTTAATTCTTGAGTTAGCATTAAATAGGTCTATGTAAACAAAATTCATGTGCATGTTGTGTTCGCACCAAGAAGGCCGTTCATACATTCCATACTGTACTGTATTAATTGAAATAATGTGATAAATTCTGTATTGTAACGTCCAGTTTGCGAACGTATCGTTAAAAAAAATATATACATGGATTTTAGGCTAATTATTTTTATTTTTACATATTTAGGAAACACACAGTCTTATACAAATATAAAGTCTACAAAATTAATTATATAGATATTATAGATTAATTATATAAATAACAATTAAATAGTGACCCGGTTGAAATTGATAATTGAATATGCTCTGTTTACTCGCTTGTAGCTTTCAAGTAGGTATTAATTTAACTTGGTAGAGATAATTATATTATGCACTAGTGTTATAGCTCGGTGTATCGCCATATAAGCGATGTAATAAGGCTCACATTACGAGCAAGTGTGTTGAAATTGAAAATAATGTTATGTTTAAATGCCTTGCAAATCTTATTATTGACGTTCAAGACTTGCACTATGAAATATTCTTGTAAACGTTATATCTTGGCTGCCTTGTACTTCACCAGGATTTACTTAATTATTATGATTAATCTTGGAAGAGTCGCGTTTCCAATAAATTCATTGTATCGAGAGCAGCGCAGCCCATGAAAGAGACATGAAAAAAGAAGACATTGCAGTATGTTCACGCAGCTACTCCAGTACTAACACCTTAGCTCGTTCATAGGGGTAAGCTGCAAACCAGCCTTGCGTAGACACTCGTGTTTACGCACCCAGTGCTGAGCTTAACTCCGTTTGCTAAAAATAAGTTTGTTTTTAATCATTTCGTTAGTTGTTATCATTGTTAGACATTCATATGTTTTTGTAATAGTTCTTTATGTTTTTGGGTGTATTGTTTGGCAATAAAATAATTTCTATTCTATTCTATTCTATGTTTAAATGTCTTGTGTATATATTTATTGTGCCTTTTGTATTGTCAAATGCCGTTACCGTTAAATGCCTTGTGTATTGTGTAAATAATAATGTAATTATTGACGTAGGGAGCCTACATTTAGAAATACTCATAATACTGTTATAACTTGGCAGTCTTGAAACTTGTGCATCATCAAAGAACTATAGGACACCTTGGAAGAGTCACATTTCTAAAAATCAATTGTACCGTGAGCGCGACCCACGAAAAAATGGATTTCCTGGCGTCAAGGCATTAACTAGTGTTGAATGAAGATGGTTACCTCTTCAACACTGGGCACATTCTTCCTGCCGCCACAGCGCAGCGTCTTCCGGAGGTTGGCGAGGCATACGGCCGCGGTGCCTTGGCACGGCCTTCTGCGGTCCGCCGCCGCCGCTGATAGGTACTCCACCAGGAACGGCCTGCGGACACAAACAACTCGTTACAATCACAAAAATGAACAATAAATTTAAATAAAAAACAGAAATATATTACAGTTCCTGATCGTGCTGGAAATGATAATAATCTGCCCATTATGTTCCCACTGCTGGGACTCGGGTCTTCATTTTATAGACAGGAGTTGGGCCATAATGCACTAAGCTTGGTGGCTGGGCTAGTAGCCAACCCAACCCATGACGAAGTTTTCAGGCCGCCCGAAGGCCTTCGACATAGCTGACTGTTGTTCTAACACAAACAACTGGGACCGACGGCTTCACGTGCCCTCCGAAGCACGAAAGGTGAGCCCTTTGAATAATGCCACTAGCGCACACCCATCCAACTCCTGACCGCAGCAAGCGTTGCTTAACTTGTTGATCGTTGCGCTTTTGGTGGTGCTGGTAATATAAGGATGTAATTATGGAAAGCAATGGACAACTACATGAGAGAGTCAATTTAGTTTGATATTTTCTTTAGTTTTCATATGAGGATTGTGGATCGTTGATGGATATTTTACTTTATTTTATTGTACATGGAAAACAAACTGCTGTAAATAAAATAAGTTGATGAAAATAGATAACAAATATTACCTTTTTAAGCTTAAGCTTTTGAGATGTATGCATCGACGGATACTATAACACCAACTAGGTGGAACTTTGACATGCAAGCTCTATAATAAAGCCGTTGGTGGCTGGGTAACCGCTGGAAACCACCATATTCTAAACAAGCACCATACACCTGTGATCTTTACGCGCTTGCAAACATGCCGCTTATCGGTAAATAAAAAACAGTCACTAATTTGAAGTAAATTGAAGAGGGTCCAGAGTCATGGTGTGCAGGTGAGGTGGCCTGCAGCCAGTAGGGACGGTTACCTGAGGGTGTCGGAGCAGGTGAAGTAGGCGGCCAGGATGGACATGAGGCGCCAGGCGCGCTGACAGGAGTCCGCGCCCGCAGACCGGTTGGAGGTGGTCTGCTTCATCAGCTGGCAGTAGACCTCGTCGCGCAGCTCCGGGACCGAGTGGCAGTGCTGCGAATACATTACATACACTATCGATTACTTTGCATTAACGAACCACATGCTTCTCACTTCGATTGAACTTAACTTCCTCTTTTAGTTTTTAGTACACACCCTCCCACTGGGGTTGCCTCTGTGGTATAGATACACATATTGCCACATCAGACCCGACAACAAACATTTCTGCACATCACACATATATTTATCCAGACAGGGATCGAACTGGACATCAGTCTACGGTTTAAGTTTAAAGCAGGCTCACTACCACCTGATCTAACGGAGTCATCAACCTTTTTCGTCATTGTACAGTAAGAATTGTCTAAGGAAGGTATTTTGTATAATGGTTCATCAAAGTGACTCCCTCTCGCCTGATGGAAAGCGTAGATGGAATCAAAAAGCGATGACCATTAGCGCAGCCGTAAGCTTCTAATCGCCACCCCTATGATGACCTGAGAGATGCTTGCCCCACGCCCCACTTGAATGACCCAGGGTCATAGCTGCAAGGAAATACGTACGCAGGCAGAGCATTCCACAATTTACTTACACGACAGAAGTAGGAACTGCCAAACTTTTGGTTCGTGGAATGACATTTAGAACAGTATATGGTTGCAATGCTAGGCCGGAACGAGTAGTTCGGGATGGTGAGGAAGAATTAAGATTAAAGAAATCTTCAGAACATTGGCCATGAAAAAAACGGTAGAAAAGGCTTAGAGATGTTAGTAATAGTTCTACGCATTTGTAGGGGTTCTAGGTGTTGAGTGAGTTCAGTGTCTCCAATAATACGCACAGCACGACGTTGCAGTCTGTCGACAGCATCCATAAGGTACTCGTAAGGCACTTGGTAATCTAAGTGATTTCGTCGAAAACGCTATCCACATTCTTGTTTGGTGAAGTTTTTAAGGAAACTATAAAAGTAAAGTTAGCCTAGTTACGTACAGTCGCCTGCAATAAGATGTAAGTATACATTCTGTAATTTTCTAAACTATGATACAGTACTTACCAGATTTCATAACAATGAAGATAAAGATTATTTTGAGCAGTCAAATAATATAAATAACTTCATTTTAGATTATTTTTGATTTATTTTTTTAAGAAACAGAATGCTGAGGCGCTGTTGAAAATTGTGAAATGCATGCCTGCATCTTATTGCTGGCGACTGTACCGTGTTATTATTTTGCCTGAGATTCTATGCTATAAAATAGTGTAGTTACCATGAGCACCGTGTAGACACATTTGACTTCGGTCAGGTCCTGATGCACCTGCCGCTCGTTGGGCTGCAGGTCCCCGCAGTAGGCGCGCACACAGGTGAAGCACTCGAGGGCGGGCGGTGCGAGCGCGGGGGGCAGCCGCAGCAGGGGCGCCCGCAGCGCCGTGCCCTGCCACTTCACCACGTCCGTTTGTGCTTTCCACGTCCATTCGTTACGTTTCGCTTTGCTTTTCAGGGACGAATCCGCTTTCAAGATTTCCAGTCTGTAAGGAAAGTGACGATGTTATGAACATCAAATATCTTTTGACGAAATAGAGGAGTGTTTTAAGTCTAGTGCCGCTGTTTTCTAAAACAAATGATACGCTAGAGTTTGCCTATGGTCCAATGACCAATAAGTGAGATAGGACCAAATAGTACGGTCAAACTGGCTCTTGAGGGCAGCAGTGTAGGAATAGTATATTTCATTACAAGTGGGGAAAGGCTGTTATTGCAAAGAGTTCCGACAAATGTCTACCCGAGCCGAGGCGCAGCCGAAGGCGAGGGTTGACTATAGGACTATAGGTTGACAAAGGGAACTATGCCCATACAGCAGTCTTCAGTAGAATTTTTTTATTGATATGATATGAAAATGAAATGAAATGAAACCTAACCTAACTCATTCAATCAGATCATTAAATCTGATATTGAAACAAATTAGTAGCTTCTTTTTAGAAATATACGTATTTGCATGAATCATAAAAACTTCTATAATTTTTTTTTGTAAAAACTTCATGGTTAGTTTTTCTTTTAAATAGAAATTATTTTGACAGTTGGGAAAGAGAACGCACGAGTTCGGGAAAGGTAAAAAAAGGCACGAGTACGTAATAGCCCACATCCCGAACGCTATACGTCCCTGCAATACGCCACTTTTTGAGCAACTGTATTAAAAACATCATTAGAAATTGCTCAACAACCATGATGTAACATCACCGAAAGCTTAAGCCTGTGATAGGAACCTCAACGGCGGCTAACTCTCACTCCTGAGCTATAACTTTACAAATGTATACATGCTTTTTGTTCTTAAATGAGTGGACCTTTGTAGTTTAAGATGTTTATTAGATTTTGTGTTTTATCTACCGACTTCCAAAAAGGTATGTAGCTAGGGTACGGTAATATTATCTATAGATAATATTAAAAAAGGGTTACATTCTTTTTCTACCGACTTCCAAAAAGGAGGAGGTACTCAATTCGACTGTATTTTTTTTTCTATGTTTGTTACCTCATAACTTTAGATAGGGTGAACCGATTCTTAAAATTCGTCATATTCATCAAATTCGGTCCAGTAGTTTTTGAGTTACACTCCAATAACTGAATAGGATGGAAGTCGGTATTAAATTTTTCAAATTGTAGGTACTTGTTCGTATGGGTACGGCAATTTACGAGATTCTACGAGACAATTTACGAGATTATAATTTTCATGCACCGTATAGATACTGCTTAAGTTAAACACTGAGAATTTGAGATCTAAAGTTTAGTTTCTCGGATAAGCTCCGTTATTCTACAATTTTGAGGGTATGGTGATGACCAGCTTAGTATACGGATTTCAGCTATAACCCAAAAAGAAAATGTTTATGCCAACTCTCACTATTCCTCGCTTAATTCAAAATCATTCTACAAGTTTATCAAATGCCATAATAGTAGGTAGTACTGCGCCCAAGTGTAGCCTCGTCTGTACTGAAAGCAATTTTGTGTAGTGCTAATGAATACATTTTAGTTTTGTTTGTAAGAATGAACCGTTTTATCTCTATTGAAGTTAGTTTTTACGACTTAAAGTTTATTGAAATTTTAATTTGAACCAACTTCACGTCTAATGGACATGTCTATTCTTATACTTTAATTATTCTTACAACAATTCCTTAGATTTTACCTACCGTTGCTTACACAACATGATTTTGTTATAAAAACTAAAGTGGTTTTCACTCATTATTAATTAGAAATACGGGACTACTCACGTAATATTTATCGGATAGGTCCGACTGTATCGAGTGCTAAGCGAGACGTCATCGACGCGGGCGTCCCGAACACTCCTTGAAAAAGGCCACCGAATGTGGTCGAAACTATAGTCGGACCTATCCGATAAATGTTACGTGAGTAATCCCGTATTAGCACTGAGGAAATGGAACTCTGCAGACCCTCAGCAATGGAAGTGCGGAATCTCCTGAGTCGCTACACCGAGAGAAAACACCAAAACTATTGGGTTGACAGAAAGGACTGTAAACATGCGAAATCCATGTTTC
Source organism: Selenia dentaria (assembly GCA_917880725.1). Classification (NCBI taxonomy): domain Eukaryota; kingdom Metazoa; phylum Arthropoda; class Insecta; order Lepidoptera; family Geometridae; genus Selenia; species Selenia dentaria. Next base: position 42,179,160 of record OU862877.1, read on the forward strand.
CAATCCTAAACAAAAATACCACGAACAAATTACTAGGATTACAACGGCAGGACCTTCGCCTAATGGTGGGCATCATCACTGGTCACTGTAATCTAAATTACCAGTTGCACAAGATTGGAGCTACGGACAGCCCACTATGTAGAGGCTGTCTGCTGAAAGACGAGACTGTGGAGCATGTGCTGCTGCACTGCAGGGCTACGGAAGATATTAGAGCAAAAACAGGATTACTGGAGGTCCACTCCAGAACGCAAGATGCATGATGCATCTTGCGTTCATGCAGCATCATCAACGTTTGTTCATACAACACCTCAAACTACACTGGAGCAGTTGTGCCAGCGACCCAATGCCATACTCCGCAATGTGAAGGAGTTAGGCTGGCTTGAGTAAATGCTGGCAGGGGGAATGCACATAACACCCCAAGCGACGTCAGTGCAGGCCTCGTCGCCCCCAAAACGAATAAGAATAAGAATCCCGTATTTCTCAGTAAAAACAACATCATTTCATCAGATTCAACCCGTATAATTCTAATATATTACACCGCCGTCTGTTTCCCACGTAAAAACTTAATATAAAATAACCAGAAACTTATTAATTATTCGCGACGTAGACCAGTTACATATTTTATTCCGAATAATGCAGTCAATACTAACGTAATAAGGTCAAAGTCAAAGTCAAAGTCAAAATCATTTATTCAATTTAGGCATCAAAGACGCACTTATGAACGTCAATTTTTCATTATAATGTACTTTAAAGCCTACCGCCGCGTTCCAAAATACATAGAGCCAACCGAGAAGAAGCGGCAAGAAACTCGGGGCCATTCTTTTTATATAGATGATTTTACAATGTTTTTACTGAGGTACTACAAATATTAGCTCCAGTGTGTTGCCTTACAAAAGAGAACATAATAATGGTATCAGTAGGGCAAGACACGCTACACTTTGACATCTTAGTACACGAGTAGATAGATCCTGGAGTGATCAGTCCCAAGCTGTTTTATCCTCCAAGTAATCCGAAATTTTGTAATAACCTTTTTGACAGAGTTTAGTTTTAATAGTAATTTTAAACTTATTAATAGGCAAATCTCGGATAACATTGGGAATTTTATTATAGAATCGTATACATTGTCCCATAAAAGAATGACTTATTCTGTGGAGACGCGTTACATGTACGGATAGCTTGTGCTTATTTCGCGTGTTGATGGAATGAGCATCACTCCTTTTATCAAAACTGCTAATGTTTTTCTTTACATACATTAGATTTTCATAGATAAACTGAGAGACAACAGTTAGAATGTTTATGTCTTTAAATTTCTGTCTAAGGGAAACTCTGGGAGCCAAACTGTAGATCGCTCGTATAGCCCTTTTTTGCAGTATAAAAATAGAATTAATATCTGCAGAACATCCCCAGAGCAGTATGCCATAAGTCATAACGCTATGGAAATAACTAAAATAAACTATTCTAGCTGTGTCTACATCAGTTAATAGTCTAATTTTTTTAACAGCATAAGCTGCTGAACTGAGCCTACTAGACAATTTTTTAATGTGGGGACCCCATTGCAATTTGGCGTCTATAGTAATTCCTAAAAAGACTGTTGACTCCACAAGGTCCAACCCTGTTCCATTCAATTGTATATTGGATTCTATTTGTCTCACATTTGGTGTCGAGAACTTTATACAATTAGTTTTCTTCTCATTGAGGAGAAGATTATTTGTATTGAACCAATTCACAACTTTAGCTAATGCATTGTTAACATCGTCATAGTTTAATAACTGCCTTTTAATTTTAAATAACAGTGAAGTGTCATCTGCAAACAATACAATCTCGTGATTCTTCTCTACATAATAAGGTAAGTCATTAATATAGATTAAAAACAAGAACGGCCCTAGTATTGAACCTTGTGGAACGCCCATTGAGATTATAGAGCCGGGCGATTTTTTACCATTTATGTCAACCCTTTGAATTCTACCATTTAAATATGAAGTCAAAAGGTTGAGAGCCATGTTCCTAATACCGTAGTGTTGTAATTTCCTGACAAGTATATCATGTCGGACGCAGTCAAATGCCTTAGATAAGTCACAAAAAACACCTAAGGCATCTTGAGAGTTCTCCCAGGCATCAAACACATCTTTTATTAGTTCTATACCTGCGTCTATAGTAGAGCGATTCCTTGTAAACCCAAATTGATTTTTATGGAAAATTTTGTTTGCACTAAAATGAGTTTCTAATTGATGTAATATGATTTTTTCGAAAATCTTACTTAGCGTAGATAGTACAGAAATAGGCCGAAAATTTGTTGGATCAGTAGTACTACCAGATTTGAATAAAGGAACCACTTTACTGTGCTTCATTAGGTCAGGAAATACACCACTTGCAACACAACTATTAAACACAGCTGCTAGATTGGGTGCAATGACATCTATAATTGAAGAAACAGTCTTCACAGAAAGACCCCATAGGTCTGCCGTTTTTTTTGCATTTAGACTTTTGAAACTGCTTACAATATCTTTGCAAATAACTACTGAAAATTTAAAAGTTGTGTCACATTCAGTTACACTTTGTTTAAGTAAGATTTCGGCAGAAATGGAGGAAGATTTTAGAGTTTTGGTTGTTAAAGAAGGAATATTGGTGAAAAATTTCTCAAACTCGGCCGCTACCTCCAAATCTGCTCTTACATCTTTATTATTAATTTTTAAATTAAAGTCTCGATTACGCACTGTTTTTCTACCAGTTTCACTGTTTATAATGTTCCACGTCATTTTTATTTTATTAACAGAATTTTTGATCTTATTTCTTAAGTAAATAGATTTTGCTGAGGAACAGGCTCGTTTAAATAACTTAGAATAACGTTTGACATATTCCAAAAATACAGGATTATGATTATGCGATTTTTCATGGTACAATTCGTATAACTTTTGCCTACTTTTATGAATTCCTGGAGTTGCCCATTCACTAAACTTAGCACGATTACCAACAGATATTGTTTTTGGTACAAACACTTTGCCAAATTCATCACTGATAAGATGGAACAGTGAGTTATATAATATATTTGGGTCATTGTGACTGGTCAACTCTGGCACTTTCTGGGATATATTACTTCTTAACAATTCTAGGCGGCTTGCATTTATTGGAACAAAGCTAACATATTTGCTTTGGGGTTTGTTTGTTTTTCTTGGAAACACTGCTAGTTGACCACAGTGGTCTGATTCTAGATTATTTATTTATTGGTTTGGCTACAATCTTCCGTTCGTATCATATCCATCGACCGCAGTACTAAAGTACTCATCTGCACGACTCTACAGACATAACCTGTAACTCAGCGCTTTGCTCGCTTTAAAACCGTTAATTTCGCAGCGTTAATGCATTCCGAAATAACATACAAATATGCTGAGTCAGTGACATTACAATTTCGTGCACTTCACAGTTGTGTCTGCACACGGTGAAAGGTTTTCAAGCCGCTTTTGCTATCATGTCAAAATGTTTGCTAATTTGTTCAACAAGCAAACATGTGTGCACAGCTTTGTAATCTACGATTGTTTGTAAAATTGTTTGTACTGAATAAATTAAAAAATACTTAACCGATGGAAAAAAATGCTTCATAAGTAACATGAGATACGTTTTATCCCGCGGGACAGACGCACCGGGACAACGATATTTCTAAGGCGGAACGGAGTTTGCTGGGATAGCGTATCTTTAGTCGATACACTCAACATCTCTAATGTCTCATCTCTAACTGTCATACGTCAAGTACCTATAGCTCTCTTCCCTTCGCCTAAGGCCATGTTAACACGTCCGTATTAACTATTTTATAATATTCAGCATCATTAAAATTTATGGTAATATTAGTTATTTTAATAGCAAGTACTTGTATTGGAACCTGAGCGTAGCGAGGGTAGGGTAAGGTACGAGATGCAAAATAACTTTGCTGCCGAGTGAAACACACTATTTTTCACCTCACTACAGCGAAAAACCAAAAAAACAGCTTAGTTATTTAGTGCTTACAAAATGATTACTAATTAAAATTAAGTAGGTACTGTATTTATTGGTTATATTGATAGTTATTTTGAAACTGTTTAACTGTGTTTGTAATTTGTGTACTATACATACTGCTAGATAAATTATTTTTATTTTTTTCATTCAATCCAGTGCTGCCGGTTGTGTATGGGCAGTGCGATTATTCACATTAATGGCATGAAATAAGTATTTTATGCATTTTCAGTGGATTTGCGGTATAGAAAAGTATGGAACAGAAAGGTTCATATTTTAAAAACTCTTTCCACGCTAGCGGACAATATGCACTCAGATTTGTAATGACGAATAGAATCTTTCCGAGGTTGTGAGGTGAAAATGTATTATTTTATAATTTTCACTGCGATATAACTCACGGGAGAACTTGGGTTTTATCAGTTATAATCTCATAGATAGCTAGTAGGCAATATAATTTAACTCAATCAACCAACGAACGATCATTGCAATCAACCCATTGTGCTCCTGTATTGCGGAATTAACCCTCACGCATCCGTCGAAGTTAGTTTTATTCATAAATGTTTTTTGTCTATGCGTAAACAGGAAGCAGAGTCATTAAGGCTCTTCCAGAGAAGAGATCATGGATCCACCCAGCACGCAGGTCCAGTGTGGAATTCATTATCCATCTAACAATCCAATCTAACATGTGCGCACAATGTGACTACAATTCAATTACCGCCAACATTTACCTAGTGTTTGTTATTCTAAGTGGAAAGTTGGAGGCGTTGCGATAAGATATGCATCTAAACTGGATGGTGTAGGCATGTCAGCTTACATTGTTTAGCACATTGGGACCGGAAGTAGCGCCGCCTCGCATCGCCTGTGCATTCGATGCAAATGATATTGTGGTAGACGCGGCAAACGGCCTTTTTCCAAACAATAGTATCTACAACATGTGTTCGTAGGGTTGACGGGAAACAAACTTGAGGACAAAAACAGTCAGTGCTGCTTTTAAAATTATTCTAGTTATTGGGAACTAATGGCTCACGGAATGTGTATGTACTAAACAAAATAATTACATGGATGAGACAGATCTTGATTAGGTAGGAAAATAAAACTAATATCGAGATGAGACTACAAGCAACTCGGGACCATTATTTTAAACGTTTTTCAATACATTGAGAATAAATTAAACAACGTGTTTACTGTTACACAACTACTGTTAACACTAAACATATTGAATACATATGATATTAACATATATTAAGGTAGATAGCAACTTGATATAAGTGGACTATTCCTGGCATTTTTGCCATCTACATAATGCAAAGCTCGCGTTTTTTAATTAAAAATTTCATAAGTAACAAGCAATTGTTCCTTCGTGACCTCAATAATTGTTAAAACGAATTTAGTTTCATATATGTACCTTTATTGTAATCAAAATGATAAATAAATAAATGATCATTGACACACAAATAATTCAAACAATAGAGTGATCACCACCCTTTTAATACCAGAAATACAAATAGGATAGCTGTACCTAGTTTTAGACTTGCGAAGACTAATAAGTCAATCCTAGGAAATTGTGTGCGATTTAACAATAAAATCACAAAACACATAACTGAGCTCACAGACGGCAAATTCAAGTTGACTGTAAGAAGCGTTTTAATAAAAAAAAGCTTATTATAAAGTCCGACATTATATAGAAGATAAAGATGCTTGGAATACTCCACTTCTGGCAAGCTGTCACTCTGCCACCCATAAAATGTAATATTTGTAATACCTAAGTAGGTAGAAACATTGTAAACATCTATATAAAAAGAATGGGCCCTAATTTCTTGCCGCTTCTTCTCGGTAGGCTCTATACATTTTGGAACGCGTCGGTAGTCTTTAAAGTACATTATAATGAAAAATTTACGTACGTAAGTTCGTTTTTGATGCCTAAATTGAATAAATGATTTTGACTTTGACCAATAGTTGGTTTTGGAAGCTATGCCTGTAAAAAATTAACTATACTGAAAGTCAAAACACATGAGTGGTGTGATAAAGACGAGAATTATCGTTAGACCATGTCGGAGGCATAAGCCTAAACGAGTAGGTGCCGGGTATAGAGTTTTATAACACAACGTATCTCACTCACAACGATCGCACTGTTCCTACGGCGATGTAGTGATCCTTGCGCTTGAACTCACTTCCATGTATCTGAGTATTTACTCTATTGATATAATTGAACTTCGGCATTTTGAATGTAATTCTCACACTTGCTTAGAACAAACGATATAGAGTACTAACACACGTTGCGTATATACGAAGGAGTTCGCAGCCCTAGAGTTCGCGATGGTATCGACGGGCGGCGATCACCACCCGTGACCAATTACTGTTCGGTTTGCGCAGGCACCGCTCCGCTCCTACCAGCTCTCACCTGCTGGGTTGCATGGCCGGAAGCTGCTTCCTGAGCCGTCTTACACACGTTGTTTTTATAACTTCAGTGGTAATCCAACACACATAGCTAACACACTATCTACATGCGCTGTACGTTATACAAATGAGATTATAATGTGGTGGCCGAAGGTAGGTAGCAGATTGCCGAAGACTGACAGACAACGCACAGCCTAAACCGCTGGTTTGCTGGTGCTTTTCTTCTTCGTCTTGGTGGGTAGAAGTGAATTATAAGGACTTTTCGAAATTCAACCCATAGGAAATAAAAATGGGTTATAAAACGTTTGTATGAACATTCTTTGTTTTTGAACGTTATGAACGTTTGATGTGAAAATTTGTGCATATTATATAATTCATTTAAAATAAAAGAAAATATTCTGTAATTTTATTAACAGGGATGACTTAGGGATCACCCCCTATGGAGGGTAAAACTTTTTATGGAAAATTTGTGTTTTTTTTAAATTATTGGTGTACAAATTTATATTTAGATAGTCATTTAAAAAAATCGAAGTCGTGGGCAAAAGCTAGTTTATATGTTTAATATGCGCGCAGGGTCTGTGTCGAAGATACTTGGAATGTTTATAGATCGGGGACAGACAGGCAAATGGCAATTAAAATGATGAAACCAGACTAATAACTAAGTTGTAGGTATCTGTCCAGTATTTGTTATTTAAGAGGTGAATCCCAACTTCAGTACAGTGCCTCTACCATGAGTTGGCAACATAAATGTCATCTATAGTCGATACTCGATCTCGCCTACCTATTAAGCTTGTGATTGGCGTACTCGCTGTCAGTTGTAGTTCTACAATTGACCGCGAGGTGGCACTGTTCATTTTTTCATTCAATTTTTCGCCGCATCGATTGATGTCTATGTTGTAAACTCATGGCAGACCTACTGATCTAAGTACATTATGTATACGGCTTTACCTCTTTTTATTTCGCTTTACCTTTACCTTTTTTCAAACTTCTCAAGTCACAAATCAACTCACAACAAAACAAAAAAATAACATATTAAGTAGCTATAAGTTCATAGAGTGGAGGCTCGCATGCTGGTCAGTAAGTAGGTACCACAAGTAATTGATACATTTATTTGTTTATTTTTATAAAAAAGGAACTCATTATTTATAACAAACTAGAACCATACAAATATCCGTAAAGGTGAAATCATTTACACGACAGAAAGGTCAGCGCACTATTGCCGAAATATAATCAAATGAATAGACGGTGACACAATATGACATAGTTTTCTATTACAAAACGGTATAAGCTTCACCCAGCTTCCTACCAGCATAACTTAATTGTTATATAACGATGTTTCGGCTCAGTTCGCATACTACACTATTGTTACATGTATGCTGCCACCCTAAACAAATGGAACTTTAACTGAGACATAAGTGCTTATTCAACTTAGCAAATGTGCTTGGGAAAAGTACCAGTAGAAAGTGGTAATGATGTGACAGATCTGAAGGTTGTATTTACGAGTAGAAACAGCAACAGTAAGACTTGAGTTTTATATACTTGTTACCGAAAAAAGAGAGTAAAACATAAAAAATAAGGATGACCTATGAATTTCGACAAGTTCAATACTTCGACAGTGGCTTACTTTGTAAAAGCATGTTTGACAAGTCATTATCGACAGAATATATATATTCGGCAAGAATTACTCCCACAGAACGTATAGCGGAGTATATAGTCAGAGCAAAGTCACCATAGATACGTTAGGTTGAATGGTGAGCACACAACCACATACACCGCCAGAATCAGGCTAACCTACACCTCGACAAAGATATAACGCAGCACTTTTGGGACAAAATTCTAGTCGAATATACTTCCTGTCGAAGCAATAACTTGTCGAACTATGATTATTCGAAGTAAGCGACTTGTCGAAATTCAGAGGTCTCCCAAAAGATAATCAACCATTACACGTTCTGTACAACTTACTACTAAGCCACAGGTCATCCTACCTGGAAAAGGGTAATAAGCCACGACGTGGGCCCAGTATGCTTTGGCAGGTAGGATAGTGTCTTTGATTTAGGCATATTTTTGACATGGCTCACGATTCTTGTTGTAAGACAACTAGCGGACCGACGACGGCTTGATGTGCCCTCGGAAGCACACTCGTTTATGCTGATTAAACAGCTATGAATGACTATGAACGCTCCGCTATGAGCGATTCGGAGCGACAATAAGTAAACTTAGATTCTGCCCTAGGAAGACGTGGGAAACCTCAAGTCTTATATTTAGTTAGCGCTAAATATCCTAAAAGAAATACAGCACACTTTAGTGTTCCATCATAAGTGATCTCTATAAAGTTGAGTGAACTAGGTCTAGGAGTTAATAAAATACTGGCCAAACGCGGGCCGGGCCTCGCTCTTTTATAGGGTTCCTTGGATGGTACTATTCTGAAACCATTCAAACGAAATAAAAACGGATTCAGATAGTAACACAACATTATGAACTGGTTTTTTTCGGCACGCGCTGCCAGGAAGTGATTGGTTTCATGTGCGTCGTGTCGTGGCCCACGGAACAGGGTTTTCCAGGAAACGGTGGCTAAGGTATTCAAATCAGTTGACACATGTTCTAGATTCTAACTGTACCTATATAGTTTAGTTTTTGAGATAACAATAATTATTTATGCCTGAACACAGTAATGGTCCCTCATTTCTTTTTGATATATTGACACCTAACATGCAAAGTTAAAAAACAACTTTTCGGCTCCATTTTTGTGTATCTTTTTATGAACTTAGAAGAAAGAGTATGTTATTGATTTTTTAAATAATTATTCGGTTTGCGTCTAAATTATATTCCTGTATAATTATGTAGGTATATTCAAATTTCAAGTAATTTACGAGCTAAACACCCATGACGTACAGACGCGCAGACAGCAGAGTAAGAGCAATATGGTTCCGATTTGTACTTTGGGCACGGAACCCGAAAAGACCCAAGAGATTATCAAGTAGGAATTTGAGCTAAGCAAGATGAGAAGATGACAGTAACTCGCATGTAAGCTGAAGCCTGATGAGGAATGGTGAAGATGCGCTTGATATTACAAAAAGAAAAACTGAATGTTTACCCGGCTTTGTGATATTGCGTAAACGTTGTTTGAAGCGTGTCCGCAGCAATAAACGAAAACTAACTTACGAATTAACTAACATCCTTCAATTGTTCGGTATAAAACTAAAGTAAATCATAAGTACATTATTAATACATATCTATGTAAGTGTATAGAACTAGCACACTACCGGTACCAAATAATACCTAAGGAGAGTCACAGTCTTCATGCGGGCCGATGCAAATGTCAAAGAAACGCAGTATAAGTAAGTAATCGTAGAAACTACATTAAAATAAAGTTTATGGTCACACGCGCTTCAGAGTGGCTGTTACGACCAGGCACCTAGCCCGAAATAAAAAAGTGTGAAAAAACATCTAATTCCAAATTACTTTACACATCATATTATATATGATGTCTAATTCATTTTGTTATATTGAATATCAATAGCACGATTTTGTATGGTTGGCGCAGTCAGTAGCAACCCTGTCTTCTGAGCCATTGAGCGCGGGTTCGATACCCGGACAGGAACACCTTGTGATGTTGTATAAAAACGTATTGATTACAACTACATAATTTAGATGAAATTGTAGCAGGTTTCATGTTTGTTTCTTTCTGTATAAAGAACACTACACAGATTTCAAAAAACAAGTCTATTGGCTGTATATAATTATTTTTAATTTGTGTTCCAAAGGGTAGCGAGAAATAAGTACAAAATTTGATTCCACCAACCCAACGGCCAAAGCCACATCCCTAGAAACATTCCTCACTAAGATCACAATATTCCTTTACTCTATCATGTGAATTGGTCTCAATAAAGACTGCATGTACAATGCAGAGAGAAAAAAATATGGTACACACGGCACTTTTTTCTTTTTACAGGCACACATGTCGCGAATTCTGCCCAACACATCACTTATTTGATACACAAGTAGACACACAGATAAAGAACAAGGAAGCTCACAAGATCCCGTCTCGGTCCCGGTCGAGGTCCCCGGTGGAGAGGCTGTCACCTGACATGTCACCCGACGACATGGCGAGTACCGCGGCCGACGCCGAACTGAACACTACTCGCCATCGACGCATTGGAAAGCGATCGAACTCGATGCAAGTGTGAGGAAGCATTTTTTGTGAATAATTTATCATACATTTCGGCTTTCAAATCACCTTACGTATTTCGCGTGTGAAATTATGCGATTATGCTAAGTTTATTCCTTCCGTTTACGTGATCCGATGTTATTTTAAGGATACTCGCGTTTAGAATAAAATAACTATTAATTTGTTCTTATATAATGCACGGCTGAATAAAAGAAGTAAAGAAAGAACCCGTCTGGTTATAACACTACACATTTAATTACACCGGAGCAAACCGCTTCATTGATCACGGAATTCACAAAAGGAAATCTGTAATACCGGCACCATGTTACCAATTAAATGCTATTTGCTCATCTATATAACTATTATGGCACGAGAGCTGCACCGAATGAGACGGCCGGAAAAACGGATGGAAATATTAACTATTCCAAATTTGAGTAACAACGCGCGTAAACATTTTCCAAGATGTGAAAACAAAACGCACAGAATCAATTGAAAAACAATATTCACTGCCACAGTTCCAGTAACGCCTTTCGCCTTTCGTAACGACGTAAGGTAACGACACGCCAAATGGTTTGCCAAAGGTGTTGGTCGAATACTTGCATTCGATATTTGATCCGCGCCGCTGCTGCACACGGCATGGTCGAAGGTTACGCGTCTTCTGCCGAGTGTCGATCTCGCGACCTCAGTGCGTTCCGCGCGACCGACAACCGTCAACTAACTAGGGCTGCTCCACTTCTTCTCTGAACTGTTTTTACAGCGCATTGTTTTTGCGGATGGCTCACAAAAGTGTTACCTAAGCTGAATCTCGATGAAGAAAAAAACACTTTGTTGTTTTGAGAAACCTTGTTAAAGTTGCCAGTTCATTGAAGATTTGGAAGGTTACGTAAAGGCTTGAAACTCAGATGAGTTCTTAGTATAGATCTGATCGAAGTTCCAAAATACGTAGAGTTCCATTCAAGAGCCTTGCTGATGGACCCGCTAGCTAAGAAAATATCATGGGACATAATGACTACAAACTATTGCCTTCATATGTTTAAATTGTTATTATGAAGCGCTCAGCTTGCCTGTCGTTGGTACCTTTGCTGCTGACACTAGTAAGACACGAGCAGTATTTTCACTCGAGCGCTTCCGGCACAGTAAGCGGTCGGTCCCGGTTGACATAGGAGTCGTACAGCTATGTTCGAGGCGGTGTGAAAACTATCATAGTGACCAAAAGCCTATCCGCTAACCGACACTAGACCCACGCGGCGGATTGCGGCCTATACTGTTATTTCTGGGACGAAGTCCTTCATTGGAAACCTAAATAAGCTGATTATGTTCATGTTAAGAAGATATGCCCGACTGTACCCGAGCCGCAGCAAACAATCAAAGTGAAACACGACCATTGTTGCGTGGAAATCGGACCAGGTTATCTTATTGTTTACGCTCACATTTCGGTTAGCACACCCGCTACGAGGAACATACGAATACCTACTGACATATCAACAATGTTACATTGCAACATGTTGCATACGACAGTAATAACACTTATAAATCACGTAAACAGTTCCATCTGTTTAGAGGTCACACAAATGAGACTGTTAAATAACTAAAAATATTATGTCACTCAGTTTTATGATTTTGTGTGTGACAACCATGTAAAATATTAATTAAAAAGAGGTAGGTAAAAAGTAGCCAATGGTTCCTCGAAGGCAATTCAGGCATAAGAATCTTTCATTCAATGCTAAACAGAGAAACTCACGGTTTTTTCGAGGTATTGTGCGCAGTGCGGAAATGTAACCCCACAGCAATTATAGTGATTAGAAGAAAATTGACTCGCCAAGTTTATTGACGTCTGTGGCACAAGTACGCGCCGAAATAAGTGGAATATCTCACGCGGCTTATATTTAGGCCATCAAAGTAACTGTCTTCAGTAATTGGATACTTTATTGGAATAAGAATGTACATTTCAAAGATGTTTATCAGATAATGTTCGGTTTACCAAGAGTACCCCCACCTAATTAAAACCTTTTAGCTGGTCTACATTTTTCACTTCTCCGTAGTAAAGTTACATTTAAAACAGTCGCAATTGTCCTTTATTTCCATGCATTTTGTATGAAATTTGAATGGAATAACCGGCTGCCTGCTGGAAGCCGCCCGTGCCATGTCCGCGCCCGACGTGTTTTTATGTGTGGCTTGCACCCTACCCTTAATTTTGCATACTGACGTCATCAAACGTAACCATAGCTGGTTTGTTATTTTTAATCAAATCAAAGCAAATAGTAGATTTTTTGCCTAGGGAGCAAACTTCGAACGCGAGAAATTTTGAAGGCGAGTGTTTTGCTTCGCACTGGTTTCAAAGATCAGAATCCCAAATAGAAGATACGTACTTACCTATATAATAATATGAACATAACAATTCAATCCATAAGCATTAAATAAACTCAAGTGAGGGATAATAAGAGTTTTATACAAACTGATTAACTATTGATGTCAACTAGTTCTGAATAAAACTAGTTAACATTGGAATTTCACGTTCTGCGTATTGGTTTTTTTTTCCGAAACAACATTCGTGCAATCAAAGCGTCTGCGGGCGGCGCGGCTACGCTCGGGTGCCGCTCGGCGTTGTTGTAATGGAATGTGCAATTCAACAAACTACATATCACCCGATGTGGAGCACACGTTATGCTGCCACTCACTACCACTGCTACCTGCAGCCTGGACACTGATCTAATTATTGGCCGAGCTAGCGATGCGTCTCTGTGTTAACTGGCCCAATAGACTTTTATATGTCCATATTATTATGTGTCTAGGTATATGTTGGTTTTCCTGTTCAGGTCACACTTTTCTACCAAACTTGAAGAAACTTGGTGTGCATTTTCTACTATTCAATATATTTTTCGTCGTCGGCGATTTATGAGTGTAGGGGTACTTTTCCTAAAAAGGAGGAAGTTTGTTGCGGCACTATTTACTGACCGATTTAGATAAAATTTGGTACACACGTTACTGGCTTATTTAATCGTTTTTACTATGTTTTTATTTATTGAATTATAATCACGATGTATAATTTGCAATTACTTTAAATATATGTGTGTTATGTTCTAAATAGTAATGTATTACGGTATGTATGTATATATATGCTATTTGTATGTCTGCATGTGCAATGTGCACCCGCAAATGGCATGTACATGATTATTTTATTGTAATGATTTTGAACTTTGACGTGTAAATTGGCTTTATTAATAAATTGATTATGATTATGATTATGATTATGGCACGGTACTGACTTTAAAGAGGAACACCCTATATTATCGTAACTGGTCAAGTGATTTCTGAGATAATAGCTTGTACACAACCTGTTCAGCAAATATTTGTATGGGAAATTCCAGTTTCCCAAAAACTTTGGTTTAAACTCAGGACTATATTTAGTGTTATTTATAATAAAATAATAAAGGCGGAATAAGTCGATTGCAAGAGGCAGATAGATATATCGTCATAAACAAAAATACACATTATTACGTAAACGTTAAAGTTATTTCATACGTTTGGAGAACGCAATAGAAACTTTCTAGAGATAAAAATACATTTTAAGTAAAATCACCTTTTTTTAATGACCCTAGCTACTTACGGGATCGATTGTCATTCACCGTCAAGAAGGATCTCATCAAGATGGCGAAACACGTTTCAGTTATTGGAGTATACAAATTAGTTGAAATTTAAATGGGACCACTCTTTCAAACAAAGAATTTTGAGAATCGAGAAAAGAATGGGGGAGCAATCGGTGAACATAATAAAAAAAATACATACAAATGTACAAAGATACTCCCCTTTTTTTGAAATCGGTTAAAATGAAACAAACAAACAAACATACACACATACAAACTTTCGCATTTATAAAATTAGTGTGAAGTGTAATTTCCTACTCATTCAGCTACACCGTAGTTTCTTCCACATCCTGTATCGTCAATAATACTAGTGTGTCGTATGCTCCTTACACTCCGGTTATGCACAAAATAATACACAATTAGATGCATATAAGTGATACTTAGATCAGAGACGAGAAGCAAGCGTTATACTGTCGCTAATGGTGGACGGAAGCTGTCCACGAAGAAGTGAGTATTTAATTTCAGTATCATTATACGAGTTTGCACCAACTGTTACTGCATCCCGCTACTCATTGAACTCTTTCCTGCATCGTCACTTAGTTTTGTCTACCCGGGTGACTGGTAAAGAATGCTACTATTGAGTCGATACTTTAGTAATAGCTAAAGAGGATAGAGACGTCTTCTCGATACAAACGTTTTCAGCGGTTTCCTCTCTGAATCTTGACACTAGTGTAGACTGCTTTGCGCAGTTGGTAGCACCCCAGCATTCTGAGCCGCTGGTCCCGGGTTCGATCTCCGGATAAGTCAAACATTAGTGTGCATAACATGTCTGTTTGACTGTATCTGGGTGTGTATAAATATATTGGAGTATGTACCTGTATGATATGACTGCATCAGTTCACCATGGTACCGGCTCTGCCTAATTTGGGGCCTGGACATATGTGCGGATGTTGACCCATATTATTATTACTAGTGCCCAGATTGACCACTGACATGTCCTTACGTTTTTCGATTCACTGACTAACCAGTGTCGATGGAACATCCTGTGTACGAACCATGCAGGGTAATTTTTATACCATTAATGACCCTCATCCCGTTACCACTTAGAATAAAAAATATGAATGAAACTAGCGTCGACGGATGCGTAAGGGTTTTCTCCGTAAGGGGGCGGAGTTTAAGAATACTGCCGCCGCCATCAGGATAAGAATCGTAGGAGGCAATAAAACCCGACTTACTAGGTGGTAGGCCTCTTTTGCGAGATGCCGTCTTGATCGGTACCACCGCAGTGCCAGATATTCTACCGCTAAACAATAGAGCGCAAACATTGCTGTGTTAGGGTGTGAAGGGCACTGCCCAGCGCAGGCCCTTTGTTTACCTAGTCCACGTTCTGAAGGTCGTTCCTAGTTTTTCAGGGATGAACTTGCTTGAGTATTAGGAAAACTTGGTTACTCATAACTCGGTTTTATGTTATGTTTATTACTACTTCCTGGGACGCAGTAGTTAGGTCCCAATTGTCGCAAGCTTCTGATGCGTGTGTGCTATATTTTACGATTCTAACGGCGCAGCGGCGTAGGGTATATACTTCAAATCTCCCACACAATTGATGTTAGTGTATATTAGGAACTAAACTCTTTGAAAAAAAAACTACCGAGAAGTTAGCGCGATTGAAGATTTCATACAATATCATGCTGTGTATTATGATTGCGAAGTTGTTTTCTACTGAGATAACGTATCAGTTAATATCACGACTCTGCATTGAGGTCGGCACTAAATCTACAAACGCTTATTAAGATAAACTATCGCCAATGTATGGCAGAGCTGATCGCGACCGACGCCCGTAAATTACATTTCTTATCCTCAAGGATACCTACAGTTTCAATTATTCGTACATATGAGTATACTGAAACACGTTTGCTGTGCACAACAAGCAAAAAAGTCCATTATAACAAAACTTTAAACTGGGATAAAAGAACCTTAAGTAGGTACATATTACCATTGTTTAACACATAAAAGCCTGATATTCGGTAAAAAACATATAAAAATAGTCCCTTAGGATTTGTGAGTATATTTTTACAGTTTTAGGAACATATTTTAGTAATAAAGCGATATAAGTTATCGTAGTTCCAGTCTTTATTGAAGAATGAATGTTCGAAAGAATGGCTTAAATGCTTTAAGTGAATGAATGAATCCGTGAGTGAAAGAAAGATGCGACAGATGCTGCGATTTTTTGAACACTATGCACATAAATGACGTAGACGTCACAAACACCTGATTTCTCTAACATCTGCAGCTGTGTCGTCAGTGGGACTATGACATTATCACACCAAAAAACGTTGTGATAAGGGTGATATCGCCGCGCGTGCGCTAGATCGCGACGGTTACGTGCTCCATTCTATCTCCATAACGCGAAACTATTTAGTTAGGTACCTATATATTTGCATAATATTGATAAATATTATCGATTCAACTCTAAATTTGAATGTTTCGTCAGATTCTGTCCGTAACATCAGCACCAAATCTCATAAGGCGACACGATTAGGTACTTATATCGTAACCATTACTATGTAGATATGCAACACCAGGTCACGTCTAAAGTGTTCTAGAGACGCGTCAAACTCTGCTGATATCACTAGAAATAAAGTCGTCTTTTCAAATTCAAAATTATTTACGCGAACGCTATTTATGAATCGAAACGAGTACTCGGTATTCTTATCAAATAGCTGACAATGTATTATTTTTATTACAATACTTATTTAATAATCTTGGGACGAAGATTTAAATGAAAATGTTTTACTGAAAGAAAGTTACGTGAGAATGCCGAATGCTGTACATAATAATGTTACTGTTTACTCCTGAGTTAAGCCTTATGTTATAGGCCTTACACCCACTATATTTTATTTATTCTGAGGATGTACCTATTACAGAGCGCACACGCTAACTCAGTCGAGAGTAGATGCTGCCGCGTTATCGATATCGATGATGGTTTTCTCGTATGTAAAACCAGTAATAACGTTATATAATTATGCGTTCCTATTATTTGCCCCCTATTATAAAACAAGAGTACTCACTCTGGGCTCTGCCTGAAGTGGTCCACAGCAAACTGCAGTAGAGGATGTCTGCCGTCATGCTGTGGCGTGGTCTGGTCTCTTCTGTCATCTCGAATATCTCTGTCTCTTTCCCTATCGCGTTCTCGTTCCCTCGACATCGGCGAAGTCTGTCTCCTCTCCATGTGCTCCCTATCGATCTCGTCTCGAGACTCTCGAGATTCTCGCAGCTCACGGATTTCTCTGGAATCTCTAGTCTCTCGAGAATCTCTAGTTTCTCTAGAATCTCTAGTTTCTCTCGAGTCTCGTGTTTCTCTTGAGTCTCGTGTTTCTCTAGAATCTCTCGTTTCTCTAGAATCTCTGGTTTCGCGAGACTCCCTCGTCTCTCGGGTGTCTCTCTCCGTGACTCTCTCTTTTGTGACTCCATTTGTGGTTGGTTTTGGTTGGACCTGTAACAAGAAAATTCTGTTATTTACGTTTCGACTATGTCTGTGAAAGTTAAAGGCACTTATCGAATAAACTTGTTAAGTCACAATAGAACAAATACAACAGAAATATCAAGATAAGAGTCAGTATAGTATAAGGTAATGCCGCGATGTAATCGTAGGCAGGCGTTACTCTGTTCTCTCAAAAACCCATGATTCGGGATGAACCGTGCAGACAGAGTAGAACGCTCAAAGCTCTGGGTAGCACAGCAACTATCATGGGCAGGCGTGAGTCTTGCCACCAGGCGCGCGGCTTGCACGCACTTAGTTCACAAAAATTGGTTTATGTTGTACTCTATCAATAGTAGTCCTCATAGGTTATTTCAATACTATAGTACATACACGGCTTCTAAACACATTTTAACTATTGTCGTTGTCACGATGCGAGCATCTTCTGCGGCTTCGTCCGAAAGCCTTCTACAGGAGCTCGAGTGCGGTGCGCTCGTCCGTTTAATTATTACAAAAATAATTATGAAATGAATTTTAATAACAATTTTAAACTTTAACCAGTAGAGTCGCGCTTTCAGGAACTGTATTGTTTCGTGTTTTGTTCCGTCCGCAGTGTATTTCCAGGAGTTGGTGAATGCATGTCAAGTCATTGATTACTTACAATTGGTTCCAAAGCACAGAGTATTTAACAATGCTCTAGTTCCTGTTACTGTGCAATGGAAACACTACCGTATTAACATCACATTTGCCCAGAGGTAACATGGGTTAGCTGTTGGTGAAGGTAACGTCGTGGTGAACTCCACAGCATGGTAATGGGGCACTTCTGTTGTCCCCCGGCTAGCTACCACCCTCCAGTTTAAAAATCCGCCGTTAAGCACCTGACAGTGCGTTCCGGTCCTTGTGAGCCGGTCGCTTTCTAGGTGTACCACCTTCGACCGCATCATCACCGACCATCTAGCGAGATAGCGGTCAAACACTAGCCTAACAAGTGTAAATAAAACATATATTTAAGCGAAGCTAAAAATGTTATAATGACTACTTAGAGCACAATTAAGCCAACGCACGCTGGTGGAGTGGAGACATCGCTCGAGATCAGGAAAGCGTAAACATCTGCACGCTTCAGGTACAAAATAATTATATACGATGAAGATTTTTAGTAAGACACGTCTTAATAGCCACTTTATCATAATTGAGGTATTATGCGCTTTGTACGGAAGTACCCGGGATCAAAAATATATCATATGCAGTCGTATTATAGTGGTTCATTGAAAGAAGCCTATCTTCCGTGGCAACGAAATAGGCTAACTAATAACCAAAGCCTTAACAGAAGCCTTATTAACGTTACAAAAATACGTCAAAAAACTATCAGTAAACAATAGTTATGTAAAAACAATACTACTTACAGCAAATATTTTATACGCAAAAAAATAACTTACAAAAATGTTGTATAAAACAATGTCTGACATATAAGAGTTTTATATTGGAATCTTATGCTGCCGACCAGAATTTAGAAATGGCAATTATTAGGAGCATACTGAGCTTTGAGATTTATCGAAAGAAAATACCGTGGTCAGGTGGAACCGCGTTCTAGTAATTTTAAGGCAGAAGGTGCAACTACAGCTAGGTTTGCTGTTCCCTTGGCTCAGCGTGTCTTGTTTACTTCAGGGTATACGAATAGCATCATTAAAACCGAGAATATCTTAGGTTACAGCCACAGACTCGATTGTTATATAGAGACGGTCACGTGAACAAATGTAAAGCTACAATGCCCTTTGGAATGATACACACAATTTTTAACAGACTTCAAAAAAGGAGGCGGTTATATGCTCGGGTGTATGTATTTTTTTTATGTGTATGTTACTCGATTTCTCTCCCATTTGTGGACCGATTCTTGAAATTCTTTGTTTGGTGGAGTATACTTTCTACGTGGTCCCATTTAAGTTTCATCAAATTCGGTCAAGCGGTTTTTGAGTTACACTCCAATAACTGAAAATTGTTACGCCTATCTCGATGATACGAGTATCATCATTGACAGTGAATGACAACCGATTCCGTAAGTAGCAAGGGTCACTAAAAAAAGGTGAAAATAATTGTGCACAATATTGTGATAATGGGTACCTATTATCACAATAGAGTATTTCTCACTTTTTGGTATTGAAGTCGGTTCCATTTTTTGGTATTTTTTTTTCATAAATATGTATCGAAACTGGCTCAAATATAATACAATACAAGTTTACCATACTTGCGTGCAGCCGAAGTCACTTTTTACGTTTTGTTAACTGCAACAAGACAATCAGTGTTTGGTTCCCAAAGAAAATGGCTTATTGTCACACATAAATTTACTCCGTGAGGGGGAGTAAAAGAAGATTCCCTTCGCTGTCGTGATTCGAATCGTAAGAGTTGAGGAAACCCGATTTACTAGATGTTAGACCTTTTGTGCAAGATACCCCAATTGGTGGGTACTACCACGCCATATATTCTGGCGCGATGCAATAGGTTTTAGCATTACTATGTTATGGTGTGAAGGACACTGAAGTAATAATAGTAATGATATTGGGCAACATCCACACAAGGTCTTCAGGTGCCAAACTAAGTGCAGAGTACTATAGTAACTTGATGACTGATATACATGTTTATACGAGTATACCTATAGACACCCATACACAGGTAAAACAGACATGCACACAAGTGTTTGATCTATCCGGAGATCGAACCCGGGACCAGCGGCTCAGAAGGCAGATCTACCAACAAAATCAAAGGCGAAATAGACTCAAAAACCAATGCCTCAGGATGACGACCGCAGTACAGTTTCATGTACATGGACCAAACTCCTCATGGAATTGGTTAGAATCAAACCATCAAAATTATCAGAAGAGAAAGTTTTGTGAAAAAAAGTTTTCAAGCGAGGTTTTGAAGATGACTGTGTCGTTTTCTATGAAACATATTTCGTGGTAGAAAAATACTTAGCAACTTTGTATAATGCACCTTTTCCTTCCGCTTCAAAGTCTTCCTGCTCAACGTCCTGATAACTCCGTAAAAATTCTCCATCATGGAACACTCTTCGAACACGTTTTTCGAATTTTATCGATAATACATTTTTCGTAATTAACCTTAACGATATATTCGACACGTCGACACTTTCACATCACTAAACATCACCGTTGTATGTACTTTTTTAACTTTTATCGCTGTGGGCTGAAAATAAATTGTAAGGAGAAATATTTCTCACTTTTCACAAAAGATTTATCAAATTAAAAAAAAACCTAACTACACATATGATATATGCTTTATAATAAGTTAAAACTATTGATTTGATCCAGTGTAGGTACCGGTTATGATATAATGTCCACACCTATTCCTGATAGTTTGTATGCAGGCGCGGTATTGCACTGAAGTGCAGTAGCGATGTGCGCGCGCGCATGCACGCGAGCCGCCATCTTCATTAATATTGATGCAATCTGGATATTGTTTTCTTCGCTCCGATTAATCCTTCATTTCTTTCGTAATTTGAATTCTTGAGTATAACGGATAATAATTAAGTGGCAATATTTATTGATAGGTCAGCGTGAGTTATGAGACAGGCTATATAACGGTAGCGTCTGATTTCAACAACGATTCCTAGATAAAAACGATATTAACAAAATATTTAGTGACACTTCCGCAGAAAAGAAAACAATGATTTTTGGCCTATTTGGGGGCGTGCACCACCCTCCCTTCCGCATAAAATGCGGTCTAGCGCTCGACGAGTCAACATCTCCTGAGGATGCCTCGTAGAGGCGCAACACGTGTCGAATCGGTTTTGGTTTATTTGGGGTTTCTTGTGTTTTTTATTTTGTATTCTTCCTATTAGCATTTTATGCGGGAGGGAGGGTGGTGCGCGCTCCCAAATAGGCCAAAAATCATTGTTTTCTTTTCAGCGGAAGTGTCACAAAATATTATTTAATATCGTTTTATTTAATAATGGATTTCCGCAAAGTAACGCCTTAATCAATAAATTATTCCTATATAACTAAAATAATTGAGAATCTAAATATAGTAGACCGACGATATTTTTTTTTCAAATATTCATTTCTCATTAGGTACAGTAACATATACTTACGGTATAATAATTAATAAAATAAACGGAATTTTGAGAGTAATTTGAGGATGGTTTCGAATTGAAGGCTAAGTAAAATATAACTATACCTTCTTGATCTTAGTCTATTCTATTGTCCAAGTGTGTTAGCATTGAAAAAGGTTTCGCTTGATGTTCATACGATGCGGTAAATCATAATTGACTTAAAATGATGTCAAGCAATTTGTTCTGTACAAAAGAGTTCAACGCGCGCCATACTCTCTTAGAATTTGCATAAGTATTGTTACAATGACAAGTCTTTGCTGCCATTTCGTTGCCAAAACTTTCATACGCCGGGGTTATGAGTTAGGTTCAGAATTATAAAGTCCGACATTATATAGAAGACAAAGATTCTTGGAATACTCCACTTTTGGCAAGCTGTCATTCTGCCACCCATAACATGTAATAATAGTAATACCTAAGTAAAAACATTGTAAAAATCTATATGAAAAGAATGGCCCTGAGTTTATTGCCGCTTCTTCTTGGTAGGCTCTATATATATTTTGGAACACGGCGGTTAGTCATGAAAGTACATTATAATGAATAACTTGATTGACGTTTATAAGTGCGCCTTTGATGCCTAAATTGTATAAATTATTTTGAATTTGACTTTGAATTCCCTGTGTCGTGGGAGGCATGGATGTGCACAACAGATCGCAGACATTTGTGCTCACCCACTAATCACACAAATAATTAGCTCGACGCGGGATCAAACCTGGGACCTCTCGTTTCAAAGGCAGAGTCAATACCAACTAGACTAAAAGGGTCGGCAATATATAAATATGTTAGCTGCGCCCCGCGGATTCACCCGCGTGTTTATGGATAATTATTGTGATGATAATGAATACAATAATCAAATCCATTCAGCAGTTCTGACGTGATGGAAAAACAAACCTCCGTTTATACAAACATACGCATTTATAAGCAACAATCAAGATACAGAGGGTTAGTCTTACACGAAGCGGTTCGTGCAGCTGGAAGCCGGAATAGATGGAGAAACATCGTACGGGAGAGGCTCATGCCATGACGGGTCACGACACCCAGCATTGGGGAATCGACGCAAGGAGGAGTCTTACACGGCAGACGTGGAGGTGGATTTACAGATAAGAGAAATACATGAATGCGTTTAGAAAATATGTTATAAGTGTTATAAAGGCTGTTAGATGTTATTTTTTTATATTCTTTGAATTTGTTTTTAATCCGACATTTTGAGTATTTAAAGCTATGATTTTTCATCGTATATCTCATCACCAGAACAGTAAGACGGTCTGAGTTCCAGAAAGTAACTATTCTCTCCTTATTCGTCACTCTTGACAGAGTGGTCGTGTTTGAAGTCGATGCCTTTTTTTAAATAATGCAGCCCTCGCGATGCGCCTCTATCCATTGCGGTCTTCTGCGTTTCGGGTGCTTTGGACTAATGACGTTTGTGTTGCAGCTTTTATTAGGTCTGTCCAACGCGTAGGTTATCGGACGAAGTAACTATTACAGCGAATTATAAGCTTGCATTTGTTTATTTTTTTTGCACATTTCAGAGCCATTTCGGGGTTTATCACCAAAAGGAGAGCCCTGCGGTAAGACTTTGCAGTATGAATTTTGTCGGCACTGTCAGCTATGATATGCTTTTTTAAAGTTGTTTTCATAACAATATACCAAGCCATGTAAGGAATATATAGATGGTTGATATTTCGAATAACGGAAGTTCTGGAGCTTGACGAGATATGAATAAACACTTTTTCAGGGAGGTTTTCGACTTATCGAGATTCGACCTACGTTATTCTGTATTACCTATATTTACTAAACGACATAACGTTTACAGTTAGTTAATTAAATTAAGTATTTGCATGCCAACTTCAACATTTCAACTTGAATGTGTACATCAGTCCTGAATGACAGTATAATTACACGCGGCTAGACGGCGCGGCGCTCAGACTGCGCGTGAGTTCACTCACATACATCAGGGATGGCAAACATTAATTTCGCGTGAGGGCACGGTAGAGGTCGTTATACACAAGATCTATACACCTGTCATTTGTTACATAACACTATACCAACTGCCACTTTTGGAAAAATAGACCATTGCTATTTACGTATATACATCGTACTCATACTTAAATTAATTACAGACTTATAAAAAGGAGGAAGTTATATATTCAACTCTATGTATTGTTTTGTGTATGCTCAGCGATTTCTCCCCATTTGTGAACCGATTCTCTCAAATCTTTTTTTCTTGTTTGGTAGAGTATACTTTCGAGGTGGTCCCATTTGAATTCATCAAATTCGGTCCAGCCGTTTGTGAGTTATACTCCAATAACTGAAAAATGTTTCGCCTATTTTGATAATATCATTATTTAACTATTATTATTAACCGGCAAAACTCTCACGTTAAGGATCGAATACGTCGACCCGGGTTGCGAGCATGTCTGATGCTCATCTTCAGGTCGAGTGCGCAGTGGCGTCTGTGAGCTCCCGGCGGGCACTGCTATATTGCTATATAGCTATATGCTATTATGATATCATTATTGACGGTGAACTACAATCCATCCCGTAATTAGCAAGGATCACTAAAAATTCAATTTCTTTATCGATTATTCAAAGTAAAGTGCAGTATTCTAATACATCTGTGTTGCTGTGATTAGTGCACAGTAGCGCACAAGCTTAGTGAAGTAGGCTGCAGTGTAAACTAATCGAAGCGTGCAGGCAGTGTGTAACAGATCGAGCAGTAGGCATGTGGGGAAAGCGATTGCTGTCGTGTAGTTCCGTAAAGATTCTACGCATGCCTCACAGATGGCGCTGCACATAAACATGGTTTATTGGTAACGTTTTATGTATTTCATACGAAATTATAATTCATTTACTTGCATATTATTATAGTAACTTTTTTCTGGTAAAATGTAATAAACACATTTGCTAAAGATATTGTTATGTTCATTTTTCATTTAGGTGAGTACCTACTTGAAGTTAAACACATGTACTAGGTAGTAGGTTTATGAATTACTAGCTGACCCGCCAGCGGCTACGCTCGCGCGGCCTCGCGGGATACGGTAATTACAGATTTTTAATTATCCCACGGCAACTCTTAAATTTACCGGGATCAAAAATATCCTATATGTTGATCAGGGATATAAGCTACCACCATACGAAATTTCATTTAAATCGGTCCAGTCGTTTCGGAGATTAGCCCGTACAATAACCCGTATAACAATTTGAACTTATTTTTCACTCCTTACATCCCCTGACTCGGTTTTTAGCATAGTTATCATTGTACAGAAATTTTACCTGTAGAGTTTATAATATGTAGTAGTTTTTACATCCCTCGTTTTGTCACAAAAATATAATGACAAAAATATTGAAAGCATCACTATTCATTTTAAATTACCTATCCAGTTATCAATTTTCATCACTGTAGCTGCAAAAACAAAGAACTTTTGAAAAAAATATATCTTCCGTTTTACCCCCCTAAGTGATCCCTGTCAATAAATATTCACTTTAAACTGTCCAAATGTTAATTTTCACCACTGTATGTTCGAAAACACAAAACTTTCCATACAAACTTTCACCCCTCCATTTCACCCCCTTAAACCACCACTATCCACAAAAAAATTAGGCCAAATTTTTTATATTGAATGACCTATCAAAATACAAATTTTAACAACTATAAGTTCAAAAACAAAGGAGTTTCATACAAACGTTTTCACCCCTTTTGACCCCCTTAGGGGTTGAATTTCATAAAATCCCGTCTTAGTGAGCACCTACGTCCTAAAAAGAACCCGCATGCAAAATTTGAAACTCCTAGCACTTGTAGTTTCTGAGATTTCGTGATGAGTGAGTGAGTGAGTGAGTGAGTGAGTGAGTGACCTTTCGCTTTTATATTTATAGAAGATTTATCTCCTTAAAATGTAAGTAGTTTTTATTATAAAGTACTAGCTATTGCCCGCGACTTTGTTCGCGTAGTCGGCTCGGCTTTTGGCCTCGTCATTACCTCCAATCTTTTCTTGGTTTTTCTTTCATAAGAACTTTCTCCTGACAATAATTAACACAATAAAAAAAGAAATAAGCGCGATTGTCCCGTCCGTTCTCAAGTTATAGCGTTGCCAGGAGAAATAGGGGTTCATTTTTATGTATATAGATTTCCTTTAATTATTCTGTCTGTCACTATATTTTAAAGTTTTTAGAAGTATCTATATCCATAATTTATTTACGTCGTACGTATAGAAGACATATGTGCTTTACCATGTCTAAGAAAATGATCGATAATAGTGCATCATAAATAATTATACAATTTCGGATTACTTGGAGGATAAATAAGCTTACCATGTTGGAGGTTAAACAATATTACGATTAGATGTCAAAGTGTAGCGTGTAACCTACTGAAACCATTATTATGTTCTCTTTTGTAAGGCAACACACTGGAGCTAATTATCACTGAAGCTAAACATAAACGATTTGTTATATAGGTACATTAAGAAAATGGCGATAAAAAAAATTTAAAAGCAAACCCGCTGTGGTTCTTGCCGGATCTTCCCAGTCGTGGTCGCGTTCCGATCTGGTTGTAGATTTAAGAAAAAATAAATGTGGAATGATAATTTGTAAGTGCCCCCGTAGGCCTATACAGAATAAATGATTTGATTTGATTTGACATAGCTGCAAAGAAAAACGTATCTACGCCGGCAGATCCGCGGATAGGCGAATTGATGCGAAGATATGGCGACGCCGAAGGTCGAGCCTACTACGCGAACGAAGTTGCGGGCAGCCTCTAGTAATACAATAAAAAAGCGCTACAGTTAATGGGACATATAGTGTGATTATACCATATTATTAATATTATGTACTCTACACGTACAAAGTAGCGAATGGACAGCACTAAATGGCTCAGCTAGCTAAGATTACTTACTTAAGATGAAGAGTATAAGCGTGTGGCGCGGATGTGTGCAACCAGTCCCAGTGAGAGTGTGAGAGTGACCCGGTACTCTTCTCCAGGACACGCACTGACAGCCTGACACTAACCATACACATGTGTTAACTATACAGACACCTAGTCGCATAGTAGACAGCAAAGGGTAGAGCTTGGAGGTGGATGGACCAACACACAAATACTCAAATACTCATTCATAAATTTTTTTACACGTCAAATTCATTTTGGTTCAGGTAGAGTAAATTTAATACTTAGCGAACCTGAAGCTTTCCGTGGCAGAGGCAAGAACCATCCAGTCCAAGATGTGCATTGTACTCGTAGAATGCAATAATGTCGTTTTGCTATCATGCCATTTATCGTTAAGAGGAGTGGCCTTGAGGAGATGTGTAGGTATTTGCGGATGATATGCTCCCTGGCCTTTCTTCTCAGTCGGCATTAACGGCATTTTGGCTCAACGGACATTATAAAGGGACTAAAAATAAGACTATATTGCTTTGATAACCACCTGATGATGAGAACTTAGTGGGATAACTGTTTGGATGGGTGACCACGAATGGCATTATTTCAGGGTTATGTAAAGCTGCGCCCGTGGTTTCACTCGCGAAAATGTTTTTATTTAGACATAGACATAAATTTTATTGTGCCAAAAAAAAACAGGTTACAGAAAAAGGAAATTTCATCTTTTTGCGCGGAAATCTAGTTATTTCTCTAAAATAAAAGTATAACTTAAATTGCTTCTTATCACATTAGCTAACTCGGAGAAAGTCTCGTCAAAACCGGTCCAGACATTTCTGAGATTATCCGAAACAAACAGACAGCCAGTAAAAAAAACAAAAACTCCTAGATATGCATTTAATAAAAAGCTGTTATTATGTCAATTTTATTTGTACAGTAGAAATTCTCTCAATACCTACTTGTATATGTATGGCTACGTACATTATGTAAACAGAGACGTCAGGCACCTTCTACGCTGCACCAATCACAGCAGCGAGCATCCCTAATGAACCGATGAACAGTTAACAAGCGGCTACGATACGTAACTAACAGCAGTTACCTCATTATTGGTAACTGTGAGTCGACAGTATCGATTGGCGCCGCATACATTGCGTGCTCGATCACGCGTCACCTCACAGATACATACCATACACTACGCTACGTTGAGTTACAACTTATATTTTATACTGCGATTTACATTTCATATTCTATATTAAAAAGATGATCATAACATTATCATACTATAAAATAATATTATAAAGAGGAAAGATTTGTATGTATGTTGGTAACGAATTGGCTCAAAAATTACTGGACCGATTTCAAAAATTATTTCACCATTGGAAAGCTACATTCACCCTGAGTAACATAGACTATATAAGATTCATCATCATCATCCATCACCGCGCGGGTGAAACCGCGGCGAGCAGCTAGTGGTAATCTAACTATACATTGCCGGAGTGATTGTAGTGTAGAGAAAATAATGGATACATGTTATACATAAATGTAATGTTATAATTATTACCAGTTATTTTTCTATAATTCTATTTAGTTTTGTTTTTATTTTGTCTTACCTTGTTATATATGTTAAAATATTGTGCTAAAGATCTATTTGAAAAAAATATGGACTGTGTAATACAACAAAAAAATTAGTGAAAAAATTGATTATCGTAAATAAATAAACGATAAGATTTAATTTTTTTAACGCGCACATATCTTTATAAAATTCTGCACACTATTTAATAGATACTAGGTACTCGTAATTATTGGGAACAGAGTTGATAATTAGACACTAATCTAAACATATAAAAATAAAACTTTCATTTTCCCTAAATTTGGACGTTTACTTTTGCAACGAATTATGTAAATGCTAAAAAACAATTAATCCACAAATATGCCATGTAAGAGTGTCTATATAACATGTAACTCATATTTTATGCAATAAATTTACATTTCAATCGATGAGCCTACCGCGCTACCTAATGTATGTTTATTTAAATACCGGGCAATGTGAAAAAAACCTACCTTCTATTTCACTCGTAATAAAACCGTAGACTACAGCAATGTGACTCGACTAAATATTTGTTTGTTTGAATTGAATAGGCTCCGAGACTACTGGAACGATTTGAATAATTGTTTCACCATTATAGTCCTACATCATCCCTGATGAACATAGGCTAATTATATTTTAATTCATCATCATCCATCACCACGCGGGTGAAACCGTGGAGCGCAGCTAGTAACTAATAAACCGCAATGGTCAACATCACAGGCGTGTCGCCGCCTTCCCAACCGTGACATCTGGGTATGGATATCTGGGTACCGGGTGCCGGCTCTCTTACTCGCACACGTACCGTCACGCGAGAAAGTAAACCACTTTATGGACATGAGAGCTTCCTTTGCGACCGATTGCATTTCCCTGAGGACGCTACACTCAAGTACTGCTAATGCTCAGAGTATGGCTCGGTGTTAGGTAATACACGCGGTCTCGCAATAATAAAATGAAAAACGCAAACTTCCGTACTAGGTACGTACTCTTACCTTAGAATGTGGTGGAAGATACACATCTTGTCACGCGGTGTTTTGTTTATATAAATGTGTCTGTTTGCGGCAGAAGCACGTAGCGATTGATATGTTTATAATAAACTAGCGATGCAAGCGACTTCGTTCCCGTAGAAGGCTCGACCTTTGGCCTCGCCAATACCTTCCATTTTTTCTTAGTTTTTGTTACATAACAACATTCTCCTGACAATAATTAACACAACAAAAAAAGATTTAGCGAGATTGTTCCATCCGTTCACGCGTGATGCGATGACCAAGGCAAATAGAGATTGGTGGTAAAGTGATCAATAAACATGTTTTAAAATAATATTATAAATGTAAAGTTAATGTTAAGTATACAGGGTGTTTGGTAGAGGGACCGACAAACCAAATGAGCGTGTTCGGGGGCCCACTTGGAGAATACAAGTTGGCCAAAAAAATATCCCCGACACCCCAATATTTTTAACTTTTTTTTGTGAAGGACTGACGCTGACGAGTAAATGGAGCGTTGGACTTATGCATTTGAGTCAATGGAAACCATTTTGAGCAGTTAGTAAAAAAATATTATTTCCTTTCATTTTTAGTAATGTATTTCTTTGCGTAGATTGATCTTTAGCAGCAACAGCATTCATTAGTTCAACAATACAGGTGTCTTTTATTTGAAAAAACATTCGGGTCGATTTCCGTCAAAAGTAAAACATTAAAAAAAAACTAAATATGCAGTTATTGTTTTCTTATAAATCGAGGGCATGTATCCTTTCACGATTTTTCTCTAACTCTCGTGGTTCCGGACTTGGCCATGGACGCCCTTCTCAAAATACCAACCTGTATATATATGAAATAGTTCCCAAACTAAACCTTGACGTCTTGTGTACCTACTCTTAATGACCAAATCATCATTGCCTAGTGACATTGTGCGATTATTGTGTCAGGGTTTTTTTTCAATTTTCTTCAAAAGTGACAAAAATTACCTTATGATTTATATGTTAGACATAGGATTTCAGCAAACACGACAAAAAGAGTCCGCTAAATATTTACCTTCATTTATACATCAACAGAACAGCAAAACTTATAGAATATACAGTTGTACACGACCTACAACTTCCACTTATCGTATAATTAACACTTCGTGACAGCCAGCTTGGACTAGCCTTACTGTGGTTTCGCGGACAAAGTAAACATCCTATGAAATGACTAACTAGCAATACACCGGGGAGCTTCTCGAACTTTTCGGTTTACATTTCAGTTATGCGCTCTAGATACAGTTAAATTATATAGAATGCTGATTATGAGTTGAGCAAGCGTAATTTAATGGAAATTCTATGCACCAAAGCATGGATAAATAAATGGCGGACGATAAAGCTGGTTCTTAACACCTAATTTTATTAAAGTAAATAAACGTTTCTCTTAAGATCGAGACTAAACTCGAACTAGTTGCTTTGACAAATAAATGATAGCCTAATTAATGCCTTTTGGTGCCACCCTAATAGCCGTTCGTTCACTGACGACGGGGAATGTGAAAAGGAAGTCATCCGTAGAGCCCAGATGGCAAAGTCAGCTGTAAAGCGGTTAGAAAAGATCTGGAGAAACAGAGGCATCAACCGAAACACCAAGGTCAACCTCATGCGCACTCTAATCTTTTCTATTTTTCTATACGCCGCAGAGACTTGGACGCTTAAAGCTCGAATACGTACTAGGATAGTCGCATTTGAAATGTGGTGCTGGCGCAAAATGTTGGGAATCTCATGGACAGCGCGCCGCACAAATGCGTCTATTCTAAAAGAACTTATAATTGAAACTCGGCTCTCCAGTACATGCCTGCAGCGTCTCCTGCAATACTTCGGACACGTGGCCAGAAGAGGCACTAACAACCTAGAAAAGCTCATTGTTGTGGGTCACGTGGAAGGAAAGCGGAGTCGAGGAAGATCTCCAACTAGGTGGACTGATGTTGTCAAAGAGACAACGAGGACAAATATAGCCACGGCCATTAGACAAGCCGAGTGCCGCAAAATCTGGAGAAACCTTGTCCAGAAGGCCATTTATGGTGGTCACGACCCTCAGTCATGAGGAAACGATTAAGAAGAAGAAGAATAGCCGTTCATTACTCGTTCCTGCAATTCATTTTTGTATACCATTTTTTTTCTACCGACTTCCAAAAAAGGAGGAGGTACTCAATTCGACTGTATGTTTTTTTTAATGTTTGTTACCTCATAACTTTCGACTGGGTTGCGCACGGATTCTCAAAATTATTTTTTGTTTGAAAGCTGGTGCTTCCAGTGTGGTCCAATTTCATCAAATTCGGTCCAGTAGTTTTTTAGATACACTTCAATAACAGAATAGAATGAAAGTCGGTAATATTTTTTTTCAAATTGTACTTGTATTATATGCGGTGATATAGCTTTCTATGTCCTCTTTCCACTTTTCACGGTTTAGAGTTTTTTGTATAAAGTTTTGTTAAGAGTCAGATACATTATTATTTATTCTCATTATTTTAAATACGAAGTTAAAAAAGATCTTCAAAAACTTCAGGCCGTCATCTGGACTAGAACGGCATTAAACAGAGAAGCGGTCTCTAGTGTCGGAGGCTAAGATCCTCTTAGGGTCGTAGCGCCCCTGCAGTAAGTATTATTTTAAATAAACAAGCTGCAAAAAGCATACCAATGTTCCAATTAATGTCATTCAACAGCCGACGATACACGGTGACCCACAATGTTTTTTCTTCTGTCACCTGCTTCGCGTAAAAATGTATGTCTTTCTCGACATCGTGT
Source organism: Selenia dentaria (assembly GCA_917880725.1). Taxonomy (NCBI): domain Eukaryota; kingdom Metazoa; phylum Arthropoda; class Insecta; order Lepidoptera; family Geometridae; genus Selenia; species Selenia dentaria. Next base: position 42,211,097 of record OU862877.1, read on the forward strand.
CGTATGAAATAAAATAACGCGGAACTTCCACTTACCTTACATATATGTATAGACACGGATTAATTAATAGTATTACGTTGCGATAGGTAGTAAAGTAAGTAATCATTCCTGCACAACCTGTTCTCAATGTTAGAAACAGCTTCACTTTTCCTACATCAGTGTCTAAATAGAATGCGGTCGATTAATTCCGTCCTGGCGTAAAACTACCGCATACACAAGATTTAACTAGACAGTAAGCAGTAAACTAACATGAATATTTGTTATCGAATCAGTATGTAAACTTGGATGATTATAATACAACAAGGACGTTTCTAATGTAGGTATAATCTATCTATCTAATATATAAAAATGAACCCCTATTTCTCCTGTCACGCTAGAACTTGAGAACGGATTAACCGATTTCATACATCTTTTTTTAAATGTATACTTCGTTGAAGGTTGACATTTAAAAAAATAAGATAAATGGGAGGTTATGGCAAAGCCGAAGGCTGAGCCTACTTTGCGAACGAAGTAGCGGGCAGTCGCTTAGTATATATATATATATATAAAACTAATTGACAACGGATGGAACAATCTCGATAATTCTTTTTTTGTTGTGTTAATTATTGTCAGGTGAATGTTCTTATGAAAGAAAAACCAAGAAAAGATGGGAGGTTACGCCGGCCGAAGGTCGAGCCTACTACGCGAACGAAATCGCGGGCAGTCGCTATGGACTCCATAAAAAAGAAACGAATCGTTTTGGACACGATGCGTAGCTTTATGTAACTTTTCATTTGAGATGAATGTCAAAATGATATGGCCGATATCAAAACGATTCTTACTTTTTTATAGAGGCCTGATAGAATACGTCTGTCTTCGTGATGCAAGTATAATTATAATACGATAGTTGTCAACCTCTAATTGTAACGACTATCTAACAACTACATCCGAAAGTTATAGAAATCTGGCGTTACTGACGAGAGGAAAACTTCATCCACCGATCGCGCTGTTCGAACCAACTTTAAAAACGGAAAGAAACAATCGCGTCGTCAATGTTTCTCTTTCATTCTATAACTAGCTGCTCTCCGCGGTTTCACCCGCGCGGTGATAGATGATGATAAATCTTACATAGCCTATGTTACTCAGGGTGAATGTAGCTTTCCAATGGTGAAAGAATTTATGAAATCGGTCGAGTACTTTTTGAGCCAATTCGTTACAAACATACATAGGTACCTACAAATCTTTCTTCTTTATAATATTAATAATATTCCATCAAAGGTCGTTGGTCATCATAGGGCCAGACACAATAGAAATTTCATTGTTATAATATAACGACTCTTGAAGGGATATATATTATTCTCATTTAAAAATGAATCATCCATTTCATTCGATAATTATCACAAGAAATAAAGTGTTTCAATAAATAGGTACACTTCATGCACATTTAGTTTAATATTACTTTTTTATTTACAACTTTCTGGTACAATATTTGATTAACATTCTGGTACAACGTTTCGTATACCATAAAAGTTTACTTTTTATTAAGTTATATTTTAATCACAGAAATCTGCACTTAGTTACAATTATTTCGAATTCATATACTCTGTTATTGTTTACCTGTGTTACAGGGTAACAAATATATTGAGCAGGAGCGCAAATCACAAGGTTTTCTTTCAGCGTAAAGCAATAGAACCACATACAAAGTATATTTTAATTATGAAGTAGTACAATCAAACGATCAAATGTATAGGTAAAATTATCGAGTGTCTAAGCCCAACTTTCATCATTAATTAACAGGGTTCAATAATTCTGTAAAATGCATCGGTTGTCGACTAATAATTGTGGGCGCGAGGCGAATGAGAAAGGCTTTCTAATCAAACAGTTTCTGGTTCACATTTGAAACCATCATGACGTGAGCTGCTCGTTCGTTTGGTGCTTTAAATTATAGTAATGTATTACAATAAGAATCTTATGGAAAGAGCAGTGAGGTTCATATAACGAACAACCTTGAGTTTAAAACTAAAGCAATAACCATTTTGCATAGTGTAGTATTCAATAGTAAAATGCAAACTGCACCGTTACATACACAACTTACTCGTAGCACGTGGATACAACAGACAAAGTGCAAGAGATTTTACAATTGTGAGGTGTCGCATGTAGTTTTGCATCTTTACGGCGAATAGGCATAAGTATTTTAATTTGTTTTGTGAGTTATAAGTCACAAAAAGTTAGCTAATTAAAATTAATTTTGTACTAAGTAGTAAATAATACTGTCATCTAATTCGTAGAGGAACTACCGAGAAGATCCGGCAACAACACGTCATTGACATCATATTTTAAGAACAACCTTCCTCTCTTTAATATAATAATGTTAAATGTCTCCAACAACATAAAATGTACTAGACCCTTACGGGCATGTAATTATCACATGATGATGTAACCGTAATAAAGTATAGGGTGTATTTGCTTCTCTCCGCGCTACCGATGATCGCGAGTCGGCGGTGTCGTAAACATGTATCATTCACTAGGTACTGCAATGTACGCTTTCTCTGTTCCGTCTCTCAGATCTGATATAAAATGTCAATTATTAGGTTCAAATACAATGTGGCCACGATTAGATGAAGTCAGTTGAAGTAACAATAAAACATTTGTACAGAATATGGAAAATATCGTTTCAGTTTTCACGTTGTTGGCGGATAATGGTTAACTACGAGGGAACAGAATTTTCCCACCGCCGCCGGAATGAGAGTCATAAGAGTCTAGAAAACATGGCATACTATGTAGTAGGTCTCTAGTCATTAGGTAGTCTAGATTGGTACCACCGCAGTGACTGTGTATCATTACTGTGTAAGGGTGTGAACAGAATGACTGGACGAATTAAAAAACCGAATGTAGTAAACTTTACTTCTAAACAAGCGTCATGGGCAAGCGTTTGCTATGAAGCGCATAAGTTGCACGTCTCGTTACTTGTTATACCGATAATATACAAAAACTAGACGGTAACAATAGCAGTCCTATGTCCACGATTAGGGGGTCAATGAGGGATTTTAAGTTGCATTGGGCTCCACGACCCGATATATCGGATATCGCAATTTATTTTCCGATTTCCGATAGCAGTGGATGAAAAATGGAGGACACCGAGGATCGGCGCATACGACAGCCGCCAACTTATATAATTAGCCTGTCGAATGACATTCATATGACTCTCTTCAGTGCTTCTATAAGTAGAAGTAGAGGTAGTTATGCTACCTTAGTATGTTTTGTAGCAGTAGGAACTCTTTCGTCCGGGGTAGTAGTACTGCCACCATGCCCTATTTCAACCGCGAAGGCTGCGTTCTGTTTGGAAGGGTATGTTAGCCGACGAAATTACAGGCATATGAGACAAAGGTCTCAGCAGGGATACGGGCGCAGTGCAGTTCGTAACTTGTGACGGAAAACCTTTGTTCTAGGCAGAGGTTACCGCTTAACATGTGGACCTCGTGCTTATACCGTCTACTCATAACATAAAAAAAAATTACAAAATTAAAAGAAATTAAAATTAAAAAGAAATGCCGTGAACATAGAAGTTTTAACCACACACGTTGCAGTTCCTGGAAAAGTAGGTTTTGTGCCAAATCTATTGTATTATTGGCCAAATATAGTGAACCGCGAGCCAACTGGTTAATATTATTAAGATATGCTACGAGTATATTATAGGTTGCAAACCAACAAGTGGTTAATTAGCTTAGTATTTGTTAGAACGCAGAGTTTGGCTCAAGCAAAGCTCTGTGTACTCAAGATATTGTTTTAGGACGCATTATAAAAGATTTCCAGCTATGGATGCCCAAGGAAATTATATCCGAGAGAAAGATTAAGCAGCATAGGCTAATTGCAGAAAATAATTCCTATTTTCTACCGACTTCCAAAAAAGGAGGAGGTACTCAATTCGACGGTATTTTTTTATGTTTGTTACCTCGTATCTTTCGACTGGGTGCACCGATTCTCAAAATTATTTTTTTGTTTGTTAGCTGGTGCTTCCCATGTTCCCATTTAAATTTCATCAAATTCGGTCCAGTAGTTTTTGAGATACACTCCAATAACTGAATAGAATGGAAGTCGGTATTAAATTTTTCAAATTGTAAAATTGTACTTGTTAACATTCAAAACTACCTTAGCCGTAGTTGTTCAAACAAATAAGAACACCCTTGAACTATGCACTGGGTACGAGTATACAGCAAAACATTGTTATTACGTACAATGTTGTCCGTTGGCTCTAAGGTCGCAGCATTTAGATGCAATTTGATAAATATGTGACTTCCGTTGTCTGCAACATAAAACTAGCCGATCTTCCGTGACGTGGAAAACACTAATTTAATCCAGTATTAGCACGCAAGCTTATGCAGGACCTAAACACAGACAGGTCAGAAAAATCCGAAAATCTAATTAAGATAAGTTCTAGCAAACGTTTCACATAATGTAACAATAATTGTTACATTATGTGTAGATGATCTTGAAATTATAAGTATAATTATTATACTTATAATTTCAAGATCATCTACAAAAATATTCTAGAGTTAACCAAACTATCTTATTAATATTATAAACGCGAAAGTTTGTATGTATGGATGTATGGACATTTGTTACTCTTTTATGAAAAAAAATACTGAATGGATTTTAATGAAATTTGGTATGTAGACAGATAAGGCGCTGGAATAATCATCACTCATAACCACGCGGGTGAAACCGTGAGACACAGATACTGTAATATAATTATTTTTATACTGTATGCCAAAAAGCACCTACGGATTTAAATCAATGCTTGCTGCATAAACTATTTAATTTTATTTTGGACTTGTTATTCTATTACGTTTGTATGTGATAGTCTTTAAATAGAAAAGTACATTAAAACCTTTGAAATCAATGTGGGACTCGGAGGGCCTTCAGCGGACAGTAGCAAAGGTACTATAATGTACGTTAGTTGTGTAATTATTTAAAAATATACGAATTTTCCGTTTAATCAGGAAATCCGACCAGGAAGGCCTACTAGAGAAAACTGTGACAAACATAACGATGTGCTTTTTGTTTATTAGTTTGTCCGAACGGTAGTTACTTCTAACGACAACATTCAAACTTTTACTTTCACGTATTTCCTCAAAGCCGTCATCAAAAGTAACGCTTGGTTTGCCCTAAACCATGGTTTATTATTATTATTATTATTACGCTATATGTGGAAGAGAGAGTGGTAATCACAACTATGCTAATTGTCATGCTCTCTTTGCCACACGGCTTTCGCATTTATTCCGCTCAATATTAACGATTAAAACGGATTAGCTGAGCCCTGCTGTTTCACCCGCGTGGAGATGGATGATGATGATGACGATGATGAAAAGTTTCCTATGTGTTAATCCAGCACCGCGTCTACCTCCATATGGTGGGTCATCAAAATTGCCCCCGCCGTTTGAGCGCGAAAGAGTAACAAACATCCATACATCCATACTCATAAACTTTCGCGTTTATAATATCAGTAGGATAGTAATCCAGTAGGTGTGGAAAGTGAGAACATTTTACTTCTATTCTTCTTCGTGGTTGACGTTAGCAGTCAGTGGCAAGTAATAGTCATGTGCTATACCGATTTCATTATTCTGTATGTGAGAATGGAGGCCTTTTTTGAGGTTTCGTTTTCGATGCGATTCCGGTGAGGCTAGCGAAGTAACAATGTGCCTTTTGCTAGTAGGTACCTCTAAATAGTATCGCACAAGAATGTTATTGGTTTTTATTTTGATTTTGCCAGATGTCACTACATATTTCAGTTTATTTACTCATGTGACTGTATGAGTTACAGTTTAGTTAGTTTACATACGCAAGCCGAGAGTTCGCCTTGTCGACCAAATACCCAGTAACACCTTGGTGTTTTATGGTTCTTTTTTCTGTAATATACAAACAACCCATATTATTAGAAATATAAAAACAATCCAAGATTTCTGGTTTTGTTGATGGTGTAAAACTTTATTAGAACACTCAAGTGATCCAGAGAACGGTAATTTGCGCCGCCACAAGACGGAGCAATGTGTACAGATTAGGAAGTATATGTATACATTAATTATAAATATTTTTAGTTTAATATATACTATAATATATTTTTATTTATTTAATAATATATATATACATTATTTTATAAAATTATATATATATATATACGTATAAATTAATTAAGTAATGTGGTATATTGCGTGTGATTTTGAGTGTCTGCGTGTGGCATCGACACACACAGAAACTAGGATCTCCATGGTGGCATCGCAGCTGCAAAACGGATGAACTGATGTTAATTTTGCTAAGCTATAACAATTTTACTATAACTTTTTGATAAACCTAGTTCATAATATTATTACAAAACAAAAACATAATCTAAATCACCAGCGAGCGGAAGGGTTCCTAGTTTATTCCTAGTTCGTTCGTCCTTATTTTGCTATATTTTTTCCGTTCTACCGAAAGTGATGAGAACATGCTTATGATACAAGAAAAGCTGTTGAAGATCTCATCTAGTTATTGTAGGGATTTGAGCAACCTCCAGATCTGATCGAATCTCAATTTGGTATTCTGTATATTCCAGGCATACAGGACACCTAACTCATCACAGCAGTAAACTGTGATGTATTACAGATTTGAAAGATATGCTAGAAGCCAACTCTCATGGCTGTAATGATAGAAAATAGCTACTATTACTCTATGATGATAGATTTATAATACAAAATGCTGAGCCTCTTGACGTCATCCTCAACAAAAGACGACCTTCGTACAAGTGTCAATCGATTTCATGGGATTCACGACAAAAGTTTTTTTAAAACGGCCAAAACAAATGTCGTCCGCAGTCTGCAGGAAGCACGCACCAGTGCCTCGCACCCCTGATCGTGATACAACACAGGTGTCATCCTACTAAATAATGTCATAGGTATTATGATAATGGGTAGTGTAAAAATGACTCTTATTTCCATAACAGTATAGTAAAGAAATTTAGAAATATAGTTATGACAAAAAGAGAATTGATATTAAAATCTAAGAAACAGAATAACCGTCATGGCGTGTTTCTTCGAAGTAAACAACATAGGTACGAGTATGTATTGTATAGTTTGGTTCTCCGCGAGCGTATTACGTAATTCAATAAAATTAAGCTACAGTCTGTTCTCGTCCTTAAGCACGGTAACATAATTTTACCGTACCATAGGACATACTCCTCGAAACCTCGGGAGATACTTCTAGGAGATGAAATTTAAATGGGACCACACGGGAAGCACCCAGCTTTCCAACAAAAAAGAAATTTGAGAATCTGTTCACCCAGTCGAAAGTTATGAGGCAACAAACATAAAAAAACATACAGTCGAATTGAGTACTTATTTTGGATTATTTTGTTATTATTATTTTATTATTTATCCTTATTTTGGAAGTCTGTAGAAAAAACGCATCGATTCGAAAACCTCTTTTTTAGTAAGTCGAATAAAAATGCTGCAAATATAATATCCGTTTAATCTAGAGGCCGACTTGTAATAAGAAAGATAATAAAACAAGTGTAGCCCACACCGTTATATCGATTAGGAGCAAGTCCGAATGGTGACGGCTAGCAACAGTAGCTAATCAATCGGTCGCTTGTGCGATCCCATTCGTGTCACGTAATCAGGTACATTACGATGCAACGTATATAAATAACTATTTGATTTACTATTATTTAATAGGAGCTGAAAATGTTAGGTTTCACTTTAATTAGCAGTTTTTCTCTGCAATCAACTTTCTTTTGTTTATTAAGTTCGAATTATCTATACTTAGATGACATCTATGGTTGTAGTGGTTATGTAAAAAAACACGGCATTTGCAACACGGCAGAAGTCATTTATTAACCGACCTCAAAAAAGGAGGAGGTTCTATGTTCCAATCTAAAGCGTGTCTTGCCCTACTGATACCATTATTATGTTCTCTTTTGTAAGGCAACACACTGGAGCTAATATTTGTAGTACCTAAGTAAAAACATTGTAAAACATCTATATAAAAAGAATGGCCCCGAGTTTCTTGCCGCTTCTTCTCGGTAGGCTCTATATATTTTGGAAAGCGGCGGTAGTCTTTAAAGTACTCGTACATTATAATGAAAAATTTACGTTCAAAAGTGCGTCTTTGATGCCTAAATTGAATAAATGATTTTGACTTTGACTTTGCATTTCATACGTTGATGTCTCCGCAAACTGTTGACCGTATTCAAAGTTCTTTCTTTTGTTAGGTAGAGTATAATCCAATGTGGTCCCATTGTAACCAAGTCAGGATCTGATGATGGGATCCCAGGGAAATAGCAGGCAACCAAACCACAAATTGTATCGGCACTTATTACATTATTCATATACTTTCTAAAGCTGTTCATGTAATTGCGTCTGATAAACATGGTCTCACGTGGATGAGCTGATGATGAAAAATATAACTCCTTAACTATTAGGAGTTAGTGGGTAATCAATAAAGCGGAATATTGTGTAATCAATAGAGTGGGTGTCAGTTTTTCTAATAAGTAAGGATTTCAAATTGTACTTGTTAATAATTGCCGTGATTGATGGTTTGATTTGAAGATTGTCACACCTGCAGTGTAGGTCTCTATTTCGATATAATGTTTACGAAGGATAGTGAAGGTAGCATGCGCAGTGGATGATATTAGTAGTATGATGGTATTGTAGCGTACATTCCCACGGCGTTGCCAATATGACAATATGACGCGTGTGGTTCGGAAGCGGAAGTGCGCTCCGGTTGGCAGCATTGTGAGGCCTCCGACGTCAGCCGAGCGATTCTATAATGATTGATGTCAAATACTTTATGAGATATCGCCCTTGTCCTTGTACATAAGGTTGTTTTTCCAACGTTTCTTGTCATCTCTTCATTTGTTTCACGGGTATTGTCAAAGATGCAACGATGTTAAACGTAATGTTTATATTCTCTTTGTTAGAGAATCGCACGGCTGGTCAAATTACTGACATGCGCTTTTTGCGACAGTCCTCTTTGGGCGCAGTTTGCTCTGAGAACGATGACGCGGTCGACGAAGGGGCATTATTTAGTAAAGAGGTACGATTTAACCTTGTCTTTCTTATGGATGTTTAGTAATGTATGAAAAGGATAAACTATAATCTATATGTAATGTGTACATGTTTAGATTTCTCGTCTATTTCACCATTGACATGAATCGAGCGCCATTTTATGACGACAGTCTTTTTTTTTCGATGACGTTCGCGATTCAAAGGGTTAATATTGATAATAAAAGGATATTTTGTTTACATTATTCCAATAGTAGCCAGTTGGGCACCAGAAAAATATGTACTACCATGCTATGAATTTCCTCGCAATATTACCTTCACTGTAGGCAATAAAGCTACTATAGAGAGAGAGAGAGAGAGAGAGAGAGAGTCAATTATTGTGTACCTACTTAATGTGTCTAAAGTGATTATAAATTTTCTTAACTACGAGTATATAGTGTTTTTACTCATGCTGGCGCTCGGCAAAGCACTAAACCATAAACTACATTCGCTGATAGCTCAATTCCAATTGCCATGAACCAATGAGATACAATTCTTCATATAGGTACTTCGTTTATGTAACACGTTCGGAAGAATTGTAACAATTGAAAATGAGATCACAGAGATTTTGTTGTGTGGAAAACACTTTGCAAAAAGCGAAGATGTTTCACATAGCCCGCATAGTGGTGGATGATGATGATGAAAAGTATCCTATGTCCTTCCCCGACATATAATGTATCTTCTAGTCAAATGTCGTTAAGATCCGTTCACCTATTATTTATTAGTGAAAAGGTAACAAACTAAACAAACAAAAAGAGTTACCTTCGCATTTAAAATATGTATCGATTAGTGCGAGCTTTGGTTTCTGATCATGCTTGCTCAGGAGATAGGGGTACAGCTAAGTGCAGTTGGGACGATACGCGTACGCCATGTTCAAAGGTTTACAATATGAAGTTGTCTCCCCGCTTGTTTATAGTTAAGATCATTGATGTTCAAAACAATAGAGTTGCCTGACAACGTCTCTGGAAAATGTTAAGGCAGATTCATCCATGGTCAATGTGTACAAACATTTATCCATTTTGGAGCAGACGACATGAAATAAATACAGATTGTTTTCATTGTGTCACAGGGCCGTACCTATTTTTTTATACTGGCAACTAACACAACGGGCAAGGCAATTCGTTCTGATGATAAGTACTCAGAGCTTTCTGCTACAGTTTTTTGTGGCTGTGCACTGCGCTCGTCACCATTATTCCAGTCACAACACAAGGGAGGGCTCCCTTCAAAACCCTTAGTCCGTCTCACCCCGGACTCAAATAAAGAAATTGTATAGTTAATGTCAAAATCAACCTCACTCTGCCGTGCGATTATGTAAGAGCAAACATCGTTGCATCTTTGACAACATCCGTGAAACAAATGACGAGATAGCAAGAAATGGAATTGGAAAAACAACCTTGCGTACAAGGGCGATATCTCATTGTATTTGACATCGGTGAGCTCGTCGATGAATTATTACAGAACCACACGGCTGCTGGTAATAAGCTGACGTTATCGACCTAGGTAACGGGCACGTGGACGAATTTACGTCGCGAGATGAAACGGTCACAGACTGAGACAGATTTCTGTTTTATCCAAGAAACTATTTAATATTATATGGACCCATAGCCTATTCAAAAAATCTATCATATTCATAGCCCTCATGTAATAAGTATCGCCGAACAAGGCCCTATGTGGACGTGCCTTCAGAACCGAAGCTCTTTACATTGTAAACATGTTTATTATCTAGTGCAATTTACAATGCAGTAAATAATGACTAAGCTTTAAAACTTTATTTAGACTGGGTTGGGAGAAACTGAAAGATTTATTGACGTGGCTCACCTTAAGTTATAGCTGACGGTTAAAGTCGGGTATTGGAACAGGAGCTGGTGTGTACAATGGTAGTGTTTATTAAGGTTGGATTTCACCATTGTAATTAAACGCGATCAATTCAACCTAAACGCAGTTAAAGCGATTATTGTTGGTTGGCATACAATTCTAGCCAATTACATAAGAGGTACTTTATATTGCATCCATCACAACATGCCTTGCCATGGAAACTTGATCTCGTTTAAGTAGGCCTTAGTTTATTTAAATCATCTTCTACCATATGATCAAGATAGGTGAAACACTTTTCCGTAATTGGAGTGTAAATCAAAAACCGCTTGATCGAATTTGACGACATTTAAATGGGACCATCTTGGAAGTATACTCTGCCAAACTAAAAATGAATGAATCAAAATCGGACTACTCTGTAAATTTATGCGTCATAAAAAACGTGTAAAATTGAGAACATTTTGTTTTGGAAGTCGGTTGAAACCAAGAGGACGTTGTCAACCTGACCGGTTTATATTTATATACTTTTAGTATGAATGAACTGTTAGCATTAGTTACCTAGTACAATAAGCAACTCCTATTGTTACCATACTATAAAATATTAATTACTATAATAATCATGCTAATATTGTTAATGTGAAAGTATGAATGTTACTCAATCACGCAAAAACAGGTGAGTGAATTTGTATGAAATTTTGTATGTATATAAATCAGGCGCTGGATTAACACATAGAATACTGAGGGCCTAGGGGTGTATATACACATAGTTTACCGTATATATACATAGCATGTATATAGCATGTACCTTAGGCGAAATAAGCTTATCGTTAATATAACCCCGAGTTTCTTGCCGCTTCTTCTCGGTGGGCTCTATATATTTTGGAACGCGGCGGTAGAGTCTTTAAAGTACATTATATGAAAAATTGACGCTCATAAGTGCGTCTTTGATGCCTAAATTGAATAAATGATTTTGACTTTGACTTTGAAACCATTAAAGAGGCCGTAGGACAAACAGCGAAAAAATATTCGTATCGTAAGCGTCAACGCGTCACGCTATCGCGTACAAACTATGAGTTATCTGTGTCACAGTTGTCCTAGATAAATGACAGTTTGTACTGTTTCACGTGAACTACACGTTACATTACACTTACGCTGTTACTCGTGCTTGGGCCACTGGTTATCATCATACTCGTACATAGTCCGCGGGGCGCAGTGTTATATACTCGTACTTGCACATGTTAATATAGTTGAGTAAGTGCTGCGACTACAAAGGGACGTTCTCGGCGGTTCTCGTAATGACGTACAATTTGAGTACAATTGACAGTGCGTCCCGCCCACACACCGCCATGTAACGTTTCCAACTTTCCTTCGCGTGGGCGTGGGCCGTGGGGCGTGGGGCCTCGGGACGGTTTTTCACTTTACCCCTTAATTACAAGAAAATTGCTGAGTATTAATTACTACAGCCATCCATTCACACTTTGGTATTACTTTACACACATACGGCTACCGTGACACATACAGGCAGTTGCAGAAACGATCTTTGACTTTTAAAGACGTCATTAAATCTTAATCCGATTAAATCGTTCCACAAACGAAAACTCTGTAAAATTTTAAAGTACCTTTTAATTTATCTAAAGAAACGTCAAATTATCCTTTATCGTGTATTCTGAGTTGCACAAAACATTAGAGCCCATTAGTGCTTAAAGGAACTTTAAATTGACAGATCAGGGATTAAAAACAGACTTTTAAAAAGTTTTTCTCATATTACAAGTTTTGTCATCACAAACAAAACTCTAGTCCAGTCGACGAATCCACATACAAAGATAAAAACATTCTTTATTTGACACCTGTTTGATAATGTCAAGCTAAGCATGTAGCTTGCGGTTTGTTACAACATACGTAGTATCTTATAGTCTGTGACTACAACGATATTTTAAAAATGTAAATACAAATTTTGTAAAAAAGCTAAATCAAAACGCTAAAGGTCGTATCTGTTCGTTGTTCATACTTTTTTAAAATATTTTTGGCAACATTGTTTAAAGCCGACTTTAAAAGGATCATTAAGATGTCAACTTTGTCTTTTGTGCAACTCCATTATTGGTTTCATCAGCACTAAAGCTGGATTAACTAATGGACTGCTGATGAAGAGCTTTCTGCAACTAGCTGTGACTCCTAGCGCGGGGTCATGAGTGTGTACTCACCTGTAAATCTAAGCTTACAGATACCTCACGTTGACTTAAAAATATTAAATTTGTCGAGAAGCAAGGTCTTACAGCACACGTAATTATGCAAATAACCGAAATACGGAGCTCGAATAAAAAAAAATCTTTTCAAAGAGTTCTCTTTAATTTATTGCCTTTGCGCTTCAAGTTCTTTAAAAATAGATTAGTTCCAGTAGTGTGCGATGCGACTTGACACAAGCACAGAATATATAGAACAAGTGTCTTAAACAATACCATCAATATGTAAGGTACAGTAGAGGTTAGCGATCCCGGAGTAGCCGCGACCAACTACTGGACAATAATTGGTATTAGAACAATAAGATCGGTTCTTAGAACGGAAACCTCATTACAATATGACACAGCACCACGACAGAGTCCATCTGATAATTCACTAGTAGTTCTGCGAATAGAAGAGCTCACAAGCATACTCTTATTAGCGCCAATGTTTCGCAGTGGGTAGTTCACCACTTTTTCGGAAACCACTTGACCAATTATGAAATCATATTCGAAATTTCTCTTTAAAGTAAGGTACCTACCTAATGTGTGTATCAAAATCGGTCGGAAAACAGCGTCGCGTGTATGTAATACTAGCTGCGCTCTACGGATTTACTCACTTGATGATGAAACGTATCCTATGTGTTATTCCAGAACCTGTATCTATACCAGTACAAATCTATGTTCTGGGGCTATTGACTAACAAACAACAACAAACAAAGAAACATACAAGCAAAACAAATAAAATCCGAACTAACTTTCGCACATTTACAATATAAGTTATAATATACTATCTAACTGACCGCAACTTTATCCTGAGCATTGTCACACCTAATTTTCAGAAACGTATGTTCCGAATAAGCTTTGAACTTGGTCACACTCCGTTCACGTACGAGGGTTAAATCCACTCGGTGGCCTAGTGGTCATGGTGTCTGGCACGGACAGTTGAAACACGACAGTTCGAATTCCGTCCGAATTATAAAAACTAACGTGGTTTTCAATCATTTTCAATTATGTGGGATTACTCACGTAATATTAATCCGATGGGTCCGACTATAGTTTCGTACACATTCGGTGGTCTTTTATGTTATTTTGCTCTCTGAAATTGCATAATTTGGTTTCAATATAGTGTTACTTATTTTTGTACATATTTCATTCAAGTTATATCTGAAAATGGCTATTTAATAAATAAAGTAGAGGGGACATAATTATCGCGATTATTTACAAAAGTGATATATTTCGATATTATTTTTACTTATATTTGATTTACGATAGTATTGAAAACAGAAATACCCAGTAAATATACCGTTTATGTCAATTGTATAATTAATTAATTATTTATAATTAATTTATTTATAATGTTAACTTACGTTATTTACATTCACGGCAAAATATAATGTTGGTACTTCACGAACTGAAGGTTCTCTCAACAAGTATGGTGTTGTCTAATTGCTATGCGACCGCACCCGCACCGGCTCGCCTTGACTCGCAAAGGGTTGCCACCTTGCGTGCCGACACTATGAGATAACTTACAAATACCCAAACACTTTTATATACACTTTTATATACAAGTGTTTGCAACACGTAACCACATACCTACACAACTTTTAAAATGAAAGCCTAGAACAAATAAATGATTTTTGATTTGATTTTAACACGAAACTAGTTTTTTTAAGTTATTGGGAGACGGTATGTACAAGCACGAGGCCCACCTGATGTTAAGTGGTAACCTCTGTCTAGAATAAAAGCATTTCCTCACAAGTGACACTGCATATCACGGCCATGACCCTGAGACATTAAGTTAAGCTATGAGTTGTGCTAAGTCTCATGTGCTTGTAATTTCGCTGGCAACCATACCTTCGAAACAAAACAGTATTACGAACACTACTGCGTCGTGATAGAAAATCTGTCACTCTGCCACCCATCAAATGTATAAAATAAAAAAAATGTATACTATGTATAAAGTAAAATATTTGTAGTACCTAAGTAGAAACATTGTAAACATCTATATAAAAAGAATGGCCCCAAGTTTCTTGCCGCTTCTTCTCGGTAGGCTCTATATATTTTGGAACGCGGCGGTAATCTTTAAAGTACATTATAATCAAAAATTGACGTTAATAAGTGCGTTTTTGATGCCTAAATTGAATAAATGATTTTGACTTTGACTTGTGCCTGTAATTTCGCCGACAGCCATACCTTCTAACCAAAACACATTATTGCTAACATTACTGCTTCACCGTAGAAAAGGGCATGGTGACAGTACTTCTCCGGGCGAATTCATTCACAAAGAGTTGCACTGCACTTAAAGTCTAGTCTAGCATAATAGTTTTGTTGTATGAGTGAATTTTAGGAAGGATTTCTTTATACGCTTGATAGAGTTATGTATTGACCACTTCACGTGATGGTCAGTGATGATGCGGTCGAGGGTGGTAGCTCACTAGAGCTAGAACGACCAGCTCTCAAGAACAGCTTCCTTACGTGCTTAGCCGGGCGGGACCAGAAAGCACTCTACCACAATGCCGTGGTTTTACGGTAATACGTTCATGGAGAGCTCAAACCTGGAGTAGATATCTACCCAGCGGCCTCCGGATTGGCGACCGATCCCCTTAATCCCCATAGAGAAAACCGGGGCTGGTTTTCTCTATGATAATCCCTTCGATTTTAAATTGATTATGGAGGGAGACACAAACTCAAGTGACAATAAATTACTAATAAAGAAGGTAGGTTTTAAAAGACTACAACAGCTGAATAAGCACACTCCGCTAGTCAAAACAAAAAGAAAGGAGCAAGTAGGTAAACTGTCTACTGTTGCGCAAATGCTGAGCTCTTGATAAAGGTCACACGATGATTTGTAGCAATTGGTTATGTAGGAACAGGAAATGACATGTCGAACTCACAGAATAAAACTAGTTATATACTTGCTAAAGTATGTTAAGTTAAATATATTCAAATAATCGTGTCAAATGAATATATCACTAACTGTTATGATGACGATATTATCTTTTGATATAATAATATTATGTATAAGAATAGGACAATCACATAAGAGTTACGATGTCATTATAATTTGTGTAGAAAGGACTGATGTGTCGGAATAGTTTTGAGAATTACGAGTAAGTAATTGAAGCAGAATACTTTAGTATACTGTTAAATAATATGCAATTTGAATCCGACCTTCAATTTCATAAATTACTAGCTACGCCCCGCGGTTTCACCCACGTGGTGATGGGTGATGATGATGAAATAAAAGTAGCTGAAGTTACTACGTATAATCAGCTATATTCCATTGAAAGTCTCGTTAAAATCGATCCAGTCGTTTTAGAGATTAGCCGGGACAGACGGACAGAAAAAAATAAACATTCTTTTATTTGTAAGTACCTACCGTATATACTTTCATATGCATTTCGTGAAACCCTGTTTATTTGGCATTACAAACAGACCCTTCAATTTTATTTATCTGTATGTATGTATATGATTATATATACATACTCTACATTTAAAGACCCAACGTTCTAATAATTTATTATCAAACAAAAACCAATATTTTTGAAAATCGGTTCCTACCGACAACATTGTGTAACATAGGTACATATCATGTTTTTTTCTGAATAACTCTGAATCAATATTGATAAAATGTATAAGGATGGGGCATCTTCTGAAGAATGACCTACCAAACAACAACAAAAAAATTAATTATCAAAATCAATTCGGTAAGAGACGGAGTAATCGTGTAACAATTGTAATATAAACATAGGTACAAGAATGAGAACCTTTTTGAAGTTGGTTAAATTGTACCGAGCAATGTTCAAAATTAGCATTTACTATGTCAGTAGTACATCGAGTATATCATAGAAACCATTTTAATGAATCACACAAACATATTTCTACTTAATTGTTATTTATGATTCAGGCGGAAGCGGCCGTTTCCAAAACGATGCACATGTAAATATGGAAGAAAGTTTCAAGGGCGTTAAAGAAAGTAAACAAATTCTACGTTTTTATTCTGACCGGCAAAAGTCGGCCGACGTGGTATCATAATTAATTTAGAGCAAAATTAAATGAAAGTTTAGTGTACTACATTGTTAGAAACCTTATCGGTTACAAGTGGTGAAACATTTAAAAAGAGACACCAAACTTGTTGAGGGAAAAATCTGTTGAGACCCTGTGAGTAGATAGTTTACTATCGCAGCAACATATAGATCAAAGCAATAAACCTTGTACGGTAAATTGTAATTATATATCGTTCTACATACAATATCCAAAAGGCACGAGGTTTTAAACTATAACTAAATCTCTCTTAAGTTTCCTTGCCTACGATTAACTTTTTGTTTCGTTATGCTCATGAATAGTTCGATCACATATCATTACTGGGCGCAGATCGTAAGCCGATTGGAAAGCGCGCGCTCGCACGCTCCGGACAAAAAGTAAATACTCAATATGCAATAATCACGTTTTCATCATCAGCTCGCGTTTTGTAACGTATTCATAAACATGCGACAGTTGGCAACTAATTTCAGATGACGTATTCACAACAATGGCGTTGCGGAAACGCTTGCACTCAAACTGTATCACAGGAGCGCAAGAGCACTGCACTAACCTGGGTGTCGGTCTTATCCGTCAAGTTTTCGAATCGCGCGAGGATCTCCTTCACAGACACTTTGGGTTCCGTGGACTCCTCGTGAATGGTCTCCATGTGGCCACTGGAGGAGGAGGAGTAGCTCTGAGAGTACTTTTTGGTTCTATCGGAGGGGATGTTCTTCCGGGGTGGATCGGGATCGTGGCGTGTGTCGGCGCCCGAGTCCGAGTCTTCCGGGCCGGAGGCATCCGCGCTCGAGGCGGCGCCCTCCGACGAGTTGATGAGGGAGTCGAGACTGGGGGCGCGGCGCGGGGGCGGGAACTCTTCGCACTCGAACTCGAGACCGTACAGGCGCTGCAGATGGCGCCAGTTGTCGCGCATGGCGGAGGACATGCGCGGGCGCTGCATGGTGCGCGCGAGAGCGCGGCTGCGGCCGGACTGCCCGGCGGCGGCGGTCGCACGCGCCGGTCGCCCGCGTCCTCACCGGCGCCCTCGAGGTCGTCATTATGGTATAGTACTTACACCGAGTATCACTTTTCATTGAAGCCCAACATATAGTTTAAGTGCCAAGTTCTTGGAATGTGGGTAAGGTCTATGCAAGTCAACATATTATAGTTTCAAAAACATTATTCCTTGGATTGTCTAACATTACACTTTAACTAATAGAGATCTTTTCAAAGCCTTCATTACATACCAGTCACAAAATTATACTCGTCTTGTTCCTTATATTTAGTCTAGTGTTAATAATGTACATTACATTATTTAGAAATGTATTCATTTCGGTAATATCTGAAAAACAACTCCATCTTCTAAGTGAACGTTTCGGTACTGAAATAGTTCTTCAATATAGATTATCCAGCGCATTAAGCGCATGCCGGTTACACGTTATAGACGAAGCCAGATATTATCCGAGCGGCGATAAAGGCGGCTTCTCTTGCCGTTAGTCTCGTCATTAACCGCCTTTTCACAGTTTACGCGAAATTACCGGGCACTACGTGATACATTATGGCCATCTCCGTTTCAAGACAAATTATATTCGAAATGCCAGTTCTGCCGAGTATATATTAATGAGGATTTACGTTATTAAGGCATACCTAAATAATAATGTCAAAGAAGGTCTTCTAGTTTACCAATTGCTTCCAATCAGAATTTATTATTTGTTAAGACGTCGGTAAATGTTTACATGGATATCTATGGAAGCTCAAATTCATTATTCACGCTTACCTTTGTTTACTACTGCATAATAATATTAAGATTTTTCTGCGGCTCATTGACGCCCACGATAGAAAGGAGTTGTTCAAATTATATCCATTGGGACCTGCGTGTCAGTTGATCTGGGACTCTCACTATCCAGCTTTAATAACCACATACTCGTACAACAACAGGGAAGTCTAACCGTAACTCTTTTCTTTTCTTGGTGATACGGGCGATGTTCTTATTTGTATTGTGGTGTTTCAATAATGAGTTAATCTATCTATCTATAGCACCCAGCACCAAGGTATTATGTATATTAATAGATAGATAAATAACTTTTGAGTAGAACAATATTATAGAAAAATATTACTCAACAATAAAAACTTAAAATTGTGTCACAATCGGCAGTCTTATCGCTCAGAGCGATCTCTTCCAGTCAACCATGGATCCATCATAAAGTGCAAAAAAGACAACAAAAAAGAATTAGCGAGATTGTTCCATCCGTTCTCAAGTTATAGCGTGACCAGGAGAAACAGGGATTCATTTATAGGTATAGAAGATGTAATCTCATACTGCTACAGGAATTAATTACAACAGAGTACATAAGCCAAGTGCGAACTGTAACTCCTGAGGACATTTTCATTAGGCTCGCTTCAAACTTGAACTGTATGACAAGACAAGTGTGAGGACCATTCCCAAGGTTGTTGTACGGACTAAGACAGAAGTCTGTCATTTACGCTCACATACATAACGGAATAAGTAGCTCTTTACATATGTGTGCTGTAATAATACTACATAAAGAATAGTAGCTAATCCAAAGGTATATTATATTCTAGATATAACAAGTACAATTTGAAAAATTTAATACCGACATCCATTCTATTCAGTTATTGGAGTGTAATGCAAAAACTACTGGACCGAATTTGATGAAATTTAAAGGACCACACGGGAAGCACCAGCTTTCAAACAAAAAAAGAATTTTGTAAATCGGTTCACCCAATCGAAAGTTAGCAGGTAACAAACATAAAAAATACAGTCGAATTGAGTACCTCCACCTTTTTGGAAGTCGGTAGAAAAAAATAATAAATCAAACCGAAAACCAATGAAACGAAAAAGACAGATCTGCAAGTTTCAGAGTTTCAGGCTTTCGGTACATAAGTAATTTGTAAGCCATTTGTTTAGCCCAGTTTTAGTTAGTTATTACAATCGGCATCGTATCGGTGCGTTCGTTGATAAATGCTTTATCATCGACAACAGACGTATCACATCGGTTGCTGCAGTCACTGGAGTTAATGGATAGTGGAGGTCCCCGCGCCGCGTCACCGCGGTCAGCTTAACGGGCACCTGCACCTAACGGGTGTCGGCGCTCGGTTAAACGTATGGCGTCAATCCGAGCGATACTGTAGGGCCACTACACAGACGCTTCCAGCTGTCACTCCGGGAATCGAACCGCTATATGCGGGACGAAGCACATTATACTGAACTAACTTCCTGACAGTGCCTAGTATAAAACTATATAGACAAACTCTATCAATACAATTAATACGGAGAAAATAAAAAGGTTCGACCTAGAAAAGGTGCATTCTGCAAACAAATTAATTTTATTTTCTACCGACTTCCAAAAAAAGAGGGAGGTACTCAATTCGACTTTATTTTTTTTATGTTTGTTACCTCATAACTTTCGACTGAGTAAACCGATTCTCAAAATTCTTTGAAAACTGGTGCTTTCCGTGTAGTCCCATTTAAATTTTATTAAATTCGGTCAAGTAGTTTTTGAGTTACACTCCAATAACTGATTTTTACCAAAGTAATGGAATGGAAGTCGGTATTGAATTTTACAAATTGCACTTGTATTAGTTACGACAAGGATATTACATGTCGTACACAGCGTACCCGACAAGTACAATTTGAAAATTTTAATACAGACTCCCATTCTATTCAGTTTTTGGAGAGTAACTCAAAACCTACTAGACCGAATTTGATGAAATCAAATTTTCAAAAATTGATATCCAAAATTTAATCTCACGGGAAGCACCAGCTTTCAAACAAAAAATAATTTTGAGAATCGGTGCACCCAGACCAAAGTTATGAAGTAACAAACATAAAAACATACAGTCGAATTGAGTACCTCGTTCTTTTTGGAAGTCGGTAGAAAATGCTAAATTGCCCACTCTCATAAATTACTATTAAACTCTGATATAAATAACAAGCATGTCATTCCAAATTAGTGTATGCATCATGTGGGCGTTTCATATTGTTTAGATGAATATTGATGGTACGGATTCAGTCTGTCTTGATTGCTAATATCTGATTAGCAATCAACACTGACTGATTCAGTCAGTCAGTTACTCTACCACGTAGCAAGTAGCAAGAGCGGGGCTGGGGCGCTATAGCAAGTGCAATTACTATAACGGGGCCGATTCCACTAAATAAATATGATCCAACTGCAATCGAACCTTAGCTGAATAATACGTTTTCTTATCCTGCTATTGAACAGTGCAGCTGCAGTTAAGTTTCTGTAGACGTCAGCGATACATCAAAACTTTATAGGCTAACTCGATATCTCATAAACGTGACGATAACTCATATTCGTATACAGTTGTGTCTAATATATATTTATAATATTGTAGCGTTTACGTGACATGACGTTCCAATTTGTCTATAGAAATAGTAGAATGGATCATTGCGAAATTATCGAACGACACAAGAGTCAACTGCAGTTGAAGCGGGATAGATTGTTGGACGTTGTCAAATAGTAGAATCTTCCCCTGATCGAATGATATTCAAAGCCCAATTGTTCAGTTTAGTTCTACAAATATTAAGTATACTGACATAGTGATCACCATCAACAACTGGTCCGTCTCTGCGCTTGATAAAATGACGCATATGAGAATTGTAATTAAAATGAACACATATAATTAGTTCAGTATCAATGCGCTTACACAATGTAGTGCCAAAATGATTGATGTTGTATCTTATACAATTGTGTTGCATCGGGCGGGTAATTGTTACAACTACAAATAACTTGATTAACGTAATTACGATTAAACAATCTTTCAAATGCGGTAAACATACGGTACATATATCTTGCTGGTTTGTAGATGTTATGTGAAGCTAATTCCACTACTGGTGTTTTTTGTAGTTATAAAACCAAGAAGGTGTACCTTCGGCATTACAGGCTGTTCAAGAATATTACTGTAATAAGAAAACTGTGATAAAAACAATAAACAGACTCCTCAGTACTAAGAGGTTCATCGGACTAGTAAAATGCTATACGAAATGTAGTTGGTATAAACAAATAAACTCCGCCTAACAAGCACCGAGCACCGCGACACGCTCAAGTACAATAACTTCATAGCGAGTGGCACCAATTACTTGCTCATTAAGAAAGCTTATTGAATTGCAAATTACTGTTGGTAGGTACACGCAGAGTAGGTATTAGATACGTTGCCATGTCTAGCAGAAATGGCCGCGGGTATCGAACTTTGGATACAGTGACGAGCAGACTTGCAGAGTTGGATTGTATTCCAATTGTCTGACCAGGAGGCCAATAATACTCTATCCGGCTGCAACTACAGTTCGACTCCGGTTGTCGTTCGATAATTACCCTCAAAGCTATTCTACTTATAGGAAGTGGTAATCTTAAAAAAATGTTGACCTAATAATGGAACCGACTTCAACACCAAAAAGTGCGCAACAACTTGTTTGAAGTCGGTACCATGATAGTTCAAAAGTACTATCACAATATTGTGCGCATAGGGTGCGTTCCGGGAAGCGCCGTCAACGCTCACAACTGCTCTCGCTGCTCGCGCCCCGGTTTGCCGTTCCCTTTGGTTGACAGTGACAGCTCGCAATAATCACGTAGACCCACCTATGATCCGCGAGCGTTGTGAGCGCGGCGTGAGCGTTTTTGGTGACGTCATTGATGACGTATCAAGCACCGCGATTGATTTCGGTCCTTCCCGGAACGTAGCCAGAGTATGCCTTCGACAAGTAAATTCGCAGTTTTTGGTATTGAATTAGGTTCAATTTTTTGGTCAAAAATCTTTTTAACCATTTTTAGTCACTTTGCTACTTACGGGATGGATTGTCAATGAAGCTGTCATCAAGATAGGAGTAACACTTTTCAGTTATTGTAGTGTTAGATCTCACACTCGCAGGTAAATGTCATTGATTCCATTCATTCTTAACCTCTAAGTTGAGGAGGAATAAAAATTAAGGAGTCCAATCGTTAGATCATACGAGAGCGATATCGTGTATGGCACGCTCACATCTACATAATATAAATAAATAAACAGATTGATTAAATTATGTAAATGCATGCAGTTTACAAAACGTTGGTAGCGCTGTCAATAAATAAACTATCTAGAGTTTGGCAGTATTTGTAACTATATAACCTAAAATGTATAAAAATAGATAGATCTAGGTTTTGTCCGTCTTGCCGATGAGGAAATGAGTTTAATTCGCAATGGTCTAGATTCGAAATTGTCTTATTGAAAGTCGGTAGGTTAGATAATCTCGCAGGTAGCCTAGGCGGTACTAATGCACTGGCAACGTGCTTGCCGAACGCAGTGCTATTGTTGAAAGAGGAACACTCTAATAGATATTATTGGCCGAGCGAGCGATGCGTCTCTGCATTGACTTTCATCTGTCTGTATGTTTGTTAGATTTTGAACATGATAAAGAATGCGACCAGTTGGAAAAACTAACTGCCGCCGCTAAGACTGTGCTCGCCACAGACCACAGAAGCAAGGCTACTGTTTGCAGAGCTATTAGTAAATATAGATTATAAACGAAAATGAAAAAGTTGTGGCCCATCGTGGGATAAGATAGAAATAACCTTTACCAATTATGCAAAGATTATCGCTAAGCGGACAATCTGTGTCAAGACACTAAGGTATGTAAAGTGGTAAAACTAAACTAGCAAATCCCCATCACCTCACACACGGCACAACTCCCCCTGACCTCAATCCGCGATATTTACGATGTGCAGTTACATCAGCGCCGACTTTATGCGGACGATACATAATGCATTGATTATGTTTGCATTTTGAGAACCGTGTTAATGTCCACTCCACTTCCGCACGATATCGGCTCGACAACACATTTTAATGTATGCTTGTTATTTATACTTGACTGGTTACGTCGGTACTTATTGATTTTATATTAATGTTTTTAACCGACTTCAAAAAAGGAGGAGGTGTCCCAATTATACAGTAAATATATTTTTTATGTGTGTTTGTGGATAACTTCGTCGTTTATGAACCAATTTAATTGATTCTTTTTTATTTTAGTATAGAGTATACTTGTACAGAGTACCCATTTAAATTTATCTAATTCGGTCAAGCAGTTTTTGAGTTATAGTCCAAATACTGAAAATTGTTACGCCTATCTTGATGATATCATTATTGACGGTGAATGACAATCGTTTCCGTACTTAGCAAGGGTAGTAGTTTTACCAAACAATGAAACCGACTTCAAGACCAAAAAGTTTGAAATTTCTTGTCGAAGTCGATACCATGCGCAGAATAAGGTACTTTTGAACTGTCATGATAAGTACAGACTTCAACAAGTTATTTCATACTTTTAAAGTCGGTTCCATTTTTTGGTAAAAATGTTTACTAGCTGCACCTTGCGGTTACAGCCACGTGGTTTTTGATATAACTGTATACTTCTAGTGATGGTAAAATGTAGCTCTATTTACATACAAGTTGTAGAACATGGTGGTTGTGTGTAATAACTAAAATTGTATCCGTGCTTACAATCGTATCCTAATGAGCAATATAAACATTCATTCAACAAATAAATAATTAGATTTCAGTTATATTTCAATACACTTTGAATGAGATTCACTAAGTTTGATCAGGGCTTAATTTATTATATCACATTACATACATAAGATTTAAAAGTCCAGGCGATAAAAAAACAACATATCTAAAACTTTGTACTTACCTACACAGAAAAACCTAGAAAAGCTACAGCTACGTCGATAAAGCAGAAAGATAGATCAATAACACAACATATCAAGATTGTCTCCACAACTAATTATAATACAGTTTAATAGTAGGTACGAGATGAATTACCAACAATATCAACATTTAAGTCCTTATTATTGTACTTATTGTAATATATTATTGTAATATTTTTATCGAATTATATAAATTAAAATATCATTAATAAAAAAATTACCAAATAATGGAAACGACCGTCAACACCAAAAAGTGTGAAATAGCTTGTTGAAGATGTTACCATTTAGTTCAAAAGTGGGTACCTTTTAATATACATTTTTTGGTAAAAAATATTTTTTACCATTTTTAGTGACTACTTACGGGATCGATTGTCATTCACCGTTAATGATGTAACTTTTCAGTTTTTGGAAAGTAACTCAAAAACTGCTTAATCGAATTTAATGAAATTTAAATGGGTGGTCCCATTTATAAGAAAGCAAACTCTACCAAACAAAAAAAAAGAATTTAAGAATCGGTTCACAAATAGGGGAGAAATTTACCAACACAAAAAAAATACATGCACAGGAACATATAAATTCCTCCTTTTTTGAAGTCTGTTAATTTTTTTTATCAAGTCTATTTAAAAAAAATGCGTGTTCATTCAATTCCAGTTTTAGAACACACTGTTGTTCAGTTGTCTCTTCCATTGAGTTCTTGGTATGTGTAATTTACAGCCATTGCCTCTTCCATTTATTATTAGTCCTGTGTTATTTACCTAAAATTCTATATTATATTACTATATTATGTTCCGTTTACAACTGTGCCCGCCAGCAGTACCAGTAAGCAGCCAGTATAATGTGTCCGCCCAATGTAGTAATAGCCAGTAAAATAGTTTGAGGTAGATTTTAAAATAATTCTGTTGTTTTGCACTATATCTTATATCTGTCCTAGAGCGTCAATAAATTCAAAATGATATTTATCATATTTTGTTTATTTTTAGAGGTATCCCGTAAGTCTTATTAGACAAATACTTGGTGCGAATGTAGATAATAACTCCATAAGTACAGTATACTACTCGTACTTGTAATATACTGATTAGGTACCACTTTTTCTTGACGTGAGTTATGCAATTTAAAAGGTTTTACTCGGTCTGGTCGGTCCCGGTATTGTGTTAGACTTTATTCATACATGTTTAATATAAACAGTAAAAAATAAGAAAAAGTAATTTGCGTATTACTTTCATTTTTTGCATAATTTTGTCTGGAATTTACCTCAAAAACATGGAACCCATCTCATGTGCAAAATTCAATCATTTTAGAAGATGGTCGTTCCACTATCGCACTATCGGTCTATAAACTACCGTTAAAACAATCACATTTTCTGATTCATATTGAAATGTAGATCTATAAATAAAACTTAAACGCTGTTTGTTGGTAAGCAGGTAACATGGGGACGAGTGGATAGATTTGGATATTATTTTACATGCTCATGGTAGTCTGATTTGAATAATATCCTGAGAAAATAGAAAAATTCGGGAAAAATGTATAAACCTTCTTCTATGGATCGCAGCACACCTGTCGGTTCAACTACGTAGCCCATCATAACATAATTTTCCGAATTATCACAACCACCAAGCAGCCAGACTTCTATAACAGAGCTTTCTTTGCATGCAGCTTTCAGTTTAGTGGCGTAGCCATAAGACAGATGGCATCCTAACGAACGCAGTTACATACCACATACTACTTGTATGGTTCCCGTCCGTGGCAACTCGTTTTAGGAACCTCTTGTGTTTACACGAAATGCCAATAGATGGCGCTGGTTGCCCCTTGAAACACGCAAGCGTTTCATTCGTTGCAAGAATATGCCGTTTCCATTGAACTGTGATATTTGTTTCAGTAGATGTGAAGTGCGCGACATTGAGTGGTGTGATGAAAACTTATACGTAATAACGAATAACTTGTATTTTTTGACAGCTCTCTCGTTGAGCTGATTTATGGTTGGTTGTTATTGGCCGGTCCGCTATTCCAGACCCAGAGAGACGATCAGTTGTGTTTCTCGACTTAGCTGCGATTTGGCAGTAAATGCCACACAACATTTTAGAAGTGGGTAATATATCTTTTGTCACAGTATGAAATCGATACTATATATTATATAGGTCATATAGGTATTGGATATCGGATTTCAAAACTAAATGCATATTTTCTGGAACTATACATTGATGCTTAATACATCTCAATGATTTATCTCTATTTTCATATCGTATGTATATCATGAGCAATTAATTAGTATGCCATTTCGTTTTCTATTGGTTATTAAAAGTTCAAAAGATTTAAGATTAATCAAATACTTTTTGCTTATATTCATATTTAAAAATGCAAGTTGTTTCCCTATTGGTACCAGCCGAATCACATGCAAGTCTTGATTAACAGATATATCATGTGTCCGGTCTCCGATGTCAGATACTTTAAGGGATTAAAATACAATTAATTATAACACCAAATCATCGATCATAGTAGATTAGTAGCCAAGGGCTGTAAGGCATCAATTGCAGGCCGAGATATTTGTATAGCCTATAGTTCGAGGGTGCAATAGATGCTTACACCCGAGCTAACTACTCTGCTTTACATCTCGATTGTGAGAAAAGTAGAAAAAAACCGGCATTACAAAAATAAAATTGATGACTATTATACTCATACGAAGAAAAGGCTGAATAGCGAAGCGACCTCTTTTATCATTGGGCTGAATGCATGATGTCTATTGCCAGTATGATGGTTAGATGTACGCGAACTTTTTGAATGAGTGAAGTGTTTTTTAAATTACTTACCGCCCTAGGGCTTGTCTAGCTACATTACATAGCTATTACCCTAGAGCGCTAATTAAATTGGTCACCTACGAGCCTCATTTGGGGGTACTTACGTGTGGACATTTAACAATATCTACCCTAAAGCAGAATTCATACAAACAAAAAAAGGGTCACATTATTTTAGTTATGAATGTAGGCAACCACAATGGAAAAAACTGCCACAACATTTCATCACCCTTGACCGTATTTGTATTACATTTTATCACTCTTGACGGTCGCCGAGCACGTCTAGTGTATCGAGCTGTCAAAATGATAGCGTGACTAAGCTATCAGATCAAGCTATAACATCAGTAGGGCTATTATGTGTCTCGGTTGTTAACAAATGTTGATTGAAATCTTGCAAAATGGCGGCTCTTTGTCAGTTTGGACAGATCCAGTAAGCAAAAATGTTAGTAAGTTGATGACTGGAGCTGACAAAAATGACATAGAGCCGCCATTTTTTTCGATTTCAATCAACATTTGTTAGCAACTGAGATACATAATAGCCGTACTGATCTTAACGTAGGCCGAGATCTTGTTATTTTGTCTATGCTGTGCCCAAGAATATTATGCTTTTTAACCCGCGATGGATGCTGATGATGATGAAACTATCCTATGTGTTAATTCAGCCCCTCATCTACCTCCATATCAAATTTTATCGAAATTGCCCCCGCCGTTTGAGCGTGAAAGAGTAACAAACATCCACACATCCATACTCACAAACTTACGCGTTTATAATATTAGTAGGATTGAATGAACCACCGGGACAACTGACTTACTGACCGGGTTCAAAGCTTTAAACCGGGACATGTCCCGGTCTATCGATACTTATGGCAACCCTAGATGCGTAGATGTAATACGATGCAAACATACATTCAAATTACCCATTAACATAACAGAAAAGGCAAGTTATCGTCTCAGTCCACACACGAGTATAATGAACTTGATTACGTATTAACATGTAAAGAATTGAGCAATTTGGGAAGTGAACCAAAACTGGTTGTGGACGAGTCGTTTTACTTTCAATGTTTAATGTCGACTCATGTTGTTTAATCGACCAAGAATGACACTACACTTTAATTATAGTAATATGTAAATACTAGCTGACCCGCCCGTGGCTTCGCTTGATAATATCCTGGCGTTATTTTGCGAAAATTCATCTCAAAAACGATATTAAAAAATATTTTGTGACTTCTTCCTCCCGCATACAATGCAAATAGGAAGTATACAGAATAAGCAACACACAAAACAACCCAATCAATAAAAACCAAAAACGATTGGACACGTATTTCGTCGCTACACGATGCATCTTCAGGAGATGTTGATTGTTATAACAAAAGAGTAGAGGCCAAAAAGTCTATATTTGGAAGAAAAATATAAAAACATATGGCCAACAAATATGACAATTTGGAAAAATATCTGTCTACCTGTATGTCTGTTTCTGTATAACTTACGCATAAGTTACTTAAAACTATAGCACAGATTTCGATGTGATTTGGTATATGCATAGAATGGAACCCGGAGCCCCAACTATAAACATTTAATCTTGATCCGCCACATAAATCCAACATGGCAGCTTGATCAAATTCAAATTCAAATCATTTATTGGCCATATTATAACAATGAACGTTATACAAGGCAAGTCATTCATATAACAATAGTAACTTCATATATCCATCTTCGTTTTGTTTTTACATTGAATTTATTTCGTATGTTATTTATTTTATTATATTATTTATGTTACGTTGAAAATACTTTCATTAACAACTCAGTCACAATGTCAGTCATTCTTCATTCATTCACTCATCTATGTTACACCGTCTCATATAAAACTGGGGTCTCAATTGATTGGTCAGTGCACATAAACTTCTATGGTACGTCTAAAACCGTAATAATTAGGAATTTAAAACAGCCGTGCTTTGCAAGTCAGTCCGGAACGAAGATGCGCCACTAGCCGATCTTACAACTTAATATATATTTTAAAATAGTCAGCAAAAAATTAACTAGAATGGTTAGCTAGTACTTACGGTGTTGTAAAGAAATAACTGGCATTACCATATATGAGAAAGAGAATCGGACCAAAGTGTGACCCTTGTGGCATGTTCTGAGTTTTCTGCTTGAGCGAAGTAACAACACCAGTATCGACTATACGTTGCACTCTGTTCGTGAGACAGGACCTGAAGTGTTGCATCGTGAATACATAGTTTTTGCATTTTTATTGATATTGCTTGATCAACATTATCAAAAGCGCTACTAAAGTCTACAAACAGTGATATTTATTTATTAGTGTGAGGTTTGTCGCCGTCATACGGCATAACTTTGTAAGACCCTGTTGTAGCACACAGATAATAGTTTTCGCGTGCCAATTGATTAATAAACTTAAAATTAAACACTTACCTTTTTAAATGTGGAACATCGAAACGTGCAAAGACGGTTATTTTTCAAAGTGGAGCAATTTCCTTTACTAATAATTGGTACGATAAAAATGTAGTGTGGCTGCGTCATGGACACGGCCGTGTGTTGTACGTGAATACGTTACTCCGAGTCAAAAGTTATACTAATTGCAAATCTCGATACGCACCAAAATAGCCTCAAAATGGCTGCGCTTCCCCCTCCACACGCGCTATGTCTCACTGTTTTCGTTTATTGTAATGAATACTTCGATCCTTTAGCTGTTCAGTGCTATAATTTAATTTTAGATGTAAGTATATGATAGATTCGAAACTACAACGCCAAAGTGTATCCTTCGAATTTGTTATCGTTAGTTTTTTTGGATTGTCCCCCTGTGGTAGCATATTTAAAAAAGTTCACGTATTCACGTCAATATAGTAGTAACACTAAATAATCCAAGATCGTTTTGCCATTCAGTTACAACGTCTGGTCCTGAGCGCTCTCCGCCTGTGGACATGTGATGTTGTACATACCTGGTCGGTCCGCTCGGCGAACTCGGTGATGAGTGCAGCGGCGTGGTGCGCGAGCGGCGCGTGCAGCGTGAGCGGAGCGTCGCGCGCCGCAGCCAGCTGCAGCGAGTTGGGCGCGGGGCTAGTCGCACGCAGCCCCGCCAGCGGCAGCGAGCGGCGGATCGTCAGCCCCGCCGGCCCTGATAACAAACAACACGAATCACAAACACATTTTATACGTACCTATACACATAGAGAACAGGCCGATGTGAAATAAAAATGTCGTGAAAACATTATAAGAATCACTAAATTTGAAACACAAATACACATGAATTTGGAATTCCTAGCTAAACACCAGATATTTCAGATTAAAGAGACCAGTTAAAAAAACGCCAGTTTAATGTAAGGATCATATTACTTGGTATTATTTAACCATTGGCACAGATAACACATTTGACACGATTTGTAAATTTGTAGGATTCCGTATCCAAAGGATAAAAACGGGGCCCTATTACTGAGACTTCGCTGTCCGTCCGCCGGTCTGTCTGTCCGTCTGTCACCAGGCTGTATCTCATGAACCGTGATAGTTAGACGCAGTTGAAATTTTCACAGATAATGATTCTTGCTACTATACGACAAATACTGAAATACTGGCCAAGTGCGAGTCGGACACGCGCACGAAAGTTTCCGTAAAAACGGCAAATAAATCATATGTGTTGTATGGGAGATTTATAGATAATTGTACGGAACCCTTCGTGCGCGAGTCCGACTCGCACTATGCCGGTTTTTAATTCATATTTTTAAGAGTAGGTACATAGATGTTGTCGATGGTAAGATGAGTATATTCCATGGTGGTGGTCAGGTCACCTTTGACTCCGATGGTGACAGCGTTGTGTGAGACCGCCAGGACGGCGTTCTCCCCCGGCGGCACTCGCGCCGCGAACAGGCGCGCGAAGTAGAAGGGCCACGAGCGGGCCAGCTCCACCACCTGCCGCTTCACTTGGGCCCGCACCGGCGCGCTGCCCTGCGACTGCACCGTCCGGAGCAACGCGGCGCCTGCGCGGCGCTCGCTTGTGCTCAGCCGGAGCGACGCCATCGTAGAGTTGATGTCGAATACGATCTAAACCAAATTGAAATCATAGAGCATAAACTCTAACTGTTCCATTAGTGAAACTATTTAACCGACTTCGGTCCATCAGTTTTTGAGTTACACTCTCATAACTTTAAACTGTTTCGCCTATTTTGTTGATATCATCATTGACGGTAAATGACAATCGATATATGATGCAAGTTCTACTATCACAATATTGTGTGCATGGTACCGACTCCAGCAAGTTATTTCACACTTTTTAGTGTTGAAGTCGGTTCCGTTTTTCATACTTTTTAGTTGCCTTTGCTAATTACGGGATCGATTGTCATTCACCGTCAATGATAATATCATCAGATCATCAAAATAGGCGAAACACTTTTCAGTTATTGAAGTGTAACTCATTTCCAATTATTGGTAAAAAATAATTCGAAATGGGCTTGCGTTCGTGATGATGCAGTTCAAGAGGTAGTACCTACACGAGCCTACGTGTTTACTTTGTTTTTCACTTTATGTTTTTATTCGCTTCATGTTCATAACACCTTTAACCGTTATACATATATATGTACATAAAAGGATACATATACGATATAAAGTTATATGATTATTAACGGGATATTTACCGTGGTAAGGTTGTGGAATGAGCTCCCGATATTTCGGCGCAGTATTCGGCGAGTCTTCCCGTGAACATGGTGCATGTAACTGCGCCGAAATATCGG
The DNA here is from genome assembly GCA_917880725.1 of Selenia dentaria. Classification (NCBI taxonomy): domain Eukaryota; kingdom Metazoa; phylum Arthropoda; class Insecta; order Lepidoptera; family Geometridae; genus Selenia; species Selenia dentaria. The sequence continues at coordinate 42,243,444 of OU862877.1, forward strand.
GAGCTCATTCCACAACCTTACCACGGTAAATATCCCGTTAATAATCATATAACTTTAGTGAACAACCGTGATAGTTTTACGGCCGTTTTCAATAATCTATCTATCGCCGGTTTACCTTACTAGAGATAGATATTTGACACTATTTGTATGCACGTTATGTCAAATTTCTATCCGTAGTAAGGAAAACCGTGGATAGATAGAATATTGAAAACGGCTGTAAAACAGTGATATACCATATATTTTTAGAAGTATAATAAAACACGGGACTTGTTGAAACTTATGACTGTCGACAGGAAAACGTACTTCTTTTTAATCATGAGCAATAAATGCGTGAAAAATACTATGTTAAGACTAATTTGTACAAAAAAAAAACGAAATTTAAATATTAAATAGTTATTACAAACATCATTTATTAAATACTTGTCGTTTTTAAAACCGATTTCCGCAAAGTTACGCCTGAATCAATAAATAATCGTCATACCTTTGGAAAGAGATTACTTATATATATATAGGGTGTCATGCTAACCTGTGCGTAAAGTAGGTCCAATATGGCGGGGTCGTTGTAAGTCTCCGAAGGCGCGAAGACTTCCTTGCGCACGCGCAGCTTCCACGGCACGCGGCCGTACGTCAGGAACAAGCGCTCGGAGGGCAGCAGCGCGAGGGGCGCGGGGACGTCACCTACCAGGGACATACACACATTGTACTTACAACTTTTTAAACTTTCGCCTAGACCACGGTCGATGCAACTTAGTCCAAATTATGTTTTGATATTAATCTGTGCGCGTGAAAGTCCCGATATTCTCTTAAATCATTAAAACCACAAATTGTCTGTAGCTTTGAGGTACTGGCGGATGTATTTTTTGTAAAAAATTGTAATAAGCCACCAAAAAAAATTTTACTTTTACTTTTACGACAAGCTAATTTAGACAAATTAACTTTTATCAACGATTTCCGAAAACAGACGTCCATAATCCAAACCAAATGAAATATTATCTTAATTTTTATAAGTAACTAAAACTTTTATTAATTCTACTAATACTATAAACGCGAAAGTCTGTAGATTGTAATGAAGAAAAATGATGTTTTCATAACACCTGCTCGAAAATGTTCTATTACATGTCACGCAATCTCTACGTAAAGCAAGGCATTACATACGCGGGGCTGTAAAGTTGTATGAAACTCCCTAAGGAGTAAAGTGATTTGGATTTGGAACGTTAGTTGTAGGAATACTCTTACGGAGTACGGAGACAGCATACAGAAAAAAAAGAAAAAGAGGCGCGAAAAAGTTTAACGAGTGCGTTCAAATAGCCCTAAGTTGGCGAAAATAACACTAAAAATGCTCACAAGGGCGTTCTAATTGGGAATCTATGGATAAAAATGTCGTTTTTGGCTCTTTTTGTTCAGTGTTTGAAAAGCTAAAATAGAGTTACTTTTGCCACCAAAACTGAGCTTGACGAAGGCTTTAACAAAAGAGCCAACAATAGCAACGCCACCAATGAATGCCCTTATTGCTATGGGTTACGCACGGCCCCTGCGCATTCAAGGTCATAGTTGAAGTCATAGATACTTAATACTATATATTGGTTGAAATTAAAATATTATTTTCAACGTGGTGCATGTAACTGTACCGAAATATCGGGAGCTCCAAAAGCTACTAAATCGTGGTCTACATCTCGTGATTACTAATTATAACTTAGTTAACAACCGCGAAAGTCTAGAACAGTGTTTTTCATAAAATGTTCCTTCCAAAAATATTACTCTGTCCCCCTATAACGGGACAAATGTGTCCAATATGAATATTGACTATTAATGTATTTTACTTTAAACTATATAACTGCTATTTTACAGCTCTGAGTTTTTATTGTCTCGCAGTAGGTATGAAAAGTAGAGTATGCACCTCGAGGATAAAGCCTGTCTTCGTCTTGGGCGGCTTTAACCCTTCGCTTCACTCAGGACTCTACATAACTCCCTCGCTACACTCGGGAATTAAATTTTATCCAATAAACCCAAGGGTCCCCGTTACACTCAGGGTTCAATATACCGCCCATGACGTAAGACACTGCTTTACTCCCTTGGTGCCTACTATTGTTACTCTTTCACGCAAAAACTGCCAAATGGATTTTAATGATATTTGGTTTGTAGATAGAGGAGGCGCTGAAATAACAATAGTACACTTTTTCATCACAATCATCACGATGCGAGTGAAACCGTGAGGCACAGCCAATATTATAATAATTCACATTCGTCATATTAATTTCAACAAACCTAGTAAAAATATACCATTATAGCAAAACATTTTTATACAGAATTTGATTTGAAGTCATAAAATGTTTGGGTTTTTATCGACATTTAAATGATGTTACTTACGTTCAATGTGTTCCGTTATGTCGGTAACATGCGTTGAGACAGAGTTTCGCCTCTCCGCTTCCATCTTCCTCTCTCTTTCCTTCTGCGCCATGTGGGTCTTGAACGTGGCTCGTTTGGATGTGTCCGTGTTTTCGGTCGCGAATCCCACGTCCGACCGAGGGCTATCTCTCGCTCTGCCCACTAACATATCCCTTGAGTTTTTCCTACCATCGAATCTTTCAAACTCATCAAAGTATGGCGATCGCTTCCGCTCAAAACTGTCATCCAAACCGTTCTCTTCCTTCCTTCTGTCTGCTCTCATCGGATGAATCTCGTATATTTCCGATGCTTCTCTGCCGGAGTAGTTATCTCTGTCACGACGATCAACTCCAGATTCTGAGTCCCATTCGTCTCTGCCGTTGTGTCCCCGGTCGTCGTTGTAACTGGACTCGTCGCCCCAGTCATCCCGGACTCGGCTCGAGTCGCCCCGTTGGTCGGAGGTCAAGAAACGGGTGGCCAAGTCGTCTCGCGGAGGCTCGGAGTCCTCGCGCCGGCGGGAGTTCCAGTTGGCGAGGAAAGCGTGACGTTCGTCCCCTTCTCTGTTCTGATGGACGCCGAAGGTGTCGCGGTCGCGGCGTAGTTGAGCGAAGGAATGATCTGGGGCGGGAGGAGGTGGGGCCGGCTTGTCGGGTGGGGCGGGGGGAGACAGGGGCGGGGGCGGAGCGGGACCGGGTGGCGCGGGGGGCAGGGGTGGCGGTGGCGCATCCCAACGTTGCCCCCCTCCTAGTTGCCGCTCTAACATCAACTTCCTCGTATCTTCCAGCTTGTTGACCGTCCGCGGCGTCTCCGCAGCCGACGAAGTACTCCGCACGGAATGGTTCGCGGTCACGCGCTCCAATCTCTGTCTCATTTCCGAACTCAACTTCAGTTTCCCGACGCTCCCCGGCGACGGCCGCTGCGCTCCGATCTCGAAACTCCGCCTGGTCGTTCTCTGACTCGGAGGCTCTCTATCTTTGGGAATGGGCGACGTCAGTCCGTCGACCTCGAACTCTTCCCATTCTATGTTGGGAGACACTTCGGATTTAGAGCGCGTTCTCGACGACTCGTGTTCCATCGAGCCGTTGGTTTGCGCTTGAGGGGTGTGTCTTCTTTGGATCTGACGCATTTTAAACTTAGTGAAGTCTTGGGTGGGATCGCCTCCAACCGCGTCTTTGGGAGGCGGCCACCGCCATTTACCTATACGGACTGTTTTCGCTCGACCGTATGGATCCATGAAGCCGCGGATTTCGGATGGATCGGAGGAGTGCAGCGGCGGGGGCATCGGGGGAGGGGGTGGCGGGGGTGCTCCGGTCCCAGTAGAGGAGCTCTCGTTAGATTCGCGGCGCGTCTTGGCAGTGTTCCTCGGGGGCGAGTGTACCTGTGCGTGCACCACAGTGGACGCTCTCACTGGTGACGTTGGCTCCGCCTCTCCCGGCTCGGCCACTTGCCCGGCCAATAGACTTTGTAACGCTTGATTCTGAGCTAACAACTGCTGCTGAATCTGAAGGTTCTGCGCCATCGCGCTCTGCAAGAACGCCCGTTGCAGATTTTGATGGTACGCATTGATATCTACCGTTCCCGGAGGGGGCAAATGAAGTCCCAAAGCGGCCGCCAGAGCTTCAGGCGTGGCCGGCATGGTAGGTGGGAGCGACATCGCCCCGAAACTCAGCGAAGTATTGGCAGCTCTAGGGGTAGCTCCACCGCCTTTTATGGCACCGGATAAGCCCTCCCCGTCAGTAAGTCTCTTCAAGCTGTCGTTCATAAAGATTGGATCGAACAGGTTCGTGATATAGTCATCGACAGAGTCCGCACTGGATTCTTTTCTAGATTTCGTTTTTTCTTTGTCTTCCTTTCCACCTCCTTTGATGAGCCTTACGACTTCTGGGTCGTCGAATGATTTTATCCGTTCGTTGTATTCGCAGTCGAGAACGCTGTCGATGAAAGTGTTGTATCCTCTGGTTCCTCCTTTGATACTGGCGGCCAGGGAGCGCGCGTCGGAGAGTTCGTCGATGTTGGGGTCTAGTACGGGAGAGAAGAGATCGTCGAGGAACTGGTCGACGTCGGAGGCCTGGCTCGGGACGCGCACGCGACGCACGTGGGACGCCAGGCTCGGAGCTTCCGACGTGTCCGACATTGCTGATGATCTGACGGAATAAACAAAAGGATAGCAAACGGTGCCAAGTGTGGCCGAGTCACTGATGTCTTTGGGAGAGTTTCATAGATCGCTAATTACTTAATATCATGTGGACGACTTGTATCTATCGCTCCGTTACTAATACCAAAATATAATACACTACTATGGAGGCCTACTCCCAAAAAACGAACTACGAAGTTACGTATGGCGGATTTCCGTATTCTACTCTGAAAGAGAAAAAGCACAAATACAGTCAAAAAGTACAAGCGTGATGAAATGTAATGACAGGTTTCATATAAACATTTTTATAAAAATTTTTTTTTATTTTGCTCGAGATATACTTTCGATACAAATAGGACTCCAAAAAGAGTTTAACTTTGTACATAAAAACTTTATAGTCGGTAACTTTCTTTTAAGAAATGGCTGAAAAAACTTTGATATCAAAAATAATCTTTTTACAATTACGATTTATCATTAATTTTTTTTTTACTATTTTTGTTTGAAATTTTTTCTTGATCGATGAGTCTTGTTACAAAAGCTAAGTTAGACAACCAGCACATAAACTTATTTATCATGCCTCTTTCACCTGAAGAATGTGCTAGGATCATGACTATTCTCGAACTAGGTATCAGTATGCGTCGTACTGCAAGAATGGTGGGTGTGACGTAACGAACGGCTCAGAAGGTGAAGCGAAGGTACGAAGATACTGGAAACCATTTGAAGTGACCTCGTAAAGGCAGACCAAGTTGTGCCCGAGATGTGTGCCCAATGTATTTGTGCTTCTTCAATTCACATTCACAGTAGAAAAAGTGGAATCTGTCGAACGAAACTTCGTAGTTCGCTTTTGGGAGTAGGCCTTCTGATCTTAGCGAGGATCAGTCGTTTAACGAGCTCCAAAGCTTGGAAATGTCTGTTGAAAATGTCAAACAAGGACTGTCACTTTAATTGACTGTTAACTTTAAGCACGGTTATAAAACGAAATCGATGCTGTCGTAGGTACTATATAATAAAAACAATAGAAAATGCAGTCACGATAGTTCTTCTATATAATTGAAGCACATGCAAAATAACAAGAGAACCTTACCTGACTCCTCCAAACTCAGAGCTCTTCTCGATGTAAGCGCGACTGGAGTGCGAGCCGGCCGGCGCCCGTTTGCCCGCGTACTGACTCTTGATGTACCGCGACGGGCCCGCGCGGGACCCGGTGCCGTACTCCATCTCCATCGCACCCTTGCTGCTCGTCACACTCGGCGCCCCGCCCAATCTCTCCACCGAGTGATATCTATCATTCAGCCGGGACTGGGACAACCCTAAATCAGCCAGCTTATTTGGCTGAGGAGCAGGGTTGTCTCCTAATAAATTGTCTAAAGATCTACTGCGGACTTTATCTGAAGTCTGCTCGAAGTATCGCTCGTTCAGAGCTGATTCCCGCGAAAGTATATCGTGTGATGTTTTTCTGGAGTATTCGTTGTGTTTGGATGAATATTCATTGCTGTGTTTGGTTGTGTATTCGTTGTTGTGTTTGGTTGTGTATTCGTTGCTGTGTTTGGTTGTGTATTCGTTGCTGTGTTTGGTGGTATATTCGTTGCTGTGTTTGGAACTATATTCGTTGTGCTTCGATGAGTATTCGTTGTTGTATTTAGAACTATATTCGTTGTGTTTTGACGGTGAATAATCCTCTCGTTTTGGGGAATATTCGCGTTTGGGTGAATATTCGGGGTTGTTGATAGAATATTCGTTGCTATGTTGGCTCATGTTGCGCGTCTCTTCACGTTCGATCTTCCAGTTGTATTCCGAAAGACCTTCGTCTATTGACTCTTGCAGCATGCGCGGTATACTCGGAGACCGGGATTTAGGCGGTTCTGGTGGAGGTACCTGTGAATTAATAGCACGTTAAAGTGTAGGCCGAGCAGTTATCAATTATAAGTAGGCGAATATTAATTAATTATAACAAACTAGCTGGTGCCCGCGACTTCGACTGCGCAGGATTAGTATTTCGAGCAGCTTATCATCTTCTCCAAGGCCATATCTACCTTTACATCAAAATGTCATAAAATATGTACATGTCAAACGCAATTGCTTTATAAGTAAATAGTAGTAAATAGTATTATACGAGTAAATTTAAAAACTAAGTACCTATATCAATCAGTAAACACTAATAATAATATACAGTATACCTACGGGTTTACAAATATAAAATTAATCACCATGGAAAAAAAACTGTCATTACATTTCATCACCCGAACACGTGTAGTGTACCGAGCTGTCAAATTGACTTGGCTCTTGACTAAGCTCAATCAAAAACTGACACAAACTTTGACATAACTGTCATCATTACGATCTTGACGTAGGCAGAGATCTTATTATTTTTTCAATGCTGTGCTCAAGCATATTACGCTTTTTCACCCGCGTGGTGATGATGGATGATACATCAAAATTGTCCCCGCCGTTTGAGCGTGAAAGAGTAACAATGATCCACACATCCATACTCAAATTTTCGCGTTTATAATATTAAGTAGGTTAAAAAATTAATTATTAAACATTATGATCTATTAACTAATTTGAGAAGAAAAATATAAGAAAAGAAAAAAGAAGAAAGAAAGAGAGAGACCAGGAAAGTTAGACATTTGAGCATAAACTATAATTACATATTGAGAGTTATATACATCTATAAGTTACATGGTCCTCATTATGCCTTCGTTGTTTTTAATTGTGCTAAATTTTTACTGCGTAAAACATAAATGTTTCAGGAAAAGAATTAGGTTTATTTTAAATTGCATTGTTTCGTTGAAGTATTGTCAATTTTCCTTTCGAGTTGGTGACATGTTTAAATATTATTTTGCTGTATTTCTCTGTTAGCCATACGAAAGGATGTACAAGGTTAGTAAGGTACTGTCACCTGCGGCCTTGTGTTGGCGTCCTTGTCGGGCGGCAGCGCGCGGGGCGGGGGTGCGGGGGGCGCGAGTCGCGCGGCGGGCCCGGCGGCACGGAGGGGCTCCGCCCGCGCGCTCGGTAGCGCTGCCCACGTCTCTATCTCTCCCACCGCGTCCAGCGCGTACTCGCATCCCGCCCATTCTGGGAACAACAACTTATTTAGTATTGAATTATTATGAAACTTAAAACTATCAAAATATTCATGGAAATTAGGAAAACTCAGAAGATTAAGTATAATCTATACTTATTTGGAAATAACAATGAAAATTTATAAAGAGCATTTGTATTTTAGTATTTTTATATGCAATAGTAACGCCGCAAAACCCTTATATCGCGTACACTACGGGAACTACTGACAAGAGCACTGTGGTGTACTACTAGCACTGTGGTGTACTACTAGCACTGTGGTGTACTACTAGCACTGTGGTGTACTACTAGCACTGTGGTGTACTACTAGCACTGTGGTGTACTACTAGCACTGTGGTGTACTATAGTTTTATAGAGGACATCAATGTATACGATACCATATCTCTAACTATCACAGTTATGTCACAATAACTACTTTTCCATGTCACAATATGAAATATTAACTCCACTCCAAACTAGGCCACTATTATTCGTACCTGGTTGTTAATCCTTACCTACACTAAAGCTAAAGAGGAATGATTTATTTGTTCAAAAATGTTTTCACCAGAAGAAAACTATATTATGCCTGAGTAACATACGTTATATTATTTGATTCATCATCAAACATCACCGCGCGGGTGAAACCGCGGAGCGCAGCTGGTAATCATTGTAAAACTGTATGAATGAGATAATGAGTATAGTAGTAAGGACCGGCGGCCTTATTGTCTATTTTTACGAAGAATGGGAATGGCCTGCATTTTGAAAATTGAATCCCATTTTGGGCAAAACCCTGCTAATTAATCCTATTAGCTGGAACCATCAAGTGGAATGAGGATGAAGTGACATTTCATTCTCACTCAAGTTAGACAATAAGACGGCGGATATTATTATTATTATTTTCTTTTTTTGGGTAATTCTATTGTTATAAATAATAATAAATCCGCCGCCTTATTGTCCGTGAAAAAAATAGTAATGTTTATTTTCATGAACACAACTAAATACAGTTGTACTATTATATCCTGAGTATGCAGGTTGCGTTACCGTACCGGTGAGCTGTCCGTTGTGCTCCATGGTGAGCGACCAGCCACTCGCCCCGGCCGCGAGTCCGGCCGCCGCGAGCGCGCCTGCTGCCGCGTCCGCGCACGACGTCCACGGCTCCACGCACACGTGGTGGACGCTCTCTGGACAACAATCACACTCTGTACATGTCAATAAATATACTAGTAGATAACGTTCACAACACACGCAAAGCAGCACTTCAGCATGGATTGTCGATGTTCGACGATATGAAATTTTCTGATTTTAGGATTGATCGGCCAGTTTATGCCTATCAAAGCTAAAATCTTTACAATAGACTAGGTCAGTTTATGGTGGATATTTCAGCTAAATTAGGAGCTCCCTCGATTTCACGAGTCCAGATGATCAGATCGTGTGATTTAAGAATCGACCCCGAACAGGAACAAAGCCTTATTCGAAGGTGATGCAAGATGATAACTGATGAAGGTAAGTTCTAATCTCGTCGAGATTTTCATTATTGATTACAGCTGTTAAATTGAAAACCGCCATTACTCAGAAAACATTCATCCGAGACTACTGAATTTCTAATGACAAATGATAACTAGAGTCGAGATCATTTATTTATTTATTTATTTATTATGAAACACCAACAGTATACATATTAACCTTATTTAGATACTAACATTGTATTTTAATATATTATTCTGATATGTATACCTTTTACAGGTGTTTACAACATTCGCTGTTAAATGAGTGGTTAGACAGAAGATAATAATAAAATTAAATAAAATAAAACTAAGAATGGTTGGTACAATGCAATAACAGTGAGCACAGATCTAGTAGGTATACACAGTGTCTAACTTAATGAATAAATGCAGTGCACACTGCATCCTGCAAATTATTTAACAATAAATATTCTTATGATTTTATTATAAATATAACTAAATTTTACATGCTATTTTTATTTTAATACAAATTAACAAAAAAAGTAAGAATAAACAGAAAAAAATAACTAAATTATATATTGATTTTAGGACATGCTTACATTTAGGAACCTAGATAATTTACTCCTGAACACATTCAATGAGTCGTGAAAGATGTCAAGATCATTCGTGGAAGTATTTAATTCATTGTATGTACGGCATATCCTCAGTAGAGGAGAATTACATCCTAAGTTTGTTTTGTCTAATGGGATTTGAAAAATTTTTGAGATTTGCTGGCGTGGATAATAACGTAGTAAGGAACGTTTAAGTAAATGTAATTTAGAATTGCGGGACAATCTGTGAAGCTATGAATTGATTTGTGAAGAAAGATAAGGTCACGAAATTTCCTTCTGTCACGCAATTTATGCATTTTAAAGAAAGATAAACCATTTTCGTAAGGACTTCTATGAGAAATTCCAGAACAAGAAAAGGCCAAAGATCTCGTGAAGGCTCGTTGAATACTTTCGATGCGCTGAGAGTGCGATGTGTAGAAAGGACTCCATGTCACGCTTGCGAACTCCAGATGACTGCGCACCATGGAGTTATATAGTGAAAATTTAGTACGATATGATTTGAAATTTTTAGTATTACGTCTTATAAAACCAAGCTGTTGAGCCGCTTTTTTAACCACCGACTCTATATGCGCTTTAAAAGTCAATTTACTATCAATTAAAACTCCCAAGTCACGCATTTCACTAACCTCCTGCAATAAAACATCATCTAAAGTATAAACCGAATGTATAGTGTTTTTCTTGCGGGTATACTTATTTAATATAATAACATTTTTTGACATTAAGGTGCATTTTGTTTATGTCACACCATTCATTTATATGATTGATGTCGCTTTGAATAAGATTCATATCTGCATCACCTTTAACTACTTTGTAAATTTTGAGGTCATCTGCGAATAATTTAAAATTGCAATGCTTTATGTGCATTGTAATATCGTTGATGAATATCGAAAAAAGGATAGGTCCCAAATGTGATCCTTGTGGAACACCTGATTCAGCGTAATAAGTTTCCGATTCGTATCCATCAACAAACACTACTTGTTCTCTTTTTTTTAGATAAGACCGAAACCAATTTAGAACAGATCCATGGAACCCGATGCCTTCCAGCTTCTTAATTAACAAGCAATGACTAACTTTGTCAAACGCACTATTAAAATCAGTATAGACTGCATCGATTTGATTTCCCTTATCAACTTCTCGAGACAAGTCTGAAACGAAGCTAACAAGATTTGTTTCAACAGAGCGACCTTTCAAGAAACCATGCTGATGTTCTGATAAGAGGTGGCCAGAGTGATGAGAGATTATCGGACATATAAGCGATTCGAACAATTTGGAAAAACAAGACAAAATAGAGATTGGTCTATAGTTCGTTACGTCATCAGCGTTGCCTTTTTTATGAAGAGGTATAATCTTGGCTTTTTTCCATTCATCAGGAAACTCTCCTAGCAACAAAGAGTAATTCATTATGAGTGTCAGTGGTAACGATAGTGCAGAGGCACAACGCTTGACTAGGAGAGGTGGTATGCCATCGGGACCAGGTCCCTTGAGTACATCTAATTGCCTAATTTTGTTGAAGACTTCACGTTCTGTAAATTTTATTTTACCAATACAGTTATGCTGATATTTATAGTAAGGTGCACAAATGTCACGTCCATTTGATGTGGTGTTAGTATGGGATGTAAAAGCCATAAGAAAATTATTGGCGAACAGGTTAGCTATGGCTTTACCAGTGTTAGCAGTTTTTTCATTCATGTGCATTTCTGCGGGGAAAGAAGACCGCGCTTTCCGTTTGTTTTTTATAAAGCGCCAAAATTTTTTTGGATTTTTTACAATGTCTTCCTCCGTTCTCCGGAGGTAATTCGAATGTAGTGTGATGAACAACCGATGGCTACGTTCTCTTAAAATATTGAATTCTATCAAGTCACGAGGGTTTTTATATTTACGATATTTTACTCTTAATTTGTTTTTTTCAGCCAGTAATTTAACTAAGGAGTTATTAAACCAGGGAGGGAATTTGTTTCTAATGTACTTATATTTAGGGACAAATTTATCGATAACTATCCCTAATATAGTGTAAACGGATGATACCATTTCGTTCACTGATTTGCAATCTTTAAAAACTTCTATCCAATCTTTGTTTTTCAGATATAATGTAATACCATTGAAATCTGCTTTATAAAAATTAAATTCAGATGACGACTTTGGACGAAGAAACTTCAGTTCGTAGTTTGGTAATGTGAGTGATAAGGGGGGATGCTTACGATCTAGTTTACTCAAGCAATCAAGTGGTGCAGTTACAGAAATATCTGCCACTGTACTAATAACAAGGTCTAATAGTCTATCATCTTCGTTGTGAATATAATTAAATTGGTTCATGTTTGACATAGATATGAAATCAACTAGTGCATTGCCTAATATATTACTGTAGTTAGAAGGAGTTATTAAATTATTACATTTGGTCCAATTTATAAAAGGTAGATTAAAATCTCCAACAGTAAAACCTCATCAACTTCGTTCACAAAATTATTAGCGTTATCCAAGAAGGCACTTAGTACTTCTATTTTAGCAGGAGAAGGGATATACACAGTACAAATAGCTACTTTCTTAGTATTTTTACCAGCACCCATTTCCACTAGTACCCAAACATCTTCGCAACTTGATTCCCATGTCTGTAGACGAGTGGACTTGAATTTACTTGAGACTGCAACCAACACTCCTCCACCGTCTTGTTTTAAATGAGTAGTAGTGTCAGAGCATACACGATCTCGTCGATGCACAACATAACGAGAATCTATAAATTCACTGCTGTTGATGCTTGAAGTCAGCCAAGTTTCAGTAAACGACAATATATCATAAGAACTTTGCAGTATGCTATTAAATATGTTATGTGTTTTTGTTCTCATGCCACGTACTTTTTGATAATAGATAGTAGCCATTTTTATATATAGTTGACGCAGAAAACTTTACTATTATATATATAAGTTATCACCGGGTCATTGTGAAGAACGTACTGTCCTCGGTACGTATTTGGAGCGCCGGGCTAGTTTCGTCTTTTCTTGTGTAGATCCTCCCGTCGCGGACCCAAACAAACTTGTATCCAAGCTCCTTCGCTTTCCTTCGGACAGCTGCATGAAGATACTTATTAGCAGGGCTTAAGTGTTCAGATACGTAAATAGGAACGCCGTCCCCTCCAAGCCCGAGATGATGCGTGTTCATTTTATCACGAGGGTTATTCTTATTGAACCTCTGAACACCAGCTAGCATGTTGTCACGCAAAAGTCGGGTTCGTAATTTCAAGATTATCTTGCGTGGCCTGGTACTCTCCTTGTTTAATTTTGCAACTCGTGATACATGAACGATATCTGTTTGAGAAATAGGATATTCTATCTTCATTGCAAGATGCTCTACTATTTTGAGAACATTTTCAGAACGACTCTCTGGCACCCCATTTATTTCCACGTTACACTCGCGCTGGTGCTGCTCTACGAGGTTCAGTCGACCATTAAAACCCTTCTCTAGTTCTACTATCTTCGATTTTAGTTCAACGTTACTTTTCTGAAGCTGGTCTATGACTATAGATTTATCTTCGAAACTTTTCTTTAACTCTTCATAGCAATTATTGAAAAACGTTAGCGACTGTTCGAAAGATGAAACTTTATCACCAACGTTTTGCAGCTCCTTTGTTATGCTTTTCAATGCGAGCGTCATTTCTTCTCTTATAATAGCGCGAATATCTCTGTTGCTTGAGTCGAGGGCCTCATCAGGAATGTCATTAGACGATTTACGGCGAGGCTTTGCCTTAGAGATATTACGCTGGGTAACATTATCTGAGTCGCATGGGGGCTGAGCCACAGAACTGACTGGTGTGCTGGTGCCTTCAGGCTTTGGCTGATTGCAGACAGAACATATCCAATTTTTTTTCTTTTCCGAAGAGAGTGTGTTAAAACGTTTTACGTTAATATTGCAACATTCCAGATCAAATTTCAAGTCACAAATAGAACACATCATAAATTGATTATTCTTGATCTTGCTCTGACATCGTGCACAAGTTGTAGACACTGTGATGTCCAATATATTAATGAAAAAGTAAGGGTCAATGGTTTTTTAATATTTATCAACGACGAATCGCAATCCAATGCAAGCTAAAGTACGCCGATAACACGGGCATAGAAACTGCTAGTTAATCAGCGTCTTCACTGCGCGAGCGCCACAGAATACGTAGCAGTAGTCGAGGCGATCGCGTTTGACACTGACACAGTGACGACACGGATCCCGATGCGTTTCCAGCTATCACAGAGTCGACACAGTGCACGCATTAGCTCACGACTCACCCTCGTTTTTGAATATTACTTAGGTCATTAACTTTAACACAGGGCAATAATCAATTATTTGATGTCACCTATTCGTTAGCTACACTATATTAATGAGTTTTACATATCTCTTGCTCTGTAAGTACACCCTTACACCCCTGAATGCCGGGGTGTATGACTATCATTACAGCATAGGTTTTGGAATTTGAAAAAAGAACTGTCATACTCATACTGCACGAAGAATATTTAAAAAAAGTTAATATTTTTTTTCTCGGTATCGATTAATTACTCGAATCGGAATCTAGACAATTTATTTTATAAAGATTTTATTTTAAATATGGAACCATTTGTTTCCACATCGTATGTTAGATGGAATCGATTTAAAAATCAATAATTTATTAAAGAAAGGGCAAAAACAGTTGTCGAAAATATATTACCGCCGAACTCGAAAGAAAGATATGTAAAGGCATACGACGAATTTATGAAATGGCGGTCAGAAAAAAAAGTGAAATCTCTTTCTGAAAGTGTTTTTATATCATATTTTGATGAATTATCTAAGAGGCTACAACCTTCCAGTTTATGGTGCTTTTATTCCATGCTAAAATCTACAATGATGACAAAACATGACGTGAATTTGTAAGATTTTTCTAAACTTACTGCTTTCTTGAAAAGGCAGTCTGACGGCTTTAAAAGCAAGAAATCGAAGGTATTTACTGCAGAAGAAGTACAGAAATTCTTAAATGAAGCTCCGGATGAAATTTATTTAGCAATAAAGGTACCTACGTATTTACTTGCCCTTTTTAATAAGTTACCAAAATATTTCACAAAAATACTATGCGAATTTGGTGCCTTTAATACAACTTATGTCTTTTTTACAGGTTGTTCTAATTTTTGGGATATCGGGAGCCTGCAGAACCGTGGAATTGACAAACTTGACAATAGAAAATGTAGAAAAACATAACAAATTACTACTCATAAAACTGCCTAACACGAAAACTAAAATTGACCGGTCATTTGTTGTGCATGAAGAATTTGCAAATTATGTTGAAAAATATCAAGCTCTTCGGCCTGAAAACGTGGATACAAATCGTTTTTTTCTTAATTACAGTAAAGGAAAATGCCACAGACAAGTAATAGGAAAAAACAAATTTACAGGCATGCCAAAGCAAATAGCCACATATTTAAAACTGAGTAACATAGAGTTATACACCGGGCATTGCTTTCGCAGAACATCAGCAACTCTATTGGCTGATTCGGGAGCCAACCTCACTCTGTTAAAAAGGCACGGCGGCTGGAAGTCCAGCAAAGTGGCCGAAGGTTATATCGAAGATTCGATGGCAAACAAAAGCAAAATTACTTCTAAAATAACAGAAAATATAAACTTGAAATCACCACGTCAAAGCACATCATCTGAGCCATTTTTTAATGAAGAAAATAGTACCAGTCAACTGCCGCCATTTACGATGCAAGAACCTCAAGTCACTCAAACTCAAGTCTTATCATCACAAAATCATATTCAAACTATAAATATTCCTAAAAAGAACGTGACCATATCTCTTACAAATTGTAATAATTTTACTATTAATTTTAATTAAATACACATTTTTTTCTTCTTAATAAATGTTCATTGAAACCTGCTGTCTTGTTGTTTACTAACCTCACAATCGATATGTAAAGCAGAGTATTTATCTCGGGCGTAAGCATCAATTGCATACTCGGGTTAATTAGCGCCTCGCTTCGCTCAGGCGCCAAAAACCTCGTATGCAATTGATGTCATACAGCCCTTGGTTAATAATCTACTATTACATATCTCTTGCTCTGTAAGTACACCCTTACACCCCTGAATGCCGGGGTGTATGACTATCATTACAGCATAGGTTTTGGAATTTGAAAAAAGAACTGTCATACTCATACTGCACGAAGAATATTTAAAAAAAGTTAATATTTTTTTCTCGGTATCGATTAATTACTCGAATCGGAATCTAGACAATTTATTTTATAAAGATTTTATTTTAAATATGGAACTATTTGTTTCCACATCGTATGTTAGATGGAATCGATTTAAAAATCAAACTGGCCAGCAAGATTTGACGCGCTTGCGTGCGTGAAAAAAAAAAGGCAGTCTACTAGTAGGCGCGAAAGCATCGCGAAAATAATAAATTTTCTTGTTTGAGTTCTTTTTCAAAAGTTTTAAACATGTCTAGTGACGAAGACATAGATCTAACGCCCGATTTTATTAAAGAAAGGGCAAAAACAGTTGTCGAAAATATATTACCGCCGAACTCGAAAGAAAGATATGTAAAGGCATACGACGAATTTATGAAATGGCGGTCAGAAAAAAAAGTGAAATCTCTTTCTGAAAGTGTTTTTATATCATATTTTGATGAATTATCTAAGAGGCTACAACCTTCTAGTTTATGGTGCTTTTATTCCATGCTAAAATCTACAATGATGACAAAACATGACGTGAATTTGTAAGATTTTTCTAAACTTACTGCTTTCTTGAAAAGGCAGTCTGACGGCTTTAAAAGCAAGAAATCGAAGGTATTTACTGCAGAAGAAGTACAGAAATTCTTAAATGAAGCTCCGGATGAAATTTATTTAGCAATAAAGGTACCTACGTATTTACTTGCCCTTTTTAATAAGTTACCAAAATATTTCACAAAAATACTATGCGAATTTGGTGCCTTTAATACAACTTATGTCTTTTTTACAGGTTGTTCTAATTTTTGGGATATCGGGAGCCTGCAGAACCGTGGAATTGACAAACTTGACAATAGAAAATGTAGAAAAACATAACAAATTACTACTCATAAAACTGCCTAACACGAAAACTAAAATTGACCGGTCATTTGTTGTGCATGAAGAATTTGCAAATTATGTTGAAAAATATCAAGCTCTTCGGCCTGAAAACGTGGATACAAATCGTTTTTTTCTTAATTACAGTAAAGGAAAATGCCACAGACAAGTAATAGGAAAAAACAAATTTACAGGCATGCCAAAGCAAATAGCCACATATTTAAAACTGAGTAACATAGAGTTATACACCGGGCATTGCTTTCGCAGAACATCAGCAACTCTATTGGCTGATTCGGGAGCCAACCTCACTCTGTTAAAAAGGCACGGCGGCTGGAAGTCCAGCAAAGTGGCCGAAGGTTATATCGAAGATTCGATGGCAAACAAAAGCAAAATTACTTCTAAAATAACAGAAAATATAAACTTGGAATCACCACGTCAAAGCACATCATCTGAGCCATTTTTTAATGAAGAAAATAGTACCAGTCAACTGCCGCCATTTACGATGCAAGAACCTCAAGTCACTCAAACTCAAGTCTTATAATCACAAACTTATATTCAAACTATAAATATTCCTAAAAAGAACGTGACCATATCTCTTACAAATTGTAATAATTTTACTATTAATTTTAATTAAATACACATTTTTTTCTTCTTAATAAATGTTCATTGAAACCTGCTGTCTTGTTGTTTACTAACCTCACAATCGATATGTAAAGCAGAGTATTTATCGCGGGCGTAAGCATCAATTGCATACTCGGGTTAATTAGCGCCTTCGCTTCGCTCAGGCGCCAAAAACCTCGTATGCAATTGATGTCATACAGCCCTTGGTTAATAATCTACTATTGTACACATAGATCACAACAATAACAACTTTACATTATTTAGCTATTTTTTATTACGAGCAAAAATAACCGTCTGCCAGTCTCGCACAGTTAAATCCAAAATCGATGCTCATAGATCATAGATAGCTTTCGGATGATAGCTGCCAAATGAAAACTATGATACCTACTCGGAAACTATTACACTAGTGTATTCTAGCACCAATAGTCTAAAGAGGAATAATAGGCCTCGTCGAGATCTTCATTTCAGATGACAGCTGTCAAACTGAAAACCGTGATAACTGTTAAACTATTGATCCTAGAATATTGGTCAGTGGCGAGGTGGAACGTCAAATCGTAAACACGCGAATTTTATGGTATTTTGGTAAATTTTTTATTTTAGTTAATTAATCTCACCAGAATAGGTTTTTGTGTTCCATTTCATTAGTTTATAGACATCACTTGTTAGTAGGTTCATTTCATTAGCGTTTTTAGTATATTGTTGCGTGATGAACGATCCCCCTGATCCTGGTGGAGGCATGGACTTTGTCCAGCCGCCTTCCCCTGCGGCGTTTACATCAATTTCATCATCTGTTGACGAAAAGGCTTTTGAAATAGTCAACAGAAAACGACGATCGGAAAAGCGTAACGTGACTAAAGATCCCCGTAGTGACCGTTCACGATCACGTACAAAATCAATGGTTCACGATGAAACAACGTGTAAATTTACAGATGCGTCTGACGTTGTTCTCCAGGTTGGACAATGTACCCCTCCCAACTCCTTCTCCCCTAGTCCCTTTAGCCCCCTTCCTAGCTGACCCCCTGCAGCTTCACAGAAAACTTCTTTTACACCTATCGGTCGGCAATTATACGACTCAACAGATCGTGGCCCTTTTACGGTCCATGTTCAGAGGGAAGAGACTTCACCTACCGCTGGGACATCCCTTCACCCGGTGACATTTGGGAGATTCCTGTTTAGCCGCGCCCGGGAATTTCAAGGAATCATCGATGGCTCAATAAAGAATGTTGGTCGCAATCGTATAGCTCTAAACTTTCATTCCGCCATTTCAGCCAATAATTTCATCCAGTCCCCTTCATTGCCAAACAACAAACTCAGAGCTTTCATTCCGTCGTTTAATATTACTCGGATGGGTATAATTCGCGGAATCCCAGTGGATATGACTCCAGAGGATGTTATGAACGAGATGAAAGTTCCTGAAGAGTGTGGTCCAATTTTAAAAGTTCGCCGGCTCAATTTTAAAGTTTCCATTGACGGAGTTGTGACGTGGAAACCGTCGCAAACAGTGGTTTTGACTTTTGATGGTCAAATTTTGCCCTCTAGAGTTTATCTATGTTACAACTCTTTCCCTGTTGCGGCCTATGCCTTCCCGACTATTCAGTGCTTCCATTGCTGTAGATACGGACACACCATGACGCAGTGTCGGTCAAAACCTGCTTGTTTTAAATGCGGTTCTAACCACTTAGGAAAGTCATGCAACGTGGATGAAGTTGATGCGAAATGTAACTACTGAACCGTCCAAAGTTCATTACAGGGGAGGAAGAAAATCTATGAAATCCCATATATTGCCTTCATCTAGTGTTGGTTATGATCGTGAAGCGCACATGAGCATCATTCGAGAAGAATCCTCTGGAGCATCGCAAAACGGTTGTGCTTTATTAAATCCTCTGGCTCAAAAAAATGAGACTCCTTCTGTTCAAGCTATAATAGCTGAACTCCTGCAGCTCTTGAATCTATTGTCCTCTCTCATGTCTAATTCCTCCTCTTTAAGTAATTCACCGTCCAACGCTGCCTTCAACTTAAATTTACTTATTTCCCTACTTCAAAATGGGTCCCTTTGACAGGATTCTTCAATGGAATTGTCATAGTATTTGCAACAAAAAGTCTGATTTGATATTTCTAATAAATAAACATGAACCAAGCGTCTTGGCCTTCTCGGAGACTTGGCTTAGACCTGATTCCTTTTTTAGGTTGTCAGGCTATGTTGACGTTCGAAGTGACCGCCAGGATGGCTTTGGTGGTGTTGCACTATTTATTAAAAATAATATTAACTTTTCAAGTATTTCTATCCCTTTTTATAATGATGGCTTTGATGCTGTTGCTGCACGCATCAACGATTTTACAATTGTCTCCATATACATTCCTCATCCTTCTAAATCTATTATTCGAAATTTAAGTTCAGTAATTATGTCTCTTCCTAAGCCCCTTCTTATTCTAGGTGATCTGAATTGTCATCATACGGTATGGGGGTGCGGTTTGTCGGATGCTAATGGTGTTTTTTTATTAGATTCATTAGATAGTCTTAATCTCTGCATCCTTAACGATGGCTCCGCTACGAGAAGAACTCGTCCTAATGAGTTTACTAGTGCAGTGGATCTTTCTTTATGCTCTCCTGAGCTCGCGTCACTAATGTCTTGGTGTGTTCTCCCGTCTACTCATGGTAGTGACCATTTCCCAATTCTTTTACGAATCTTGCAAAAACATTCCCGTCCTGCTTCAATTAATTCTCCGCTTCTTAAATATATAATTGACAATAACAGTTCGAGCTGGGATGTGTTCAATGATCGTACTGATTCCAAAGCCTTAACTTTACCTCTTATAAATTCCTCTAACATTATTACCTGTTCTGAGATGTTAGTACGATCTCTAGTAGAATGTGCTGATTTGACTTTCCCGGTTTAGAAATCTCATCCAGACAAAGTTCCTTCTCCTCCATGGTGGGATAAGGATTGCTCTGAAGCCGTTAGATCTCGTAATGATGCAGAAGCTATCTTTTGTCTGTCTATGACCCGTGATAATTTTATTGAATTGAATAAAATGATCGCAAAATCCAAGCGTCTCTTTCATGATAAAAAACGTAATGGTTGAAAGTCATTTTGCTCCAGCATAGGCCCCAATACTCCTTCATCTCTTATCTGGAAGAAAATACATAGGTATCGTCGGTCTCAATGTGTTCCTTATCGTAGTTGTTGCCCTTCCCAAGTTTGGGCTGATGAATTTATGGACAAATTGGCCCCTCATTATTGTCCCCATCATTCAGAATTACCATCTCTTTCTAATCCCTTTTCTAATGATCCCCTCGATCAACCGTTTACACTTAATGAGTTGAAAAACATTTTGAAATCCGTTAAAGATTCTGCTCCGGGTATTGACGGCATACCATATTCCTTTGTTTCTAAAGCTAATGTTCGCCTTCAGAACTATTATTTAACTTTGGTTAACACAATTTTTGCAACCGGATTTGTTCCAGTTTCTTGGAAGTCTCAATATATTATTCCTATTCCGAAACCTAATAAAGATCCGTTGGACCCTAACTCTTACCGTCCTATCGCTCTCTCTTCAGTCTTGACTAAAATTGCGGAGCATTTGATTAAGAACCGCCTTGAGTGGTTTCTTGAGAGCAATGAATTACTCGCTAAGTCTCAATACGGTTTTAGAAAAGGCAAGAGCACTATGGACAGCCTTGCCATTTTTACGACTGACATACGACTTTCATTTACGCGCAATGAATCTATTATAGCTGCTTTCCTAGATATTTCCGCAGCCTATGATAGTGTCCAACTTCCCCTTCTTAAAAATAAACTAAATCAATTGAGAATTCCAGCTAAATTAGGAAATTTCATTATGAATCTTCTTTCAGAGAGATATGTATATCTCCGTTGCAGTGATTCTTCTATTACTTCTAATAGGGTCATTTGGCGGGGCTTACCGCAGGGCTCTGTCCTAAGTCCACTTCTATATAATGTATACACGTATGATCTGGAATCCTCTGTTGGTCTAAGTCGTATCCTTCAATACGCTGATGACATACTTGTCTACAGCTCTCATCACAAAATTGATGTGGCTAGTAAGTGTATTTCCCATTCCCTTGAATGTTTAAATGACTGGCTTCAAAAAAAATGGTCTAGATTTATCTCCTACAAAGAGTAATATCGTTCTGTTTTCTCGTAAAAGAAATCCTCCTGATTTAAATATCTCTATTAGTGAGTGCAGAATTCCAGTAAAGGAGTCGGTTAAATTTTTAGGTCTCTGGTTGGACAGTAAACTATGTGGTCGTCAGCATTGTGAATACATTTCAAATAAGTGTGAGAGGAATATTAACATATTACGGTGTTTGTCTGGGGTGTGGTGGGGTGCCCACCCTTTTAATCTTAAATTACTTTATAATGCCATTATCCGTAGTGTATTGGATTATGGTTCCTTCTTGCTGGAACCTGCACGTAAGCAAGATCTTACCAAACTTGATCTAATTCAATCCAAATCACTCCGGATTATTACTGGTGCTATGAAATCATCTCCAATTAACGCTCTTCAGGTGGAGTGTATGGACCCTCCTCTTCATCTTCGTCGTCAATTCCTAGCTAATAGATTCTTCTTCCGTTCTATTCATTTCTCTAATCACCCTCTCATTCCTAAACTCCAACTTCTCAAACAATATGTTTACACTTCCCGTTTTTGGACTTTTAAAAAACATCCGCTTCTTTTGAAAAGTTATTCAATCTTTAAATTGCTTAAGGATCCCACGTATCGGTCTACTAAACTATCGATTTATAATATTAATTACTTTGTTATAATATCGCAGCCGGAAATAATTTTGGACTTTGGTATCTGTAAGGGGGACCTCTACGCTGATAAGTATTTTCAAGAGCTCTTGCTCAGGAATTGGCGTGGATGGCATACCATTTTTACGGATGCCTCAAAATTGTCTCAGGTGTGTTGGTTGTGGTGTATTTCACTCCCAGTTTGATATTGTTCAAAAGATAAAATGCCCTCCTGAGTCCTCTGTTTTTACAGGTGAATGTCTAGCAATTCTTGAGGCGGTAAAATATATCCTTCTCTTCAAACTTCGTCAGACCATAATTTTTTCAGATTCTCGTAGCTCGCTTCAATCCCTTCTGTCTAACCCTTTTCATTCTAAATTTCACCCCATTGTTCTCGAAATTAAAAAATCTTTATCTGATTGTATTGATAAAGGACTAGAAGTGGTTCTTGCTTGGATACCAGGACACCTTGGTCTTTCTGGTAATGAACGTGCTGATAAAGCGGCCAAAGAAGCGGTTTCTTGTGGTGATAAGGTCCCGTTTATTAATTATAGCGTTGACCTTATCTGCCTCCCTAAAAGTTTTCTTTATAAGTCATGGTCTACATACTGGAGAACAACTAGCTTATCCAAAGGTTCTGGTTTTGCTAAGATCCAACCAGAAATACCAAGTAAACCTTGGTTTTCGCGGTGGTACTTCGGTAAGATTTATACGTCGACCTTAATTCGCATGAGGCTTGGTCATTGTTGCTCACCTTCACATTTAAAAAAGATTCATGTGAAAGATTCCTCTATATGTGAATGTGGCCTGGATGAGGGGGATCTCAATCATATATTCTTTTCCTGTCCATTGTATGATAATGTTTTTTCTACAATTCTCTCATATCATTAAAAGTCTCATTTCCGACTCATATTCCTGAACTTTTATCATTTACTAATAATGATATATATAAAGTTTTCGTTCACTTTCTCACTATCAATAACATTCGTTTATAACTTTGTACATATTTATTTATTTTTAATGTTGTTTGTTTATGTTCAAATAAGTTTTCTTTAAGTTATTATTCTTTTTTATTGTTATATGTGTATATTTTCATTTTTTCATACAAAATAAGCCTATTCTGGTTCATAGTTTGCTCAAATTCGTTTTAGGATGTTTTTTGTTTTTTTTGACGTGAAACTGGCACAAATGTCATGTTGACAATTGCCACATAAAAAAAAATAGAATATCGGTTCCTAAAGATAAATGATAAATCGCGTGTAGATTTTAATTTCTGAATAAATATTGCAGCTGTCAAATTGGAAACCGCTATAAAACTAATTGAAAATTAAGATCACATCACTGGTAAATATGCCCCGCGAATAATGTGAGAGTCTCGTGCGCTTCTGCTGAGAAGTGTAATACCTGATGGTCACGGGAGACGTTTAGGCGGGCACTTACCATCGTACAGCCGCAAGGGCAGTGCAGGGCGCGTGTCGGTCCGCATCGCGCGCCACTCGAGCAGGGTGGGCGGGCACCTCCTAGCGACGGCGGATGTGCGCGCCGCGTTGGCGTCGCTGTGGCACAGCAGTTGCAGTAGTAGTGGGCGCAGGTGCGTCGGGGCGCGTTCCGATACGAATCTCACTAGGTATCTGTCGAAACGAAGTAAGCGTTTACTATGGAGAGCATATAGTAAGGATAAATGGGGCACATGTTTATTATATTTATTTATTTTATAGGAAAACCAATAGCTAAAGTAACTTATGGATGAAAACATAGCAACAGAGAGCTAATTATAGGTTTTCACGAATCAGTGAAACTAGTATTAACTTTAACATAAGTAAGAACGCCAAACTTGTCAAGGAACGGAATATCCTACATCGTAAAATAGAAACATCAGTTGTAATCATTGCCACTGTTGAAGAACTCACTGCTTAACCGCTGTTTGGGTGAGCTAACGCTCGTACAGAATAAGTCGAGATTGCTTTGCTTGCAGCATTTATTAAATTTATCGCTAGCCCTCAAAAGAAATGAATTTTGTCTGTAATTTGTTCCTACAGTAGGAATGAAAATAGTAAGGCTAGATCGAGATGGAATGTTGATCTTGCTAAGCAACTCGGGACAATCAATGATATTTGAAGTTATTGTTAATAAAAAAGGTTGTTCAGCAATTTCGCGTCTTTTGGATATTGGAAAATTGAAATGTTGAAAAAGTGTCAGCTGTAAGTTGTAAATAACATTTTAAAATCCTCCAGAATGAAGCTAGTGTAGACACGGGTACAAACGGTTGTAAAGGGTATGATATGAATTTAGCAGTTCTATACGGAATTAATGTGCAGTGTTATTTATTTTCTTTATCGTTTTTTTGATGAACTGTTAATTATTCTCTACATTTGCACATGCATTTTTATTTAAAGTTTATCATTTTAAGATTATTTTTTTAAATTATTCTTTTAAACTACAGACTCTTTGGTCCGTAACTTTTTTAGATTTGTTTTTTTTTAATATTACATTTTCATGGAGATTTGTTCTCCAAACATCACAATAAACATTCTTAAGCTATGGTGGAAATTGCTTAAAAACTAAAGTGAGTCCATTTTTTTGTAAATATTTTTTTTTTTATTTACTAATTAGACGTTTACAAGGTATTTAGGAAAGAAAATGATTATCGTTCCGCGCGCTGCGGCCGCTAATGAGTCATGTATTCGGAATACAAAAACGTAAACCACCGGTTCTGCAGCGGGGTCCTCGAGGGACGGGACAGAAGGGCATTTACAGCGTCACCGGACGGGTGACGAGCGCAGATGGCACTCAGCCAGCGGCCAACCCAAAGAGTACATACACTATATACGTTTTTAGCCGTATTATCAAGTACCACAATACCAAGTTCTAGCGCGCCGACCAGTCAATCCAGTCCCCAGTTTTATAAGAGACCGTGTAGCATAAAGGATCAAGCTATCTTGAATTTTTGTGACAGATCAAGATAAAAAGATATAGTTGGGGGCTTTTTATACCTAATTTCATCGAAATCTGTGCGGTTGTTTTTAAGTTATGCGTGAGCACAGACATTTTTGTCAAAAACATCATATTTCTCTTCAGTCGGTTGTTTTACATCTTCAGACCCACATTTTTTTATTTTTCTTAAAATTACAGACTTCTTGGCTTCTACTCCTTTATTATAAGTATAGATTTCTCCTCACTGCAAGACGTCATCTCGAACTATTTTTGGTCCTTCGAGCCGGATGCCTCAACAGATGTGACTGAAATCAATGGAGCTAGATGTGTTAATGCAGAGTGCATTAACACATATAATACTGATAGAACGGGTAGTTAGTTCAAGAGACATTTCAATAAGTTATGTGACGGACGTTGATATAACATGTTATGTTGATAAACAAATATATTGTAATTAGTCCGGGTTATTAGTCTATAGTACATGTTATTCGAAGTTAGACTGTAAGTTTTCCTACGCTAATAGGATGGCGTTACTTGTGCAGAGGCGGTGAGGGCGGGAAGGCGGCGAGACAGTGCGCGAGCAGCTGCCACACGCGCTCGCCGGCGTCCGCGCCGCTCGCCTGGTTGCACACCTGCACCAGCACCTCGTCGCGCACGCCGCGGGACGCCACGCCACGCGACGCGATGTAGTCCGCCACCATCTGCAACAACAGACCTTACAGCACCCACCAAACTAACTCTATTTTTGTTTTACTTTACTAGGAAAACGGCTGCTTAAATTGTAATAAAATAAACAAAGATTGGATACGCAAAAGCCTACTAGTTATCCCTTAAATCAGTTATATGTGCCATAGATAAAAATCCGAAAGTAAAATCTTAACTTAACTCAGATGCTCAGACACTATGCTCAGATTTAAAAACGAGTTTAAAAGTATACAAAGAGACTTCGAAGATAATAAACTGCTACAAGCCGTATGAAATAAAATGATGACATAAACAATTTAATCAGCAAAGAGTTGTTCGTTAGTTATAAGTTTTAAAGTATTTTGCTTCATTGAAAATAGATCAACATATTTGGAGTATTTTGAATGAAAAATATTGACAGTTCGCGGGAAGATACAATTATGTCGGTAATTTGAGATAAAGGGAGAAGTATACAACTGTAAATGATTCCTACGACTAAGTGTTCTCTACAGGGGTGCTGGTAATCAATAAGCATCCTTTTAAGAGCATATTCTGTACAGCAAAACAAACATCTTTTGTTCTACAACTTTCAAAAATTCGAATTTTTTTTCTTCCATACAAAACTTAAAAAATCAATTTGACCGGTCTAAACATAATTAACAGCCGACAAGCCCCGGCCGGCGGCGGCAGCGTAAGAAAGCTGTGCTACGCTACAACGCGCTGTTAACTAAATGCATGGCTACACGTAGATGAATGAAGTGGATGCGATGTAGAGTTATGAAGTGTAAGAGAGAATCACAACTTATTTTTTTTTTTTTTGAAAATTTGTTTAGTTTTGGAAAAGTTCTAGATCAAAAGTTGTTTCTTTTGATGTACAGAATATGCCCTTAACAGGATGCTAATTGATTACCAGTAACCCGGTATAAATGTCTAACTGTGTACACTTCCGTGCAGGGTACTAATACACCCACTACTGCGCATATACACCCACTACTGCTTGGCTGAGTTTTCCCACTTTTTGGCCAACTTGCGTGGCGAATCCTGTACAATTCTTACATGTGTATGCCGAATACTGTATATACGAGTACATGACGTAATACACTCTGTATAAATACTAAAATATTAATAGTTTACGGTTCCGTTATTATTACTAGTATTCAGTTGGCATAGAATTTGTGTGATGAGAAAATTCATGAATGTCTATGTTTGTTACTTCTAGCTGATTCAAGTCAATGGATTCCTACGAAATGGAGATGTCTGGATAAATCAACATTTTTAACCTTATTATATCGATGCGACAAAGTTAACGGGTAGTATATCTTCCTAGAAAGATTTAGTTAAAACTTGGATTGATACCTTTTGTCTCGCTTCATTTCCTGCGGCCGTTTCGTCACACCATCTCAATATGAGTTTGAAAGTCGCCACTGCATCGTTGAAGTCCTGATCTCTGTAACAGATAATGAAATCTGTTACAACCAACACCTACATTTGGATAATAAAACTGTATAATTATATATAAAATATATTTTCAAAAAACGGTACTTTTCTTTTAGAATGTTATCCATTGTAAATATATAAATTGACTCAAGTACGTGGTGTATGTGTGTAAACCTAATTGACATATTTTTAAGTTTAATTATATGTATGCTATTTATATGTATAGTTACAGTATATACATTATTTATTTTATATATATTAATATTCTGCCTTGGAAATAGAATGGAATCGAAAGAAGTAGGTACTCTAGGAGTTAAAAGAAAAGACCGACAAAAACATACATATAAAAAGTAAAACAACATTTAAAAATGTATATACAACTTATAAATTACTGAAGTGGAGATGGACGGGGCATATGATTAGAGAGAAGAGAGAAAAATGGACAAGAATGTTAACGGAATGGTGCCCACTAGACAGTAAAAGAAGCAGAGGTAGACAGATCAAGAGATGAGAAGATGACATTAGAAGAGCGGCGGGTCCAACATGGACCCGTACAGCTAGGAACAGAAAGGAATGGAGATCTTTAGAGGAGGCCTTTGTCGGAAGACAAGTTGTGCCGAAATAACCGTTTGCCGACATTCAATAAAAAAAACAATATATATATATCACATTTCCAGGCAAAACAACTACTTTGTACTTTAGAATGTAAGAAATAACAATAAAGGCTTTTATTTTATTTTTAATATTCTGCCTTAAATATCTGTTGTATAGAAACTCTCAAGTTCTAAATAAAGTACTACCAAACACACTTCCTCATTACAAAAAGGTCAGCAGGAATAAAATGCTAATAAGCATTAAATTCACCTATGTACTTTGAGTTTTGTGCAATAAAAAAATTCTATCTATCTACGTGGATCGGTTGCGTAAATTTTCGCCCACTTAGTTAATTTAGTGGATTAAACGCGCTTCATCTAGCGTGTGCGCATAAACTGACGTTTCATATCATAACTGTGTTAAGTGTACGCCAGTTGCGTACGGAACTAAATATGTATGTACCTGACAGCCGCCTTGGTGAGGAAGGGTCTAGCGATGGGGTGTCGGCGCGGGCTGAGCTGTCCGCCGTCCGCGAAGTACACCGAGCTGAACTTGCTGAACGCGAACTGCTGCAGGTCGCGCGGCACCTGCACGCGCGTCTCCGCGCAGTGCACGTCCCCGGACACCTGCGGAAGGATTCACTCAATATGCATACTAATATTATTTAAGAAACGTTTGAAACTATGACTCTCTCTCTGTCTATTTATGACCTATGAAACCACGCCTAAAGGGCTGAACGGCAGGGCTATTATGTATGTCAGTTGCTTACAAAATGTAGATATAAATTGTGAAAAATGGCGGCTTTATGCCACTTTTAACAACTCCAGTAAGCAAAAATGTTAGTAAGTTGATGACTGGAGCTGACAAAAGTGACATAGGGCCGCCATTGTTTTCGATTTCAATCAACATTTGTTAGCAACTGAGATACATAACAGCCCTGGGGATGGTAATGAAATTTGGCAAGAAGGTAGAATATATCCTTGCGAAGGAGATAGGGTACTTAAAAAAAAGAAAGAAAAACATCATCATCTACTACGCGGGCGAAACAGCAGAGCGCAGCTAATATTTTATAAAACTATTACATTGGTAAACGTTCTTTAATCCATCAAAGGTCACACGGCCGGCCAGACACAATAGATCGAGTATTTCATATTTTCTACCGACTTCCAAAAAGGAGGAGGTATTTAAATCCCCTCTATTTTTGTTAATGTTTGTAACCTCATAACTTTCGATTGGGTGAACCGATTCTCAATTTTTTTTGTTTGAAAGTTGGTGCTTCCCGTGCGGTCCCATTTAAAATTTCATCAAATTAGGTCCAGTAGTTTTTGAGTTACACTCCAATAACTGAATAGAGTGGAAGTCGGTATTACAGTTATCAAATTGTACTTGTATTTTAATAGAGGTCTTTCATCTCAGTTACAAACGCATATTGATTAATATCATGAAAAATGGCGGCTCTTTGTCAGATTTGAAAACTCCAGTAAACAAAGTAAAATAAGTTGATAACTGGAGCTAACAAAAGAACCGCCATTTCTTATAGATTTCGATTAACATTTGAGTGCAACTTAGATACGCAATAGCCGTGCTGATAGAGGTCGCAGAACGACGCTGGATGTAGACCGCTTTCAACCGGTCCTTTTGCAAATCTACGGGGAAAGCCTATGTACAGCAGTAGACGTCATACGGCTGAAATTTCGATGAAAGTTTTGCTGAACTAGCAGTTAATTGGCGGCTAATTAATAAATCGAGGCCGCACGAGTACCGCGCGATCTCTTCAGTGCATTATTTATTTATTTATTTATATGGAAAACCAACAGCTAAACATAGAATAATAATAACTTAATTAAATACAGAATGCCAATTATAGGTCTTCACGGGTAGACTTACAATATAAATAAAATTACAAATGTGAACACTAATGCGAACACCCTGATCTAACTTAACTGCAAACAGAAAATAAAAAATAACTAGAAAGTAATAATAAATTAATTCTGGATGTCAAAAAAACTATCGCTTACGGTGCGTCTTGCCTTGGGAACACTACTTGAGAAAGGGTCCACATCATATAAACTACTGAATTTATTAAAGGTTCTACTCGCTCGCACTATATACGAATTCTGCCTATAGTTTGTAGCGGAACTAGGGACTCAGAGAAGAGGATTCGCTCTTAGCGACTTCTGTGGAACATTGTAGTTAAGTTTGTTCAATAATTCAGAACAGTCTATATTGTTGAGCATGAGTTTCAATATATATAGATAGTCAGATATATCCCGTCGCATATTGAGAGGCAGGATATGAAATTGTTTGCATAGGTTAAGATATTTACTTGAACTAAACGGTACTTTTAAACGAAAGCACAAATATTTAATAAAACGTTTCTGAATAGCTACTAGACTATCTACATACTTATTACGTTTACATATCACGTTTGTGAGAAGTCATATACTATATGACTTCTCACAAACGTGCAGTACAAAATTTTTATGGTTTTTGCTTCTTTAAGCCCTTGAGACAATCGCATTATAAAACCAGGTGATTTTGATGCTTTATTGGCTATGCTATTAATATGAATATGAAGTAGTTATTTAGAATCATGATTTAGAATTATCAGATAGCAATCGGAGTGCATTCATTTTGGCATCAAAACTATTATCATATCTATAACAAATAAACAGACTAGTCTTGTATTATTAATATCATTTAACTTAATAAAAAATATACTATATATACTATTTATATATAATAAGGCTTATCACAGCACGCACACTAATCCATTTTGAGATCTTATGTTTTACCTGTGTATCATAAATAAATAATTAGAATTTGAATTTATAAAAGTAGCTTTGAATACCAATTATCTAGTATCATTTAACGCACACCATACTATACATTATATAGTTTCACTTAACGCTACACAAGCAACTTGTACGTTGTATGAAATGTGTTTCCAAAAGTAATAAACCAATGGAGTGTTTGTAAGGTTTCAGACCTTGGCCAGGTTCCTCTCGGTGTGCGGGGGCTGCCACTCGTCCAGCTTGGTGAGGATGTAGGCCAGCTCCGCCGGCACCTCCAGCACGGCGACGCTCTCCGCTTTGGCCTTCGTCTGCGCGTGCGCCTGCGCTTGCGCCGCCACTTGCGCCTTCTGCTCCACGGCTCGCCTTCTGCAAGTCAAGTACAAGTTTTAAAGTTTACGTTTTAATGATGTTAACTGGCAAGAAACCGCACAATGCGGAGAACAATGGTACTGTCGGAGGCCAACGCCCACTTTGGGGTCACCGCGCTATCTCAGTAGTTAGTAAGTAGTAAAGTAAAAAACAAGTAAGTTTTTATGATATTGTAAAATAAGATTACTGTTTATTGATTAGTGAGAAGATAGAGCTAAAAGAAGATCCATGCTTATCGTATCCCTAGCAGTAATTGTAACAATAAGGTACTAAAAATCTAATAAAGGACCATGAGTCTGTACTAAGTATATTTTGTATTAAGAAAAAAAAGAGAGCAGTATAAGATTAAGCATGATTTAGAAACTTTAAAACACTTGGTAAAAGGCAAACAGCGCCGCGACCAGGCGGCCTGTGAGTAAGGCCCCATTAGTACGTTACGTTGCGATGAGTCGATAACATGACTCACTTAGCAGCGGCTTGCAGCGCTTCCGCCTTCCTCCGCTGCAGCTCCCTGAGCGCCGCGACCCGACGCCGCGCCGCGCGCCCGCGCACGCGCGCCTGCAGCTGCACAACGCCGTGTCGCGCGACCAGGTAGCGCCGTCGTGCGACCCGGCCGCGCCACCACGTCTGCAGCCGCACGGTCGAGTGTCGCATTTGGTGGTAATGTTTTCTGTAATAAAGAAATTGTTGTGTGAATACTTTCATTTTCTAAGTTCTTTTTGAAAAACTAATTATTTTTTATTTAATTTTCAGCTAATCTTTTTTTGATGTGTTGCAAGCAACTGAATGAGATACTGAATACCGTGCATGTCTGAAATGGCAATATACAAGTACCACTGGTTTCCGATTTGACTCTGCAATACGCAGGCATAATTTTACTCGTGTGTGGCTTTTTTTGTTACATTTCATCTTTAGAAAGCACCTACTGCTACACTGCTATTAACAATCAAAATATTAATTTTATTTAAGCGATGTGCAAAATTATACTACATCTTTAAAACTAAATCTGTGTACAAAGAGCACACAACAGTCCTCACCTGGCGAGATACCCGCGCACATGCGCCTGCAGCCGGGTGGCGGCGGCGCGCAGCTTGTCCGCTCACGCCCGCTCCAGCGCGCGGTGTAACGCCTCCCGTATGAATACACAACAGTCCTCACCTGGCGAGATACCCGCGCACATGCGCCTGCAGCCGGGTGGCGGCGGCGCGCAGCTTGTCCGCTCGCGCCCGCTCCAGCGCGCGGTGTAACGCCTCCCGTATGA
Organism: Selenia dentaria; assembly: GCA_917880725.1. NCBI lineage: Eukaryota > Metazoa > Arthropoda > Insecta > Lepidoptera > Geometridae > Selenia > Selenia dentaria. Next base: position 42,275,595 of record OU862877.1, read on the forward strand.
ACACACAACAGTCCTCACCTGGCGAGATACCCGCGCACATGCGCCTGCAGCCGGGTGGCGGCGGCGCGCAGCTTGTCCGCTCGCGCCCGCTCCAGCGCGCGGTGTAACGCCTCCCGTATGAATACACAACAGTCCTCACCTGGCGAGATACCCGCGCACATGCGCCTGCAGCCGGGTGGCGGCGGCGCGCAGCTTGTCCGCTCGCGCCCGCTCCAGCGCGCGGTGTAACGCCTCCCGTATGAACACACAACAGTCCTCACCTGGCGAGATACCCGCGCACATGCGCTTGCAGCCGGGGGGCGGCGGCGCGCAGCTTGTCCGCTCGCGCCCGCACCAGCGCGCGGTGTAACGCCTCCCGTATGAACACACAACAGTCCTCACCTGGCGAGATACCCGCGCACATGCGCCTGCAGCCGGGTGGCGGCGGCGCGCAGCTTGTCCGCTCGCGCCCGCTCCAGCGCGCGGTGTAACGCCTCCCGTATGAATACAGAACAGTCCTCACCTGGCGAGATACCCGCGCACATGCGCCTGCAGCCGGGTGGCGGCGGCGCGCAGCTTGTCCGCTCGCGCCCGCTCCAGCGCGCGGTGTAACGCCTCCCGTATGAACACACAACAGTCCTCACCTGGCGAGATACCCGCGCACATGCGCCTGCAGCCGGGTGGCGGCGGCGCGCAGCTTGCCCGCTCGCGCCCGCTCCAGCGCGCGGTGTAACGCCTCCCGTATGAATACAGAACAGTACTCACCTGGCGAGATACCCGCGCACATGCGCCTGCAGCCGGGTGGCGGAGGCGCGCAGCTTGTCCGCTCGCGCCCGCTCCAGCGTGCGGTGTAACGCCTCCCGTATGAATACACAACAGTCCTCATCTGGCGAGATACCCGCGCACATGCGCCTGCAGCCGGGTGGCGGCGGCGCGCAGCTTGTCCGCTCGCGCCCGCTCCAGCGCGCGGTGTAACGCCTCCCGTATGAACACACAACAGTCCTCACCTGGCGAGATACCCGCGCACATGCGCTTGCAGCCGGGGGGCGGCGGCGCGCAGCTTGTCCGCTCGCGCCCGCACCAGCGCGCGGTGTAACGCCTCCCGTATGAACACACAACAGTCCTCACCTGGCGAGATACCCGCGCACATGCGCCTGCAGCCGGGTGGCGGCGGCGCGCAGCTTGTCCGCTCGCGCCTGCTCCAGCGCGCGGTGTAACGCCTCCCGTATGAACACACAACAGTCCTCACCTGGCGAGATACCCGCGCACATGCGCCTGCAGCCGGGTGGCGGCGGCGCGCAGCTTGTCCGCTCGCGCCCGCTCCAGCGCGCGGTGTAACGCCTCCCGTATGAACACACGCGCCGCGCCCAGCTGGTAGTCCGCGCCGACTGTCAAATGCATCAACATGCAGTTAGCACAGAAAGTAGTATTGCATCTATGACATCTCCAACAGCTGTTCGAAGGAAGATAACGTCTAGATGGGCTGTGGGATGGGGGTCTAGGCGTGACCACATCCGCGAGGTAGTGGTAGTGCGTTCTTCTTCTGCATGCCTTCTAGGTACTCGGTAGATCGAGAGTGGCAGGTATACCTACTACAGTAGGCTCGCAAGAGTGGAAGAAGGAATTATACTTTTTTAGTAAACATATGTATACTTGGAATGTCGCCCGACTACTCTACGTCTACCGATTACTTTACGGATATGGTCAAGATACCGCAGACACTATACCCAAAGGCGGCAGTGGCCACCGTCCTTATTTGTTTAACCTAGATTCACGCTTGGGGCGAATCCAAATATGTATTAATGACTCTGTGAGTTCAATATATTCTAACCAATGACAAAATTCTAATTTACATACCTACAATACAGTAACGTATTCTAAAACACGGGCGTTACTTATGTTGATAAATTATTAATAAGTTCACAAACAACATTTCAATTTTCACAACATCCAGATGAATATGCTAACCGTAAGAAGAGGTTTATTGTTTACAAAATGTACAGAACATCTCATATGTAGAGAGTCGAGATACAAAAGTAATTATTACAGACGCTCTTATAAACATGAATAAAAACGTTAACGTTTATTGCTTTTTTTTGTAATTGTATTGTATATGAAGAAGAAGAAGAAAATAAAGTTTATTTGTGACTACAAAATTAACACAAAAATAAATTTATATAACAAGAAACAAGAATATAGCCACAAATGGGCCCCAACTCAGCATGATGCCGGCGGCTAACCAGCGCTGGTCTTCCGTTGGACCCGTTTGGTATTGTCACGATACCGGCACATACACAGCACAACACTACAGAACAAAGTTAACTTAATGCTATCTACTATTACTATTACTATAATCTATAATTGACGACACTGATATTTCTATGCTAAGGTATGTAGTTATTATATTATTTAGTACTTATTTTAAGCTTCCATAATATATCTATATATATCTATATCTAACGCTAATCTATATGCAAGTACTTACACAGAACCATAGCCTCCAACAAAAACCCTCGTTTCTTCACTCCTTTCCACACGTTCCCCATGTTCACCATTCGTCACCTCCGACATCACAAACCAAATAACCTTCCACGATACCAAATAAATTGTTATCACACCGAAATCTCGGTTGTAAAATGTAGTTAATTGCGCTTGCAATATGCCGGTGATAATCTTAATGAGAAACGCTATTAGAGATTTAACGAGTTGTCTGTGAGATGGCACACTAAATGGTTTTGATTAGATAAGATGATTCTGGCCAGATGCAATCTGCATGAGTACACACCTGCACCTTCACACGAGCAGCATAACTTCATATAATCGTCTCCTCACATCGCTAGTGTTTGATCACTATCACACATGATGTTCAGTGATGATGCGGTCGAAGGTTGTATCGCACTAGACCTAGAATAGCGACCGGCTCTCAAGGACAGCTGCCGGAACACATTGAGACAACTGGCTCCGAGGGTCAGCTGCCGGTACACATTGAGACAACTGGCTCAGAGGGACAGCTGCCGGTACACATTGAAACAACTGGCTCTCGAGGATAGCTGATGGACACCAGTGCCAACCACCATGTGGATGTGGATGTCATCACGCTGTCACCTTCGCCGAAAGCTCAATGCCGAGTTGGGAATCGATCCTGTGGCCGTGCAATCGAAAGCCGTCCCTACTTGTTACCCCTGGGCTATCATGGCACCACTTCTCTCTCTCTCACTCTCTCCGCCTCTCTCTACCTCTATATCTCCCTCTCTCCCCCCTCTCCCTACCTCTATATCTGCCTACCTCTATATATCCCTCCCTCGCTCTCACACACTATCTCCCTCCCTCCCTTTATATTTCCCTTTCTCACTCTCTCCCCCCTCTCCCTACCTCTATATCTCCCTCTCTCACCCCCTCCTCCTCTCCCTCCCCCCCCCCCCCTCTCTCTCTGTGTATGTACAATAAGTAAATAGACGAGACTCACCTGCTCCGGTGAGCGGCATCTCCGCTAGGATTGAATTGCAAATCTCTCGGTACGGTGTCGCGCGCGTGGGCGTTGATTTCAATAGGTATCTGCAAAGTTAATTGTAATACTGACTTATCGGTGAATTATGGAGATTCGTTCTGTGTATGCTAACTCATTCGTTATTGCATGTTGTGTATTATGCATGGTATTTGACGGTGAATGGGTTTGGGCAATACTGATGCATTAACACCTACAATTTCAGAGAGATAAATAATATTCTCCGAGGTGATTCGAACCCGCGTCTTCTGACTAACTGTGCCAGATCTCAGGCCTACGACGCACCAGTCTGATCGAAAAAGTATCTTCAGTAGATTTAACCGTCGTAAGGGGACGGAGCGCCATCTATCGAACTCCTTAGCCTTATCTTTACTTAGTTTTAGACTTGCGAAGACTTATAAGTCATTCCTAGGAAATTGTGTGCGTTTTTACAATAAAATCCCAAAGCACATAACTGAGCTCACAGAGGGCAAATTCAAGTTGACTGTAAAAAACGTTTTTATAAAAAAAGCTTACTATAAAGTTCGATATTATATAGAAGATAAAGATGCTTGGAATACTCCACTTCTGGCAAGCTGTCTTGAATCAAGTTGACTTTTTTGACCTTAATAAACTTGATTTTACCTACAGAAGAGGCTTTACAAACTTTAACTGTTAAGTTGATATGCATGGTTATTTTGTTAATATATTAAAAGATTCTCTTCAGTGAACCGTTACACATGCCGCAATCAGGCGACAGGTGGTAAGGATCTTACACCTATTAGTTAAAAAACTAGTAGAAATTGTTCACCAGTATGAGGTTAAGATGAAGAAGCACATGCTTTCTTAGTGTCTTTTTTACATTCTTCCAAAAAAACAGCTTAATATAATTCTACATATAAAATAGAATTAGAAGAAACGAAACTAATCAGACTAATTAGTTTCTACTTATAGCACTATGTTCAATACAATGTTAAGTTCGCCAAAGTGTTTATATATTTCATTATAATGAAGGGGTTCTCATTCCCTTTGATTATTCTGACTGTGTAGGCTACTTTATTATAAACACTTTGGCGAACTTAACATTGTATTGAACATAGTGCTATAAGTAGCACTACTGACACACAAAGGAATAAATAGTCAAACATTTTGATTGAGCAAGAATTCAAATACTATCCGCAATCAATATCAGCCGTAAGAAAAAATAAAAAGTTACAACATAAACAATAAGAGTTATTCCAAAATCACTCATTAACTGAAGAAATTAAAATTTAGCGTAAAAATATTTACATTAGTGGTTTCCTGACTGACCTGTATCTATCCACGAAGTTGTGGAAGGGTATCCGGATGGGGTAGCCGGTCTGGCGGATCTTGATGGTGTCCAGCATGCCGGTGTACCGCAGCTGCGCCAGCACGCACGGCATGTCGAACCGCATGGGGGACTTGTCGGTGTTCGGCTTGATGCAGCGCACGAACCACGGGTTGCATCTGGACATCGACTCTAGGAGCTGTTGCAGACTGTCCGAAAACCTGCGAACAATTTTGGTAAAATTGATGTCAACTCAAATTCAAAATAATTTATTCAATTAAGGCATCAAAGACTGTACGTCTTTGATGCCTTAATAATACATGCAAGGCACTCTTTGGGGACTGCCGACAGAAGACGTGAAAAGTGCGTTCCGGGCGCCGACAACGCTCACTCTCGCGCTCCAGATTGGCGTTCCCTTTGATTCCAATGCTTTGAATTTTAATACCCAACCCAAAGAACACTTACGCGGTCGCGTAGTGTATGCGCGCCTAATTTTCTGTCAAAAATATCAAAAGAATCCTATACTTATTTGATGCTCCGACAGTGACAGCTCGCAACGACCGCAAAAACCCTCCTTTCAGCTGTGAGCGTTGTGGTCGATACATGAGCATTTTCGGTGACGTCATCGATGACGCATCGAGGTCGCTCACAGTGATCGTGGGCTTGTAAGGGAAATACGTACGCCGGTAGAGCATTCCACAATTTACTTACACGACAGAGGTAGGAATTGCCAAACTTTTTGGTTCATGGTAAGATTTAAATAATTAAAGAGTATTTCTTGATGGATCGCAAAACCTGTATTTCATGCGGACGAAATCTGAGGCAGGAATTGGGTTTGCTAAAGAAAACTGAGAAAACAATAAATATTTAAATGCCAACTTCTCATATTAGTCCGCGTTATAAATTGTATCGATGTGGTAGTTTTTGTGTCATACACTTTAAATTATCCATAGGTACTTTGTTCAAATCCGGCTCGAAGGACCATTTATGTATGGGCTTGTTAGTCCAAGCATAAAAATGTGATAAATGTTCGGTCCGGTACATCCGATAATCGACTACTTGTTTAGGTATAGTCCGATTACTGGTGACAAACTTTTATTTATTTGTGAAAAACACATTAACGAGAACGCAGCCGCGCTAGTTTAGCAATATACAGTAAGTTACTGTATGTAGTAAAACAAAAATATAGTGTTGACATGAAAAAAAGTCTTTTAAAAGGGTTTTTAAAGAGTTCGTCACCTGAACACCTCCACCACATTAGGATCCCGAGCGGCACCGCGCTGCAGTAGACATACCTCGCAGCGACTGTAGGAGTCCTCGGCTTCATAGTGACGAACCGGCCGTTGGCTCCCCGCGGCAGGGTCTTGTTGCCGTCGTGTTGCAGCCGCAGTTGCGCCGACATCTCCGCCACGAGCGGCACCTCGCTGCTGCACAGCAGCTCCACCACATCGGCGCGCAGGGCGTCGCGGTTCTTGTCCAGGAAACCTTCTACGTTGTACCACACTTGGCCTGCATAGTGTTTTATCTAAAAATACAAGAGTTTGTTATATATACTCTTTATTGTTATGAGTAATTAAATATTAGATAAAATAACAATAATAATAACTATCTAATCTATAAGCCCCATGGTGGGGGGAAAAGTGTTAAAAAGTTTGTTTTATTATATTAGACATGTATGAAAAATAAGAAACTCACTTCATTCTACTGAAGTATAGCATCTTTGTAATATGTTTTTACACTTGAAAATGTAATAACATCTAAATTTAGAACACCTGGTTCCTAAACTTCCCGGCCTGTCATATCTCTCAGTCTCAGGATATATAATATTACCTAATATTGAACACTAGTTAGTAAGCGGTTATTCAGCTGATAGTCGTTAACTTGCTCGACCTTTGAAACGGGTTATCATAGTAATTTTTCGAATTTCCTAATCCCCAGAATACTTAATTTGGGTTCGCCAACCAAAATTCCAAAAAAAGAAGGGGTGACATGACACTTATCTGCAAATGCCCATCTCGGTAGGCGCCACCTACCGCAGAGTTAGATATTCTAGCTCGAAGCATTTAGTGTGTAAACGTGTTGGTTGAATGGGACCGAACGGATCATATGAGTAGCATGTCAATTACTGGGAAGGGACTAAGCAGCTGTCTTGGGAAAACGATTGCAGTCCAGAACTTTTAATGTTAAAGATACTACGCACCGCAACTAACTTGGACTCATGAGCCAGTCTTGGCTGTTAGTAGTGAAATAGCTTACCCCAAACTCGCTGGCTCCCAGCCGCGGCCTGGAGTAGAGCTCGTCCAGCGCGTGGTTGTAGTGGCACTTCTCCAGGAACGAGGCGTCGGAGGCGCGCGGGAAGTTGCTCTCGTCATCCAGCAGGTGCAGGATACCCACTGGCTTCTTGCTAAGCAGCTGGATTACTGCAAGTTTCATAAGAGAAGGTACAAAAAGTCTTCTTTAGTAAACTGCCTAATAACCTGGATATTGAGATCCTAGATCATCATAACACAGCAGTGCATATTTCATACTTCCGGTTCGAAGAATATCTGGCGCTGAGGTGGTACCTACCAAAGAGAAACATTTGCTTTACCATCCTACCCTCTAGCTAGAAAACACAAATCTCGCATTAGTATGTCTTACTTCCCGGTTAGCACAGATAGTAACAACCCTGCATTCTGAACCGCTGGCCCTGGATTCGATACTGAGTCAGGTTTGGGCGTGTAATGTATATAAGTATGTTTATCAGTCATCAGATTACCATAGTACAGGCTCTGCTTAGTTCCTGAATATATGATGTTTTCCCATATTACATTTAAACTACTGTTTCCATGCCAATTGAGAAAGAGAATAAGAACTAACCTGGTGAATTATCATTCCAAGTCAGATTGGACCATTCCAATCGCTCCTTCTGATACTCCTGCTGTTCCAATTTAAAGATATGCTTATTGAAGTAGTGTTGTAACGTTTCGTTCGCGTAATTAATGCACAGCTGCTCAAAGGAATTCTCTTCCAAGTCTTCAAAGCCAAAGATGTCGAGGAGAGATATCCTGTGCGCGTCGTGGAGACCAGCCCGGTGGACTATCGAGTTGATCCGGAGTACTAGCCAGTTGAACAGAGAAGCGTATAATGCTTTAGCGAAAGCATCGCGAGCGTCTAATGCTTGGTCTATCGGCAGAGGCGACCTCATTCTTTCCGCTCTCGCGGCGGTCACCCTCGTGGTCAGAGCGCGGACTAGAGCATCGGCGGGGACTTTCAGCAAATGAGCCGCCCAACGCACTTCCGCGCCTCCGCCTAACTGCACGCCTTCCTGGCCGTGCTTCAACTGCCTCCTGTGGAAGTAGACGTTGCCCAAGTGCAGCACGGCCGCCAATACCCTAATTATATCTTCTCTTTCCGCATCACCGATGCCGAGAACCTGCATAGCGCCACAAAGCGCCGCCCAGTCCGCCCCGGCGCCGGCACCACCCGAATCCCCCCCTTGATTCAAATAGAAATAATGCTCAGCAGATAACAGTCCTCGAGCTTTCCTCTGTTCCTCGTCCAATCCCGCCAACAGCTCGTAAAAAACATGATAGTTTCTCTCTCCGGGCGACTGGGTCACTATCCTGGACTTCTCCAACAAGTAGTGCGCCACTCTGGCCCCAGCTAGCGCGCCATCCTTGAAATATAATTCTAAGAGTTTGCCGAAGCGACTAGAGTTGTGATTTTTTGGTGTCCTCGCGTTCCCGAAGGCCTCGAGCAGCGGGGCCGCCTCGAGGATCTGCTCGGAGACGGGCGCGCGGCCCGGCGGCGCGGGCGCCACGGCCGCCAGGAACTGCACGGCCAGCTTGGTGGTCTCCGTCTTGCCGGCGCCGGACTCGCCCGAGATGAGCACGGCCTGCGGCTGAGGGAGCGCCGCGCGCGCCGCCGCCGCGATCGCGAACAGGTGCGGGGGGAGCTCGCCCAGCGCTTCTGCTAAGTGGTATCTGAAACATTTTAAACAAAGTGTGTCATTGAAAGAACGATGCTTACGGCTCACATAATGGAGGGATGGTTCTTAACATGGCCCGATGTATCACTGGTCTCATTCATATTTAATTTATTTTATGGGATTCAAGTCACCTATTGTTTATTTTTAGGTGGTTGTCATTATGGAGAATCCCTACATTTTTTTGTAGTTTTTTGTAGAACTCTTGTTCTTGTGAACAACTATTTAAAAGGAAAGAACGAAGTTGATATCTTTACAGATGGTGTGCGTTCAATCGGAAGGTTATTACAAAATTTCGGATTACTTGGAGGATAAAACAGGTTGGGACTGATCACTCCAGGATCTATCTACTCGTGTACTAAGATGTCAAAGTGTAGCGTGTCTTGCTCTACTGATACCATTATTATGTTCTCTTTTGTAAGGCAACACACTGGAGCTAATATTTGTAGTACCTAAGTAAAAACATGTATATAAAAAGAATGGCCCCGAGTTTCTTACCGCTTCTTCTCGGTAGGCTCTATATATTTTGGAACGCGGTGGTAGAGTCTTTAAAGTACATTATAATGAAAAATGTACGTTCATAAGTGCGTCTTTGATGCCTACATTGAATAAAAGATTTTGACTTTGACTTTGACTCAGTCGTCGGCTTGCCTCAACATTTTTTGGTTCTCAAACGTTTTAGTTTTAGTCTCGATAAATATAAAAATAATAATAATACTGTTTAAACTAAAATACTTTTTAAAATTACTTAAGTATTTTTTGGTTCCTAGTGTTTTATACTTATAATACTAGTTTATACTACGTTTTAATACTTAACGTGTTCCGTTTAAACCGGATGTCTTGCTACTACAGCAAATAAATAATATAATATTTATTTGCTGTAGTATATTACTGGTGAAAACTTGTAATTGGCCCTGGTATAGATAGTTATAGTTAGGTCTATAGCTTATTTCTTGTTATATTAAGTTAGGCTGTAAATTTTCCTACGATGATAAAATAAAATAAATGTGGTTCACAAGTAGAGCCAATCAGACGACATACAATGTGATAGACCTAGCTCTTATGATATGTAAGATCGTATCTATTCCGATTGATTCCGACCACCACATATCATTTGCGAGTGGAGCTGGAGTGGAGTGATGGGCAAACTTAGTACTGTGCATACTCACAAAATTGGACTGGATGACATTGGAACTGTAATGAGCAAATGTGACGATTTGTGTTCAACGAACGACTTGCCCGTCTCGTCATTCGTCTCGATACCAGAAAATAGCATTATTAGGGAACTCCAACTCTTACCTTCTGGCAGTCTGCAGTCCATACAAAGCATCTACGGGTCGGTACGGGTTGACAGCCACCAGTATGGAGCCCGCATACGTGTATATCAGTCCCTGCTCGTATCTGAGCTTGAGGTTCCATAGGAGAGCTGCTTCGTGGAGGTCGTGGAGACGCGTCATGTCGTCCACGCCGGCGGGACCCAGCTCTTCGCGAGGCCATACCGGGTCGCCCTCCTCCTCGCTGTTACCCATTTGTAAGGCGAAGGTTTGTGGCTGGAACCCAAGAAGGAACGATTTAAACACAAAACTAATAAATCTGATATACATTGACTCTGGGCAATCCTACTAGGTGTAATATCCTATAAGTTTAATAGGTGGGATCGTAATTTAATATATAAAAATATCAAAGCTTTGTAATTTGTATATATTTAATGTAATCTTTCTGTTATTTTAAGTTTTTCTTCTCTTTTTAATGCTTACTAGCTGCGCTCCGCGGTTTCTCCCGCACAGTGATGGATGATGATGATGATGATGATGAATCAACTATAGCAGTTACTCAGGCATAATTATATCTTACTACTGGTAATAGAACTTTTTAAACCAGTTACTTAGTTTTTGCGTTTATCCGTTACAAAAAAACTATCAAATCTATCCTCTTTATTAGATGTTATTAGAGTATTAGGTATTATTAGGGTAGATAAGGATTAACACCAAGGTACGAATAATGTGGCCTAGTTTGTACCGGCGTTAATATTGCATATTTGAACATGGAAAAGTAGTTATTGTGACATTAGGTACTGTAATAGTTAGACGTGTAGTAGCAGAAATGTATGTCCTCTATAAAACTATAGTTTATCACTTTGCTCTATTGTCAATAGTTTCCGCAGTGTACGCGATTTAATGATGTTTTTTCTTATTTTTTTCACACCTAGGGTTACATTATCGAAGTTTTCATACGGATCCCTACCTCTTTTGAAATTATTACATAGCCTATGTTTCTCAGCGTTAAAATATCTTTCTAACGGCAAAATATTTTTTGAAATCAGTCCAGTAATTTTTAAGTTTATTCGTTACATACAAAACTCCAAAATTACGAATATTTCCTCTTTATAATATAAGTTTCACCCGCGCGGTGATGGATGATGATGATGATGATGAATCTAATATAGCCTATGTTACTCAGGGTGAATATAGCTTTCCAGTGGTGAAAGAATTTTTGAAGTCGGTCCAGTACTTTTTGAGCCAATTATTTTTGAGCCATTACAAACATACATACAAATCTTTCTTCTTTATAATATTAGTAAGATAACAATAAAAATGATAAAAAATTTGATTTAAAAAATCCGGATATACATTACACTTCAAATGTGCATACCGCGTCATTCCTCAAATCCTCATACGCCCAACTTCGTGACTTACAAAACAATTATATACTTAATTGTTATAATCGCCTCACTTGCGCGTCATGAGTTTTTTGAGCCAATTCATTACAAACATACATACAAATCTTTCTTCTTTATAATATTAGTAAGATAACAATAAAAATGATAAAAAATTTGATTTAAAAAATCCGGATATACATTACACTTCAAATGTGCATACCGCGTCATTCCTCAAATCCTCATACGCCCAACTTCGTGACTTACAAAACAATTATATACTTAATTGTTATAATCGCCTCACTTGCGCGTCATGAGTTATTTCTCAAAAGGAATAACGAAACCGACACTAATGGCAACGAGACGGAAAATTATAACGTCCGTAAACTGTGACATAACTCGTCCACAAACGTACTGGAGCATCTCCCCGACCTCGGTAAGTAAGCGCGTTTCGCTGTCGAGATCACTCTCTGGCAACGACTGAACGCTCGCTGACTCAGCACCTTCCCCAATTACTGCTTCATAGAAAAAGCAATGGACTGCCGATGACACGGATTACGTCGTAATGAGCGATCGAAATGCCGGGTCGTGATGAAAGGTGGAACAATTTCCATAGTCGCATACCCGCTACACGGCCGAGGAAGCTCTGCGTCCGATCAACTGTTGATTAGCTAAGATACTGTTAACTGACCCGCTCCACTCGACGCACATTAGCAAACAAAAATAGATAGCTCCATGGACGTGATTAAAATATTCATTAGCTTGACATTCAGCTGCATACATAATCGTGGCGATCAATCGCACACTCAAGATTACTTTCATGATACGCTATGTGTAATATTTCATCAATATTTACATTGCTAACGAGGCTGTTCAAGCATAAGTCCTTGAGTGTAGAGACAGCCGCTCTTCCTCGCTTCCTTGTACTTGCAGCCTTCAGGATAGGTTTAGTTGTGGCGGAAGACATAACTACTGTCAAATGCCGCTTTCTTTGTCTTCGTATCCGTCTACACGAAGATATGGAATCACACGAGCAAGAGGAATCTATAGATTCCGAGGAGCTGTGCGGTGTCGGCGCAAACCGGACGGTTCGCCGCATGAACAGAGAAGATCTCTTAATGTTTGACTAGCATTCTTGCGATATCTTTATTGCTCATCGCACGCTTTATCTACGCCGAGGTCTATAAAGGCATAAAGATAAAGTTCATGGTCTTTCATTCTGTATGCAAATACCAATACGATCGCAGCTTTAATTACGTATTCACTCCGTTATTTTTGACACTGCACTCAATGTTTACAAGGAAACTGCAATGCCGCGTTGCGTTGTGCGGGCTCCGCAAGGTACGGCTAACTGAATAGACCGCATGCCATTACCCAGTGATGGCAAGCACTGCTAGGATAACGGCGAGCCCAAGCTGGAACAGGGTACTACATTACCGGCCACCATGCCTATGTAGTTATAGGTTGTTTATGACACGTAATAAGGATGATCATTTTATATCTTTAGTAGGCAGACCTCTTACCTACTTAACTTGTGTGAGTAGGTACCTTGTGTACGTAAACATAACTACCTTTATCTGTACTATATCTACATAAATATATTCCCGCATTAGTAACAAACGACGTTACAAAACAGCTATTTTCGTACCCTGTCCCTGTAAATGTTATAATGGAACAACTTCTACTATACTCGTAACGTAAGTACCTCATTGATACATTGCAAAGGTATAAATCCATTTGCCCATATTAGTCAAATGACCGAGCACGCCGAGAACGCGGTCAGACAACTTAGCCAATCCCTAAAAACCTAGAAATATATTACTCAATATGTTCTAACACATTTCCTGCGGCACTGCTGCCCGGGAAGTGCCTAATTGCCCTCTTATTAGAAAATGAACCGTTCATAATCGTCGACGAGGTCTGTTAGACATGAATACTATAAATTATCTACAGTCGTTTAGTTCAATTTGAGCGTCATGTAGTAGTGTGGCCGGAGAGTAAAACGGCACAAAACAAACGTTGTGATCGTAAAATAAGATTTTATTGAGAAAATTCCGATCGAAATAGACACGAGGTACCAGGCATGCATAAATTACGAGGTGGTATGGTAGCGCTGAGTCAACTCTCTATCGGCATTCCATCGACGGCCTTGTGATCAGCCGGCGCGAATGGCTCGCCAGTAGTTGCCAGCGCCAGTCAGTTGTGTACTCTCGGCACAAACATTTCTAGTTCCTCTACCTGCCTTTGTTCCGGCTCCGCTTATTTGCAAACGTCGGGTATCGAAACTGTGACTTTGAATGGAATAAGTTACAACGTCCGCTACATATTACTTAGTTTACCAAGTAACTACCTGACTCACTTTTTTCTGAGAAATCTTTCACTGCATGTTTTAGGACCTAGTGGAATCACTGCAGCATTCTATATTGCATTAGGTTAGGTCATGTACTCTGTTGCGTAAGTGTATGGAGAATGAGTTTAGGATAATTATCTATCTCTTAAATGGTAAACAAACTTAAAACCTTTCAAATTATCTATGTCTATTCTAGATTTTATTTAATACTTATTTTATTTTATTCATGTAACTCACATTTTTGGTGGACTGTGTCCGAAACGAGGTTGAGAGAAGCAACTTTTTTACTAGAAGCTGGATATAATTCATATATTTTTTTCCAAGATTAACCGACAATGTAGAAAGAAGCCGACGCGGACGTGATCATAATATTGTTTGTAATCCGACAGGCAAAACCGCTCTTCTGCAAAAAAATGTAATCGGTATGGCACCACGCATATATAATAAACTCCCTAAGCCTCTTAGACAATTAAACGCTAATGCATTTAAAATTAATTTAAAAATTGTTGGTTGATAAATAAAACATTTTATACTATCCAGGTTTTATAATATTCAGGACTTTTTAATGATACATTTTGATTTAATATGATGACATAAGTTTAATTTTGTTTTTAGTCCAAATGTTTAATAATTATTATAGTTTTAGTATTAACAAATTTAATGACTGGTTGCTCCGTCTCAAAAAATTGTACGCCTGCAAAGGCAAAACATGGTGGAACAGAATGTTTAAGTCAACAACTATGTGCATATCATTTGTTATGTATCATCTACCCATGTTTATGCAAATAAATATATAAAAGAAAGGTATGTGCTTGTTGTATATTGATCGCACTTTGTAAGGTATAAACTTTTTTTATGTTATTAAATTACGGAACAAGCCCCTGGTGTTAGCGGTAGCCTCTGCCTAGAACAGATGCATTTCCTCACAAGTTACGAATTGCTCTGCGTAACCTTGAAGTATTATATGTTGTTACATCTCATGTGCATGGAACCATCACTACGTATGCTGGCTTCCTCGGTCTCATTCACAAAGCTTCAACAAGTTCGACTGCTCTTTAAAAAGTCAAGAAGCACATCTCAAACGTTTCTATAAGCAGATGTATACCTGATGGTAATTATATTTGTTATGTAAGTAGTAGTAAGGTAATACGATATCCGCAACCTTGTTTCCTTCTCTAATGATATGCGTGTGTGTGTACAATGTCAGATCTAATAATGTTTTGCTTTCTCAGAATGAAATCATGCCATACCAGTGTACGACGGACGCGCCGGCGACGGGCTCCTTTCATCGGAAACCCCGAAGTATGAATGAAATTTTTGTACTTTTTTATATTTGTATTGATCGCCGAAGTTATAGATAAATAAATTCCAGGTAAATATTGTACACGATTTATATTATTTGGCCAATCAGAGAACGATAATGGAGCTGATTACATAATATATGTATTTAAACTTTACCTATTACAATATTAAAAGCCAAATCTATTTGTATTTATATATTAATTCTGGTGCACAGCTTAGTAAGCTCAAGTTAATTTTCATTTGAATAAGCTAATAATAATTCTTAACATTAATTTCTTTGCGATGAAGTGATGACATAATCATAGTAATGACGCAAAATTACCACGGCAAGCGCGCGCGTAAATTTTGCAAATTTCCTTCGATATTTGTCACAACCCGCATGAAACTTCTCGGTTGGCGACCTCTCCTTAAATACTAAGTACAGTATTATAACCTATAACACTTATTATATCACGTGTGATGAGTTATGATGACCACTACAGCAAACGTCATTAGCGCGCAAGTGCTATAATAGGTACTACGTGATCAACTTACTCGTACCACTCGCGTGATGTAACGTACAATAACTGAATTATTGCACGTAATAACAACATAATTACAAACTATATGAGCCTAATACGCTCATTACTCATAATCCTACTGTGTCGTATTATTTGCCGGACATCTCATGGATTATAATTAAGTCAGTTTGAGAGCAGCAAAACAAATCTATCAAGGATTCAGATATACATTTAGACATTTCGTTACATTGCAAGTCAATATACTCGTAGTACATATGTAACGGTAAAATTAAACAAAATATGCAGCATTACTTAATAAATATACCTCTAAACACATATATGTGACTGCAAAACAAGTAATTAAACATTACAGTTCCTTACGCCTCGTCTCACTATCACTAGCAGCTCATTCTGCCCACTACGTTCTCCGACTAGGGCTTGCATTCGAATATTCGAATATTCGAATAATTCGAATATTATATTAGTTCGAATATTCGAATACTGACATTCGCAATATTCGAATATTCGATTAAAATCAAGTTAGATTTAGGCAATACTTGGTGTATGTAACTAACTCTAGAAGCTCGAGAGATTTATAACATCTCACAGAAACGAGACAAAGTTATAGAACCAATTACTAACTTAATTATGATTGCTTGATGTATACGAGTAAGACCTGTTAAGAATATTTGTGTACCTAGTGTACCTACTTACTTAGTCTAGTATCTACTTACTACCGTGTTACCGTTACTTACCGTGTTTATTTACTTCTTGTTGTGAAATTTATTAATAAGTAGGTATTGTTAAAATACCAACTCACCTAGATTTCAAAGACTGTTTTTTACTAAGAATTTGTGATTGTGTTTAATATATGTTACTCTAATTGCTAATTTTATTATGATTTCGTGATTTATAAAACCTCTTAAGTAGTTTGTGTAGCTACATACTCTAGTAACAACTTACTACCGTGTTACCGTTACTTGTAGTGTTTATTTACTTGTTATTGTGTAAATTTTTATTATAGATATTGTTAAAATACCTACTCACCTAGATTTTGAAGACCTTTTTTTATTAAAAGAATCTTTGGTTGATTATGACTGTAAATCGCCAATGCCAAATGCCTCGTTACGGCGACACAACCTTTTATAAATTTTATTTCAATTTGATATTTTAATTTGTTTATGCAAATAACACTTAAAAGAGTAAAAGCAGAGGTGATTCTAATAAAAACATAGTTTTTTTCTGTTATTCGAATAATTCGAATAGTACCCGAAAAAAAATCGAATATTCAAATATCAAAATTTTCGAATATTTGCAAGCCCTATCTCCGACGCAGTCATGTCTTCGTTCTTGAGCCAGCCTTGGGCAAATACCTACATTACATTTGTATAGATAAGCCTAGCCTTTGTCCCACCTTCCCAACGACATCCTAAAGCCTACCTAACACGTTAAGATGTCCGTCAGCATGTTAACAGGCACGGCACGGACACATCACAGTACGTCGGACTCAAATAAAAATAGAGTCAGTTTTGCAGAATTTGTTTTACTATAAAATGGAACTAATTTCAACACTAAAAAGTGTGTAGTGAAATTACTTTTTGAAAGCAATATTATGATAGTTAAAAAGTACATATTATCGGAATATTGTGCGCTTGGTACCTACTTACCGCCTTCGACAATTTAATACTTTTAGTGACCCTTGCTACTTACGGAATCGATTGTCATTCACCGTCAATAAGGATATCGTCAAGATAGGCGAAACACTTTTCAGTTATTGGAGTTACTCAAAAACAGCTTGGCCGAATTTGATGAAATTTAAATGAGACCACCCCGGAATTATACTCTTTCAAAAAAAAAAAGAATTTTGAGAATCCGTCCACTATGGGGAAGAAATCGGGGTTACATAAAAAAATATAACGTCTTATAAATCGATGAACGCTGGCTGCACGCACGAAAATGTATGATTCATTGTCACGTTCCGCCGGAGCCGAGCGTGCAAGCGAGAGCGCGGAACAAGCGATAGAGAGGCACGATCGGTCTAAGATTGTCTTCGGCTTGTCATATGAAATCACGTATAATTATCGTCCGTAAACCCACTTTACAGGCAACCATATTATGAAGTCGGTTAAAATAGTGTGATTGTGTTTACCTGTCCCGCGACTAGTGCGCCGACCAGAAGCACCCTGGCGGCGCGGTGCACCTCGAGCAGCGAGCCCGGCAGCGGGGCGGGGGCGCCGGCCGGCTGGAACCACACCGCCGCCCCCTCCGTCCACTCCGCGAGCCCCCCGTCGCCCGCCATCCTGGAACAAAAGTAAACAACATGTACTTGTCGTATAGTAAAGTTTAGGTAGCTACAATGTGACTAGTCATGCAAAACTGTAGTTTGGCATTTGTTTGGCGCCACCGCTCCCGGTACATATCATACGTAACAGTTACTACAGTACTGCCACCGTCGGGCAATATGTACATATCAGAGGTAGTTTAGTAGGTCGTTGGTGGTAGTGCCACGCTGTAACTCTGTGGGTTACAGCCAAATGGGCCAACACGACCGAGGAACACTCACACATAACACCGACGTAAAGTAATATAGCTTGCTATTGCGTTTCAGTCAGTCTGTGGGAGGTTCCGGAGGCTCGATTACCCCCCCTCTCCTTTCCCCTTAACCATCCCTCATCTACAAACCCCTTCCCGTCCTTCCTCAAAGGTCGGCAACGCATCCTCGAGCCCTCTGGTATTGCGGATGTCCGTGGGCGACGGTATCACTTACCATCAGGTGAGTTGCTTGCTCGTTTGCCAACATATCCCATGATAATGGTGCCTATAATGTTATTATTTATTCTGCAAATGATAGTCTCGTTGCCGCCGCAACCACTGCGACAAGTCGTCGGTGTGTTTGAGCTTTTTTTTTAAATACCACTACATACCTACATACTACTAAAATACACTATAAATTTATTGAATTTCCGAAGTTATTCTGTAGTTAATTGGGTATGCATTAAGGAGTCTGGCAGACCGCCTGAAGCAGACTGCAACCTACCGACGTTGGTTGGCCATTGCTACCTGATATTTTAGTATATTATTATTTACAATTTTATTTTATTCTATTTTTATTGTTTTTTATGGATAATGAATCTGAAATAATGTCTTATTATTAAGAGGAGTGGCATGTATTTTAATTCTTTTGTCTTACATACACTCACTTTTATGTTCATAAGAACCACACTCGAGACCTGTTTGTGTTTGTAAGCTAAGTCTAAATAAGTTTCTATATCGTACGCAAGCTTTGAGTTACAATCGAGGTCAGATCAAAATTATTATTCTGTGCTCCTTCTGGATCATTCATGTATTTCTCTATGGTTGTAATTTGTTTTGTGTACTCAACAACTTAAAAAAAATACCAGTATGAATAAGTAATGAGTGAGCTCAACTGCTCATTCTCAAAGTCCATCAGTATTTTCCTACTAATGTAAGCAGCAACCTACCTACTATGACCTCATACTTAAATAGGTAGTAGGTACCTACTTATCACGATCTCGATGTGAAGCTATATCTCTGTAATCACCACGCACTGTGTTGACACTGTTGAAGTGAAATGTACACAGAGACATGGTTGTTGTTGCTGTGAGACATTGCGTGGTCAGAATGGAAAGGACACAGCAGTAGCAAGGTCGCTGATCTTGGTACCAATTAGGCCTTATCAGATCGCACGTCCAGTATACTCTGTCAAACGTTGGGCACACATGTAACAAATTGTTCAACACATCGTTTGTAACACCGTTGCATTTGTCTCAGAAAGATTAAACAAGTATTACCAATAAGTTGACCAAAATAATTATATACACTTTGAAATTAAAGAGACCAATATAATTGCACATAATTTAATACTTAGTTCGTTTAAAATTACATAGTAGTTTAAATATTACAGTTAAATATCACTTACACAACCAGACACAAGAAATAGGGCCGTCGTGCTTATTTCATAAGTAAATAGGAGATGGGAAGGGGTAGCCGCAAGAAGGAGGTAGGCCGCAAGGAGGGGGAGGAGCGGCTTGGAAACAAATAGGAGGGGGAGGCGGGGCTTGGATGCAGAACGGTTCCAGTGGAGGAGGCTGAATGCACATCGGCGGTGGAGGCGGCGGGTGAATGCAGACCGGCGGCAAGCCGGGCGGCTGCACTGTAATGGGAGATGGCGGCGGCGGCTGGACCATCACAGGCGGCGGACACGGAGGTTGAAGACTGATCGGGGCCGGCGGCGGAGGTTGCACCATCATCGGCGGTGGGACAGGAGGTTGCACCATCATCGGTGGCAGCGGAGGCGGCTGGACCGGCATGGGCGGCGGCGCAGGCGGCTGCACGAACATCTGCCCCAATGGCGGCGGCTGAATCACGATCGGCGGTGGCGCTGGCAACTCAATAATAATGGGAGGTGGTAGTGGCAAGTCTATGATCATTGGCGACGGACACGGAGGATTTACGTACATCGGTGGAGGTACAGGAGGATTTATACACATGGGAGGAAGAGGGGGTGGGTTGACGCAAATCGGAGGAGACGGCGGCGGCTGCATTGTTATCGGCGGCAAAGGTGGAAGAGAGACGAGAAAGGGTGGCGACGGAGGAGGTGCTACGGTGATTGGAGGGGGACAGGGCAGCTCTAGCATTATCGGGGGTAAAGGCGGTGGTGTCACGCAAAACGGAGGGGGTGTAGGCAGGGTTACGTATATTGGTGACGCCGGCGGCGCGGGCAGAGACAGGGGAGTGCAGCACGGACAACCTCCAGAGCAGGAGCAGTACGGGTCTCCTGTCAACGCGTAAGGGGACAAGGCGTAGGGCGAGGCGGCAGGTGGCAGAGCGTATGCCTGTAGGTCGTAAGGCGAGGCAAACGATGACAGAGTGTAGGGTGGTAACTCGTAGGGCGAAGCGAACGGTGGCAGAGCGCAGGGGGAAGCCACCGGTGGCAATGTGAAGGGCGACGCGAGCGGTGGTAGGGCGTACGGCAAGCCAGCGTAAGAAGGCGCCGCGTATGGAGACACTGCATAATATTGCCCGGTTGCTGTCCCCTGTAACAAATACAGACACGTTAGTACATAATGTATACAGCACGAACGTATGTAACTATTCTATGGCCGGTAGTCCAGATAGACACAAACTTGGGTGGGGATTTGACAGCAAAATGCCGTACATGATTTAGTCAGATCTGTAATAAAGCTTAGATTCATTACCGAGTGTTCTTTGGAATACGGCATACAATGTTATAATTTATTCTGATTTATTTCATGTGAAAATTTTAACTTACCAAAATTGATAATATAAGCAGGATCATATTGTTCTCCGTCTCCATTAGTGGCCGATGTACAACTCCATTGTGCCCCACGGTTCAACCAAGTTATATATGAGAGTGTTACAACAACTTCAATTTCAGTATCAGTACGAAATTCCTTAGCATCGATATTTGTTGACAAATATCTGATAACATTTAGTTTCCGTATATACAATACAGTCCAATTTCACTTAACACATAAAGAAAAACAGGTAACATAGATCTGGTAGAGATAGGTCACGTGTTGAACTTGCGCAAAGATAAAAGATAATTAACAAATAGTGATTGTAAAGACGTTATGTAGGTGCTACACCGTTCCGCGGCGGTGTGGGACACACTGATGCAAATTGCTAAATTAGCAATATCACAAGTTGAGTCACATTATTGGTGGAACAGGAACAAAAGAATTCAAATAATTGGCTCTAAGTAAATGAGAATATATTTACTCATGTGCTGTAATCATTGAAATTTAATCGTTACGAGAGGGACATATTTTAATTCGTGGACGTGTATGTACATAACATTATTTATGTACCTACCTACCTAAATATTATAATTGAATAAATGGTGTAACTACCTGTGTCAACATTAAAGTCTATAAAACATGGCAGGTATATCACACCAACAACAATATCATAGTTATATGTATAGTAAACATAAAACTCGATGGAAGTTTTGCTAGTACAAGCGGCAGTTGCATGAAGGGGTTAGCTTTTACGGGTAGATCTATATATATATACATTACGGACTTCGGTATATGTCCAAATTGTGACAATTTATGGTATTTTTATGTGATATATATTTCGTTTTTTTCTTTACTAGTCAAAATTCATGATTTTACAACGGCAAGCAAGCACCTACCCATAATATATTGATATACTGTATTTTGGCGGCATAAATGGTCGTAGTTTTTGAATTATTAATTTAGATTAATTTAGCTCGGAGAGAACGTACGTTAAAACAGAGTTTAATAACTTCATTTCAAGACTAATTATGTACTCGATAATTGATTGTTAATCGACTATTCGATCGCAGTGATTTCATATTCCAACGCTAAATAGAAATCATTTATGACAGAGCTGTTAAATTAATCGCTCTCAATTTCATCAGAGTAACACGTAAACATGTACAAGTACATAGCCGACGAGAGACTGCGTCAACTCCACTACCGCCGCCGCGCCGCAGCCACTCGCCAACATAACGACTCCGCACTGCACGGACGTACAGCAAACGGCAGGTTTCACTTTCCATAATCACATGTTTAGCTTTGGAGTACGGCGTATGCGACTGATGATTTAAAGTTTGTTAATTAGAACCTAAAATATTCTACCTGTTTTTTCAGCTCAATCTTGGTTTCGACGGAGCCAGATATAAGTTACCTATACTATACCTCGCGTCCTAGGAACCAACTTGTCGACAAAAATGTCGTAAAATCGGCAACTTAATTTGAAGCAAACCACAGGTAAATAATAAGAACATCGATACAGTAATTTTCATGTGATCAGTAGCATCTGCTTTTAGCGATACCAAACATGACAATTTTAGAGCGGAAAATTCATATCCTCAGGCGGGATTAGAAATACGTAAGCCGTCAACGAATGTTAAGCGAACAAGTATTCGTATAGTTAGGTGAACAATTTAAAAACGCAGCGCTCTTCCACGTGCAAAGTAACAATAAAATGATCTATGCCACCGTTGAACTACATAAATGATCAATACAATACCGGCCAAGGCAAGGCGTGAATATGGAATAGGTAACATAAATAAATTTACTTTCGCTTTTATAATATTGAGGGATATGTACCAGGCTATCATAAACTAGTAAGTGGTTGTTACTATTAACCGGCAAAACACTCACGTAGGGATCGAATACGTCTCGCCGGGTTTCGAGTATGTCCGATGCTCATCTTCAGGGCTAGTGCGTAGCGGGACTGCGAGCTCCTGGGCCACACCACAGTTCGTAGTACGAATGCGATTCGTATAGTAAACGTGAACAATTGAAAAACGCAGCGCTCTTCCACGTACAAAGTAACAATTATCTGTGCCACCGTTGTACTAGATTAATGATAGTTTGTACTAAATTAAATAGCTTCTCATCTACGATACGATTACGTTGCACTTACGAAAATGTTCACGCTAGGCCGCTAGGCCCGCTGTAACTATATAAATAATAATACCTACATTTCCAGTTTATACCTACTCTCGGCAAACTATATGTCTAGCAACTTATGAAGTTTCTGGTTACCTTGTGAATGCAAATCAGACATTACAAACATATGGAAATCCAACAAACATTAAATTAAGGTGGTTAAAAGGCATGTATTTATAGGGTAGTCAATAATCTGTTTGGGATAATGATTAACTACCAAAATAGATATGTTAGTGACAAATCAAAAAGATGCATCTGTAAATTTATAATTGCTTTTAATTTATAATTTATTTTACGTATCAAAATTTAAACTACCGCCTTACTTACGTAGCTACCTGTACTTATTTATTTTGCCAAGCCTTTTTGACTAAACGTAATTTTCGATTCAGATTAAGGTAACTTCCTGGACAATTCCGAAGAAAATTCTAAGGCTCGCCTAGTACGAGCTTGAGACCCACAAAATTTGAAATATGTACTTCATCAAGCACCTAAAGGTAAGCATTAGCCGAAATATTCATGTCGCCGACTCCCAATTTTATTTCCTTTATAGTTACCCAAACAAAAAAACACACTATATAAAATCTGACAGCGAGTGACCAACTTACATAAATTTGACCCTCATTGGCCGAAACCGTGAACCTCAACATAGGGCATGGTTGAAAAGTAAACCTCGAGCTGGCACTCCTCCGACCTGCATAGGGTTCAATGAATCCGGGAAACAATGCAACTTCCGGCTCCGACCAGACCAAACACATGGAGCCGCACACTACACGCATACTGATTGTAACTCGCCGGAATGTGAAACTCGCCATTTCCCCATGACATGTGAAGGTGATGGCTCTATCG
Source organism: Selenia dentaria (assembly GCA_917880725.1). Lineage (NCBI taxonomy): Eukaryota > Metazoa > Arthropoda > Insecta > Lepidoptera > Geometridae > Selenia > Selenia dentaria. Next base: position 42,299,454 of record OU862877.1, read on the forward strand.
AAAATGGCGGGGTTATATGGTGTTCGTATTCTGGGACCAACCTAGAGGTGAGGCTTTCTCGAACGCTTTTCGCTTCTGTAATTACTGATCATTTGGTGTCGAGAGAAATTCAAAACTTTACCCAGTGGGCGCGGCCCAAGATACAATCCGTAAAACGCTATGTTCTCCGTCGCGCAGTAACTAGTTACTGATACAAACTTGAAAAAATAGCAAATAAAAACGACAGCAAGAAATCTTTCGTTTCACATTTCTCAATATTTTGAGCGACAACTACTATATTTTCTACCGACTTTCAAAAAGGAGGAGGTACACAATTCGAATATTTGTTACCTCATAACTTTCAATAGGGTGAACCGATTGTTTTTATGTTTGAAAGCTCGTGCTTTCCGTGTGGTCTCATTTAAAAAAAGTCATCTAAGTACCTATCTCTATGTATAGTGAAAGTAGTTTAGGTTACTACACATAGGATATAATATTACTAATTCCCTAAAAAACATTCAATACAACATCTGAGTAATAAACAAGTACAATTTTAAAAATTTAATACCGACTTCCATTCTATTCAGTTATTGGAGTGTAACTCAAAAACTACGTGACCGAATTTGATGAAATTTAAGCAGGACCACACGGGAGGCACCAGCTTCTAACAAAAAAAATTGAGAATCGGTTCATCCTATCGAAAGTTATGAGATAACAATCATAAAAAAGAAATATATAAGGTCGAATTAGAATAGAAAATATTTTATTTGCGACATCACAATGTAAATGTATAAGAATATAGAAGAAAATAGCACAAAACATGCAATTGTCACAAATTGGCACCAACTCAGCATAATACCAGCTGTTCGCCAGTGCTTATCTTAATTAAGTACTAATATGTATAATAATTAAGTACCTCCTCCTTTTTGGACGTTGGTAAAAAACAGCTGCAGCCTTTCTCATTTAAAATATTTACAACGTTATTAAACCGGAGAAGATATTTCATAAGCACGCTATCAACCGTTAGAAAGTGACCACGGCGATGCCAATACAAATTACATTCGTTTAATGGGCCTCACCACCACCATAGACGGCAGGGCTATACGTTACCCGACTACCTACTGTTCATGATGACGATAACTGATCACTGAACACAAACAGTTTGTAGTCGACGATAGCCCATGGGATAATGAGGGCGTCTGGAACTCGACCACTGCCGGATCGATCCCTCCTAGAGCTTTAGTTTTCGGTGAAGGAAACAACGGAGGAAATCCACAGCATGGTGGTAGGGGTAGGGGTACCCCACCATCTTATACCAAATAGATCTTGGTATTTCTACAACTGGGATTATGTATCACCTCTTAACCAAAAACTATTTTAGTCACTTGCATAAACACTTTTGATATATATATATGACAAAAAAAAATCAAAGCATTTTAACGGAGCTGTCTCAAAATAAGTATATATATATGGGTATATATATATACATATACATATATATATATATATATAAAATACTAGCAAACCCTGCGAACTCCGTTTCGCCACCAGATGGCTTCGTTTTATGTAACATTTCGTTTGGCGCCATCTACTTAAAATATTGGTTTGTAGTACATGCTATGTATCAGAGATGGCGCTGTATCTGAAAAAAGATTTCCCCGCTTTTCTTTTTAAATTTTTCCTTAATTTTCTTTACTATAAACCTCACGGAGCCCGAGACCTTTCCAACGAATGCAAAACCGTGGAAATCGGTTCGTGCGTTCTGGAGTTATAGCGTCAGGAAGGAAAACCCGACTTATTTTTATATAGTAGATATAAAATTGTCCTCATCTCAAACGAGTTTTAATTCCCTCGTTACACTCCGATACTATTCCAATTTGCTTAACTCTAAATTATAAGGTTAATTCGAATCCTTCGTAGTACTCATTTTATTCAGGCGCGCGTTACGAAATGTACTGCTTTACCATATGCATATCTACTCTTACTAGTGATAAAAGAATGAAGCTGTGGGTCTAGCACGAATAACTGCGTAAGTGTAACGTTCACGTGCAACAGTACAAACTGTCATGTATCTAGGGCAACTGGTACACAGATAACTCATAGTTTGTATGACGAAGTGTGACACGTTGACGCTCACGATACGAACATTTTTTCGCGAATTATTTGTTGGCCTCGGTACCTAGGTAGATAGATTAACTCTTTATTGTAACACCACATTACACATAAGTACATTTCGATACAATTGTATACACAAAAAATCTTACTACAATAAAATGCTTAAAACTAAGTGTCACAATGGGCGGTCTTATCGCTCAGGGCGATCTCTTCCAGACTGCCAGGATTCATAAAAATGTTACCAGCAGTAGAGCCTCTTGTCCTCTTCTACCAAGGTAGCGGGTGCAAGCAATGTCTCACAGTCCACAGGTCACGACACTCACGACCCACGTGACGTCATCAGTCACGTTGTTATAGGCAAACGTTGCAGCCCAGCATCAAGTATATGCCTCTTGCTTGTTCCGTTTGCTTATATTATGTGATGTGGGCTGGGAAGGCTTGACCTTTTTTTAACTTCTTTGTTTACTTTTCAACATAATCATAGTTGTTTTGCCTGAATGCTGCGATAGATGACGCTTCTTCATCTGACAGTACTGGCCGAGCCCCAGGGTCCAGTACCCCTAGCACGGGGCGGAGAAAAATAGTCTTTCCACCCTTTTTATCCACCTGTCAGTGGAAATATTTTTCTTCTCCACCTTACAGAGCACGGCAACCGGGGAAAGAGATAAAATGTTTCCTTTTGTCGTTTCTCGTAGACAGTATGTCCCGCTACTCCCGCTATAGAGCACGGACTCGTCGAAACGTGGATATAATTCTCTCCAATTGAAATAACACGGAGAAAGATTATCACCTTCTTCGAAGTTGGTGGATATAAGTTTTTTTTTCATTTAAATATGCCTCGCGCATATTATTATAATTATATTTTGTTACATCACTTTAAATGGCACCTACGAAGTACAAACCACAGAGAACGCTACTCCCGCCGTTTATCCACGTGGATAAACTATCCTCTGGCGTTGCCGTGCTCGCAAGGGAGATAAAAATGACATGATGGAAAAGATTTCTCTCCTCTCCAAGGGGATAAATAGTCCACTGCCCGTGCTAGCCGTGCTGGAGTAAGTTCGCAAGAATGTTTAGAAAATGCTTTGACAGTTGTAAAGCAGACCGTTTTGGCAAGACTTGTTTGTTATGAGGCAATAATCCCACCTCTACCAGCAACTCTACTTTAACCTTTTAATGGAATTTCCGTGAAAGTAATTCTAGAGGAAGTTTCGTGGTATTATTGGCCGTAGCACGAATAGTTTAGGAAAAGTATTCGTATCGTAAACGTAAAGTAAAAAAGTAAGTAAAAGATGTAAAAGTAAGTAAGTAAAAAAGTAAAAGTAAGTAAGGCGCGCCGCGCTTCGCCGTACTAACTATGAGTTATCTGTGCCACAATCGTGTTACTATTTTTTAAAAGATAAAATTCTATTGTCAACCATACGATATATACAATAACTGATTTTTACCCAATTAATAGAATGGAAGTCGGTATTAAATTTTTCAAATTGCACTTGGCCACTATCTGCTTTCCCACACATTCGCGAGGTATAAACAAAATAGTTTGCCCCCATGCAGAACACTTATTGTTCTAACATATTCCGAATTCGTTCCAAATCCATTATATTCGGAACAAGTCATCTCAAAGTCAATCTTGCTAATAATGATATATCAACAATGCTGAATTATAAATTACAATCGCAAGAAATGCTACGGTCGGTCGCGTTTCGGATCCGAACTAATAGCTGTGGTATATCCACTGGCCTGCTAACACGCTTCAAAACTGCACACACCTTCAGGTTCGTGTACCGTGATCTTATGGTCCTGGTCATGTCTATTCAAATTTTATCTGCTTATGTGTTTTAGCAGAAGCGCTCGCGGTGGAGCTTGACTTGGCGATGTTAACCGATCAACAAGTTAAGCAACGCAAAGTCAGGACTTGGATGGGTGTGTGCTAGTGGCATTCAACTGATCGCTTCCGTGCTTCGGAGGGCACGTTAAGCCATCTGTCCCTGTTGTGTGTCTTAGCACAACAGTCGTTGGCTATGTCGAAGGCCTTCGGGCGGCCTGAAAACTTCGACATGGGTTGGCCACTAGCCTATTCACAAGCCGCACTGGACCGTGTTGTGGATTATGGCCCAACTTTTCTCTCTGAGAAGAAGGCTAGAGTCCCAGCAGTGGCCACATAATGGGCTGATTATGTAGCAAACTTGTATAATAACTGACAATAACCTATTTGTCGGAACACGCCAGTAAACGTGTGGAGTGGACGTTGTTTTACCGGTCGTGGCTTAACGAGCCATTAAAAGATTTGTCTATCACACCCGGCACTCACTGCACCATCTCTAAGTGATGACGATGATTATAAATCAAAGTAAATAAGTACGTGAACTCACAATACATACGAGTATGCTATGAAAAACATGATGTTAATAAACAAAAATGTATAAACTGTCCAATATCGGGTTTTAATCATTTATACACTATAGCAATCAAAAGCCAGTTTACACAGAACCGGTGCCGTGATTGAGAAGTGGATTTAATCACGCATCTTTTCTTCTATTATAATGTCTTTATCCATAATGTTATTCTCGTATATAACTGTAAAACACGAGTTGAATAAAGACGTGGGCTCGTTCTCCTACATCCTACAAGTGAGCCACCATATTGGGCCAGATAATACTGCCGACCAAATAACACCTCATATTTAGCTCCTTTCAACAGCTCGCGATAACTTTCAACAATCTTGCGGCTATCTACAAAAAAATCTATTGTCATAAAATTGTTGTTTAAGTTGTCGTGATTACAAACATTACAGACAGACGACGTCACAGCGAGTGGCCTCAAGTGGCCGGTCCCGTTACTGTCGGCTCGAGTTGTGACACATTCGACGCCTCGGGCGGGCGTTACCGGACCGCCAACCGGCCGCGCCGCCAGCCTGCCAGCCGGCCAGGCCATTCAGCACACACCATTCAACTGTCATAACTGCTCTAGCACATCTAACTGTTTACATATGAGCACTGTTACCTCATTTTCAATAATTACGTTATAACTGGTAGTAACGAGCGTATTGGTTCTGTTTAAGTGACAAAACGTTAATGCTCATACAGTGGCCCGAGCACGAACATTTGCTAAAGTGTAACGTTTACGTACCGTTGACGTATACAGTACTAACTATCACTTATTTAGTAAAACTGGGGCACATATAACTCATAGTTTGTACAGTATATGTCAACGATACGATAACAATACACTTTAGCAAATGTTCATGCTCGGGCAGAGTTAAACAATCAGTAAAATTACGGAGGCATGTAGTACCTACATATTTATAAACACTGCCTTACATCACACTTACACTAACAGTAATTGAGTGTGTATGTTTGTTACTGGTTCACGCTTAAAGGATTTTAAGTTAAATTGGAACGGTAACTTTCAATTATTATTAGAGTGAAGTGATGTTAATGATATAAGTAAGCACCAGTAGGTACATTACCTTCTCACTATATCGACGAGATACCTACGTATAACCATACAGTGAATATTTGTTTTCGTGAGAATTCTATTTATTTATTCGATTTCTTAGTACGGTATTATTGTTATTCAGCAGTACGAATACCTATAAATACATATTAATAGCAGTGTTGATTTATTGTGACCATTTTAAATACAAAAAATACTTCTGACAGAATATCTTGAAACAGGATGGTACGAGTAATGCATCTAGTCATGTAAATGAAACGATAAACGACGTTTTATATTTGATACAAAAGTGGCCCCACATTTTTGGTATTCAATCATCACAAATTCCAACCAGACCAAACCCTAATGATCTTTGCTGTACTGATGTTCAATTGGAATTCAGGTTCGCCGAAACAAACTAGACCGGCACAATAATTAGAAAACTATTTGCGAACAATTAAAATGCGGACAACAACGATTTCAGCTAATTAAACGTTGCTCAACTTCACGGCGATTACGAGTGTTATCGAATAGTTAAACAAATTAAAGGTTATTACATCAGCCATTATCCACATTTACGCAAATTAAATACATTTAGTGAAGCAGTCGATATCAAAGTACCGCGATAAGCGTGAAATGCCAAAGCTTATTAGCGAAACTTCTGAGACAACAACAAGAGAGACAACAGAGGCGGCTAAAGAACATTCAAACAAAGGTACTTATAATGTACCTACATTTGTAACAACTTTAAGCAATGATAGTACAAAGTAGTAAGTGGGTACAAATACTTATAAATGATAGCAAAATGTTGGTATAATGTGATCATTTCAAAGAGAAAAAATACTTCTGACATAATATCTTGAAACAGGATGGTGCGAGTAATGCATCTAATCATGTAAATGAAACGATAAACGACATTTTATATTTGAAAGGCAGGTTTCTGAGTTCTCGATATTTTGGCGCAGTTACCTACATGCACCATATTCACGGGTAGAATGCAGATGCGGGCGGTCTTTTACTACGGATACCACTGGACTTCCACTGACATCACTGGACACCCGCATCTTCAGTCTACCCGAAGGTCAATCGCCGCTTTTCTCGTGATCTATTTAACATGTGAATAAATATATGGAGCAATAGACCACCTTCGATTCGACCACATTATCACCGACCGTCAAGATGCTCAGAGTTCAAACGCTATATAATTAATATAAAAATAATTAAAGATCTATATATAAGCGTCCTTACATATATCTTTAAGATTTTTATTATCATCTATGTACGTCACCCGTACACAATGTTCACCCTTTTAGTGACCCTTGCTACTAACGGGATACCGTCAATAACGATATCATCATGATAGGGGAAACACTTTTCAGTTATGAAATTTAAATGGGACCACCCATTTAAATTTCATCAAATTAGGTCCAGAAGTATACTCCTCGGAAGTATACTCTACCAAACAAAAAATGAATTACAAAAATGGGACTACTCTGTAAAAAAAAATTGCGTGTCCATGCTTTAAAAATATCCTTTTGGATGTCGGTTAAAAAGATGATGGATATAAGAGAAAGATTGAAACGGAAGTGGACCGGCCATATTGCACGTATGAACAAAGACAGGTGGACTAAACAGATAACTACATGGAAGGAACCTGTAGGTAGAACTGGAGGCAGACCGGCGCGGCGGAGAGATGGCTCGATCTGATTTTGAAAACAGCGGGAAAAAAATTTGATTGATAGAGCGAGTGATACAGACAATAAATTTAATGTTGCCTTATGCACCCTTCGAAATCCGTAGCATAGCCACAGGTAGACGACCATAAGAACGTAACCCCCACACTATTCTTACGGCATTAAGTTCTATTCGGCAGGTAATCTACTCGTGCACCGTAACCTATGTGGAGGAAAATGGAGGATGCCTTTACTCTACAGAGTTACTCCTTAATACGTTAGTAGAGAAAAAAAAAGAATAAATGTATTAAAGTAATAATGAAATTTCAATTGAATGTATTCAAGGATTGTGTCACAATAAGTAGAATAATTATATTATTAATACATAAACTGCGTGATCCTTAATCATATTATCAGGGTATTCATATAATATTATTTATTATTATTCCTTTTATTCAAAATAAATCACGGATTTCATCCGGTCCTTTACAAAGGCATAAGTGGGGCTGTAGCCAACACTTAGAGGCCTGTTTGGTATAAAAATGCAGAGTATCAAAAACAGAAAGAATGTTGGATGAAGGGTAACATGGTACTTATAACTATTACAACAATGGGTAAAATGGCCAGGCTATTGATATGAAGTTATTAGTGATAAGGAAGATAGTAGGATATGGAAGAGACTACGGCACCTGCCAATTTCAGTCTCATTTTAAAATTTTTGGGCAGGTGGTGACTTGCCATCCACTAAACGGGCCCCCCATAAAGACCACCAAGGGTGGTGACAAAAGGGGCAACGTTGGTGTGGATGGCTAAAGGGTGTCGAGAGGTGTGCTGCGGTTTCACTAGAGCGCTACTACCGGCGTTATGCGCTTTAACACTTCCATCCTTGGAGCTTTTTGTTACTTGCTCTTGCGTCTCCACCCCCAGACGGCCAATTAAGGCAAGCCGGAGGTAAGGGGTCTCATTTAGCCCCAGGGAGAATCAGGGTCCGCGGTGTCGCCACTCACCGACGGCTCGCCACAAAGCCGCCCCTGCGGTATTATTATTATTATGGACATAATATGTGAGAATGCAAAGGATATATTCGTAATAAAAGCAAGCGCATGCTACTGAAAAACAAGCATAGCTTAACTAAAGGCTTGTTCGAAAATGTATTAACTACTGTATGAATTGGAACTCTGCCTAATTTTTATTTCTAAAATATAATTATAAAAATATCATCATAATATATGTCATAAATAACATTTATTTATAAATTACATATTTAAGGGGCTTTGTCGCTGAGCGACAACACCGTACAAAACATAAATTCATAACACATACTTCAATTTATATTTATTTTTTTATAATTCATGAGAACTGCAGGATCGCCTCTTGAAAATAATTGTTGCTAAAACATTTTAACTTTGCATTGCATCATCTAAATTAATAAATCTAGCGGCAAACAGAACAATCTCAACAAACGCAGCGTCCCAAGTGCTCCATAAATTGTGTTCTCATTCTCTTGTCACTTTTAATTTCATCATATTTCGTATTTCATTCGAAACGTGAAGAATTTAAAAAGAAATCTGCACGATAGTTTGAGCGCTCATTGCGCGTAAAATTCGCCAAATTAAGTGCCTCCGCCGAGCGTGAATTAAAAAGTGCATCATACGTAATGAATGGTTGAACGTCGCATATCTGATTTTATTCGGTTGCATAAGCGGGGGCTTCAGTGTGGGATCGAGGTCGCCGGGCTGCGCGGGCGCAACTGTGTCAGTGGAACAATAGCGTCTTGCTCTAGGAGGGGCGGTGCCAATCATATGGAAGACAATTGTTTTCTCCCGAGGCCTAGTTCAAATGACGTAGATGATAGTCTATTGCCCAATGGACCACAAACGCGTGTACAATGACAGATCTACATTTAAAAGGGCACAAAACGCTTGTAAGGAGTGTTAACCCGTCGCGTGTCACGCGTACACCATGTAACGTACACAAAAAAGTTTCAAGCCATGTCGCGCACACACAAAGTGTATACACATTTCTAGATCTCGAGTTTGTAACTAATTTTATCAGATCCAATACACTCCACCGGTATAAACTTGCTTTTAGTTGGTCAAACTATTCAAGAGTAGTATTTTTAATTTTAACTTTTGTGCGTAGTTCGGAAAGAAACCGAAAAACAATAGACATTGGACGGGTTAAAAACGTTTTGTGCTAATTCAATACAACATACTATATGTAGGAACCAAAGAAAGACTAGGTATATATAGGTACAACCTGTTGACAAATGGTACAACTATCCCTCATACGCAAACTACCCGTCGAAAACCAACTGCTACGAGTAGCAACTGCGGCTGACTGACTGGGAGTTAGTCAGTTTGATTTTGGATTTCCGCGGAGTAGGTACGTAACTTACGCAAGGAAAAATAAAAAAGTATTAAAAATATGGCTTATTACTCGGTGAAAAAATGCCGAAGGAATACCAAGACAGGCTGTGCAAAGGACGGTATATCAGTCCAATAGTTAGTTATTTTCTTGTCGAAATCAGAGAAACTTACCTACATCAATTCCGAAATTATACACGAAAATTGAAAAAACAACAACGCGTTGATGTCTTTTGTTCTGTCTTTATCTGTTTTTGGTTTTCTGTTAGATCAGACATCCCAGATACAAAATCCTAAGAATCTCTCGGTCTGCAAGTCTTTTTAGTATTTTAAAGGATTGCCATCTTGTTGCATTTTACCATATGAAAAACCTATGAAGATTATATATAACCTATTATATATATTATATATATATTTATATATATAAGTATATCATTGGAAAATTTCCAAAAAATGCAGTGCAAGTACCGTAATAGTCGTTAAATTTTTCGAGTCGCTAAGATCGATAAAAAATCGTATCGCCCCTAACAAGAATGGAATTCATATCGACGACTAATACGATCGTCAAATCGTCGACTGTATATCGATTATTATGGATTGTTTGCATTCCACAATGCGTCCTTCAATCATTTGAAGATTTCTACGAGCATTTCGCTCTTCTACGATCAAAAGAAGATTGAAGTCAATTTTTTTATTGAATACTAGCTGCGCCCCGCGGGTACACCCGCATGGTGAGGGATAAAGACTATGTTGATAAAAAATATCCTATGTGTTAATTCAGCGCCCCATCTACCTCCATGCCAAATTTCATCAAAATTGGGTAAGTCGTTTGAGCGTAAGAGAATAACAAACATCCATTCATCCATAAATACAAACTTTCGCTTTGATAATATTAGTAAGATCAAACGCAACTAAACGATTTCCCCATTCCTGTCGCCTGTCGATAAGCTATATCGAGGTCATTTTCAAAGCTGACAAAACAATCGGTAAAATCAATTAAATAGATGATCTCAAACGCAATTCAACAGTTCCATGCTAGGGTTATCGTTGTAATCGTAAAAGCTTATAGAATTTGTCTACCGATCGCTTAATTTTGTTACTTACTTGCATGTTCGGCACAAGATCGATATAGCCAGTTTTTTCAAAGTATGACGAATTCAAGACTCAAATTATCGGTAATATCGATCGGTATGTTCAGTACTTGCACTGAATCGATAAAAAAATCTATATTATTATTGAACCTGCTCACAAAATTACCCGAGTAGTTGAGAAATGCGACCCGTACAGAACACCTGGACATCCGGACATACGGAAGCATTTTTGACCAAGCTACTGCAGAGACGCAGTCACTCGGTCAATTATTATAGTTGGTATTTGTTATTTAATAATGTAAAAAGTAATTCATAAAATTATTAATTAGAAATACAGGATTACTCACGTAATATTTATCGGATAGGTCGGATAGAACCTCGCTTAGCACTAAGCCAGTGCTAAGCGAGACGTCATCGACGCGGGCGTTCAGAACATTCCTTGAAAAACCACCGAATGTGGTCGAAACTATAGTCGGACCTATCCGATAAATATTACGTGAGTAATCCCGTATTTATAATTAATAATGAGTGAAAACCACGTTAGTTTTTATAACAAAATAATTCATAAAAGATTATAAGATTCCGTAAGCTCGGTTAATCATGTAAATGAAGATAACAATTTCACTGAATAAAATCTTAGATATATCTAAGAAAGTTATATGAACAGATGTAAGCACCTCTGATCCGCTATAAGAATATGTAATTATTCTTAATTCTGCTATAAAAGTGTTCATAATAATTAATACATTACTTACGACCGTATAACTGATGAAAGCATTCACTTGATATTATGAAACTATGAGCGGGAAACAACGTAACTAATCAACAGATATTATTGTCATCATTATCAGCCGGAAGACGTCCACTGCTGAACATATACCTTCCTCATAGAACGCCACTTGGATCGGCTATTCGCTTCCTGCATCCAGCGATTCCCCGCGGTTTTGACGAGGTCGTCGGTCCACCTAGCGGGGGGCCGGCCTACACTACGTCTTCCAGTGCGTGGTCGCCACTCGAGAACCTTTCTTCCCCATCGGTTATCAGTTCTGCGAGCGACGTGGCCTGCCCATTGTCGGCTATTTTTGAGAGCTACGTCGGTGACCTTAGTTTTCCTACGGATCTCCTCATCTCGGATCTTATCACGCAGGGAAACCCCAAGCATATCTCTCTCCATTGCTCGTTGAGCGACTTTAAGCTTGTTGATGAGGACAAAATTAAGGGATATTGTTGTGCCAACATTAAAACCGTTACTTTATCAATTATTGTTTATGCCATTAAATGACGAGACGGGCAAGTCATGCGCCTGACTTTAAGCAACACGTTTGCCCATGTCAGTTGCGATGCCATCTAGAGCTCGGAACAGTAGTGGGCACTGCACTGCGAAAACGCACTCGTCACCTCGAGACTTTGGATTCTGTGTCCCTATCGCTCAGTAATGTCACGTGCTACAGCGCCTTTCACATCCTAACACAGCAATGCCTACGCACTACGGCCTTTATTAATAAACGTTGCTTAAACATAGATTAGGCGTAACATGCTTTGTCTTGCTTTCACGCGTGACATTTACTGCAAGCGAAAAATTGACAGATAGATGCTTTAACTACTCCGGGTTTATTACAAGTTTATTAATAAGGCCGTACGAGTATTGCTTCGCGACAGAATATCCTGCACTGCGGTGGTACCTACCAAGACGGCCTGTTACAGAAGGCCTACCACCTAATACTCAATGTATTGAAGGACAAGTACCTAATCATAGCTAGTAATACAAAAATAGCAATTAGTCCTGAACATATTTCGCAATATCAAGTTGGACGTGTTGCCAGACCAGTTGGACAACCTGTCAGTCGACTGCCACAGTCCCTCGGATCGATAGAAGGCAACTCTTTACATTGCGTCGTCGCCAGTTTTCTCGCTAACTTCGGAGGTTTATTGGGAAGAATAAAAGTGTGAAGAAATCAGAGTATACTAAATATGCATTGTGACTATAATTTATATATTTATTTAAGTTCACAAAATATAGTAACATCCTTATTCAAAATATTTACAAGGGGCCGTCCATTAATCACGTGATGTTTCTTTAGTATTTTTAATCCCTTCTCCCCCCTGGTGATACGTGGTGAGGTTTAAGAGTAATCCCCCCCCTCCCCCACCAAAAATCACGTGTATATTTTATTAACCGCAAAGGATCTTAAAATTTTAGGAGATTACAGATACAGGTATTAAGTTCTCATTTATGTCTAGAAAATTAAAGATGAGTTAAGACAGAATTCGAGGTTTGACTCCTGTCCGAGGATGTGAAATTTTTTCTCTTAAAAATTAAATGTTTGGTATCGCTAAGCAGGCGATAGTGCTTCAAAAAAGTAATACTATAAAAATACACGTCATATCTTACTACACCCCCTCCCCCCTTGTGTCCCCTCCCCTCCATATTTCGTGATTTTTGCTGAAACATCTCCCCGCCCCCTTCAAGCCTCACGTGATTAATGGAGGGCCCCCAAGGGAAATATCTTCAAATCAATCCCAATACCTGGCAAAATGTTTTCATTTGTAACCATCTAGCTAACGTGTCCGTAATCACCAATACGATACACATAGTGTTGTGACGAAACATACCTAATATACATTATATTTGTCCTGATCAACTGACTGATCCATCAAACCAGAACCTAAACTGCTGAGGCCACGAACTTGACATTTAAAATTATATTACTAAAGGCACGTCCCAATAATCTATCTATCCACGGTTTACCTTACTACCGATAGCAATTTGACATAACGTCCATACAAATAGTGTCAAATATCTATCTCTAGTAAGGTAAACCGCCGAAAGATAGATTATTGGGACCGGCCGTTAGGAAGGATTTCGGAAACTTTCCAAAGTGCTTTTTTCTTCTTTGGTTGTGATAAATATACTTATTTTAATTGACATGTCTCTTTATATAAGTGTAATGAAGTTTCCGGTCATACCTATACCACAGGTTACTGAATAAGAACAGATACTTCACTCAGTAGAAAATTTCCAATACCTATTACGATAATTGCCTACTCCCTCGCGTCAACAACCACTGTATGCTAAAATGCGCCTAAATGCTCAAGCGTACAGCAGTGATTGCTTCGCACCGCGCGATTCCACAGTAATCGCAGGGCTGCCTCTTCGATAAAATTAAATTAACATAACTTTTTATCTATGTTATTGAGAACTGTGAATATGTTCTGACTTTTATGTGGCAGTTAAAAATTTTATCATTTATAAAATATTTAACCAACTTAAAAAAAAGGAGGTGATCAGACATACAGGCCAAACTGAGATGTTTGACTTTATGGTTTGTAGGTATGTATGTTTGTGCGCGATAATCTCGCGTTTGGCTAAACCGATATCGATGCGGTTTTCAGAAAAGGATTTGTTACATTTAGGAGAAAGTTTTAAAATAAGTATAATACTTCTTAGTTTGATGATGATCTTCGGAGATGTTCACTAGAAATGAAAAAAAAGCCTTAAAAAAAGAGAACCGACTTCAAATAAAGCACTAAGCCGTAAGTTATTTTATTAACGAGTGTAACACTCTCACACAAAAATACATAAACACTGCAGTTTTCGAAAGTTTTCACGCGAATGTCGATGGCCTTCAAAATAAAAAAATATATCTAGTTACTAGTTGTACATATCTAGGTGTATTGTACTACTACCAATTATCACGAATCAAATTTATTAAGATTAATAAATTTGATTCGTTTTCTCGCAACAAGTAACCTTACAACAGACGCGGCTTGTTCAAAGGTTTTCATCGGGCGTAAGAAAAAGAACTCTCGCTACACAGACTTAAAGCGCATTTTGATTCGTTACGAGCGCGTCAAGGACTTGTAGGCACATTTTTTGAAGGTCACGTCCGTGCTTTGCAATGTTTTATGAACATTATTGCAGTTGTTAGTTTAGCAGTTTATATTCGAATGTTTTCTTTCGAAGAGTGCATCTTCTGTACCTTGTACTATTAATTATTCTGTGGTATAACGTTTCTATGTAACAAAATTATGTAAATCTGTGTCTGAAAGGCAAGCTAATGCTTAGTATATACCCATTAAACTGTCAAATTCTAAGTGGATACCGGTGTCCGCACACCTACTGTCTTTTAATTATGTCTCTAATGACGGTATGTGAATGGAAAAAAATGTAAACGACAAAAACTAGTAATAATTTATCACTTACCTTTCTTCATTGACAGGTAAATGGAAAAATGTTAGGTGTTTATCCCTTCTTTTGCTTGATTTACACCCATCTACAGCACATAAGGCACCACACGGCATCGTAATACGCGTACGAACGAACAGCACTATTAAAATTGAACGGCGTGCGCGCGCTTCGCTTGCGAAAACCGCACTGAATTTGACCCGCCGGCGGACCGAGACCGCTCGGCTAGGCGGTAGGCACTTATAGCGCGCAAGTACATGGAGTGACGGAGGCCTGCCTATACCACAGATTACTGAGCACGCGAGTATGACCGTTATTGCAATGACACTTCCTTTGAGAATTGCATCGGCCCGTATAAGGCAAACCTGCATTGTCGCAGGCGTCCATGGCCCAGGACAAGGTTAGCTTAGCGCCCACAAAATAATTTTGAGCCCACGAAGATTTTATATTGAATAAGATTTATGCTTAGATTAATCTCGTGTAAAATTGGTCTCCTGTCAAAGCGCGCGCGCGGAGACTAACCATTAATCTAAGGATGTATGTTACATTTAATTTATACATTTTCGCATTATAAGTATTTATACCTATAATGCGAAAATGTATAACTAAAGTTGCGGATTGTTATCAGTTATTAATGATTTGTGACAATTAAATGTTCGAATATAGTACTTAATTATGTATTACTTATAATTATGCGATAGAATAAAAATCGCCGAAATGTTAGTTAAGTACTAGATTGATACGAGTACTTCACCGTCGATGAATATTATGAGAAAATATTATTTTTAAATATACTCGTACATACTACTTGTAGGTCGTCCTCCGGGGCTTGTTTGTCACCCGTGTGCTCTACCTAATACTCTTTTGCATGTTTTTTTATGTTTTCACGCCCCTGGCAGCCGCCCCTACGACATTGACACTTGACATTTTTACTAAGGAAGTATTTTAGAAACTTTCATCACGTGAAACGGGTTGTGATAAAAAACTTATTTTAAATGACATGTCTTTTTCCATAAGTGTCATGAATAGTGTGCCTAATTTACTGTTTCTGGGCATACCCATACTAGCACGTTCACGTCCACCCAAGTAGAAGTAATACTTTCGCAAAGTAGCATTACATTCTTCTTGTACAGTCCCGAAGGACCGGCAGAGGTGTAAACACCCACATATCATTATTATTATTACTCACAGACACAAATAATGACGAGTTCGTTAATATAGTTAACGTAATACATATAATTAGAAATAATGAAGATGAAATGCAATCTCTTAATGATGTGACCATTCCAAGAAACCATCAGTTGATTACAGCAAAGATGAGACTTATAACTTGTTGCCACGTTGTAAATCAAGCGGAGATGTACTTATGCGAAAGACACGCAATAAATCTATTACGCAACGTTATGTTGTTTGTGGGTGTACAAATTAATGTGTACGCGACGAGACAATAGACTGTGGGACGAGCTCGGATTTAGCCCTAAACACTCCACAATGGCACATTTGAACTTACTGAGCTACAAGCAACTAAAACAGCTAACAAAAGTGAACCTACTACCTCAATCAATACGGTTGTCGTAGATGTTCTAAATAAACCAGTAAAACAAGATCCATGTCGAGTAATTGAATACCACATTGAAGACTGTTCTCCGAAGCATGACAATAGGTGAGCAAGGTCAAGTTATGCTGGTGTTCAAGTATAAAAGTCAACAGGTAAGACAATGACTAATTCGTGGAGTCACATAGGTAATGATAGTCGTAAACAAGCGTTGCACCTAATAATAAAAAGACAAGGTTTGATTGAAATAGTAGCAAAGGGTAATGTCGATGGAGTATAGGTGTGGATGTAGAGAGATTCAGCATACCGTATCAAGCTGATAGCGGCGAACTGTCGTCTAAATGTTTCTATTGAATGTACTCGTAGCTCTGAAACTGCCCATTGTTTGAATGTAAATTAACAATGCTAGAGTTGCAAAGGCATCGTAAAAATTTAATAATGATAAAGAGGCACGCAAAATTAATTGAAATTTGAATGGTAAATAATAATTTTCGACAATTTAACGACTTGACTTACGTTTAAACCTTATGGTGTAGGTACTATCGGATACTTCTGGTTAAATCGAAATGTAGGTACCTATACATATAGATTCTGCCCAGAGCTAAATGAGTAAATAGGTCTTAGGTATTTTTATTTTACTTTTGGTAAAACAAATCGATCAGGACGTCTTCAGTTTGTGGGGTACCTATATTTCCCGAGCTATTATGAATAAGTCAGTGTTCCATAGCAAATTTAGCGCATTCGAATATATACATATACAAGGCAAGGTTAATATTTTGTATTCCTTACTATCCAACGTAGCTTTAAGTAATTGAAAATATTAATGAAATCCAGAAACTGTTTAAATTTTAAGCAATACAAGCAATCCTGAATCGAATCAGAATAGCCTTGGACAAGACATTAACACGTTTCTAAGTAAAAACCACTAACAAACAGCTCATACGCAATAATTCAACAAAAACGGGACAGGGTCGATTTCAAGTGTGAGAACAATTACAATAGTCGAATTGATATTAAACTCATAAGAGCTATTTTTCAAGAACGTGCCTGTGCTGAGAGTTAACCTCTGGTACACCAGATATTAGGCAATCAGCTGTGAATCTTGACTTGAGTGGAGAATTTGGCAGTTTGTGATTTTTCTCTTGATTTACGAAATGAAATTGATGGAACTATTTTATGCTAGCTGGTGCCCGCGACGTCGTCTGCGCAGGATTAGTACTTTGAGTATCTTCTCCAAGGCCATATATATAACGATACCAAATATCATAAGATATTTAGGCACTTAAGTAAACTAAGGTACTTAGTAAATCAATCAGTAAACACTAATAATAAACTACAGTACCTACGTACATACATTTTATTATATACCAAACTCACGAGACTTTCAATAGAAAAAAAGTCCACCAATAGTTTAAAAACTTAATTCAAAGCTAAAATTTTTAAGAACTATAGGAAATACATACATTCGATAGCAAGCACCAAATCACAAAATATAAAGGGAGTTCCAAACCTACCAAATGCAATTTCGAGAATTCTCTGTTTGCTTAAAATTACGTTCTGAGTAAACAAATTTTAATATGCGCTAACGCTTTCTATATGTAGAAATTTCTTTCTATACTAACAATGTGTAAGGAAACTGTATGATACCTTTAGCGTTTGTAAGTTGACCTACTGTAATATTATAAACGCGAAAAAGTTTGTGAGTATGGTATGGATGTATGTATGTGTGGATCATTGTTACTCTTTCACGCTCAAACGGCGGGGCCAATTTTGATGAAATTTGGTATGGGGGTAGATGAGGCGCTGAATTAACACATATGATACTTTTCATCATCATCATCATCCATCACCACGCGGGTGAAAAAGTGTAATATTCTTGGGCACAACACAGACAATATATGAAGATCTCCGCCTACGTCAAGATCGTAATGACAGTTCTGTTAAAGTTTGTATCAGTTTCTGATAGTTATGTTAAAAGCACGCTATCATTTTGACAGCTCGATACACGGAGACGTGCTCGGCGACCGTCAAGGGTGATGAAATGTAATGATAGTTTTTTTCCATAATGATTAATTTTATATTTATGTGGTTTTTGTTTGTGCCATTTTGGTGATTTTGGTATAAAGACAGATATGCTCTTGGAGAAGCAATAATAAGCTACTCGAAGTACTATCCTGCGCAGACGTAGTTGCGGGCACCAGCTAGTTTATTTATATATATATATGAAACTTGCTTAAACCTTGTAAGTATAGTCAAATACTGTATATGTACTCTCTCACATACTATTCAATTCATTTAACACATTATGTATTGAATGATAACTATGTACTTCACCTAATATACTTAGAAACTACCTTAAAATACTTGCAGGAAAAAAGTACCATACAAATGGTTAAAGTATTGTTATTCCCATCCCGTGCATAGCGAGGCACACACGCGGAGACATCCGGAACTTTCTTGCGCTTCCGTGAATCGTTCGCGACGAGACGCGCCGATTGATGGAAAGTTGTCGCCGCGCCCTCCGATACCGTTACCTGCCAGATTGCTCCATCCATCACCGAGATACTCTCGTACATACTCGTATTGAGTAACTGACCTTTACACAACGTTGTTTCTTGACATACACGCACTCTCTGATATCGTACGAGTTGTGTAATGCGCAAAAGCCGAGAGCATACTCAAATTAAAATTCATTTATTAATTGCTCATACAAGAAAATATACCGATGGAAAATTATTAATTATAGAACACAATATTTAACCAATGGGGTATGCAACTCATTGTGAGGTTAATGATTACTAATTAAAATTTTATTATATATTATTAATTATTATAAACATTTAATATATTAACAAAAAATATATCAATTGTTGTAATGTCACAAGCTAAAGTACTCGTATTATTGTTGAAATGTCATAAGAAAAAGTAGGTACAATACCTACATATTGAAAAGACAAAAAAATTTCTGTTAGATAGTCATTTAGACGTAACAAGTTTTGTCAAGTAAGAAACGTTTAATTTGTAGTTTAGTCGATTGGACGTCAAGGATATCTTTTGGTAAATGATTGTATATCCTCGGAGCCATACACAACACACTTTTATTTGAAGAAGCTGTCTGGTTAACGGGATAGCAAACTTTATTACAATGTCTGTCACTTCTATAGGTACTAAATAAATGTAAGTTATTACGAACAAAAACTGCAATTTCGTAGATATACACAGAAGGTAATGTCATGAGCTTAAGGTTCTTAAATACGGGTTCACAACTTTCAGTTTGCCCTAATTTTCAAATAGCTCTTAAGCATTTCTTTTGTGCCTTAAATGCCATCTCCCTTTCGCTACAGTTTCCCCAGAACATAATTCCATATCTAATCGATTATGCAACATATCCATGATATCAAGGGAGCTTTCTTTGGGCCACATTTATTTTGAAACGACACGTACATATTTGATTACATAAATAAAACGTTAATAACCATATCATTGTGAAGTTAAATAACTTTCTTGTAGGCCCGTGAAGGTACATATTATCAATCATCAAGATGCAACAAAAACACGCATCGTCCAAATTAGAAAATTACGCCAGATGTTCGCATAAACTTTCTAACTGTCGGTCGCTAACTGCGTAACCATTTCCCTATTATATTATAACGACTGCATTACGTACAGCGATAGAGATACATTCGAGCAATTGTGAATGAAATGGATGGCGATTTGTTACAAACGATTTTAATGAATCTCTTTTCTGTTATGTTTCTACCGCATGCTACTTAGGTACTAACCGGTCGTGATGCCTGCTCAACTGGTATCGTTCGAAGTGCTGCATACTGATGATGCGAAGTTCCATGAATGTTTTATAGAAACGTCAACACATTACAAGTTCCAAAACACTCTCTAATCTCACAAACTAGAATTTCGTGAACACAGCACACACCTCTGTGACGTTTCTCGTCTTTGCGTGCTAGTAGTAATTAAAATGTGAGATAGCCACAGATGATGCTGTAGTGTACTCAGCAGAAATAGCAGCCGCGGACACAGAATATATCATAGTAGAGAGGTAGAGAAGCACACATACTGCAGCGTATGCGTCTGGTCGCACGGGTGTGGCCGCTGCCGGCACTTTCTTTTCAACTCTTCAATTTATTACCATTTCGTATGGCATTTTCCGCGCAATTAACATTCGAGACAGTGGTGGCATATTTCTTATGCGTGGACTTTTAAGCAATTTGGAGATTTTAATCGAAACTACTAAATTGGACCACGATTTTAATATTCAAATATGTAAAATATACATTAAATTTGAATGTTTAACAAATTAACAATGCCACAGAAGAAATAATATGTAAGGGAACCCGACGGCGTGTAGTAAACATGGGCAATAACTCGAGATTGAATGACCAACATCCAACAAATGAGCACCTTCTTGTCACATATCCGCATAATGACGGCGTAGAGCCCACGATGACTATAATCCGATAGATATGTCGTCACGCGGCTGCGGGTTCCGTGGTAACGACCTAACTGTACACATTGACATGGATTTAGCTTCGGTGTGGTGCTGCTAATGATAGATTGCAGACCAGCAATGATGGAAGGAACTGTCACGTGTGACGTTCAAATTATGGTGGACGGGATCTGTTCAGCAGGTCTTTGAATTAAATGTGGAAAGTCAGACCACAGTGATAAATAGTGTCGAAATGTTCAACTGACTTCCGTATAACTTATTACAGAGTAGGTAGTCCGAGTTTGATTATAATTTTTGTTTGGTAGAGTATACTTCCGAGGTAGTCCCATTTAAATTTCACCAAATTTGGTCCAGAAGATTTTGAGTTACACTCCAGTAACAGAAAAGTGTTTCGCCTATCCTGATGACATTGTTATTGACGGTGAATGACAATCGATCCCGTAAGTAGCAAGGGTCACTAAAAAGGGTGAACACAAAATTTTACCCAAAAATGGAACCGCCTTCAACACCAAAAAGTGTGAAATAACTTGTTGAAATCGGTACCATGATAATTTCAAAAGCAGGTACCTACCTATTACATTTAGGTACCTATTACCTATTATCACATGTATGTGAACCTACTTTTTAAATATCATGGTACCGACTTCAGCAAGTTATTTCACACATTTTGGTGTTGAAGTACCTAGAGACCAACCCAGATAGTAACTTCTACCGCAAGCGTTTATTTCAAAGACCGTGCATGCAGCATATGAGATCAATGGGCCAACGAGACTGTCTCTGAGTAACAAACTCAGTCCAACATGCGCCTCTTTACATGTAGTACAACCGAGTGTCCAAACGATAGTTAATAAAAAATGGTTGTCTGTTAAGTCGGTTTACGGGCGATAATTTTACGTGATAACGTCGTTGATCGTGCCTCTCTTTCGCTTGTTCTGCGCTCTCGCTTGCACGCTCGGCTCAGCCGGGTCGGGACAAGGAACGCGACAGTCGCTATATAAGACGTAATACGTTAAAAAATGGGACAACGTAGCGCTTGGGAAAAGACTTCAGAGGATTGCATAGCTAGTACCTACCTTACATACTCGTACTAAAAGAAATAACTCGCTTCTACCTCTTAACATTGTCCGATTTCAGTGATTTTTTTTTCATGTAAACATCACATCGTTTACTATGCCCGTACGTTTTGATTTTTTCAGTAGTTCAAAGTACTATAAATTTCCTTTTTTAGAACTTAAAATAACTGAAAAAAACACTGGAATCGGACAATCGAACCAAAGGAGTTATTCCGGTCGGATCCCCCATATCTGATACCCTGGGGGATCCGTTTTATTGTATAATATTTTCTATTCCGGTCTGATCCACTGTGCAGTGGATCAGAAATAAATTAAAATATTTAATTCCGGTCGGATCCCCATATCTGATACCCTGGGGGATCCGTTTTATTTTATATTTTTTTCTATTCCGGTCTGATCCCCTGTGCAGTGGATCAGAAATAAATTAAAATATTTTATTCCGGTCAGATACCCTATTAGTATTAACACATTATTTAGGACAGACGACAACAAAATATAATGTAGAGGTTTGAATTCAAAGCATTTAATTTTAATTATGTCCGGTAATTGTTAACGACGACAGCTGCGCCGTCTATTAATTAATATACGTCTAACACTACAAAACGTCATCGTACTTATTTCTCCAACAGTAATATTTATTGCAATAGAAACGTGTACTTACTCTATATTCTTGTCTCTGCAGAGTCTACGCAAGCGGTTTGAATCCTTTTGTAATGTTTTGTTACCTGCGAAAGTATGGCTATGCATTGTGCTCGCCTTGGTGCTCGTAAGTCTTACGATTCTGAAGTAGCCAATCAGTGACCAGTTAACTTCTATTGACCACGAGAAAAGGGTAAGGGTAAGGGTTATCAATGTAACAGTGTTAGTTTCTGTCTTGTTAACTGTGTGAGTGTGCAAGTAAAAGTGTCCTTCCGAAAAAGTAAGTATTTGTAGATAGCTATTTAATTTATCTTATTGAGAATCATAGATGATCTGGTTTATTATTTGATAGGTAATTAAAAATAATGTATTATTTAAATAATAAAAGTTATGATGCTATAATATTTATTCACATTCTATTGCTGTGCGTTCCAGAATGTCTGACGATGGAAGCCAGCCGTCGTCATCATTTAAAAATTCTGATGAGTTAACATTCATTAATAGAAATGGTGGTGTTGTTTTACTGAGAGCTGGTCACCAGTATACAAAGAAAAAGGAATATAAAACCGGATGGACTCTTTGGCGCTGTGTCAACTGGCGAAAGAACTGCTGGGGGTCTCTTAATATCAAGGTAGGTAGTTACGTTTCATATAATTTATCGAATTTTTTATTTATTAGGCCTGGAATTTTAGTTATCATTATCAATTTTGTATTCTATTTCAGGGTAACGACATAACTAATGAGAAACAACATCAATGCAAGCCCAGTGAAATTGATAATATAATCGCACATAAATTACACGATTGCCGAGCAAAGGTATTATCATCGTCTTTTTCCCCACTCCCGAATATTTTCAATAGCCTAAAAGCGGAATTTAACGACGCAGGCTTAGAATTGATAAAGAAGCTTCCGTCGTTTACAAACATAAAAACTGCGATGTATGATGCTAGAAATAAAGAAGCTGGTATAACAAAAATACAGTGCAAAGATGCT
Source organism: Selenia dentaria (assembly GCA_917880725.1). NCBI lineage: Eukaryota > Metazoa > Arthropoda > Insecta > Lepidoptera > Geometridae > Selenia > Selenia dentaria. Next base: position 42,323,027 of record OU862877.1, read on the forward strand.
CAAGAAGTAAAAATTCCGAAACAGTTTGAAGATTTTTTATTGGTCGATCATTATGAAGAGTCCTCCAATATAAGAATTATCATTTTTGCCGATAAAAAGGTTTTGAAATATATACGAGACATCAAATTTTATTTAAGCGATGGAACCTTTGATTGTTGCCCGACGCCATTTATTCAACTTTATACCATACATGGTGACCTTGGGAGTGATGACGAGCACACACGAATAGTACCATTAATATATGCGTTACTGAATAGAAAAACCGAAGAAATCTATCGAACATTATTCCAGTTATTAAAGGAATACATCCCAGATTGGAATCCACTTAAATATATGACAGACTTCGAGCAAGCAGCCATGAATGCCATAACAATAATTTTCCCCTTAGTTGAAGTAAAAGGGTGTTACTTCCATTTTACTCATAATGTGTGGAAGAAAGCTAAAGCACTGAATTTGACGAAAAACAAACGATTTCGCAAACATGTAGCGTTATCAGCATTTTTACCTTTACTACCTCGAGAGTATATCCCGGACGGATGGTGCTACATAATGGAAGATTCCCCGGAATGTAAAGAAATACAAGCATTCAACGATTATATGGTCACGCAATGGCTAGAGGATGAAGCTTTCGTTGATACTTGGTGTGCCTACAATCAACGCCATCGCACAACCAATGCTGTGGAATCCTGGCATAAAAAACTAAACAGCAGTATGCCAAAAAACCCAAATCTATATCAGCTTTTAAAAGCTTTAAAAGAAGATGCACAGTTACAAATTGTGAATATTAATAGTATTGAAATGCCCAACCCAAAACGACGGCTAACAAATGACATTGCAACCGATAAGTGGTACCAACATGTAACTGACCAACTTCTGACTGGGAAAATTACAGTTGGTCACTGTTTGGAAAAGTTAAAATGTTGAAGAAATTGTAACTTGATTGTAACATGATTGTAAATTGAACTGTGATTAATGTGATAGTTATAGTGATTAAGATTTTTTAGTCATCCGATTAAGATAATTAAAATCCTTAATTACTTAGAAACATAATTATATATTTCATTTTAGGTTTATTCAAATAAAAAGACCAAACATCTGATTATCTGTGATAATTATAATTACTTATAGTAAGTTTTATATCCTGTTTATTTTTGATATCTGTCCAAATGTCTGATTATCTGTGATGATTTTATATAATATATCTATTATAAGTTCTGTTTATGCTAAGTGATTAAGATATTCAAATTTTATAATATTATTAGGTGAGGTGTTACTAGGTTTGTTAAATTAAAAATGCCAAATACCTGCGATGACTGAATGAAACACTAATTACAAATAAAAATGTTATTTTATAACTATATTACAGTTTTTTTCTTGATTGTACTTACCTGTCATAAAGAGAAGCAATCTTAAGGGGATCCGACCGGAATGACAAAATATTAAGTGGATCAGACCGGAATTAAAAAGTAATAATAACCAGCAAGCGATCAGATTAGGGGATCCGACCGGAATTAAATATTCCAATTTATTTCTGATCTACTGCACAGGGGATCAGACCGGAATAGAAAATATTATAAAATAAAACGGATCCCCCAGGGTATCAGATATGGGGGATCCGACCGGAATAACTCGAACAAAGGAAGAAAAGAGTTATTTCTTTTAGTATGGAAAGTAATAGCTATGCAATCCTCTTAAGAGACCTCTCATATTACATTAAGCAGCTCATTTCCAACAAAACTTGATGGTGAGAGCTGCAAGTAGGAAGGCACGGGTGTCGCAGTACCTGTCCGTCACACTGCCTGGCCACCTTGACCGCAGCCCGGTCGCGGTCGCACGGCCGCAGCCGCACACGTACAAGTGTACCGTGTGAATACGTATTAGGCTATCGACGCTATTCGTATTGGAAAGCTGGTGAATTTAGAGCGATTTCTTTACATGTACCTGCCCAACTCTTCATCGTTTCATGTTTCCAATTCGATGTTTTAGGGTTAAAATAAACTTTTAACTACGAGTATCATGAAACGCAAGCGCGTTTGATTTTTAAACGAACAAGCCCCGAATCACAGATCACTGATAATATTGTGCCTGCAGTGAGGTTTATAAAAAGGTTTTAAGACGCGGTCCAACCCCAATTTTAAAATCATTTACGATGCTTTACGTAAGGTTGAAAATCGCTTGTTAGATTGGACGATGTGATGCAAAAATGCGTTAATTTTGTACGTTTTCTTTATATTTTTCGATATATACTAACACAATTGAAAAAACTGCTGGTTATTACTTTAGTTATACGTTGGCTAAGTATTGCCTAAAAAAAATATAGTGTTATCGTTGAAAATTCTGAGAGTTTTGACGTGAAAGTTTATTTTTGTGGACCTATTCAGGATTTTTTTCTGCTGAAGGAGAGTTAGCTATTCGGTTATTACTCTTTTCCTTTTCCTTTTCTAACCTTTGTGTTTTTTTCATAATATACTATCTATCTGTTTCGTTACACTAGGTGTTTAAAAATTCTGCTTTTTCTTTAATCAGGGTACGAGCGCGCCTTTTGTCGACGTCGAATTGTCGAATTTATCGATCGACTAAGTACCGTATTTCCAATGTTTAACCTTTAGCATATTTGTGCCCGTACTAGTAAACCGTAGGGCCTTTATTAATAAACGTTGCGTAAACATAGATTAGGCGTAACATGCTTTGTCTTGCTTTCACGCGTGACATTTACTGCAAGCGAAAAATTTACAGATAGATGTTTTAACTACTCCGGGTTTATTACAAGTTCATTAATAAGGCCGTATATGTACAGCGTAACTGAGTATAGCCTATAGGTCCGAAGTAATACGAACTATTCCTGGTAAAACGGTTGTAAGCTCGGTCACAGAGCACTGTAACAGTAACTGTGAGAACCAGAGATAGGACACGTCACAAGTAGAGTTTTTGACACGCCCCCGCCATTCTGCGTCTTGCGATTCTAAGAAACTGTCTCTTCATCTTTCTTTCAGTCTTTCCCTTGTTGATACACACTATCATTAATCTCTTCCCTATCACACGCCATACACGCCGATTACGAGCCAAATCTACAAACATACACACTCATACCCCCGCACTCAAGGCTCCCTCATGCACATACAATGACACATCAAGACCCGAGGGCAAATACTTTTGTTCATCACACTAATAGGAAATGATATCGTTTATTCTGTACAGGCCTACGGGGGCAACTACAAATTGTCATCTTACTTTTATTATTTCTTAAATCTACAACCGGATCGGGACGCGACCACGACTGAGAAGATAGGTGAATAGGTATTTTTTTATCCTCTTCAGGGATCGGAGGCGATTTTCTTATCAAATTAATAATCAACTTCATGTATCAATTTGTTACGATTTTCAATGACATAAATCTCTTCAATCATTTCATTCATTACATGAACATTGTGAAATTGAAATTAAACAAGTACAATTTGTAAATATTAATACCGACTTCCATTTTTTTCAGTTAAAGGAGTGTAACTCAAAAATTACTGGACCGAATTTGATGAAATTTAAATTGGACCACACGGGAAGCACCAGCTTTCAAACAAAATTATAATTTTGTTTGATTTAAAAAAAATAAGAATTTTGAGAATCGGTTCAACCTATAGAAAGTTATGAGGTAGCAAACATTAAAAAAAATACAGTCGAATTGAGCACCTTCTCCTTTTTGCAAGTCGATAGATAAACGGATTGAATCGCATATAATTTTATATTATCCCGAGTTATTTTATGAGTCTACCCGTGACCATGTTCACTGAAAATGGTTCGAAACGTCGAGATAAGAGTGCATTACTGCAGCGACCAGCAGAAGAGTTATTAATGGACGAATGTGTAAATGGCCGTGTGGGCCGAGGCACACATACGTAAGTCCATCAATGCCTAGTTGTAGCCAAGGCTTGTATAGTATAATATAATATATACCTCTATAGTATAATAAAGCCTTTATTGCCGAAATATTCGTTTTTTTTTTTTACATTTTGTGTCTTAAATGTAATTTTTAAATAAAAATAAAACTATATATAGAAGTAATTTAAAAGGGGAAAGTTAAACATTTTAAGGACTAAAACTGCACTTATAATATGTCTCTTAATTCGGTTTGCCTTACGGCAAAGGCCTCCTCCAACTCACTCCATTGTTTTCTGTCATTTTTATCATTTTTAGGTCATCCTCCCATCTTATATTATGGTACTTTTCTCAAATAATGCGCGGAAATTAAAACTAAGTAGTAGGTAAGTATCTAGGCAGAATTTTTTGAAATCAATAACGAACAACGAGTAAAAATAATTTTTCAAGCGATCATTTGTTTCACGTATTCATTTTTTTTCAATAAACAGCTTTCTTTTTGTAATCTAGTTGGAAATTTAAATAAAACCTTTGATAAGTTTCCTCATTGGTTGCAACGTTTCGGAGTAAAAGATTGTTACATTTTTAAACTGCACGACAGATAAGAGTATACCATGCAATTTATTTGGCCGCTAAACAACGACGGATATGGATTTACATACAACTTTTGCCGGCCGCTGCTCGCATGTAATTGGCCAGTACAGCAATTTCGAACTGTCTCAAAGAAGGTTGTCAAAATATTGATCAAATTTCCAAGCATGTTTGAGAACAAGTACAATTTGAAAATTTTCATACCGACTTCCATTCTATTCAGCTATTGGAGTGTATCTCAAAAACTAGTAGACCGATTTTGATGAAATTTAAATGGGACCAAACGGGAAGCAGCTTACAAACAATTTAAATTACCCCATAAAAATAACGTTATCAAATTATTAACGTTATAAATTTAATAAAGTTATAACGTTATTAGTTTTAATATAATAATAGGGTTCCTACATTAGGTGTCGGTAAAAAGTAGTGGCATTGGGTGGTGAAAGAGAAAAGATAAACAGTTTCAGAAATAAAATTACTCGGTTGTAACTGCTAGTTTTATTTAAAAACCTTTATGCTGAAATAATTTTTTGTACGCTTGTCGTTTACTTTGCACTGATTTAGAAATACTTTCTAATTTAGCAATATGGTGGAATCTAATGTTTAAGTATTTCTCAATTACACACCGTATTAAATTAAGTTTATGTTCCGGCCCAACATATTCATGTTTTGACTCTAAATTGATAAAAATCTGATTGTTTCTAATGAATTTCTTTAATATGTTCAAGACTATAGTTTGGTGTTGATTTTCTGCGGTTATTGCAATATTTTCATTCAATAATTTTCGAACAACTGCTTCACAAGTGACACAAATGTCAAAAAGATCCTTAGACGGGAAGCGAATTGTTTTTAAACTAATGAGCTTGTGAAAATAAAGTTTCTCATCAGTCTCGGCATCTTAACATTTAGAGCATTTTATGGTTTTAACAAGATAGTGCACTGTACTTCCAGATATGTAACTAATTATCATTTTTCTGTAGTCACCATAATATGAATTGTCATGTAAACAACTGGCCCAATCAAATGATTCATTAACAATTTCATTAAGAAGTTGCAACGAAGAATTTTCAATGGTTTCTTCTTCTTCTTCGTGTCTATACGACGATGAAGTGCTATTTATAATTTTAGTTGTTGAAGTGCAATTAAGTATTGCTATGTGTTCTAAAGAAACACAATTACTTTTTGTAAGACATTTTAATTCTTAATGACATAGTATTTTTTTGTAGCTTGCTTGTAAACTGTCTTACGTTAGGGTTATCTTTGAACCCTCCATGCATCCTAATAGACGTAAATAGAATCTCCAAATGATCCTGGCTTAATTTATAAGTAGATAAAAAAACAGCCTTTTTTCATTTTCTATGTACTTCGTATAAAGCGCTTTTAAACTTTCAATATTTATTAATGTACCTATGAATCCTGTTTTGCATTTTTCTTCTACGACTGTTTTATAAAATCGCGTAATGACAAAGACTGGTCGACCATCTCGTATAACTTTCCGCATACTAACTACACACAACAACATTCAATATAGATACACCCTAAAAACAAAAGACTTCAATAGAAATATGGTTTATTTTTACAAAAATACATAACCGCCTTCAATATGTACGAAATTGAAAATCCAGTGTGAAATTAATGCGAGTCCATATTAAAGGTATCAGGTTTCCAACAATAAAATAATTGTTCAAATCGGTTTATAAATAACGGACTTATGAGGTAACAAGTATTTAAAACAATAGAACCTAATTGCGAACCTACTCCTTTTAGATGTCGGTTGAAAATAAACTAAAAATAAAAAAAAAGATTTGCCTATTTTTTTTTATTTGCTTTCAAACGACGGAACCGGTTTTGTATAAAGATATTGCGTCGAGTGTCATACAATATTATATTTAAAGAAAAGTCTAATTGAGAACCTACTTCTTTTTTGAAGTCGGTTAAAACACGTTGATAAACTATTATAAAAACGTACCCGTATTAACGTAACATATATACTAAATATTAAGATTACCCAATAATAGGGTAAACCTTACAGGCTTTACCATGGCAACACTTTCTATGTTCCAAGCAAAAACCTTTATTTTTATATTTATTTATTTAAAATATTGCTTTCCAAGTTACTTACGTGTGTAATGTGATTCCATCCTTCTTTTTATATTTTGATGTTTGTTTTAACACCGTTTCACGACACAATTCGGCATTTTGACTGGTAAATTTGTTGATTTACTTTACGTGTTGCTTCCACGCGCAGCGATAGTTCGACTGACGAGTCAAGGCGTAGTTTCGTTGTGCGTGTGTGTGTGTAATTGTGTATGTACACGGCGAGGCGTAGTTTTACCGGCTTCACTTTTCTGTTCACAACATTCTGTCTTGACTTTTTTATTTTGTCTGAGTTTCAATGTAAGTAAATTGTATTGATCGCCCGCCGCTATCTAATCACGGCGAAATTGTGATTAGAAGCTGCGTACGTTGCGTAAGCCGAAGTTCTTGTGTCCGAGGCAGTGCGGACGGTACGGACCAATCGACGAGCACCTGCGTAGGCGTTACTCACTTGTCGTTTCCTTTGAGATTTCGTCAAACTACATACCTACTTGTTATTGTGCGTGACACACGGAGCACGGCGGCACAGTTTTGTAAATAGCTTGAAAAGTAAAATGCAATACTGGCTAAGTACGTTCTCACATAAACGTTATTTCTGCATTCAATGTAACGTTTCTAGCAACGAAACATTTAGTTTGTAATGTGCAATATGCCGAATCAAAAAATCTGAATATCTGTAAGAGATCAATAAGCCAAAATCTCTATGACATCAGTATTATGAAGTTTTGAAACCAAATTATGGTAGTATAATAAAACTAACATTTTTTTTTAAAGAAAAGAAATAGGTACCTATTAACTCTTTATCGTTTCATTCAAGACTTAAAATAGGTACGGTAATGTTCTAATATACGTTTTAAATTCGTATTATATTCTAGTATTTCAAATAGAGCCATTTTAAGATCTACCGAAAGTCTACTGCCTGCTCGCGAGTTGCTGCCAATTTTTTAATTTTTTTTTAACTCTTTCAACGAACTCAGGACTGGAGATACCATTGGGGGCAGGGCCAAGAGGTAACTTATGGCAATAAGGAATGCACTAAGCTAAGGCCTATCACTAGCTGCAACAGCTACTCCCTAAAGGCCAGTTTCATAACCTATTTATCCACGGATTCCTCTAAAACAAATACTTAATAATAATAAAACAACAACAGTAATTTGACTAACGTCCATAGAAATATCCTCGGTGTTTCTAGTAGGGTAACCATCTATATACAAGTATAGACGCCGGCCTATATAGAATATTAGGTAGGTAGGTATAAATAATCCACTAAACCATCGTATACCTAATAAATCGACTGGAATCAGCAAGCCTCCGGTTCATTCTTAAATCTTTTGTTATAGCGTAAACCTGATGCGGACAGATAAAGTTTTATCTGCTACCTTAATACCTATATAATATTAAAATGTGTAAAATACCTACTATTTCTGAACGTTTCAATGAAAAATATCAACTAAAAGGTAATAAGTTATGTAATTTAATAATTAACCCACCCATTATCACTCTGTGATTGAGTGAGTGAGTTGTATCACGGTAATAGATAGATATTACCGTGGTTGTATGGTACATTTGTTACCTACTTATTCCCGCTGTCTGTACGTATCAACTCTTGAGTGACATTTGGAAAGACTAGGTACCTACCAACTTTATGTACCAAAAATGTTCCTAGGATGCCTAGTCAAGCTTCTGCCCGCGATATTGACCGCGTAGATCTTCGATAATCATAAGAATATCGCGAGACTTAGAAGTATCTATCTACTAATTAGGTAAGTACCTATATTAATTTGGTCTATGACTGTGGGTAGGCATGCACACGCAACGTGACAAGCAAGGATAGCACAAATTATTAGCAGTGACCATATAATGTGCGATACAGGGATTATCTTATTGATTCATGAAGATTTTCAGAGTTATAGAATTTACGTACATAAGTTATAATAATATATTACTTCATCAGTCGAACGACCCAGACACAATAGAAATTTCATTGTTGTATAGACAATCGACTGGTGAGGGGTTATGTATGTACACAATAATATATGTATTAATGAAAATGTAATTTGACTATGACAAAATACAGACAGCGTGACTATGTAAATTTATATATAATATTATTTCGAAACGCGAAATATGTAAAACCTAGATTACAAAAAGTCTTTATTTAATTAAACGATTTATAATTATCTACCTACCCACGGGCTTCTTGTAAATTGTTCACACTGCAATTGTATGTGTATGGTGCTTTCGATATCAAAGTCGTGGGTATTGTATGTAATATTTTCAGTGGGTATAGCACGAAAATTTGCGTAAGTGTAAGTAACGTCATCGTATCGTTGACTTATACAGACAAACTAACATGTATCTAGTACATCTGTGGCACAGACAACTCAACAATACGAATACGTTACATTTACGTAATTTGTCACGTTAGGCCCACTGAACATTTACTTAAAACCTCTGTGAAACCTAACGGCCTCAATACATGGTAGTGTTCCATTCTTAAAATTATTTGTACTAAGTCTTCATTTTTTACTTCAGTTTCTACTCTGATGGTTTAAATACGACATTTATTACGCGTTACGAACGTGGCCCCGTAAAATTTTACGACAGGCGTCATCATGTCGATCTTAAACTTGGGTTTTTGTTAGTAAACATGGATAATCATAGTTTGATTGAAGATCACTAAATTCACATACAAACAAACTTGGTTATATGTATAAATGTCACCAGAAACGTTCCGTCAATTATATTTTATACATATTATATATTTAATTATGAAAACGTTCTTAGATCATAGTCGTACGGCAAGTGACGGCAAGTGAGTAATTGTGAAATGTGTTTTGCGCGTCTTTGTTGATATCCGCGGTATGCCGGTTACGAAACCGGTCGGTGCAGTGGTATTTATTGCGGATATACATGCTGGCTGATAGACTGTTTAGGACACGAAGACAGGCTGACGAGCTTTTTCTGGCGTTTACTGTTACGTAGCTGGAAATGTGTTTCTAATCCAGCTGCTGGCTCATTACAATTTTAATAACATATAAGATGTTTTGGCTTTCCGCAACCATAGACATATTAGAAGTGCCAGGTCCAACCGGTGGCTATAAGTACCTTTTGTCTTGGGGTTCGTGAGGTCGTGACTTCGGGTTCTGGTCGGGACCGGGTTTCGACTGAAAACCAGTGACTAAGGATTCTGTCCTTAGTCGTATGCTGAGTCGAGACTCGGGACTCATGTTCATGACAAGCACAGCATCACGCTGCTTCCTGTACGTGTTTAGTTTTGTAAATAAAATAATGTGCATTGTGTATTTTATGTCCAGACTATGTAATGTGATGTTGTGTGTGTAGGAGTAAACGTGTTTTTTCATATTTCCGTCTCCTAGTTTCTAGGATATATACAAGATTAAATTACTTTTGTTACTATTGGCTTTGGACTAAGAACATCTGAGCGTAACTAAATCACTGAAAATCTATATAGTATCTTACTCACTGTAGCCTTAACGTTACACCGGTGTGATATCACACCTACTACTACTACCTATTACTAGTGTAATATATACAAACAGACAAATGATCAATCTATTATTATCAATTGTAATTTCTTACCGTAGGACACCGATATAAGTTCATCGGTAGGGGTACATTCCTCTAAACTATTTTCAATTTAAAATCAATTAGACACTATCCTATCAAATAGCTACGCAGTTGACTAATGAGTTTTATGGCTTAGAAGGACGTCATTGAGATATATTACTGATAAAAATCGTGTTGGAAAATAAGTACTGTTTTTGTAATTACTGATACTTTACTTCGTTGGATTGAGTTGCTTGCAGATGCGTGCGCGCGTCCAATTCAGAAGTTGTTAGTTGTCAGTCAGTCTGTTGAGCGAGAATATCGGTGAAATCCATTAGCATTTAAAGTCTATTAGAGCCAAGCCAATGCGCTTTCTCTGCCAATCGTTCAGCACGAGACACAGTGTATTACTTAACCACATAAGATGTGTTCATCGGCTCATCGTAATCGTGGGCACCGTAGCTCATTACTAAGGACTTAATTTTGACATTCCCAGGCCTGAATAAGTACCTGGGAGCGTGCGCATATCAGTAATAAATTTAATAATCAACTAAAGCTTCCATAATATCTTTCATTCTTAGATCCACCATAATTCAAATGGATAATTAGGTGGTGAAAATGTCATTGTTTTTGGATCGTACCATTAATCATACCGTACCGTATGTGTTACATAAATTTATGCCTTATCATATTATTTTTCCAATTTTATCCCGACTGCGGTAAAGCCCAAAAGAAGGGAGCATTTTATGCGCTTTAATGTGCCGGCTTTTTATTCAGAGGTAGGGTTACTTATTATTTATCATTAACTTTTATTTTGTTTTCTTGTTCAAAGTAATTGTTTAAACCTGTTTATTTCTGGATATATCTTAAATGTTTTGTAATTGGACTAGATCATGCAGTCAGCGCCACGAAATCATAAGCTGTATTAACTAGTCAGTAATCAGTTAAATATTGTATTTTTTTAGACCTCTGTAAGATTGTGCAATAGGCATTCAAGTTGTATGCTGGCACATTATTAAAGATTTACTTCGCGTCATTAATTGTTTACAATAGTTCGGGAAGAAACGAATCGGCGTCATTAGAGGGCCTTGAATAGGTCCAAACAAATTTTAATCATGGTGTTGATAATATTAAGAATATGACACTTATTCCAGTATGCGTTATCACACGTATTGCACTGATTCGATACTTTTATTTACTTTCGTTAACCTAGTAAGGTTTAAAAGAAACATTTCAATAGTTTCGCTTATTTATCACAACCTTCTGCAACAAGGTGAAACCATGAACTTTAAACGAGCTATTATAAAGAGTGGCGTGTGGTATTTCTAGAAATATATAAAAAAATCGGTTGAGCATGCACATCACTGAGTGGTAATATAAATAGAACAAAAATGCATGAATAAAAACGTGACTTGACGTCATCGATGCAAGGATAAAGTTTGTGCTGACTTCATCGAAACACAGAATTTAAAAGAAGTGGTAAAATAAAAGTTTATTACAGTAACGCATGCAATTCAGTACATTCAGAGACTAGTATTGATTGCCCTTTCATGCCAAGAGTTTATTGATTGATTGATTGGGGCTAACCTGAATATATTTATTGTAAAGGTTGAATGATTATGGCTTTTTATATAAAAAATACTTCATGTACCACGTGGGTTTCCTTGGGGTTTTCTAGTTTTGAAGAAAACACTGCGTTTATTATGTTCGGTTCATTAGTTATATTAGTTTATAGTCTAATCATGAAAACAACTTTTTGTTTACAATATAACATCGTTTTGTTTGAAGACAATACCTACAATTGCGGAAACCTTATTATAAACACCATTGACGCTGTTATCTCTTCGTCTCCAAATTGCCCTAAACTTTTAGCCGTATATGTGTAAAAGTTAATAAGGTATCAAACTACCTATCTCAAAATCTTTATTACTTTCGTTACATAGTTGAAGTAAATCACTTTTCCTTGGCAAGATATAAAAGTCTCTTGATAACTTTTTAATTTACATTCGCAATCAATATTCAATATCAAAACTGGTTATTGTCGAACTGTGTTGATTTGAATAGTCGACTTTCAAGTCTTGAGCCTGCTCTAAGGGCATTTCTTAGCCAAATACAAACTAGTTGGAAAAGTTTTCGTACCATACCTACCAGCTAACTAGGTCTGTTAGCTCAGGTGCGAGAGGTTGGCGGTACTGCTTTACTTTCGGGGTACAGGGGCTATCGACTTCATTTTATTACGTTTGTTTCTTTAGCTAACGATAAGAAACTAACATTGTCTTTCTAAAATATAAGAACATAAAATGTTGTACTTATTCAAAGATATTATTTTATTGTAAACTATACTTTTAAAATAAAGCAGTTTCTCGAGATTATCGATACATTTCGTTCGTAATAAACATTGAAAAAAAAAACATGATAGTTATCTACCTTACAGTATCTATTAAATATGATTTTAGATAGCATGCCAAGTTCAGAATAGGTAGGTAGGTATTTAGGCATATAAACCTAATACATACCTATAAGAAAACCTGAAAAATTAAAGTCAAAAATCTTTCATAGTCAATCTAATAAAGTAATATGGATAGGAATCTCAATAACTTTAGGTACCTTTAGACAGTTTGGAAGCATTAGATGATTTAGGGTACCATACTGTCTATAGCTAGGTACCTAAAATGTTACAAATAACAAACAATGCAATAATGTCAACAACGTCCTGGTATGAAATCTCTACAATACGTTCTCTGACGATATAATATTACTTACATATTTAGGAAAATAAATGTATTATTGCGTATCATGTAACACCCAAAATAAAAATCGGTGAAGTTGTGAACCTTGCCTAAATATGTATGACATGTTTAATTTGTGTTGGAAAGGAAAGTTAGAAATGCGCTAAAATTTAAAAGCTGCAGTTATGTTCAAGTGTAGTTTCGTTTTAAAACGCTTCGAAGTGAATAGAATATGTATTTTATGTTTTGTACATAGTTTTGTTATTCAAAGCCATAATAATATTTATGTTATAAAATTCCAGTCAAGTAGTATTTGATTTAATATAGGTATAATATATGCACTGATTCTTTAGGTCGATAACATATATTATTTCTGAGAAACAACGCAAAACCTTTAGAAGAAAAAAATATTGTTTGGTAAAGCTTACAAACGACATTATGAACATATGCTGTATTCAGTATATTATTTTAGAGATAGACCCTGTAACAATAATGGTCCAAAACTTAGAGCTTTCAAGACCTTAAATTAAAAGTATTTGTTGCGAGTTTCTTTGAAGAAAATAATCTTTTGAACTACTGAATACATTTTGATGAAATTTGGGAAGGAGATAGATTATAGCCCGGGGAACGACATTTCATCCATCGCGCGGTTGAAACCGCGGGGCAGTCACAATAAAAAAAAAGTCAGTAAACAAAACTCAACAGTCTACACAAAATATTCTTATTACAGATATATTACGTAATTAATTTAATTAGCGAGTTAGAGCCATGACATATACGGACGATATGGACAGACAGCAAAGTGGCATAGCATTGGCTATCGCATTCCCTTTGAAGACGAAACCCTAAAAAAGTAGGTGATGCTATACGAAATTTATTTACTTACGAACTTAGAAGCTGATGCGTTTCCAGGTTTCAAGCACAGGTTTTATAATAATTAAAAAACGGATTACTAATAATGTGGGTGTGGAAAATAAATGAGATGTCTTACTTGATAATAAAATAACTTATTATTCCTAATTTTCAAGGTCAAGAGTCAATTTGCAAGGATTGGTGACTGGAGATTAATTTATAAACCAGTGAACACTAATACAATGCAGTTAGTAATAGGTACATATTATAGTAACATTTTTACTTTTTCATGTTTAAACCAGTGAACGAGTACCTATTATCGAGTTCGTAAAAAACGAAAAAGTTTGCATTTTATTTATTTTTTGTTATAACCGGGGTCAATGACCGGGGTCACGAGTTCATATTCTCAAGAATAAACAAGTAAAACATTCCCTATGGGATCAGCCCACTAGCGACACCTTTCGTAGTTTTTACGTCTTGCATTTTTTCGTGGACTTATCCTTCATTTAGAAGTGATAATGGTCAACCTACCTACATTTTATATTTGCACTGCAAGCAAACACAATGCAATTTCAGTTCGAGCAACAGTGACAATAGGAGTAGGTGCCTAAAGTAGGTATTCTGTGCGTTTATTTTTTTTATCCAGTAGCAAGTTGGGAATCTGTGTAATATACCTACCTACCAAGTTATGTGGCAGATTATACAAGTAGGTACCTATATAGCTTTTCGTAGGCATAAGTCGCAGGGTTTAATTTTTACATAGCTCCTTGGATTGGCACCTCTCTTCGTGAACTGCTACTGATTAGAAAATATCAATAAACTTATTTAGGTAGGTACCTACTTACCTACATAGAGACTGTACTTATGTTTGATGACCTACCTCCATATCATACGTACCTACCTACCTAGCTTAAGTAGGTATAGTAGGTATCACTTGATCAGCTAGCTAGAGACAGACACCGAAGGCTATACCAACTGTAGGTATAATATACGCGAAATCAACGTCACGCAGACACGTAGAGCCTCGACCACTCGACTTACAGGTAAATATTCGTTGAAACACCAGAATTCCTCGATGACCGCCGTCAACTTTCTCCCAACTTCATAACACAAGTTTTTAGCACTTAACATTCACTGGAAGACAACATAGAATCACTCAAAACAATAGTTTACACACATTATTCAGTAAATAACGTAAGTTCGAAAGTTATGCGCGGCCACCGCAGCACTCTGCGCGACGGACGAAATGACTGGTCTGCGCCGAGAAGTGAGGTGAGGTTCGCTTGCGCAGCCCGCATTCCTCGAGTGCTAATCAAGAGAAAATAAACCCATCTCGTTCTAACATCACTAAGTTTCGCAAGCGAGAAGGAGAGAGAGCAAAAGCTCCGGCCAAGGTAGGTAGGCCCGTTATTCATATACAAAAGTAAGCGCGGTATTATTAAAGTTAATAAATTAGATAGCAAAGTTCGTAGATACTTACGCACGTAATAAATAAGTTCCTTTTATATGTGATTAATTAAACAAATGGTTAAAGTAGTCGCCACAAAAAAGACTTCTCATTATCACTCGGTACGGATATCGATCTGTTTATAATATTTAGTATGTATAATTATACCTACATAGGTACCTATCGACAATATTGAACTTCTTAGTTAATTATTACTAGGTATTATGAGAGTCCCTTTTGTATTGGCAAGTCGTTGGTGTCAGGGTACATAATCCTGTCATTTATGTACCCTGATACTACTTATAACCCGCGGCATATAACTCTAGCTCTGAGCGAAATGTGGAAGGGATAGCTGCGCAGATAGAGAGAGACAACAGTCCCTCGTCTTCGATGTGACAGAGAGAGACAAGAGTCCTTCGTCCCAATTTTTGACTTCTGCGCAATAACGGTCAGAGCTAGAGTTATATGCCGCGGGTTATACCTACTTACGCCTAGGTTAAAAGCGATGCTAGCTCAGGGCACAGAATAACTAATGAACTGCCGACTCTGGGTCTCCGCTCGGCGCGCTTCTGTCACAGGCGCTGATACTGTTAATGTGCGGATCCTACTCCGGCCCTGAGTTTTCGGAGGAGGTAGGCACATAATCAGCCACACGTAATCCAGCTCGAGGGCTCGATATAGCTTGGTGGATAGGCTAGGAAAGCCTTCGGCATAGCCTTACGATTGTTGTCCTAAGGCAAATAACCAGGACCGCGTGCCCTCCGAATCACGGAAGCGCTCAGTTGAATAATGACTCTAGTGGTCACCAATCCAACTCCTGACCGCAGCAAGCGTTAATAGGTTGAGATCGCCAAGTCAAGCTCCGCTGCGAGCTCTTCCAGCAAGAAGAGAAGGTATGTACAACGTGAGGAAATCCAGAATGGTACAAGTACCTACGTAGTATTAGTTTGTAGTAGTGCACTATAACCCGCGGCACGTAACTCTAGCGCTGACCGTTATTGCGCAGAAGTCTAAAATTGGGTATCACAGGGGGGCTACAGGGACGAAGGACTCTTGTCTCTCTCTGGCACATCGAAGACGAGGGACTCTTGTCTCTCTCTGTCACATGTGCGCGACTGTACCCATGCGCAGATATCCCCTCCACATTTCGCTCAGCGCTAGAGTTACGTGCCGCGGGTTATACCAGCGTTATTCCGTTCTTGGGAGCTATAATCGTCGCTCTGGGTCTAGTGACTAGTGCCCTACATATGACCGCTTCATCAATGTTATCAATGATATTATATAACTATATAAGTTATACATTATAGTGTAGTGAGCAGGATATTGCCAACACAAGCAGCTGCCCCCCTCTAGAAGGACAAACAGACTTTTTTAATGCATAACTTAAAAACTACTGCACATAATTCGATGAAATTTGTTACAAGTACTCACCTATATTATTTTAATGTTCTTGTGACTGTTTAACTTACGCGGTAGGTATTGTATAGTCGAGTATCTCGACCGGTTTCTGACAGTTCAGTACTAGCGCGAACGCAGCCGGGTGCGCATGTAGGTACTCTATGAAAAAGTGGACGTAGTCATATTCGACTATACAATACCTACCGAATATGTGTAATACTTACGAAAGGTTCAATCGAGTTATTTGGTACCTACTAGCTGCGCTCCGCGGTTTCACCCGCGTGGTGACGGATGATGATGAGGATGAATCAAATATAGTGTATGTTACTCAGGCATAATGTAGCTTTATACTTGTGCAAAAATGGTTTGAATCGGTTAAGTAGTTTTACGTGTATCCATTACAAACAAACAAACAATCATACATCTTTCCTCTTTATTATCAAAGTAGGATTTATACTACTTATTTAGGATTAATACCAAAGTACGAATTACCGGCGTTACTATTGCATATTTCAAAATTAAAAAGTAGGTACCTAAACCCAGTAGGTATTCATTGTAGTCTAAAGGCCTATTCAGACCCGAGCGTTATTCGCTACCGCTGTGGGTAGCGAAAAATACCACGCCAAACTCGATGGGTAAATAGTATGAAGTTCCATAACTGCAGCGAAACTTGTACCGCCTAGTGGGGCGATATTTTCTCTTGTTTGGCAAAACTAGTACCGCCGCCCCGCTTACCGTTGCCAACGAACCGCTACCGCGCGCGGTAGAGAAATCCGCTTTGGTGTGAACAGTGAAATTAATGCATACCCTTTCGGATTTCTCTATCGCTCGCGGTAGCGAATAACGCCCAGGTTTGAATAAGCCTTTATGTAATTACCTATTTATTGTGACATAACTGTAATATTTAGTTTGATAGGTACGTAAAGAAGTCGACATTTGGTAATGTCAACTTCTTTGTAGATATTGACGTCTTCTATAAAACTGTAGTCACTTTGCTTTATTGTCAATAGCATAGACTAATATTAATGGTCAATAGCATAGAGAAAATTGTATATTTTACGCAGCGTACGCGATATAAGGACTTTCTTTTGGTATTTTATTTTTTTTGGTTACATTATTGAAGTTTTCATACAGATCCCTATTTTTTTTAAATATTATATAACATATTTTCATCAGGGAAAATGTAGGATTCTAATGGTGAAAGAATTTTGCTAATCGGTCCAGTAGATTCAAAGCCTATTCAATTCAAACAAACAAACAAAACTTTCCTCTTTATAATATTAGTGTAGATATAGATAGATTAGAGCCCAGAACTTCCAACTATAAACTTTTCATCTAGATCCGTCACATAACTCCAACATGGCAGCTTGATCTCTCTATGCTACACGGTCTCATATAAAACTGGGGTCTCGATTGACTGGTCGTAGCGCTGAACTTCTATGGTACGGCTAAAAACATAGACGCATCCTGCTAAAATCCTACTCTATAACAACAAAATACAACCAGCACACCGGAGCATGTATTACTACTTACTAGGGGTAGAAGGGGTTAGGTGTATAAATATCATAATTAAGAATATAACACGTCTTTTTATATTTGAACTAGCTGCGCTGCGCGGTTTCACCCGCGCGGTGACGGATAATGAATAATTATGATTATTAATCAAATTATAGTGTTTATTACTCAGACTTATTGTCTATTTGTATATAGCTTTCTACTGGTGAAAAAACTTTTTAGGTTTAGTAGTTCTTGCGTTTATCCATTACAAACAAACAATCAAATCTTTCCTTTTTGTTATCAACGTAGATAAGGATGCTAAGGTACGAATAATGTGGCCTAAATTGTACGGGCGTTAATATTACATATTTTAACGTGAAAAAGTAGGTAGTTATTGTGACATAACTGTAATAGTTTTAGACATAATATGGTATTGCAGTTTTTTGCAGATAATAAAACTGTAGTAGGTGCCTACATCACTTTGGTCTATTGTCATATTGAAACACCACAATACAAATATATGTTAAAAATAAAGAAATAAGAATAAAATAAAAATACAATTAAAAATATTTCACAATTATATACTTAAAATTAAGTGTCACAATGGGCGGTCTTATCGGCGATCTCTTCCAGACAACCATGATATATACCTACCATGACATCAGCGTACCTGATATAAGGATTTTTCGGCGTTACTATTGCATATTTCAACATTGAAAAGTACCTAGTTACCTACTGTGACATAACTGTAATAGTTACTTAAATGGTATTGCAAACTATTTTGTAGATATTGATGTTTTCCATAAAACTGTAGGAGGTAGATCACTTTGCTCTATTGCGTCAATAGTTTCTGCGCGTACGCGACTTATATATACTCGTAAGTAAGGATTTTATTTGGTATTTTTTTCACACCTTGGGTTACACTATCGAAGTTTTCATACGGATCCCTAACTTTTTGAAAATATTATATAGCCTATACTCATCACACGCATAATGTAGGATTCGAATGGTGAAAGATTTTTTCAAATAGGTCCAGTAGTTTCGGAGCAATTCAATTCAAACAAACAAATCTTTCATCTTTATAATTAGTTCGATGCACTAGGAAATTATTTGTATATGAATAACTAACCCTTATTACAGTAAATATGTTGATGCCATTGAGCGAGTGCAACGCAAGTATCTACAAGCTATGCATTATAGATGCCACAGAAAGTATTTGACTTATCCCCAACTGCTCATCAAGTACAACATGCTAAGTCTTGAGTCAAGACGACTATATCTAGAAGTAACGTATCTCTATAAAATTGTTAACAATTATTTTGATTGCAACAGTTTAGTAAACTCAATATATTATATTGTGCCTCGATCTACTCACATGAGAGTGGTTCGCGAATACTTCTTGTTTGCTGTTAGTCGGTGCCGAACAAATAGTGGGCGTCGTGCTCCTCTTGTTCGAATGGTAGAGATATAGTACAATAGCATGTTTGTTAGTATTGATATCTTTGCACTTAGTTTGAGTCAATTTAAAAAAAAAAAGCTCTTATGATACTTACAGAGCAATAACATTGCTTATTTGTCATTCATATATTGTTACCTTGTGTTATATAATCATTCAATTATTTCATACTTTATACTTAGTTATATATATATTTTTTTTTAACTTAGTAAGCACATACTGTTTGTTCTACGCTTTACTTCATAATGTTTATGAATTTGTTTTGCAACTCTCTCGCTCAGTCCGCAACTACTCGTATTATATCATAATTAATTTTGTTATTTTCAATGTTATGTGGTACTTCTGGCGGTAGTTAATAGTTAATAGATATATATGTTTTTGTTAATCTGTGAATAGCGTTGTGGGCTACATTATAGTCAAAATGTGAATTATGTTACTATTATTTTATATGTACTTTATAATGTATCTGTTTGCTTTTCCTAATAAAGTAAAAATAAAATAAAATAATAATTAATTACTCAAATACTTAATAACTGATGAAGGTCGCAGGACGACGTTGGATGCAGGCCGCTTCCAACCGGTCCTTTTGGAAAATCAAGGGGGAGGACTATGTTCAGCAGTGGACGTCCTACGGCTGAGATGATGATGATGACTCAAATAATTAATTATGACAGAATAATTATTACTCTGTCGCTGAAACTTTGCAGTAAGTCTGATAAAGTAATGTTCATAGGTTACGATTAAAATACCTATTATCAAAAAAAAATTAGGTAGGTGTATGTGCACCTAAACAAAATCGCTTCGGTGGGAAATTCTTCCGTGCGAAATTCCTTTGGTATATGTTAGTTTATATATGAATATTTATATTTAGGCACCTAGATATACAACGGAATCCAGTAATATTTTCATGTCGAAGAGGCAGAAACTAAAAAGACCTATTTTGCATCAAATCCTGTTCAGGTAAATTCCAAATTTGATGTTTTTATTTAAATTTTATTTTTTTTTCTTTAAATGTATAGCTTCCTTTTCACAATAAAATTATCCAAAAAAAAAATTCCTATCACGCCACTATGGTTTTGTATTCATAAAAGTTGTTTTTTGATAATGCCTATGTGTTAATCGTAATCTATAAACATTACTTTAGCATACCTACTGCAAAGTTTTAGCGACAGAGAAATTATATCAGTCAAACCCCTTGACTCAATGATTGGACTAAATATTATAAGTAGGTAGGTATACCTACCTTATATATAATAAATACTCACACTCACTCATTCGGGTCACTTATTGTCAAATACATCCAAGGGACATAATGTAATAAATTACTGTACACCTGGTCTATCATATCAGGAAATTATGAATAGAATTTTTACTTATAGCTTTAGCCCCAACACAACATTATTAATTTTAATAGGAAATAGGGGGAATGTAAACAAAAAACAAATAATTGATTTCAACAACCGTCTATCTAATCTTACAGTAGATAATGTCATAATGTTTACATTTCCCTATAGTAATAGTTTGCCACAGGTGGAAAATGATATTAGATATAAGCTTAATTTGACATTATACACTATATGTAATAATAATTTTAATGGAGATAAATTTAATTTAATTGACATTAATAATTATATAAAAAAAATCTTCTTGACAAAAGATAATTACTATCTTTCTAATTATTATAGAAGACAGATAGCTGTGTCGCTATCATATTTATTTGATATTGCAGCCAAAAATTTGGCTAACAAGGTTGCTTCTATTGAGCAATCCAATAGTATTGACAATGCTTCTATTGAGCAATTTGACATTTTTAATTCAGCCAATTGCTTGGCTACTAATGACATTGTACATAATTTAAATTAGTGCCTAAGACAATAGAGACAACCTCTTGCATTAAATCAATCAATATTGTTCATCAGAACATTCAAGGTATGATGTGCAAAGAGTTGGAACTGGAATTGTTTATATATGATAGCAAAATAGATATTCTTTGTATTACTGAACACTGGCTTAAAAAGAACCAACTCTTATTTAATTTTAATAATCATCTAGTTGCTAGCTCCTCCAACAGAGAAAAATCTATACGTGGTGGCTCTTTAATTATTACAAATAAAAATATAAAACTCAAAGAACGAAAAGACATTGTGAGCCTATCTGTTGAACGAGTAATAGAAATGTCCTGTATTGAGTTTGAGCAGTTCCTTGTTCTGTGTATACAGACCTCCATGCTCACCATATGATGATTTTGAAAAGTGCATGGAGGAAACATTAATTAAGCTTTCTAATACAAATAAATCAATGACTATCTGTGGAGACTTTAATATTAATTTGCTAGAAAATAATCAGATAGTGGATACATTTTTGTTACTATTTAAATCTTATAATATGTACAATATTTTCTTGGAACCAACTAGGATAACAGCCACAAGTTCCACCTGCATAGACACTATATTTACTAATCTAAAACCTATTAAAAATTTCATTATAAATAATCTAGAATCAGACAACTGTGGTCAACTAGCAGTGTTTCCAAGAAAAACAAACAAACCCCAAAGCAAATATGTTAGCTTTGTTCCAATAAATGCAAGCCGCCTAGAATTGTTAAGAAGTAATATATCCCAGAAAGTGCCAGAGTTGACCAGTCACAATGACCCAAATATATTATATAAATCACTGTTCCATCTTATCAGTGATGAATTTGGCAAAGTGTTTGTACCAAAAACAATATCTGTTGGTAATCGTGCTAAGTTTAGTGAATGGGCAACTCCAGGAATTTATAAAAGTAGGCAAAAGTTATATGAATTGTACCATGAAAAATCGCATAATCATAATCCTGTATTTTTGGAATATGTCAAACGTTATTCTAAGTTATTTAAACGAGCCTGTTCCTCAGCAAAATCTATTTATTTAAGAAATAAGATCAAAAATTCTGTTAATAAAATAAAAATGACGTGGAACATTATAAACAGTAAAACTGGTAGAAATACAGTGCGTAATCGAGACTTTAATTTAAAAATTAATAATAAAGATGTAAGAGCAGATTTGGAGGTAGCGGCCGAGTTTGAGAATTTTTTCACTAATATTCCTTCTTTAACAACCAAAACTCTAAAATCTTCCTCCATTTCTGCTGAGATCTTACTTAAACAAAGTGTAACTGAATGTGACACAACTTTAAAATTTTCAGTAGTTAATTGCAAAGATATTGTAAGCAGTTTCAAAAGTCTAGATGCAAAAAAAACGGCAGACCTATGGGGTCTTTCTGTAAAGACCGTTTCTTCAATTATAGATGTCATTGCACCCAATCTAGCAGCTGTGTTTAATAGTTGTGTTGCAAGTGGTGTATTTCCTGACCTAATGAAGCACAGTAGTGGTTCCTTTATTCAAATCTGGTAGTACTACTGATCCAACAAATTTTCGGCCTATTTCTGTACTACCTACGCTTAGTAAGATTTTCGAAAAAATCATATTACATCAATTAGAAACTCATTTTAGTGCAAACAAAATTTTCCATAAAAATCAATTTGGGTTTACAAGGAATCGCTCTACTATAGACGCAGGTATAGAACTAATAAAAGATGTGTTTGATGCCTGGGAGAACTCTCAAGATGCCTTAGGTGTTTTTTGTGACTTATCTAAGGCATTTGACTGCGTCCGACATGATATACTTGTCAGGAAATTACAACACTACGGTATTAGGAACATGGCTCTCAACCTTTTGACTTCATATTTAAATGGTAGAATTCAAAGGGTTGACATAAATGGTAAAAAATCGCCCGGCTCTATAATCTCAATGGGCGTTCCACAAGGTTCAATACTAGGGCCGTTCTTGTTTTTAATCTATATTAATGACTTACCTTATTATGTAGAGAAGAATCACGAGATTGTATTGTTTGCAGATGACACTTCACTGTTATTTAAAATTAAAAGGCAGTTATTAAACTATGACGATGTTAACAATGCATTAGCTAAAGTTGTGAATTGGTTCAATACAAATAATCTTCTCCTCAATGAGAAGAAAACTAATTGTATAAAGTTCTCGACACCAAATGTGAGACAAGTAGAATCCAATATACAATTGAATGGAACAGGGTTGGACCTTGTGGAGTCAACAGTCTTTTTAGGAATTACTATAGACGCTAAATTGCAATGGGGTCCCCACATTAAAAAAATGTCTAGTAGGCTCAGTTCAGCAGCTTATGCTGTTAAAAAAATTAGACTATTAACTGATGTAGACACAGCTAGAATAGTTTATTTTAGTTATTTCCATAGCGTTATGACTTATGGCATACTGCTCTGGGGATGTTCTGCAGATATTAATTCTATTTTTATACTGCAAAAAAGGGCTATACGAGCAATCTACAGTTTGGCTCCCAGAGTTTCCCTTAGACAGAAATTTAAAGACATAAACATTCTAACTGTTGTCTCTCAGTTTATCTATGAAAATCTAATGTATGTAAAGAAAAACATTAGCAGTTTTGATAAAAGGAGTGATGCTCATTCCATCAACACGCGAAATAAGCACAAGCTATCCGTACATGTAACGCGTCTCCACAGAATAAGTCATTCTTTTATGGGACAATGTATACGATTTTATAATAAAGTTCCCAATGTTATCCGAGATTAGCCTATTAATAAGTTTAAAATTACTATTAAAACTAAACTCTGTCAAAAAGGTTATTACAAAATTTCGGATTACTTGGAGGATAAAACAGCTTGGGACTGATCACTCCAGGATCTATCTACTCGTCCCCCCCGAAGGGTTCTCGCATTGACGTGGCGGGGGGGCTCAGTAACCGTGGCTAGGTACACCACGGTGAAGCCAAGAGGAACCCAGGGGCCGCGCCGGCGTTGGGGTGCGCTGGCCGGCTCAGGCGGGCCGCTCCTATGGGCTTTGGCCGCCAAGTCCACATAGGAGTGGCGGGGTCCGGGCGCTTTGGCGCAGACTCGAGGAGGTGGGGCCCGGGCGCTTTGGCGCAGGCTCGAGGAGGTGGGGCCCGGGCGCTTTGGCGCAGGCTCGAGGAGGTGGGGCCCGGGCGCTTTGGTGCAGGCTCGAAGAGGGGGGCCCGGGCACTTTGGTGCAGGCTCGAGGAGGTGGGGTCCGGGCGCTCGGCGCAGACTCTAGGAGGTGGGGTCGCGGGGGGGCTATCCCTTGTGGCTGACGTAGCAGGCGGTGGGGCTACGTATCCGACCCACCGCAGGGAGACCACGGGCGACCAGACACGGGGAAGTCTGGCGCCCATTGTTGGCGAGTTTGGTCTCCGAGGCAGTTGCGGCGCGCCATGTGTTCTGGCGTGCCGCGAAGAGAAGGGTCCGGCAACGGACAGCCACGGCGGGTTCGCGGTCGTGTGGAAAATCTGTCCCGCGTTCCCGCCGAGGGCGGCAGTGACGGAACACCCCGGGGTTTTGGTGGGTATACGGACTCCCACATAACCACCTCCCTCCCCGTGGTGGGTGGTATCCATAAAGGATTTCCCCGGGACAAAAAAAAAAAAAAAAAAAAAGGATCTATCTACTCGTGTACTAAGATGTCAAAGTGTAGCGTGTCTTGCCCTACTGATACCATTATTATGTTCTCTTTTGTAAGGCAACACACTGGAGCTAATATTTGTAATACCTAAGTAAAAACATTGTAAAAACATCTATATAAAAAGAATGGCCCCGAGTTTCTTGCCGCTTCTTCTCGGTTGGCTCTATGTATTTTGGAACGCGGCGGTAGGCTTTAAAGTACATTATAATGAAAAATTGACGTTCATAAGTGCGTCTTTGATGCCTAAATTGAATAAATGATTTTGACTTTGACTTTGACTATAAGTATAGTGTGGATTACTTCTAAAGTACTTTATACTACGTATACATAATGAATTACATGTTATTTTTAAATACTATTAACAAATCGCCACGCCTACATCCTCGAAGGGTTAGGCATATATTATTTTACTCTTTGGTTAGGCAGCGGTGTTTGAAACACCTACCTAGGTACGGTTCCCTAGAAGGATAATATTTTTTTGGTCCCATGTAATAGAAGGCGAGCCTATTAGATACCATCTACGGGGCACTGTTCCAGACTCCAGACTGATATGATATTGAGAAATTGAGAATTTTTCTCAACCTTATCAGATCAGTCCCTACGGCTACGTTCTGGTAAGCGCCAAAATCACTCGCGGCGTTCGATACGTTTTCGATGACGTCATCGAAAACGCTCACGCCGCGGCCACAACGCTCGCGGTTCGAAGGTGATCATTGCGAGCTGTCACTGTCAACCAAAGGGAATGGCAAACCGCCCTATTGTCTAACTTGAATGAGAATGAAATGTGAGGTCATTCTCATTCCCATTGATGGTTTCAGCGAATAGGCTTGTACGATTTCGCCCAGAATGGGATTCAAATGTGAAAATGAAGCCCATTCCCATTTTCCGTAAAGATAGACAATAAGGCCGCCGGACGCGACAGTTGTGAGCGTTGACGGCGCTTGCCAGAACGTACCCTATGGCATTTGAGCTGTTTTGTTTTTGTCACAGCACAGGGATGCAATGCACAGCCAAATAATGTACAGCCAATAATGCACGGTCAATAATTCATGTACAGTAAGCGGCCAAAAGTCCATAGGCATACCAAGGATTACATTGCTGTGAGCCTCACGATACAGCCAGTGCGAGTGCGTGTGTTTGTATAACGATGTCTCAATATTCCACAAATAACACACACTAATGAATTGTCGTCGCATTACGCGAAATAACAATATTTATTATATACCTATATCTTACCATTGCATTGCTAAAATTCGCGTGATATAATCAAATAGTTAGCGGTAGTTCCTACATTGGTCAAACTAAACGCACTGTTTCTTGTCGCATAAAGGAACATATTAGAGAAGTTAAAAATAATGACTCGCAAAAGTCTGCCATCGCTCAATATCTCCTTTTCATTTCGGATCTTATCACGCAGGGAAACCCCAAGCACAGCCCTCTCCATTGCTCGCTGAGCGACGCTTGTTAATGAGGCCAACAGTAAGGGACCACATCTCGGTGCTCATTGCCACACACTGGCAACACACACTGATTGAAAACCTTGGTTTTCAGGCCCTAAGGTATTGGGGACGAAAAGATGGATCGAAGCATACCGAACGCTGCCCATCCCAGCTGGATTCTTCGTGCGACCTCCTTAAAGTTGGACCTACCTAATCGGACAGTCTGCCTAGGTAGACGTAAGTACTCATCTACAATTTTGAGTGTATCGTTTCCAACAATTACCAGTATAGGTGGAACATGGAGATTGTACATGATTTTCATCTTATCCATGTTCATCTTAAGACCAACCTGTTGGGAAACTCTACTGCAGTCGTTGAGCACGGTGCAGACATCTTCGAGCGACGCCGCCACTATGACTATATCATCGGCAAAACGAAGGTTAGTGATGTATTCACCATTAAAGTTGATGCTAGATCCTTTCCAGTCCAAGAGTTTGAAAGCATCCTCCAATGCGTTAGTGAAAAGTTTCGGAGAGATGACGTCTCCATGTCTCACACCTCTCTGCAAGGGAATTTGTTCCGTACTCTGGTCTTGTAATCGGACTGACATAGTGGCGTTGCTGCATAAATAAATAAATAAATAGTCAATTTGCCATCGCTGCAAGGACTGCAGCACGGCCCACTTTTCGATGGAGTCGAAGGCTTTCTCTTATTTCACAAACGCTAGACACAGTGCCTGATTATACTCTTCAGTCTTCTAACACACACAATACAACCAATAATGCACGGCCAATAATACGTGTACATGGATTTGAAATACATGGTCGGCTTTTTCTGGCCGCGTTTTATTGCCTGTACAAAATCGGTCCGTGTTGATAATGCACAGCCAATATTGTACAGCCAATAATTCATATACTATCACACAATTTTATGCCTGAACAGTTCAAAAACTTTTTATTTTGCACATGAGCATTGCAAGCTAACTCCGCCTTTTATTGTATTGCCCAATGATAGGCATAAAAAGCAATTCCGTGCTAAAAACCTTTTGTTCCTACATCTTTTAGAAATTTTATGTTTTTGTCAGGAACATGATTATTGTAATTTAGTACAATAAAAGTTGCAGTTCTTTTAAACGCGTTGATAGTACTAAGATTTTTCTTGTATACCTTAGGTTTAGGTTTACCTCCTTAGTTTTATACTATAATCTTAAATCAGTTTACTGTATTTGATTAAACTATGTACACCTCATATTTTTTTCAATACATCGTTATACTTGCTTATTGTATTATAATATACTAAAACAAAAGTAGCCAGTCCTTTTAAGCATGTTACTTACTTTACTTCTGTTCCAATGATTACCACGTAAAAACTATGTGAAAGAACTTCTACTTACAATAAGCTTTTATTACACACCAATAAGCAGAAAATAGGCGGGGGTAGCGAATGGTAATTTGACGCAAAATTCACCCTTAAAATGGTCAGGCACAAACTTGACTGATAGGACATGGTTTCGATTATTGGATGCGAAATATCAGGCCGAGACGATAATGCACAGCTAGTACCTATTGCACGGCCAATAATTCGATGCCAACCATATACAAATATAGAATCTCATCTTCATGCCTCGCTTGTGTAAGCGAGTTGGATTCACTCTCCAACTCAAAAGTCACAGAAGGTGCGATGACGACCAAAGCGAGGAGGAGCGTTAGGTTCAATGGTGACCACACAAAGCCAGCGTTATGTTATGATGAATAACACTGAACTGCAGATTGAAAATTGTCACACTAGACACTGGAACGTGTAAACGAGGTTTTGTCCTATTTAGTCAGTGATGTACACGGATTATTGGCTGTACATTATCGCCCTGTACAAAAAGTGTCCGACCCGTATTTCACGGCCAATAATGCAGAGCCTGATATTTCATGTACAAGGAACATTTCCCAAGACACACACAGCACAGATGTGACCTATACTGGAACTTATGAAGTCTGGCGGACTCTACCTTTGACTCATTGATCATACGCTAAGATAAACAACCTCCAAAAGTTTATGAAACTACCATGGAACAGACACTGGCAGAATTGCAATAAGCAGACACGCCATTAACAAAGAAGTCAAGTTAAGTCAGATGTGACCTGAGGATGTGACAGTGACAGAACTGACAGATGCTAGCGCATTGTTTTGGTTTTCGCCAGAAAATTGTAATTTCGCTTTTCCTATCCCAATACCAATCGGTTCGTAATTTTGTCACATCCAAAAAGCTAGCATTTAAAGAAATCACACTTACATATTAGGATTACACCCAAACCCAAAAGAAGCTAGCTAGCACAGGTTGTAAGCAAATCAAGTTTTCTGTTAGTGAAATGCCTAAAGTTCGCCGTAGCCGTAAAGCTCCGCCAGAAGGCTGGGAGTTGATTGAACCCACACTCGAAGAATTAGAACAGAAGATGCGTGAAGGTACTGTATCCTACATTGCACTTGCAATTTTAACCCATTACCGCCCAAAATGAAACTACACGTAACTTTTTGGTTTTATTGTTGATTATTACATGCTAAGGGATGAAATAAAAGACTTATTAAGAAAAATAAAGAAAAATAGTTATATTCATTGAGTTAGGGGGGTGTACACAGTTGTGTACAATGGGCGGTTCAATTGTGAAATTGCCCAAAGCAAGGTCGCTCCACACATAAAGTTTTTTTACATAGTTCGCAGCGCCAACGACCTCGGCTGTGACAAACCACACATCTCAGCGGCTTTTCAAAACGCTCCAGGTTGTGACCATTATTTTTACGATCATCAACCCATCAGTAACCACTGATGAAGATGGGCGGCTCTTAGTTTTTATTGGTCGCAAGTACGCCCGAGCGATGGCCCGCCTGAACGATAATTTTTCCATGTAAGTCACGTCTTGTTAAGTAAAACGTGCAGACGCCAAGCATTAGCAACATCCATGTCGAGGAAATACGTAAATATGACCCACCACCATTTTTTCCCTTTTATAGCCACACAGTACAAACCAATGGACTGATGCATCTGATCGACTCCACCCATTCCTTTATTGTAATTTATAAACATTCTTGGTATATTTACGTCCACCTTTGCTTTATCTTCTTTGCTCCATCTTTTTACTTTTCCCACAGGCTCTATTCCATCAAAGTTAGATCGCATTTTTACCACACTGTTATCCTTCCAACGCACAATTGTAATTTCGTTTTTGGTGTCGAATCGGTAGTCATAAGCCGCTCTAGCTGCTTCTTTTTTCATCACTTTTGCAGGGATAAGTGGGCATTTCTTTGTCCTGTTGTCTCTTACGGTGCCCGTCGCCCTGTAGCCTAAAATACGTAATCATGCAATAATTGGTAATTTGTAAAAAAGTTGTCAAAGTACACAACATGCTTTTTAGGGAAAATACGCATCTTTGCAAGCAGAGATTTCACAACAGTCGTGCCGAGACCTTTTGCAGATTTTTCATTGTTACCCTTGCCACAGTAAACATCAAACGTGTAGCAGTAGCCACCCGAGCTTGTTGCAGCCCAATTCTTATAACCAAATCGTACAGGCTTTCCTAAAGAGTTGTCAACAAAGTGTAAATATTTTTTTTATGTCTAAAAATCGATTACGAGACATGCAATTAGCAATCAACGTAATGCCCAGATCTTCATCCAAGCTCCAGTAAGCACGTTCGGTAGGCAATTCATGGTAACCACTAAATATCAATATACCCAAAAACCTTTTCAAGTCTGGAATGTCGAGTTCATAGCTATGTGTGTTATTTTGACCCGGGTACAATATACTATTACTCGTAATCATATTCATAACATCGTCATCAAATATCTTCTCAAACAACATTACAGGGGTGCAGTTTTTCAAGGAATCGCAAATATTATTTTGTCTATTTTTGATGGCGTCGGTAACTTCGTTTGTAGTACTATATTATAGGTAATCTTTTCCGCCATGTGGGTGTAGGAGAATCTTGCCTTCTTGTCTGATTTTGACGCTCAGCATGATTAGAAAGTGGCTCGTCATCACTGTCGTCCCAGTCTGAATCATCATGATCGAGATACCTCGGAATAACCTCAAGAGTACAAGGTACGTATCTTGGAAGAGTTGAAGAAATCAAATCTTCCTCATTTCCTTCTTCTTCATCACTCACAACCGCAGGATCTGGCGGCACCAAAATTACGTCGTACTCCTCATCGTCATCATCTTCATTCAATACTGCTTGAAGGGCATCTTCAAGTCTTGAATAGTTGTTTTCACTTGTAAATATACGTCGTTTCACCATTATTTCTAACCTCTGTAAACACCTGTGGAACAAAGGCAATTGTTGTATAGAAGCGCCCATTGTACACACTTGTGTACAGAACAACAAAGTGATGTCCAGAATCTTATTTTATTGATAAATTATCTTATTTATTGTGTCACAACTTATAATATAGTATAATTATTTGTTTTATTCAAAAATAAACCCAAATACTACATTTTAATCCATAAAAAAGTAATTAAAACAACTAACCTCAAAATTGTTACTCGCAGTCCTTGACAGAAAAGAAAAAAACAATAGCAAAGTGTGCCAACTTCCAGGAAAGTAAATAAATATCAAGACACTAGTGACGTCTAGTTTCAAATTATTGTATTACATCCATCATAACTATCGACGAAATATTTTAAACCACAATCCGAATTACTGTACACAGCTGTGTACAGAGGGCGGTAATGGGTTAATGAGATTGTATCTCTAAAGTTCTCTATTTCTTTCAGCCGAAACAGAGCCTCACGAGGGAAAACGAAAACAAGAATCGCTCTGGCCAATATTCAAGATTCACCACCAAAAGTCCCGGTACATCTACGATTTGTTCTACAGACGAAAGGCAATCAGCAGGGAGCTTTACCAGTACTGTCTCAATGAGAAAATAGCTGATGCCAACCTCATAGCTAAGTGGAAGAAAACAGGTTATGAAAACTTATGTTGTCTTCGATGCATACAAACAAGAGATACAAATTTTGCTACCAATTGTATTTGTCGGGTTCCTAAAAGCAAGCTGGAGGAAGGGAGGATTGTAGAGTGTGTGCATTGTGGCTGCAGGGGATGCTCGGGTTAGGTTAGTTATTTCGTTAGTTTTAGTTTTATTGTATAATATTTTTATAAAATGTTTGATCATCTATATGTGTATGTCTGCCTCCAGCGCTAACCACTATCCTCCCTAAGGATTTTGAACAACATTTTGTCACTATTAGTGTGTTCAAATAGTCCTTAGTTGGCCACGGCATTCAAATTAGGAATCTGTGGGTAAAAATGTAGTGTAGGGTTCTTTTTGTTCAGCCTTCGAAAAAGCAAGAAAAGAATTATTTTTGCCATCAAAAAGTGCAATTTTTGACCCACATTCGGAGCATGGTTGTTAGTGATGTTTTTTACAACTATCTTACTTGACAGCATAATCATGCGATTTTAGTTCTTATGCTCGGTTTGGCGTTTGAGTAGGGTGTGGGCAAAAGTGGCAAAAATAATATTTTTGAGCTTTACAAACGCTTTGAGAAAAGAGCATACAACGGCAACACCACCAACACTCACCATGAATGCACCTATAGTAGGTATTAAATTTCAGAGGACTGCCACAGTCTTCAGATGTATTTTTTCCATACTGATAATAAGACGCCTTATAACTTTAAGGTTATTTTAAGTAATGATTTAAAAATAAGGCTCAACTTTCCGTCTCCAATAAAAACCTGTAGGTATATTTTCTATGTAGTTTTTATTTGTACTGAGTAAATTTATTGTATTGACCAGTGAGTATTTTGATTTTACCTTAATATCTTTAACTTTATTATATTATATTGTATTTTATACTAATTAGTAGACTACATTATATAATATTATCTTGAATATAAATATACTTTTGGGACATACCTAAAGCAAATTATTATAAGCCTAAGAAATCAAGAAATAATAATCTTTTTTCTTATTATGCTAACATGGTACATAGTAGTAGCACAGCCTATGTAACTTACAGTCGTTCAACGGACATGTCTAGACAGAGTCTATATGGGCATAAAAATAACAACTTATGATATACCATTCATTTCGCATAGGTACCATACATATAATATAATAAACCTTTGATACAAATAACTTCATTCATCCATGTGATATACCTACTTAGCAAATTAAATTTATAAAAATATAATCACTACCTATACTTACGTTTTAGTCGAATTTTATTAAACATATATAATTCGAAACGTCGAAACCTATAAATATATTTCAAAAGTAAACAAAAATGCCTGATTAAGACGAAAGAGCAATACGCTGATCAGTATTTTGTCGTTCTTACTATTGAAGGTAGGGTCCCTAGTCGTCGCGCAAATATAAGACTGCTGGGTGTAGGTACTCCTGAACTTCGACAAGATCAATACTTCGACAAATCGCTTACTTCGAAAAACATACTAAGACGAGTCATTGCATCGACAGGACATAATATTATTTATCTTCGACAAGATTTTTATCCCAAAAGTTGTGCAATATATCTTTATCGAAGTGTAGATTACCCTAATTCTGGCCTAATTACATGATACCACTAATGTGACATCACTTCCTCAATATTTACTGCGTTCGAATAGGCTATTTGTGATCGTTTTTAGCGAAAATAACGCTAAAAACGCTCACAAGGGGTTCGAATCGGGCATCTGTTGTCAACATTTGGAACGACATTTTCAAATTTCGTTCATGTCTCTTTTTGTTCAGCGTTCGGAAAGCTAAAAGAGGAGTTTTTGCCATCAAAAAGTGCAATTTTTGAACCACGTCCGGAGCATGGTTGTTTGTGATCGTTTTTTGACAGCATAATCATGCGATTCTAGGTCTTATGCTCAGTTGAACGTTCGAATAGGGTGTGCGCAAAAGTGGCAAGAATAACGTTTTTGAGCTTTACAAACGCTATAACAAAAGAGCCATCAATGACAACGCCACCAATGCCCTCATAAGCTAAACGAACGCACCTATTGTTGCACAATAAGACTCTGTATGCTACCTTAATATTAGTAGATTGTTGTGAGAACTAGTCCTCATGACACAGGGATCCTGGTATGAGGGCTAGCGGTCACTCTATTGTCCACACTGTAAAGCTGGTACCTAATCCATAATTTGGTTATATATTTGTATCTAACGTATATATGTGTTAACTTACTTATTTTACTACTACCACAGCATAAACATCATACCAACGCCAACGCCTTTGAAGTCACGCGAAAAGCCGCTTTTATTTAAGTATGCGGGGGTGCGTGACTGTTGTTCGAAATTCATTTTACAGATTTTTATTTGAATACCCTTCACTGGATATAAAAGACTTTTGACGTAACGGACAGTTGATATAATTATATTAGATATACGTTATAGTTGTTATATAATTAAGAATCTATACCAGCACTTGATATATCGATCAACGGTAATACTATAATTTTATATACTTACTACCTACTAATATTACATGTGTACTGTTCAAGTATAATATAATTTTCTATATAACGAGATTTGACATTTTGGTATAATTCCGTTAACAAAATGATGTAAGTCTGTTTAACCCGTTGACTCGCGATTCGCCATATTTGGTCAGTGATACAATAGATTTCGCAGAAACCAACCTACTTTTCCAGGAACTGCAACGTGTGTGGTTTAAAGCAGTTGTAAAGAAAAAATATTTTACTGGGGTTCAAAATCTAGTGGGTAGTCTACATTACCATTTCTATCTCTGCCAACTAAATTATACTTAGCACCAATACTTACTTTATTTATAATTGATGAAAATGATTTTGTTACTCACTTGCATTAACAGAGATGAACAAGATATGTAACACTGGTAACACAGCTTAACCAGCTCCCTCTCGGAAACTCAGTCTTTCTAAAAAGGAGGGTTCTTAAGTTGACTTATATTTTTACCTTTGAGTATGACAACATATAACTTTTACTGTATCGTTCAACTTTATTGATTACTTGTTTTTGTACCTCCACGTTCAGAGTCAGTCTCATTTAAATTTCACTAACATTGGTTACTGAACCTCCAATAGCTCGGTTAGATAATAAGCTCAGCGCAAGAACAATTACCCCTAGGATGTGATCGTCCGTGCCCTATTTGGAAGTCCATCAACCGACTCAGGACGCAAGTTGGCCGCTGGAGACACACTATGTGCAAATGGGAATACCGTGACAACACTGAAACTGTTTGCGATTGCGGTCTCGCCACTCAAACGATGTCACATTTGCTCGTGACAAACGAGCCTTATCCAGTTATACCACCTGCACAAGTGATAACCTCTGATGATGCCACAAACGATGGAATTAACATGACGAAATTATATTCAAGCTTGATTTAAAGTTGTAGACTTTTGCTACTCTGCAAGTTTAAATCAAGCTTTAACCAATGTGGTATCACTTGCTTTGATTGACATGAAAAAAACAACACTTGGTTTGACCAATATACAAATACATTATACCTACTGTCAATAATTAGTATATTTCATATTATATAAAGAATATAATTGAAAAGTTACATAGCTAGCTATGTAGATAGATATATAGATAGATAACACTTTATTGAGACACCACATTAATGACTTAATATTAGACAATAAAATAAAAAACAATGCTTAAAACTAGGTGCAACAATGGGCGGTCTTATCGCTCAGAGCGATCTCTTCCAGACAACCCATATGTAACTTCTCAGACATGGTGATAGCCAAAACAAGATGACTAGAGTAGTATCAGTGTTCTCTCAGTATGTCACTGTTACATAAATGTGTGTGGCACAATGGGGACAACAGAACTGTGCACCCGAGAATATATACATACTTACTTACTTGGCAATTTTATGGAGAAAAAGTTTGGTATCGCTAAGCGTGGGCTAGTTTTAAAATCATATAAACAACTAGCTGTGCTGCTGCTGTGACGACGCGCGGTGATGATGATGATGATGAATAAATATAGCGTATGTTCCTCAGGCATAATGTAGCTTTCTACTGGTAAAATATTTTTTGAACCGGTTAAGTAGTTTTTGCATTTATCCGTTACAAAGTACTTACATATCAATTCTTTCCGCTTTATTATAAGTTTTTTTATATATAGTTAAGAGTTTACACCATCAAAGTAACCCAATTGAGGATTAACACCAAAGTATGAATAATGTGGCATATAGTTTGTACCAGCGTTAATATTGCATATTTTAACACGGAAAATTAGTGATTGTGACAAAACTGTAATAGTTAGACATTAAGGTATTGCACACGCGTTTGTAGATATTGATGTCATCTATAAAACTATAATAGGTAAGTACTTAAATCACTTTGCACTATTGTCAATAGTTTCCGCAGCGTAGGTACGCGATACAAGAATATGTTTTCCACACCTTGGGTTACATTATGTACCTAAGTTTTCATAAGGAT
Organism: Selenia dentaria; assembly: GCA_917880725.1. NCBI lineage: Eukaryota > Metazoa > Arthropoda > Insecta > Lepidoptera > Geometridae > Selenia > Selenia dentaria. The sequence continues at coordinate 42,358,930 of OU862877.1, forward strand.
CCAAATGTTCTTTGAAAATATTATATAGGTAGCTTAAGTTATTCGGTGATACTCTAGCTTTCTAACAGTAAAATAATTTTTGAAATCGGTCCAGTAAGATGTTTTTAAGTTTATTCGTTACATAAATAAATACAAATCTTTCCTTTAATATTACTTTAGAATATGAAGGCTTGCAACATAAATACGAAAGTATATAATAATAATAATTATATATTATTATTATGTAGAAGTAAATATTTCAGTGGGATAGTGGTATCAAGCTGTCCTATAGACGTCACTCCGTCACCATACGAGGGTAAAATCAGATAGTGGGTTAAAATTCGATGCTCTGACCTCGGTGGCCTAGTGGTCATGGCATCTGACACGGATTGTCGGTAGCTTATATAGGATACTTTTGACCCCGGTAAATTAATGAGTTCCCGTGGGATAATTAAGAAACGGCCAAAGAAGCGAAGCCGCTGGCGGGCCAGCTAGTACGAGGGTCATTTGAAAAGTTCTTAGCCTAACATGCTTAATTTAACCGCACGATTTTTAGTTTATTTTTATTTTTCTACATACGAGGGTTATTTGAAAAGTCCTTAGCCTAACATGCAGTACGGTCCCAATTGAGCCATAATCGCTATTAGCGCGATAACAGTCGGTCCCTTTCACCGTGAGCGTGATTACGATGGCCCACGCTACGTCATCGATGAAGTCTTAACTGCCGCCATATTGACGATTACATGAACCATGCTCTACACCATAATCGTCGTGAGCGTTCTGTCAAAAGTGACAGGTGTTTGTTTGTTTCTACAATGTCTTTACTGGTGTCCCTTCTTTTTGATGTAAAAGTCGGTCCATCCATTCCATTATTTCTTTTTAATCCACACACCACATAGTTAACCTTCACACAATGCACGATATTTTTATGAATTTGTTTTTCGCGCGCAAATGGTCCGTTATTGCTACAACTCTGATCCGAATTAACAAGACGCTTACAGTGCCACGAGCTGTCAAAATCGCGATATTTGTCTCGGACCAGCTTTGGTAGACGATAGCACTGTGAGCAAAATTATCGCAAATCGGACCACGGTCATTTTTTTTTATAACTACCCTCATTTTGTAGTTACATTATTTAGCAACAAGTATGCACACTTTAGTTTATTCACAGTAACTCATTGTTCGTTCACACGTGATACTGTAAGTCAAGTCAGAGCTATTTTTGAAAATGGATAAAATTGAACATCGTGCAGTGATAAAATAGGTACCTGAATTTGAAAGGTTTAACTCCAAAAGCTATACATGAAAACATGTCTGCTACTTTGGGTGAGTCCGCTCCTTCGTACGCGACTGTTAAAAACTGGGTGGTAGAGTTTAAACGTGGTCGTGAGACCATTCAAGATGAGCCCCGTAGTGGCCGGCCTTCGACTGCTTCCACTGATCAAAACAAAGAAAAAATCTGTGATTTAATTTTATCTGATCGATGATTGACTGTCGAGGAGATAGCTAAGACTGTAGGCATCTCATCTCAACACATCATATAATTACTACTGAACTTGGAACTTACAGCCTCCTCAGCGTTGTCGGTAAACTATATGCGAAAGTATTGATTGAACGAGTGATAAAAGAGACAGATGAGAAAGTGTGGGATGCACAAGCAGGGTTTAGAAAGGGAATGGGATGTACGGATCAGGTCTTTTCTTTACGATGTATAGCCGAAAAATGCTTGGCGAAAAGCCAAAAGGTCTATTGCGCTTTCGTAGATTTAGAAAAGGCTTATGATAGGGTGAGTAGGCATGAACTGTGGTCAGCGTTGTCTATGCATGGGCTGAATAGTAACCTGATCCAAGCGCTGAAATCCCTCTATAAGGATTCCAGTGCTTGCGTTAGGATAAATGGGACATACACTGATTGGTTTAACATCGAAAAAGGTGTTAGACAAGGATGTGTAGCGTCACTGTGGCTGTTCAACTTATTCATGGATAACTGTTTGACAAACCTGAAAGACAGTGAATGTGGATTAAGAATGAACGAGTTACTCATCAAATGTCTTCTCTACGCTGATGACCAAGTGATACTTGCGTCGTCGGTAAAAGAGTTGCAGGAGATGGTAAATGTTATGCAAGAGGCTTTAGAAAGAAAGGGAATGAAAATAAATGTAAGTAAGACGAAAGTGATGGTGTTTGAACGAGATGACAGAGTGACCGATTGCAATATTGTGATTGGGGGTGAAAAAGTGGAACAAGTGAAAGAGTTTGTATACTTGGGATCCATGTTTACAAAAGATGGTGAGTGTGAAAGTGATATAGAAAGGAGAGTGAACGCTGGAAACATGGTAAACGGAGCATTGCACGCTTTTATGAACAGTCAGAGGTGTCTAAAAAGGCTCGTCTGCCTGTTCATGGGGGAGTGTTGGTTCCGACACTGATGTATGGTAGTGAAAGTTGGGTGTGGCAGAAAAAGCATGAAAGTAGAATAAATGCTGTGGAGATGAGAGCATTGAGGAGCATGATTGGAGTGAAACGGAGTGACAGGATAAGGAATAGTGTGATAAGGGAACGATGTAGTGTGAATGAGGGTGTAGTGACAAAAATCGAGAAAGGTATGTTAAGATGGTTTGGACATGTGGAGAGAATGAATGAAATGAGAATGACTAAACAGGTATACATGGGACAAGTAAACGGAAGTGTTGGAAGGGGAAGACCTAGGCGAACGTTCCGAAATCAGATTGAAGATGTTCTGAAAAAAGGCCAGGTCAAAAGTACCCTAAACCGACGCTTATGTATGAAAGGATTGATGAGTATAGATGAAGCGAAAGAGATATGTCAGGATCGTAGTAAGTGGAAATCCGTGGTCTCTGCCTACCCCTACGGGAAAGAGGCGTGATTTTATGTATGAACTTGGATTCTCTAAGGTGTCTGCGCGGTGGGTACCGCGACTGCTTTCAGTGGAACAAAAACGCAACCAATTCACCACTTCTCGCGCGACTGTTTAGAGTTATATGAAGCTGACCCAATATAATTTGTTGAAAGATTTATAACCATGGATGAAACCTGGGTTCACAATACACCCGAGACAAAAGAACAGTCGAAACAATGGAAAAGAGCAGGATCGCACACCCCAAAGAAGGCAAAGGTGGTTTTATCGGCGGGCAAAGTCATGGCATCCGTTTTTTGGGATGCAAAGGGTATAATTGTCGTGGATTATTTAAAAAAGGGTGAAACGATAAACTCCGATTACTATTGCAACCTGTTGCGTCGTTTGAGATAAGAAATCAAAGAAAAACGTCCGCAGGTTTATTGAGAAGAAAAGTCTTGTTTCATCAGGACAATGCGCGCGTTCACACCTCTGCAATCCATGGCAGAAATCCATCAATGTGGCTTCGAATTGTTACCTCATCCCCCATATTCAGAAGTTAAGACGAAGATTTTTTTTAAAACGGGTATCGAAGCCTTACCGGGTCGATGGAAAGTGTTTTGAGCTCGGAGAAGAGTGCGCGTACAACATAATTCAGTGAATAAGGCTATTCTTAAAGGTGTCTACACACCAAAGCCGCCGACCCGGCGGCACGAACCCGGCCGGCAAGGCCGGCGGCCTGATTTTGAACGACCGGCCGGCGGGCGCACGCGTCGTGTCGGTGGCCGACACGGCGTCGGTGCCGGCAAAGCTGCCAGTCCAAGTATTTGGATCGTCGTTTTGTATGTTGAGTCGATCACTGTCGCTTGAACTGTTCGGACTAGTGGCAAATATTTCAAAATATGGATAACAAGACAAGTATTATTCTCCTCTTGCTATTGTTGAAAAGGCGCAAAGAAAGACAAAAGGAATATATATTCTTATTCTTTATTTGTCTTGTAATCCATATTTTGAAATATTTGCCACTAGTCCGAACAGTTCAAGCGACAGTGATTGACTCAACATACAAAACGACGATCCAAATACTTGGACTGGCAGCTTTGCCGTGCGAGCGTCGTGTCGTCCAGATGTGGCCGGGACCATATGTACATTTTATAAAACATTTTCGTAACGGCTAGGTACTTACTTTTACATAATCTGATAATCCTTCAACCAAAGCGTGACATACTTCAGGAATAATGCTTGAAATTAGTTGAGGAGAAACTTTGAAGACGTCGCAAATACTATTAAATGAATTTCCCGAGCTGAGATATTTTAACGTTATTGACAATCGGTCTACTGGTGAAATTGCTTTTCTGTAATAAGTGTCTTGTTTAGATATTCTGTGTCCAACGATACTCAGTAAATATTCAAATTGGGAACTGGTTAATGACATAAATGTTTTGAAAGAAACGGGTCTCTGTAAAACCATGTCGTCTTTTTTTAAATCACTTAATCTTTCACTAGTACTATAACAACTGCGACTCATTAAGCTTGGCCTGACCCAACAATTCCGCGTTTTGAGGGATCTACTCGTACCTATAATAACTGCACAAGCTGCTATAATTAGATCACTATCGTCCTCGTCCATGTCAAATATTGAAAATACGTAGTAATAATTCGAAACACACGCGCAACGTCTCCGAACACTCGGCAATCACTAATTGTGAACGATGCCGCGAATATCATGCCGCCGACTCGGCGGCATGTTCGTGGCTGGTTTGTAGAAGCCGCCGGGTTTGTGCCGCCGGGCCGGCGGCTTTGGTGTGTAGACACCTTAATATAAATAACTGTTCAGTAGCTTCTGGTTGCAAGACACGTGTCTAACATTATTAAAAGATGTGTTGTATTCGTAAATAACCGGTGTTCTAGAGTTATTGGTATAATGAAACAAAAATTTAATTACAATAGAAATTTTACTAAATAATGAGTGTTTAGACAAATTACTGGTAAGTATTTATTTAGGTAGAACCTTGTAGAATGAAAAACGTGGACTGTTAAAGTAGAACCTAGCACAAACATTTGCTTACATGTAAAGTCGTTGCGTATATGAAATATCTGTGCCACAGTTGTACAAGAAAAATAATAGTTTGTACTGTAAACGTCAACGATGCGATAACGTTGCACTTACGCAAATGTTCTCGTTAGGCCCACTGTATAAATGAACAATTTTTTAAATTTTATATAAGTATTACAATGAAACACAAATAAACTGAGATAAACTTAAATAATAGAACTGAATACTTAAATTTTATTATAATGTATTTATGACCTTTAGAACTAATCAACAATAGAGCCATTATGGCCTTAAGAATTTTAAATCAAAGAAAATGAGCTTTATAATAGCCTTATTAAACAAAACATACGAACTATGAGTATCTTTATTTATTATAATATCATAAACTTCCTTACATAGTGAACTAATGGGAAAAAACTGAATTACAATGCTAGTTTTACTAAATAACTGTTATATAAGTGTTTTTGGAATATACTGGTATTAATTTACTGGTATTAATTTAGGCAATTTGTAGAATATATGGCCATTACGCTGTTACAGTAATAAACAAGTTATTTTTATGAAGTTTTAGTTTTATATTACATTGAAAACACAAAATAAACAGAAACAAAATACTAATTAAGTGAATGTAGTAATTAAGTATTATAATGACCTACAGTACTAATCAACAATAGAGCCTGGCTTTAAAACCAAAGAAAACAGGAACTTTATACGGCCTTATTAAACAAAACATGAACTATGAGTATCTGTTATTTTTGTCACAAAATTTCTTTCACAGTTAATTAATTGAACAAAAGGGTATAACAATGATGATTTTACTGAATAACTTTTATACGAGAGTATTTTGGCAAAATGCTGGTATTTTTTTACCTTGTAGATTTAACGATGTTAACTGTACAGTAATCGACAAGTTTTCTATTTATTAAGTATGTTTAAGTAAGTTTATTATACATCACATGAAAACACAAAATAAACTTAGTAATTTAATTAGGAATGTAATTATAACATTTAAGTACTAATCAACAAGACAGCCTCAATAGCCTTTAAATGGAAAACAGGAACTTTATATACTTATCCTAAATATTCAAATACAAACTATGAGTATCTTTATTTTTTTTTGTTTCATCACAAGTTTCCTTTCATAGTGAAAGATAAATTAATATATTCTAATATAATTTGAGTAAATATTTTTCTTACAACAATCAGTCTTAAGTTAACTATAACCCTGTATAGCATATTCTGAACACTTAAGAAAAACAATCAAATACAAATTACTTTAAACCATAACGGTTTTATGGTCCAGCTCCTTTGATAGCTCAATGATCAATTCTTTGAAAATGAGTGGGTTCATATTCTTGCCCAGCAAGTAAAGGACGAACCAGTCACCGAATCCAAAACGCCTGATAATTCTTGTTACGGCACTTCTCTTAACATACCGCACCTGCCCCATAATCAACAATGTACGTAGGGGGCGGAGAGAAAATACCATAATACGGAACAGCACAGCCACTGCGGATAGCAGGGTAAGAGCCAACAACCAGAACCAAAGAATTACAAAGATTTTCTCATTGACTATATTCAAAGGCAGGACACACAGCCTATCTTTAATCTGTAGAGTTCCTGAAGGTCCATAGCTCCGCAGCCAGCATTTGGTGAGCTTGGGGAAGTACTGGTCCATTGGGTTGACGGATCCAAAGCTGGACATGTCGGCTGGCACACGAGCGATGTGTGTGAAGGCAGCAACCGCTGCTCCGTAGTTCCGGAATGCTCCACCGAGAAAGATGTCTAAGAGAAACATTTGGCCAACCTGAAAAAAATATTGTTCTGTTTAAACCAACTTAACTCTAGTTGATATTAACCGTTGTTGTATGGGGGCGAAGCGACCTCATGTTAATATTAAGGCACACCAAACGCGGGACGTGTGCGGTGAGTTCCGGCGCCAGGTCCACGCGCAGGCCCACCGATGTCGTATTTGATGTGCTGTGTTTGATAAATTTCGATCTAATACATTTCTCTACAATATTTATACTAAACTAGCGACTGCCCGCAACTTCGTTCGCGTAGCAGGCTCGGCTTTCTGCCTCGCCTAAGCTCCTATCGTTTCTTAATTTTTTTTTAATGTAAGAACCTTTTGCGAAGTATTAGAAAACAAAAAAAAAAAAATAACAGAAATTGTTAAAGCCGTTCTCAAGTTATAGCGTGACCAGGAGAAATAAGTGTTCATTTTTATATATATATATATATATATATATATATATAAAAATGTATATATATATATATATATATATATATATAGACTAGCGAATATTCGCGACTTCGCTCGCGTACGGATCAATGCCGTTCTGAAGTAGCGTGTAGATGGCTGCGCACAAGCGTATTTAGGGTCTCAACCGAGGTAAGCGGCGGGGCGCGGGGCGGGCTAGTGATGTGGCCCCATTTTGCAAGGCGCTAATGATTTAAATCGACAATTATTGATCGATAATCACTCGATTATCTAATTATTAAAAATTTAACTTTTCAAATGATAATATGTACTCGTAGCAACGTTAATATGTAGGATTGCCATATTTGCCAGGGTCATTTAATTAGACTGCCAGTAAATAATAATTATTTTTATTCTTGTTTATTTTAAAGGTTTTTGTCCATTTATGGTTTTTAGCGGAGCGCAGCTAGTATCTAACATAGATAAGAGACTATTGTCTCATCTAAGTGTCTACAGGAAACATATATGTACTACATCTACACACAAACAAACATTCTTAGTTATGATTTTAGGTAAAGTAACATATGGAAAGAAAGCATCCGAGTTATAGAAATAATGTATGATGTAGAATCTAAAAAGACCAAGTAATTAATCATATATGTTATTGTCTCTCTGTTAGATATCCTTTCATATAAAAATACATTAATTTTAAACATAACTATACTATCTATCGGACTTAATAACTTGTAGCATTAAATTAGAACTATTGACCGAGCGAGTGCGAAGCAACAATGAAACGTCTCTCCAATAACTTGGACAAAATTGCTTTCGTATGTCTGTCTGTCTGGAAGTCCGCAAGTTCACATCTATATACAGGTCGCATTTCTCGACCGATTCTCGTGAAATTAAGAGCAGGTTCAACAATTTTATACATTTATTATAGATTCAGTATATGGAAAATTACCAACATAGGTATAATTATTTCATAGGTTTTTAGTATCCTAAAATGAAACTAGATCAATGGCTCCATAAAAACACTATAAAGACTTGCAGACCAAGCAAGGTGATATTGTTTAAAGGATTTTGTTTAAAGTCCTCGGTGAATATTTATTCAGTTCAAGCTGCGCAAAGACACAATCGCAAAGTCGACTGCTCACAGACCCACTAGTAAATATCATACAATAAATAAGTATCAAAATGTTCTACATCGAATTTAATCATCCGAGTCTAGTGTCCCATCAATCGACTAGTGAAAACACTTATACCTCATCACTATTCGCATGGCCTGATGTTGAAAACGCCGATCATGTGTCTCAGTCACTCGTATAGGTTTGGCGCATGATTGTTACTCTTTCTCCCGGGTGGTACACTCTCTATCAGAAATATTCGTTTTTCAGTTGATTTTGTGGATATTTTTATTATTGATGTTTTCATATGTTTGTAAAGTTTAGTTCGTATTATAATTCGGTTGTTGTTTTTGTTAAGTAAGTATTATTTATTTTTTGTTAGGTTAGTTTGTTATCAGGGGTTTAGTACGCGGAATGTCACGGTGCAAAGTAGTTTTACGCAACCAAGAAAAATAATACGTGCTTTAAAACACATTAAGTTACTAACGTGAGAGTTATACAAAACGGTATGGTGTAATCCATACGCACCGTTCGTTACATCCTTGGAGAATATAAAAAGTGCGAGTTTGTCTCATTCTTTCGTCTCCGGGTAAGATAAACTGCGTTCCTGTTACAGGCATAGACAACTTTGATAAATATGTAGTTAAACGCATCATACATAACCTCTATAAAACCGACAAGTGCCATTTGAAAAAATTAATACCGACTTTCATTCTATTACTTTGGTAAAATCAGTTATTGGAGTGTAACTCAAAACCTACCAGACCGAATTTGATGAAATTTAAATAGGACTACACGGGGAGCACCAGCTTGTAAACAAAAAAATAATTTTGAGAATCGGTTCAGTTCACCCTATCGTAAGTTATGAGGTAACAAACATAAAAAAAAATATACACCTTATCTCCTCCATTTTTGGAAGTCGGTAGAAAAGGAAATTCACATGAATGGTCGAAATTAAGAAAAATATAACAACTTTCAAGGAGATCGTAGTCGTTTAGCCACAATAACAGAATAATTAAGTTTTCATTAGGAAAAAATCAGAACTCAACAATTTCTAATTGAAAAGAGCAATAATATTTGAAAAAAGGTAACACCTAATTGAAAAATAAAATAAAAATAATCTTAGATATGAAGTTAGGCTCTATATATTAAATTATCTCGTTTCGGCGAACACATTTTTTCACACAACTGTCAACGTGCCTACGCGAACAGTCTACTTGCCTACCTTCCGAGCGGCATTGATCCGTCGTCGGCAGTATTGTACTGAGTATTAAAAAAGATGAATTGAATCGGTAAAGCCGTTCTCAAGTTATAGCACGACCAGGAGAAATAGGGGTTCATTTTTATATACATATGGATATATATTATTATATAGATTTTTGTAGTGGTTGGACTTTGTAGATTCTGCCTGAAGAAGTACCAAACCTTTGCCAGTTATACAGCCGTGAAGCAGTAGTGTTCAAACACGACTCCCCCACACCAACAAAGGCCTCCCTCATAATTTTCCAAAGGAACCGGTTGGAAGCGCCCTGCATCCAACGTCGTCCTGCGACCTTTATCAGGTCGTCTGTCCACCGTGTCGGCGGACGACCTACGGTGCGCTTGCCGGTCTGTGGTCTCAATTCCAGAACCTTCCAGCCCTCTGACTTCTGATAACCCCACGTTACACCAGTGTAACCTACTCATTTCTTCTTTCAGCTCATAGACCTTCTCGTCTGTCCTCATCGTGCGTATGTTGTGTGTCACCAGGGCCAGTCGTCGTCGTTGGGGGTGGTAGCCGGGCGTCTGCCGGGGATTCTTAGCACCCTCTGCCCCACCGTTACCATGGCCGCTACCGTAGCCAGGAATAGCGGGGTGCCGGGGACTGGGGGGCCTGGTCCCTATTGTGTCAATCATTGGGGGGTAATGCCAATACTCGCCACGCTTGGCAGGCGGGTTGGCGAGCGCAGTTTTGGGATTTTATACTGGGAAGGTGCTACTTCTGATTGTTATCCCTTAGCCGACTTCTACAGCACCCACTGGTAGAGTTGGGGGAGTACTATTCTAAGCCAGCACCCCAGGGCTTCATACATTGCCATGCAATATTTTGAACTCTTTTTAAAATTCTGAATGGCACTTAACTGATGGCAAGTGTGATGCTTAACATCAGGCAAGCTAATTGCTAGTCTCGCCATAAATAAACATAATAAAAAATTATCAGTAAAAAACAATAAAACAATACTTACCACATTGAGAAGGTTCAAAAACTCACAGAAAGCATATCTTAGAGCATACATGTTGTGAGTGTGAATGTTTGTGTAGCTGAGGTACGAGATCAGCTCCCCGCGCCGGAACTCCGACCAGTCCTTGGAGACCATTGGGCTGGCTGAAATCAACAATTATTTTTTCCTTCTTTAAAGAGCTTTTTCGCTACGGCGAATTTGTCGCTCTGTAAAATCAACTATTTCAATCAAAGCTTTATAAAACATGTAATCAAATATTTGTGATGTGGTGGGGATTGATCTTACTAACTCATATTAGTGTTTGGTAATATACCATTAGTATATAATGTTAATGTTTAAATTCTCTACTAATAAATAATACTCCACTTGCATTAGGATCACATCCCTGTCAAGAGAATTATTGTGGGTGTTGATACTGTCCATGCAAACTTAAGACATCACAAGATCCAGGACCCGAGAATAAAACAATTCTGCTCCGAATACAAATATTTGCCCCAACCAGGGATTGAATCTGAGAACCCAAGCTGCAGACACATGGGTGCTACTAGTATGTAATGACTAACACTACAATAGGGTTGCTATGCTATAGAAAATTTTGACCAGCTATTTCTTACCAGTTATCATTCTTAATAATGGCATTAATTTTGAAATATCCACCAGTGGTCTACCAGTCATTCAAAAGTATACTCATTCATAATTAAAAAAAATATTTATTAGAGTTAAACTGAGCCAGAACTAACAATTTAAAAAACTTTAAATGGATTAAATCGCATATAATTTTAGATTATTTAATCCCGATGTTACAATGGTCAATGTATAAGAACACGACAGATTAAGAAATCATTAATTCAAATGATGTCAAGGCACTACACACCTAAATCTGCAGCCAGCACCTTCAGCCGCCCACCCTCCCAAATCTTCCACAAGTAACGAGGAGCATAGAACATGACTGCCTGTCCAAGCAGTACGAAGCAAACCCACTGGTAGTACGTGTGCTTGATTTGCTCATCATTGTAACCCCTGCTGGGACCCACTCCAGGGTATGCCATGTGCTTGCCTTCAATTCCTGTAAGTAGCAAATGTAAATATTATAGAAAGAAAAATTGTATTGCAGAGCTTGCACAGAATGCTTATCAAAAAAAATTACAAACTGAATTATAGTGAAGAAGATAATAAACTATAGCTAAAATTAATTTATAATAACATAAGAACTACCAATGAAATAAATTTAAGACTGATTAGAGGGGTACTGAATAAACACTCCCATGTGTGAATATTTTCATTATACTTAATTTAAACCTTTACTATACCGTGAAAATTAAAACAAAAGATTTATGAATGAAACTCGCATAGTTTTACATCTCTGGTACACAAAGGTTTAAGAGGAGTGACTATACCTACTAGACTCTTAATTTTGGCCCAGTGTCCTAGATAAGCTAAGGAATGTGAAGCATTGGGATGTGGATATGAAAATATTCCAACATTTTGACAACTTTGGAAGAACCACCAGTTGGAATAAAGAAAAAACTGGTTTGGCGCAACACCACAAACTACCTATTAAAAAGTTGAATCAAAAGGATGATTTCAGATATTGCAAGGATGCGATTGAGTTAGATGATACATAATAAGACAGTTGGCTTTATGCAGTTATTTTATGCTTAGCCATAGATGTACCATATCACATGTGGGCATGAACTTTTAAAATTATTTTATAATAATTTGAGAAATCTCTGAAATACTTATAATGTAAAGACTAAACGGGTTTGATACATAATAAAGACAAAACCAAAGGGAAAACATGGCTTTAGTATTATACTTATATTAATGTTACATAAAACTATTATATTTAGCTTAGGTGACATAGGTAATGTCCCTCACAATCTAAGTTGTCTGTTGTGTATATTATCTTTGACTACAAGCAAGAAGATAAAATTTAGACTTAATTTAGCAGGAACAATTGTAATGATACCTACTATGAGAATTATAAACAAAGTGAATTATTTGATTTCATCCCAAATTTTAATCTGAAGGTACATTGTATCCTCATTTGTAGTTATTTGGGTGGTGTAACCATGGCTCTGATCCCATATCTGGCGTAATAGTAATTGAGTAGGTAGGTACTTTGTAGTTCACTTATAATTATTACGATAGGCAAGTACTTATCTTTTTACGTTGCAAATTAATTGACGTGATTTTACCTGTTTCACTTAGGAGTTAACATACTCATTTTCGAGCTATTAATTATTTGGTTGCCTTTCTATGTTCTGCCTCTCCAGTGTAGATAAAATAACGACTCACCATTCAAGTTGCTCTTCAACGTATATGTTCCGTAAATCCAGCAATAGCTGTTCACGGCGTCCTTATCGGTATCCTTGTCTCCATCGGCCATGCAATGCATTGGCTCGCCGAAGAACTGCTTGGAGGTTACCATCAACGTGAAAACTAGTAACATTATCACCGTAGCTTTGTAATGCATGCGGAAGACATTATTGTCGGTGCACACATTCTCGAACTTCAAAAACGAACGAAAGGGCATAAATAGGTCTATCATCTTGGAAAACTATTCCAACGTGCTGCTCACAGTAAAATACCTTGGCCAAATAAATGGTTCTTGGATCACATTCAATTCAACTACCCGCGGAAAAATCAAAGAGAAAATATTACCCCCATTCGGCATTCTCAAATTACCACAGAGAGAGTAGAACTCATAAGGTGCGTTCGTTTAGCTTATGGAGGGCATTGGTAGCGTTGTCATTGATGGCTCTTTTGTTATAGCGTTCGTAAAGCTCAAAAACGGTATTTTTGCCACTTTTGGCCACACCCTACTCGAACGCTCAAATGAGCATAAGACCTAAAATCGCAAGATTATGCTGTCAAAAACGATCACAAACAACTATGCTCGGAACGTGGTGGCAAAAATTCCTCTTTTTTTAGTTTGCGAACGCTGAACAAAAAGAGACTGTAGCGACATTTTCAACCACAGATTCCCAATTCGAACGCCCCTTGTTAGCGTTTTAGCGTTATTTTCACTAAAAACGCTCACAAAGGGGTCTATTGCTATATTCGAACGCACTATTAGTATCAAATAGAGTTGTCATTAGCGTATATATACCAGTAAAAGACAGAAACGCAACACACACAACCAATTTCAGAAGTAGGTATTCATGATGCCTAGGAAAAATTCACCTGGATTTATTTTACTAACTTAGATAATTTGGGAGGTTGACGCTACAAAATTCGATTATTTTCTTCCTAACTTACGTTTTATTTTGAATTGTCTATACGTTGTTGCAGTCATGCAAGCCTTATAAGATATAATCTCTATATATATACACTTATATCAACAAGGTGAAAATAGTGGCCTTACGAATGAAAGGTTATGTTTTCGTCTTTACGTTCACTTCGGCTTTTGCAGTCTAAATAACAACAATGGACCATTGTTTATATGTTCTATAGACATAAACACATATCACGATAACAATACAACACCGCTTTTTCGTTGTAAACTCAGATTTATCTAGAATTAAATTACAAAAGTCTCTTACAATAGATTGGCACACATGCCAAGTGTGCCCAGTAAATAAATGTGAGACTACAAGCAGGACAAAAAAATATTGTCCACCTCTGTCACCCCTTGGTAATAGTGTAAATACTCATTCCGCTCACACTTATGGGGGATCCCAATAATCTATGTATCCACAGTTTTGCTTACTACCGATAGAAATTTGACATAAAGTCCATACAAATAGTGTCAAATATCTAACTCTAGTAAGGTAAACCGGCGATAGATAGATTATTGGCACCGGCCGTTAGTATGATTACTACCGTGGCAACTGTTTTCATATCTACTCTAAGGGAAGTTGTATTTACACAAGAATTAATAAGTACCTACTATCACAGCTAAAACACTGTTTTAAAGTTCAGTCTTCCCGTGAACATGGTGCATGTAACTGCGCCGAAATATCGGGAGCTCATTCCACAACCTTACCACGGTAAATATCCCGTTAATAATCATATAACTTTATCACAGCTAATATGTACAACAGTACTTGTTTATTAATTCTATGATATACACCATACCCACATACATAAACTCAGACATTATAAGTGCGTTCGAATACCTATACCCTTTGTGAGCGTTTTTAGCGAAAAAACGCTCACAAAGCCTACTCACATTTTGCAGCCAAGCCAATCTTGACGAAACTTGGTATGCATGTTTTACTATTCAATATATTGTTGAAAAATGTTATATACTAACATAATAAAACGAATCGGTAGTGCGTGTTGACAGCACTTTACATGACATAACTGCAAACCTGTTTCAGTATTTTTAAACGGCGCGGTTAGTGTATTTTGCATATTTCCACAGCGTAACCCAGGTAGCAAAAACTGGTCGTAAAGGCGTCCAATTTACGTCAGTATATGACCTTTTGACGTCCCAAAATTGACCTTAAAGAACCCCTAAAATGACTCCAATATGTCACATCCTTATGACGTCCTCAGTGTCTGAAAAAAGACGCCTGGGGGACGACTTCGATGACGTCTTGAAGACCTATGATATATATTTATATATATATATAATTGGGGGCTGCAAAAATACGTCTTTGTGGAGGGTAATATGACGTTTATGTGCACGTCAAAACAACGTGGCTTTGTAATCTACAAAGACGTCGTTCCGACGTACTGTGCCCTCAGGATGGTGTTGAAGAAAGAAACTAATAAATCTACAATATAAAAATTGATTTAAAAAATACAATATAATCTTTTGCTTAAGTATTTATTCTTATAATAAATTTAAGACCTACATCTTAAATATTTGCCATTAGAATATTTATCTAATTACTGTTTGTTCAGTCATTCAATAAGCATTCTATATATTTATACTTTCATGTTTTAGTATAAATATTGCAACCATAGGGTGAATTTATTAACAAAAACCGAGCTTAGGCGAGAACACACGAATCACATGCGACAAACGCTTGCGCGATGTAGCATTACCTTGCAAATTAGTCACGCCATCTAGTTCAAAATTGTTGAGCTACGGTTTCGACTAACATGACGTCTTTACGACTTAATAAGGACGTCTTTGACCAGCTGTCTTCCATTGGTCAATTGAAAGACGAC
The DNA here is from genome assembly GCA_917880725.1 of Selenia dentaria. Classification (NCBI taxonomy): domain Eukaryota; kingdom Metazoa; phylum Arthropoda; class Insecta; order Lepidoptera; family Geometridae; genus Selenia; species Selenia dentaria. The sequence continues at coordinate 42,374,497 of OU862877.1, forward strand.
GTTAGGATTTGAAATTTTTGTAGGCACTAATGATATGACGTCTTATTGACTTCATATAGACGTGTTCATATAGAAGGTCTCTATATGATATTATTATACTTTTTTAGGACGTAGTGAAGACGTCTAATTTGTGTCCAAGGACGTACCGACCTTAATTTACTTTAAATGAACGTCTGTGCAACGTCACTTTTCGTCTTACGTCATCGGTCTGCTAATGTCATATGGGATATTGCTATGGGGTTCAGCGGCTGATATAGAGACCATATTTATCCTTCAGAAACGTGCTATTAGAGCTATATACGAAATGGGTCCCCGTGAATCTTTGAGAGATTTATTTAAAGAAATCAATATATTAACGTTGCCTTCCTTATATGTATTTGAAAATATTATGTATGTTCGTAAAAAAATACATAAATATAAGTTAAATAGTGATCACCACACTTTTAATACCAGAAATACAAATAGGATAGCTGTACCTAGTTTTAGACTTGCGAAGACTAATAAGTCATTCCTAGGAAATTGTGTGCGATTTTATAATAAAATCCCAGAGCACATAACTGAGCTCACATAGGGCAAATTCAAGTTGAATGTAAAAAACGTTTTAATAAAAAAAGCTTACTATAAAGTTCGACATTATATAGAAGATAAAGATGCTTGGAATACTCCACTTCTGGCAAGCTGTCTCTCTGCCACCCATAAAATGTAATATTTGTAGTACCTAAGTAGAAACATTGTAAACATCCATATAAAAAGAATGGCCCCGAGTTTCTTGCCGCTGCTTCTCGGTGGGTTCTATATATTTTGGAACGCGGCGATAGAGTCTTTAAAGTACATTATAATGAAAAGTTGACGTTCATAAGTGCGTCTTTGATGCCTAAATTGAATAAATGATTTTGATTTTGACTTTGACTTAAAAAGCCTTGCTTGTTAACTAATTAAAGACTCTAGGAGACATCAACGAGACGTAACAGATTTTGATTTATTGGCGAAGGAATTTCATTTCATAATACGAGGCAGTATTTATATATGTATGTAAATAATATTAATTTAGTAAGTAGCTTCACGCGTTCCTAAGAAACAGACGGATAAGGAAGCGATCCTAGTTTTTTACCTTTTAAGGCAAAAGCCCCAAGTGGAATCATCAAAATCGTATGATGCAGTAAAAAGTTAATATGCGTCATCTTACTTGCATTAAAATATGCATCGACTTGAGCATCCACCTCCTCTTTATGCGTCTAGTCAAAATTAACACAATGAAACACAATAATTTAGTAAAACAGCATTTATTAACGTTAAAAATTAACATTGGTACTTTATGTGGTACATAAAATTAAATTATCACGATTGCTCGGTAACGTCGTACTTTTCTATTATTATCAGAAGGAATGTAGAATATGTAGAAATCTTCTTATAAATAGACAGCGTAAATATGAGTGCAGACTTAAATTAAAATTGAGCAATTTCCATAGACACGTTTGTGTCTTCGCCAATGAAGAGCTTTTCAGTGTATGTATCGGTTACCGATTGCTAGATGGCGTTGACCGAAGTTGGTTACATTAGCCTCTAAGATATTTCCTAAATGTTTGAAGGAAGTTATGCAAAGCAAATAGAAATCATAGGTATCCCCAAACTATACCAAACCAAGAATCCATATAAAAAAAAACTTAATTGACTCATCTAATATTAATTTTTCGAACGCCATCTCGTAGCAGTTTTAAACATTAATTGTATTTAACCAACTACTGTAAAACTCCTCGCTTCAAGTGTTTGTGTGTGTGAGTCGTAGAGAGGACCCGGTCCACACCGGTCTCATACGACCGTCGTAGGGTTCACGAGTTGTTTTATTTAGTAACAGATAGTTATATTGATTTGCCGGAACATTTTCCTAAAAGAGTTTTTTTCTTTGTATACAATATACAAATTCGACCGCATTTTATACGAAACTTATCATTCTCAGTAGGTAGGTACATATTTTACTAGCTGCAATTTTATTTCTCTCCTACTCTAATGAGAAGAATTGGCTTTGCATGTCTAGTGCATCTGCCAGCCTTCTATACTCGCATCTGAGACTCGCATGATTCGCAATAGTTTTTTCCAACTCATGAGAGAAACAAATCTATGGGTTAAACAACTCAACTCTAAATGGGGTACAGAAAAATGTGATTAGGTTATTTAATCAAATTTTAATAATCCTATAAGAAAAACGTTAACTCGGGGATCTTTTACGACTAGAAAAAATATGTACCTACGTACCTAAGTACTAAGTGGTAGGGTAGGATAAAATGCGTAAAGAAAAAATATAAAAAGGGAAATAAATATTTTAGGAAGATGATTTCACGTATCATTATTATATTTAGTAAGTGTTGTTGTGTACTATTCCGGTACATTTCACAAGAATCTTTGGCGAGTTCCTACTACAATAAACAAAAATAGAGAGAGAGAATAATATTATTACTAAACAGAAAAGTTTATGAAAGTATAGTAAGAGTGACTACTTCAAATAATGGTGAGGGTAATCTGAACAAGTTGGTGATGACGAGATATTGAAATAGACCTCAAGAACGGTTTAAACTTAAGATTAACCTAGTTTACTGACTATTTAGTTCCACACTTTAGTAATTAGCTTACTTATATCGTTGTATAAGTTTAAATTACGTTATTTAAAATGCGCAACCAGTTTTGTAGTACGCATTATAAATGACGTTCTTTAAATTTATGCAGAATTTTTATGTAAAGCCACAGATATATTGGTACAATAGATAACGCAAGTATCACACAAGTATTGAAACCAAGTGCGCCGACTTTTCAATGAATTGAATTGTGCCGACTTTTCAATGTTTTGAATTGTGCCGACTTTTCAATGAATTGAATTGTGCCGACTTTTCAATGAATTGAATTGTGCCGACTTTTCAATGAATTGAATTACGTGAATTTACACATAATATAATTTTAATTTAACTTACCTGTGATCGGAATTATGTCCTTGCCTTTGGAGGCTTGAAATCTTTTGTCTATTACACTTAAATCACGAGCATTAGTTTTGGCGTGTGTCCGGCTGCAAAACACTTGCGGAGTGTAAGTAGCGGCGGCCAACCTTGACGCTCGGTCGGGGTTAGGACACGGGAAGCACACGCATTTGCGTTATCTATTGTACATATATAAGGTATTTGTAAATTAGTGCATCGGGGTGTTTTGGAATCGATAACTGATCAGTTATCATCAAAGTAAAAGAACAAAAACTACATATATTTTTATTATTATTATGAACCCATATTCGCCGTTCCACGGCTAAGAGCCATAGTGCGACTGTCGCACGGCTGGGCCCACCGCTACATCACAGAATAGACAACAGTGACTACGCGAGACATACCTACCTACTTAGAATAAGTACAACGATGTGCGAACGTTGACCCGCCCGGGCCCGCCGTCGTTTAGGCATAGACATCAGCTGCGTAAACATTCGCGAGTAGGTTGGTTCTTACGTCGTTGTACCTATTCTAAGGAGGTAGGTATGTCTCGCGTAGTCACTGTTGTCTATTCTGTGATGGAGCGGCACCGTCGCGCGTTCAGTCGCGCAATCGTTATTAGCTGCGTAGCAATGAATATAGGTTCTTAATAATAAAAAAATCCAATTTCATGACCAGCTATTGATTCCAAACCACACTGTTTAATATTGTGCACTAACTAACAAAGACCTTATCTCTCTGTGTGTAAGGCCGTAAATGTTCATCACCGCTTCATCACGTTCACAGTTTACTTTTGACCGCATCACTGTACGTTGGTATGTCATCACCGAGCACCATATTGCCTAGAGCGAAGATATTGTCCGGATCTAAGGCCTCCTTGGCTGCGAGCAGTAGGCGCCGCCCGGGTTCGCTCACAGTCTCAGTGTACCACTGCTTGCGGAGTTTGCCCACACCGTGGTGGTGCGATATTGATCCTGAATGAAAGATAAATCATAAGTTACGCTTTAGAAGTGAAAACTTAGCGCGTTGAGCACTTTTTGAGTGAAAAAAAACCATCATCAATGAACTCGCGTCATCGTCACCGAACGCTTGAAGCTGCTTAGTTTTCACATCTATCGGCACTCCCCAAAGACTGCCGATAGATGTGATACAATTTGTTTGCTAATTAACATCATTATTTGTTCTATCAGTAACCATCACGACTGCCAATGACAGTGGCAGTGGTACCCGAGCTTTGAGCGGAAATGCTCTACGCTCGTCACCCTGAGACATTAGTTGGTTGTTGAGTTACATCCGCCCAGTAACTGCACTTGCTACAGTTCCCTTCACATAATCACAGCAATGCTTGCACACTATGGCTGTGCCGCAGGTGACACAAGCCAAGAGTGTTTCTTGCACAAAATGCGAACTTCTCAGTAAGTGCGGTTTCCTCACATTTTACTACATTTTTGACTTCCTCTCCTCATGAAGTAACTTGTAGATATTGTAGTCTTTATATACAATGATCTAGATCAAGAAGCGCTCGCAGCGGAGCTTGACTTGGCGATCTTAACCGATCAACAAGTTAAGCAACACTTGCTGCGGTCAGGAATTGGATGGGTGTGTGCTAGTGGAATTACTCAACTGAGCACTTCCGTGGTTAGGAGGGCACGTTAAGTCGTCGTTTCCGGTCGTTTGTCTTATGACAACAGTCGTTAGGCTATGTCGAAGGCCTTCGGGCAGCCTGGAAACTTCGACGTGGGTTGGCCACGTCACCTATTCACCAAGCCGAACTGGGCCCGCGAGGTTGATTATGGCCTAACTCCTCTCTCTGAGAGGAAGGCTCGAGTCCCACAAGTGGGAACAAAATGTGCTGATTATAATTATATACTCGTACAATGCATTTGTGACGCATACAAGGGCGATTGTGTCTGTTGTACCTTGCTCCGTGCATAGCAATGCCGAAAAGTAAAACAAACATAGAAAAGTGAAACCAGTGAGCTAAGGCATCATGCTTCAAGATTACTTCGAGCGTGAAAGCCAAAATGGTGGCCCTTAATACTTATCGAATGGGCACTAGACCGGGTTTTCAAACGAACAATAAGAACTATTCATATAGAAATGTTCGGCTCAACTGGCATGGAAGAAAATATTCACAGATGTAAAAAATACCATAAACTGGAACCGACTTCAACACCAAAAAGTATAAATTAACTTGTTGAAGTTAGTACCATGATAGTTCAGAAATATCTACTATGATGATGACTTGTGATAATGACCACTATTGTTATGTTTTTTATGTTATTATTCGAGGAAGAAAGGTTCTGGAATGGAGACCACGGACAGGCAAGCGCAGCGTAGGTCTTCTACTGACAAGGTGGACTGACGACCTGACAAAGGTAGCAGGACGACGTTGGATGCAGGCCGCTTTCAACCGGTCCTTTTGGAAATTTCTGGGGGAGATGTTCAGCAGTGGACGTCCTATGGCTATGATGATGATGATGATGATTCGAGGAATGAATACAAGATTAAGACTTTGGCATCTTTGAAAGCAGCTAATTTGTTTAAGGGACGTAAAACAAATTTATCTAAACTAATAAAAGGTAATGTTTTTCAATATGTATATAAAAACCGATACAAGAAAAATATTTTAATAACAATGTCATTTTAAAACTAATAAAATATTTGGGGAAATCGAAAAAATTAACGATAACTGGGATAACACCGTATTATTGAAGAGACATGGCTAAACGCCAATTCGCCACTTTCCTGTTCTTGGACAGCGTCTACGTCGGAAGTACCAATGGGTAATGGGCCCGGCTTATAATGTGCCGGCTCTGTAAAACAGCTCATATGCCGAATATAATAAAAGCCAAATAAATTATTGAATCATAAACCACTACTGACTACCACGAAGAAAGGAATGCCGCCACATTTAAAGATTGGTTCCAGGATGTGCTATTGCCCGGCTTGACAGAGCATTCTGTAACATTTATGGATAATGCCCCTTATCATTCGGGATTAAAACACCTACTCAAGCCAATAGAAAAGAAGAAATGATGGTTTGGCTACAAACAAACGACATTGATGCAAATACGCAAATGCTAAAAGCAGAATTAAACAAATTAGTTATAGACAACAGGCCGGCAAAAGTTGGTTTTGAAATAGATGAACTGACTCTGGAATACGATCACCGCATTCTCAGAATCCCACCGTATCATTGCCGTGACGTTGTCATAATGTTTTCTGTAAAATCATTAGTAGGTATTAAGTAGTGGTACGTTACCGCCAGACGCGATGATTTCGTTCCTCGCCGCATGTTCGATCTCCTCGTAGGTGGCGACGGGATCCGGGCAGGCGGCGGTGTTGTGCGCGAAGTAGAAGTAGATGCAGCATCCAGCGTCGTAACTGTAACACAATATAGACCGCTCCGTTAATCATATTCAACACGTATTTGACTATTTACTTTATTATTATTATATAATCCAAAAAAACCTAATGATAACAAAATCGGGGGATACAATTGTAGTCTCGAATCTATTCTATACATCCAACATTAAGTAATACTACTGGATAGCTAAAGGAACAAAGAATTCATTACGATAAACGAGAACAGTGCCGCATCGCGCGGGGTGGAGGGGAAGCGCAGCCATTTTGAGGCTATTTTGGTGCGTATCGAGATTTGCAATTAGTATAATTTTTGACTCGGAGTAACGTATTCACGTACATCACACGGCCGTGTCCATGGCGCAGCCACACCCATTTTTTTATCTGTAAGCGGGGCATCCTCGGGAGATGTTGATGTTGTCACGCGTTGGAATTATTTTCTAACGGTATTGTCACTAAAGATTCTTGTTTTTAACATATAAAATAACTATGATGTCGAACATGTTTGCGCACGGGGGTTAGTTATAAGGTAAACCTATCCCTACAAGTGAGTTCTAGGAGAATGTTTGCATTTTCCCCCTCTATGTTACCAGCAACTTTAGTTGTGGTGTTTGGTCGGTGACAATGCCACGTAAGAGATAAGAAAGTCATTCACTACTGGAATTGCAGTACTAACAATATTTCACAACTGCATCAGTTTAAGGATAATTCGTGAGTATCATTAGGCAAACGTTTTTGATTACGTTTACTTGTTAGAGAACTTGAACACAAGATTTAACATAATCTAAGTACGCTCTGTTATACCGCCAGGGCTGATTAGGTTTTTAAAAAAACTAAATACGATAAACTAGAAAAAAGGCGGTTTATTAAAATGAGGCAGTCTTTACGCGAGAGAGGGTGGGTGGAGACTGAGGAACAGGGAATGGTAAACAGAACTACTCATAATGCATAAAATGCTGACAGTTAGTGTTTAAGTGCCTAACAGCAACAATGCATACTAAGGGTGCATATAACAGCTCGCAGAACTGATAACCGATAGGGAAGAAAGGTTCTCAAGTGGCGACCACGCACCAGAAGACGTAGTGTAGGCCAGCCCCCCACTAGGTGAACCGACGACCTCGACAAAACCGCGGGGAATCGTTGGATGCAGGAAGCGAGTAGCCGGTCCACGTGGCGTTCTATGAGGGAGGTATATGTTCAGCAGTAGACGCCTTCCGGCTGATAATGATGGTGAATGGTGAAGGAATATATATTTGATGAATTATACTATTCTACAAATTTGAAATACCAAATACTTTTATCTTGGAAATAAATACAGTGAAAAAGTAGTACTTACGTCTGAGTGAGTCGACAAGATATGAGGTATTTAGTGATGCCCCGCGCGGCACATTCGTCCCTCACTCGCTGCTTCACGTTACGACAGAGAGAGATCGTTCTGTCCCACGGGACCGAGGTCTCGAACGACTCCGCCACTACATCGTATTCCATCGCCACATCCTGGAATTAGGAACGAAACCGGCTCATTTTATAGAGTTCGATTTTTGGTATAATGATAAGTATCTAGTTTCTCTTATACACGTAATTTGTATAATTACCAAATAAAATGGGCGGTACAAAAGTGTTAATACATTGTAGATTTGTAGTCAATTTTTTTTATTACTTCACAGTGAAATTATTATTAATTGTTAAAGTTTTCGAAAATTCCATCTAAAAGTATGGACACCATCTTAACAAAAATACTACATGCCTATGTACAACTTATTAATGAAAACACATGATTCGCGTCAGTGAAAAAATATCTCTCTTACTCTTTCTTACACCCCCCACCCGAGCGTTCGGTGTGAAAGAGATTGTCGAGGTCTTGCGAGAATGCCCGAGCGCACAGAATGAATAATAATATGTACTAACGAGCTAGGACGCGAGTTTGCCGAATGTTATGATTATGAATGATACATTTCTATATAGGGGTGTTAAGTTTCATGCATAAACCGCGCGCATGTAGTATCTTAATGAATAGTGGAAATGCCTAGAATAAAATTTGTAGCTGTGAATCAATCTAGACGTTTGACCAAATATTGATGATTATGTGTTTTTTTTTTTAAAGTGGTTTTAAATATTCTTCCCATGTATATATTAAGTACCAGCAGCATATAGTGCTGTTTTTTTGGTAATTATACAAATTACGTGTATAGTGTCATGTGCGACACACATTAAACTTTAGTTATAATTTTATTTGGGCAGTAATTTAATGTGCGTGATATTATTGGCTTAAGCTGAAGGCTTTGCTATAATAGTTGTTTTTGTTTAGGGCAGAATATGGCTTTAATAATCTTGCGTCAATTTCATCAAACGAATAAACTCGACTCAAAGATAAGTGCTCTATAATGAAGATATGCGCACATAGGTTGGCTTCCTCATTTTTGAATATCTTAGCCACACTTCCACATTACCATGCACCTACTTGTAATTGAATATATATTAAAAAATTAAGCAATTAATATATATTATAGAGTTTGTAAATTTTATATTACAATACTTAAACAATTATTTTTTATATATTCGTTTTTCCCCAAGCGGGGTAAAAACGAATATATGAATGCGGGGAAGCCCATATGTCTGACCTGTATGTATGTCCGTTGTGGAATAATCTTCCACCTTGTGGTCCGAATATGGGCGGCCTTCTGGTACTTAGTGCAAACGTTATTTCTCTTAAAATCCCAGTTTTTTTTAACTTCCACACAAGGTCCTCAGGTACCAAACTAGGCAGATTATGAACTATGGTAACATGATGACTGATATACATATACACACCCAGACACAGGTCAAACATTGGTATATCTTCATGCACATAAATGTTTGCCCCGTCCGGGGATCGCACTCTGGACCAGTGGCTTAGAGGCCAGGTTTGTTAGCAACTGCCCCAACCACCCAAACAATAATTTCAATAATGTCAATAATTTCTGGTCTGCTTTAAGTAGCCTTAGTGTACAGTTACCTGCAATAAGATGTATGCATCTCACAATTTTCAAAAGTCCCTCGGCTTTCAATTTCATGAAAATTAGCATCAATGTTATTATAATGTGTAGTTATTTCTACGATTTTACTGCTTAAAATAATCCTTATATACATTGTTATAAAATGTAGTACTGTATCATAGTTGAAAATTATGGAATGTATACAACTTATTGCAGGCGACTGTTAAAGTAGGTATATACTAAAGACTTATTATCTACGAATGATATAGGAGACTTACATTTCTTAATGTCTAGTAACCCTGACAACCCCGGGTCCGGAAATTCGGTACTGGAGTTTCAGGGTTGATTTCCAAATCAGAAAATGTGTATAGGCTTTCCTGACAAGATATTCTCATTGCAGTCTGGAATACGGAACTAGGCTCGGCATAAGCTGGCGAAATTTTCAGTGTTTATATAGTTACTCTGCCGATCCCTGCGAGGATATACAAGCGTGCTTTTGTTTTGTGTTTACTGACCCTGAGGTATGCGATGACGAATGTGAGCGTGTATCCGTTTTCCCCGTTGGTGGCGCCGGCCGGCACGCCGCCGAACTGGGCCGCTATGGCGTTCAGTTTCTTCTCTCTTATCGATACTTCTTCGGCCGTCCCTTCCATTAGTAACGTCACTACACACAGCTTGTGAGGATCGAAACCTGGAAATAGAGGAATATATTATCGATCTATACGTAAATATAAAAATGAACCCCTATTTTTCTTGGTCCCGCTATAACTTGAGAACGGATGGAACAATGTCGCTAATTCTTTTTTTGTTGTGTTAATTATTGTCAGGAGAATGTTCTTAAGAAAGGAAAAACCAAAAAGACGGGAGATTATAGTTATTTATATTGTAAAACAGCGAGCGTAGCGAAGTCGCTAACGTTATTAAACAAATCGACCGATCCACCAAAGAAAGTATTGTGCGGCTATAAATCTTTAAATCTTTATTCATGGAACTTAAACAATGGCATAAATTGTTAAGAAAAACGATGATACCCGCGAGAGTTTTGGAGAAAAACTATATGTTGTAATACGAAAAGTTTTGTATAAGATATATTTTTCAAAAATTAAAACAGACTTCTATTCCATTATACCCGACGTTGACGATAAATCTTTTCCAAAAATGGTCTACTACTGGCACTAGTCAGATATTAATCAAATTTAAATGTACCACATAAGAGGCACCAGTAAATACATATAAAAAAAAACCTGAAAAGTGATCGATACATCGGAATAAAATAATCTTTATTAATACTATAAAGAGGAAAGATTTGTTTGTTTGAATTGAATGAGCTCCAAAACAACTGGACTGATTCAATAAAGTCTTTCACTATTAGAAGAATTCTACACTTTCCATATGAACTAAAGCTATATATTTTGATTCATCATCATCATCATCATCATCCATCACCACGCGGCTGAATCCGCGGAGCGCAGCTAGTATAAAAATTATGCACGATTTGATCCGTTTAAAGTGGTTTAATTTAAAAAAAAAACATTAAAATCGGTTCACTTATAAAACAGTTATGAGTACACATTAAAATATATCGAAAACAGAACCCTCTCCCTTTGCGCAAGTCGGTTGACAGTAAACAATTAGTTACCTCTAATAGTAGTGATGTAGAACCGCTTGAGTCCGTCGAGCAGCACGCCGCCCCACGAGCTCTCCACCTTCAGCGCTTGTCCGAACCGGAACTGTAAGTGATGCACGCATTATCACACACATAGTGTAAGGGCGGAAGGGTCGAGTGTGTGTTTGTTACTTCTTCACTTCTTCACACGCACACGGCTGGACCAATTTGATATACAGGTAGATGAGGCGCTAGATTAACAAATAGGTTACTTTTCTTAAAGCTCTAAGACAAAAACTTATATAGTTTATCGCCAGGTTAATATACGAGTACAATGCAGGTCTTGTTGTTTAAGGTTTACAATAGGTAGGCAACCCTGGGGGTGTTGCAATTGTACAGAGGCGACCAGTCTTTTGAATGTACTACCATTGAACACATTGTCAATATTATAATAACACTTTTCTAAAAGAACTATAAATTTGAATACATTGATTTCATTTTCGTCCTTTATTTTGTCAGGTACCTACATTATACATTATAACTGCCATTGGAACTGCACATTTTCAATCTGGGTATTAAAAGTGTATGTTTCCGTGTTAGTCTATGGGGATAACTTCTCGTCTGTTCACATGCTTTTAAAAAGTATTGAGGATATTTTTGAATAAACATGCACATTTCCAAGATGTAGATATAGATGTGAGGGACAGCATTTGATATTTGATAATCATCATCATCCATCACCACGCGGGTGCAACCGCGGGTTGATGAATAATGATGATGCAGCTAGTTATTTCAATAGCTATATCGTAATCTTCACGTATCGCAAGAGGTCATCTTGAGGAGAGGCACGCCCGCCTCCCACTCCGGGAACATCAGCGCCCCGTACTGGATCTGCTGGATGTAGTGGTAGAGTAGTCGCTCCTGCAGCACCCACCTGTTCGTTGTCCATGAGCCGTATGCTGGCGGGCTGCAGCCGCTGGCGCGCCACCTCCCGTGCGAAGTGCACGCCCGCCTCCCACTCCGGGAACACCAGCGAGCCGTACCGGGTCTCCGCCGGCACCGGACGGATCTTGATCACAACCTGTTTAACACAATATAGGTATACACTTTGTTATGCTAACGATGAGATTGTCAAGTTTGACAGACAGTGCGTGTTGATGAATCACACACCTGCTCACGAATGAAGAATGAAGCATCAGACCTGTAGTGTTACCGAGGGCTTCTATGTAGATTAAAGTTCATTTTATTGAAACCGCTCCCATTGGATGTGGAATCCTACTTTGAGAGAATCTTGCGGTCCCGGCGCATTTCCAATCACACGTGTACCTAGGCCAGTTAGGAGGTGGTACCCTGATAGTCCTACTTTTTTATCAACAAGCTAACTGTAGGAAACCTAGTAGCGACTCCTGCGCGTGCGTACTAGTATCATTTTCCTACAAGTCAACCCGTGGGCCCCGCTTGTTTGTCTCAGAGCAACAGTGACGATCGAATCCTGCTCTCGAAAACTCCCGACACTAGGGTTGATCACAAGCCAGTGCAGGTGCTAACCCGCATAGGCTGGCGTGGTGGATTATGATTCGTACTTTTCTATAGCGGGGGAAGGTTATGTCCCACCAGTGGAAATATGACAGACTGATTAAATATATTGAAATTTATAGAGAGAAAAATTCCATTCTCGGACGGAATTCGAACCCGCGTCTTCTGACTCTCCGTGTCAGACGCCATTGACCAACTAAGCCACTGAGGTTCGGGTCCGAGCATCGAATTTTAAATCTCTATTTGACTAACTGTCTTGCGGGGACGGAGCGACATCTATTGGACAGTTTAACAGTACCATCCAACCGAAAGAAGCATTATTTAGAAATACTTAAACTTTCGTATTGACCCTTGTAGTTTTTATAAAATAATATATATAAATAAAGCCCTTGTAATTTTTATAATATTACTTTTTAAAGTACTAACACCTGCTTTAGCGATCTCATTGAAATTTATACAGAGAAATTTCCATCCTCGGACGGGATTCGAACCCGCGTCTTCTGACTCTCCGTGTCAGACGCCATTGACCAACTAGGCCACCGAGGTTCGGGTCCGAGCATCGAATTTTAACTCTCTATTTGACTAACCGTCTTGCGGGGACGGAGCGACATCTATTGGACAGTTTAACAGTTTAGTGATTAAATATAATTTAAGATGTAAGATACTTTGCCCAACAAAATTTTCCTTAAGTGATGAATGAAGTATAGTAAACGGAAATTAAATTAACTTGGGGTGTTAATTATTTCTTAGGATATATGCCATGCCATATCATATAGGTATACATATTCTACGAAAACTTCACCTGGAGGCCTATGACTGTTAAAATATAAGTACAGCCTTTTAATCTAAGGACAATGAGATAGATAGACATACAGCGTAGAGTTAGTAAACCCACAATTACCTCTGTAACAACTCCAAAACAGCCTTCAGAGCCGATGATCACGTGCTCCCATTCCGGGCCGCATGACATACGCGGCACGCGGCAACTCTTCTCGTACACTCCGCGCGGGGTCACCACCTGGACAATCGATGATACAATTACTGTACACTCCACGCCGCTACCTGCATTATACCTAATACAATTATTGTACACTATACCGGGGGTTACCGCCTGGATTATCCATAATATACGCAATTATTGTACTCTACGCAGGTGGCATTAAGTTATTTAGATATAATAGATATTCACGATACAGGCTTGCCTGGTTTATAAATAACAATCATCTTTCAACTTCGTATTAGGCTTTCCCAGCATGAGTACCATATTACTATAAGTTTTTACTAAGTATGACCAGCCTGTTCCTTTACATACATAGTATAATGCTGCAAATAAAAATCTTTTTCTTTTTCGTGTATGTAACAGCGAGTACCTTATCATCGGCCTGTGTCTTCTCCCGTTTCCGCTTTGCTGTATATTTTTTAGTTGTCACCATACACATATTAAACACATGTTTTATAAAATATATATGTTTAATATGAAGTCATATGAAGTCGCGGGCAATCGCTAGTATAGGATAATATTCGCATTCGTCTCAGTGTCGTACAGCTAACTCCATTCCATATATCAGCAGCCTTATTGTCTATCTTTATGTAGATTGGGAATGGGCTTCATTTTGACATTTGAATACCATTCTGGACGAAACCCTGCAAGCCTATTGGCTGGAACCATCAATAGGAATGGGAATGAAGTGACATTTCATTCTCATTCAAGTTACACAATAAGGCGGCAGCTTGCAATGCGTCATGCTGTTTCAGTTCAGAGTGGTAACAAACATTCACACATACTTTTGCATTTATAATATTAGTAGGGATGTTAGTACGACAGGTGTAGGTTCTTAATTAGATTAGGTAGGTATAAGTGCCTACTTATTGTACCTAACTAAATACGAATAACATTTACAACACCATTCTGCACCAATGCACAGGATCGGTTGTTAATTGCTTTATCTAAACACATAGGTGAGCAGGCCAGAGCGGCCGCAAACAAATACCCAAAATACCAGGGACGTAAACTGTAATACCATCTGTTTCGATATTATGTGGACATTATAAACTTACATACATAACAAACAAACACTGCAAACACCTGATCACGCGCATTCTCTAATTAATATACATTGCCAAGAAGATAAGGCCACACCTTTATAAAGAGGTTGTAGGACTTTTGCAGACTCCAGAGAAGTACCATAGAAAATAGAGAGAACCGACTCAAAGATTCTGAGAGAAGTACCACATACATACACACACACACACACACACATGCACACGCACACGCACACATATATATTTATGTGTTAGTAATACATACGTACACTACAGTATAGACAAACTCTTGCCCTGTAATTTTGCTGAAAACATTGCCTTTCCTCGATTACTGTGTTCCGTTGTAGAGCAATGTTAGCAATTGTCTTGTTGGCACACTGTGGAGGAGTCTCCACAGTCGAATAACTGGCACAGGTGTGGTACTTCCCCAGGCTGACTCTACAAAAGTCCTACCGATACTAAAAGTACTGCAGAAACCTAAGAACCTAGATACTTTTTGTAGTGTAATCAATTCAAGTGCGTCTTCTACTGAACTGGTATCAATACAGTAAGGTACTGAACTTTCGAGTTCTCGTGATTCGAACACGTCATTGTAAGAGGACGGAGTTGTACAACATTCCCTCCGCGGTAGGGATCCGAATCGTAAGGGGCAAGGAAACCCGACTAACTAGGTAGGTAGCCCTCTTGTGCAAGAGGCCGCTTCGCTTGGTGAAACTACATTACCAGATATTCTACCGCTGAGCAAAAAAATGTCTGTCAACCCAAAAGCCTCTCTTTCGTCCTGCCCAACTTAAAACATCTTACAAACACGCAATACAAATTGTAAATGTTCATCGCCAACACATTGTAAATAAGCTCTTGTATAGGCTAGGTACATTAGTTATTACAAAATTTCGGATTACTTGGAGGATAAAACAGCTTGGGACTGATCACTCCAGGATCTATCTACTCGTGTACTAAGATGTCAAAGTTTAGCGTGTCTTGCCCTACTGATACCATTATTATGTTCTCTTTTGTAAGGCAACACACTGGAGCTAATATTTGTAGTACCTAAGTAAAAACATTGTAAAAACATCTATATAAAAAGAATGGCCCCGAGTTTCTTGCCGCTTCTTCTCGGTGGGCTCTATGTATTTTGGAACGCGGCGGTAGGCTTTTAAGTACATTATAATGAAATCTTGACGTTCATAAGTGCGTCTTTGATGCCTAAATTGAATAAATGATTTTGACTTTGACTTTGACTTTGGTAAGAGTTAACACAATTTATAAGTAGGTAGTGCGTTCGAATAGCCCCAAGTTTGCGAAAATAACGCTAAAAACGCTCACAAGGGCGTTTGAATTGGGAATCTGTGGGTGAAAATGTCGTTCATGTCTCTTTTTGTTCAGCGTACGGAGCATGGTTGTTTGTGGTCGTTTATGACAAATATCTATTAATATAGACAGTTGTATTTGACAACATCATCATGTGATTTTAGGTCTTATGCTCGGTTTAGCGTTAGAGTAGGGTGTGGGCAAAGGTGGCAAAAATAACGTTTTTGAGCTTTACGAACGCTTTAACAAAAGAGCCAACAATGGCAACGCCTCCAACGCCCTCATTGCTAAACAAACGTACCTTTAGTAAGCATTCACAACAACATGGTTTCTACTCATAACAACTAGTCAACGCGGTTTTTTTAGCACTCCGATATTATAGACAGATGAAAAATGGCTTAGAATTTAAGTTAGCTTTTTAACTACTGAACATGGAAACCTGCATAAAAATATTTATTGCGTATGTACAAAGACTAGGACTATGTACGTGTGTATGTATACATGTGTGTTTCAGTAGAACTAGGCAATACTCATATTGTACTAAATAACAGTATGTAATAGTGTTATTTAGTACAGAATTGTTTTGATGTGTTAAAGAACTCATAAACGGGTCTATTAAAGGATTACGCAAACTTTAATATTGTATACCTGCAAAGGCAAATATTGGCTGGATATTGTGCGCATAATAAACTTTTGTACCAAAAACTTAACAAATAACGATTATGAAGGCCCGAATTTACAACAACACACTACATACGGAATAGTACATAATAAATTACATTAGGATTGGTACACAACTTCAAAGACAGATGTATATCCTGACGAGTAGATAGGTTACCTACCTTAGTCTGCACGATCAAGTCTTCTATATTCCCGTAGGTGTTCTTCTTCATCCCACTGGCCCGGGTGGCGACCCACCCCCCGAGCGTGGAGAACTCGTACGAGTCCGGCTCGTGGCCCACCGTGAAGCCCCGGGCCCGCATCTCGCGCTCCAGGTCTTGTCCCACTATACCTGCCTGCAACACATTTCATATATATTATGAGAAATTATTATCTCCATATTTTGTTCATCAAAGCGACTCCCTCTCGCCGGTTGGAATGCGGAGATGGAATCAAGAAGCGATGACCAATAGTGCAGCCGCAAGCGGCGTTACTCGCCACCCCTATGATGACCTGAGAGATGCATTTTCACGCCCCGCTTGAAAGACCCAGGGTCACCCAGTCGAATATAAGCAGACAAGTAGGTTATACTCGTAGATACGCGAAAGCGGACCAAAGTAATGCTCCCCGGAGGGAAAGTATCCTTAGTATACTTACTAAGGATACTTTCCCTCCGGGCAAATTTTACTTAAGGTTCTGTCAAAGCGCAATGACTTGTCGAACTATGTTTTTCGAAGTAGCGACTGTCGGAGTATTGTTGAACTTGTCGAATTTCAGAGTTACTCGTACACCGATTAAAAGGATAACATTTCTTTATTTTGAGACATAATAACAATTAAATTTGTAGTCTCGTTAAAAGTCACTAGAGCCGGATCGATCCCGCCACATGCAGAAAATAAACATCCTATATTTTTGAAGGTATTTTTGAATCTCCTGACTACAGAGTGCACTGTTTCATTGCTTACCTAACGTACTACGTGTAGGTGGTACCTACAACTCCGAGCTCTGAGTGGCACCGCAACTGGCATGGGCAAACGTAAGTGCTTACCGTCAGGCGCATCACTGGCTCATCTCGTTGCTTGATTGTGTACAATATAATAAGAAACACACAAATTAGCTCGGCTCAAAACGATGATTTTTTGCTTGTGTTAATTACAAGAAATTATATAGAGTATATTATATATACTTATAATCCCGCTAATCCCACTAATATTATATATGTGAAAGTTTGGATGGATGGATAAATGGATGTTGCTTATTCAGTAACGGCAGAACGGCTGAACGGATCTGAAAGAAATTTGGCACAGAGATAGATTATAGTCGGGAATAGCACATAGACTACTTTTCATCATCAACATCTATCATCACGCGGGTGAAAAGCGTAATATTCTTGGGCACAGCATAGACAAAATAACAAGATCTACGCCTACCACAAGATCGTAATGATGACAGTTCTGTATAAGTTTGTGTCAGTTTCTGATAGTTTAGTCAAAAGCACGCTATCAATTTGACAGCTCGATACACTAGACGTGCTCAATGACCGTCAAGGGTGATGAAATGTAATGACAGTTTTTTTTTAATTTACTAATTTATAGCAATTGCGTTTGACCATGTAGGTACATATTTTATGACAATTTGGTATAAAGATAGTTATGGCCTTGGAGAAGATAATAAGCTACACGAAGTACTTACTAATCCTGCGTAGACGAAGTCGCGTGCACCAGCTAGCAGTACTATAAGTAACGGTTATAGTGATAGTAATGGATAGAATTCATTATGTTGCAGTCTGTACTTCCTAATATATACTGGATGCCTTCAAATCGATAAATGCTTGAATGAATAGCTTTTTCAACAAAATAGGAGGTTCTCAAGTCGACGCGTATTTTTTAAAATACTCGTCCTGTGTAAGCTGATTTGGATAATTATTTTTTACTCTTATCGATTCCCGTCGTTCCATTGAAATTTTATCAAATTCGGTCCAGCAGTTTTGAGTTATACTACAATAACTGAAAAGTGTTTCGCCTATTTTGATGACATCATCATTGCCGGTGAATGAAAATCGATCACGTAATTAGCAAGGGTCAAGGGTCACTAAAAAGGGTAAAAGATTTTTTATCAAAAAATTTAACCGATTTCAATTCAACCGACCATGAGATAATATTGTGTGCATGGTACCGACTTCAACAAGTTATTTCACACTTTTTAGTGTGAAGTCGATTCCGTTTTATGGTTAATTTTTTTCTAGGCAGGCGTGATCCATCGTTGCCCGCATCTTCGCTTAATATCAGGTTACATAGTGGTCAAGCACCAGTTCAACGGGTGGTAAAAGGCAATAGAGGAACCGCTATTGCCTTTCCACTCCGCAACCTATATACGACTTTAGTATACAGGTGGACCAACGGCCAGTATGGACAAGTCTGAAACTATAAGGGATACAAAGATCTCTTCTTAGGAACCATGTCATCGGTTTTAGTGAACACATAAACTGCATTCATAGATTTAAACAGAAAACTCAGTTCGCAGGAATGGACCCGGTCGTTATGAAGAAAAAAAATGCATTTCTTTTACGATATTCATTGTGGTAACCAGTTATTGGTAATTGTTCCAAATGACAACCTTGACCTGACCTTTTGATAGAACCTTTTTTATTTTGATATGACCTTTTTATTCATACGACATTCAAATAGTTTAGGTAACGATATTAACTAGATTAATTATAAAAGTTGCAATAAAAAGAATAGGTAGATTGTTTATTAATTTTTGCGTTTTCATGTGGCGAGTTTGCGTTAAAATAGTATCTAAGGCTGCTTTTAGATATTTAATGGTGTCCTAACTTGTTTTGTACACTTTGTTAAATTTTTATAAATAACTGCTTTTTTCTACCGACTTCCAAAAAAAGGAGGAGGTGCTCAATTCGACTGTATTTTTTTTAATGTTTATTACCTCATACCTTTCGACTGGGTGGACCGATTCTTTTTAATTCAAAAATCAAAATTCAAAATTATTTTTTTGTTCGGTTTCGGTCCAGTAGTTTTTGAGTTACACTACAATAACTGATTTTTACCAAAGTAATAGAATAGAAGTCGGTATTAAATTTTTCAAATTGCACTTGTAAAGCTTTTGAGTTTTTATTGTCTCGTAGTAGGTATGAAAAGTAGAGTATGCACCTCGAGGATAAAGCCTGTCTTCGTCTTGTGCGGCTTTAACCCCTCGCTTCACAAAGGGCTCTACATGACTCCCTCGCCTCCCTCAGGAGTTAAATTTAAATCCCTAAGATTAACTCTAGAGTCCCCGTTACCATTACACTCAGGGTCCAGTAGGCCTACCAGGAGTTTACAACATTGAGACCACTCGATGCTCGCTATCGACTGCTGCTAAAAATGGATGAAAAAATGAACAGTGCCACCTTGAAAGAAAGAAAGAAAATAACTTTATTCAGGACATCACACAACATAACACAAAAATACTGACAAAATAGGACAACCATCATAATAATAATGTTGCGTAATGCCATGAAAGAGCCCCGACTCAGCATACGCTAGGGTAAACCCAAGCACTGATTTTCAGTCGGCGCTCCTCACTGACATCACGCACGTAACTAGTGACACAACAGAAACAAATAAACAATAGAAAATAAATAGAGATACATGGTATTAAGAAACGGGGGGGTATCGCTCACGCGTCGCACATCGCACTCAGCGAGGGTGGCAGCAACACCTCAGCAAGCCCACTAACCGCCCCTCGCAGCTTTAGTTTTTTTGTTTTATTACAAATGTACTGTATTTATTGAAAACTATAAATCATGAGATTTCCTGAGATTTACAATATCCAGCCGCAATCCAGAGAAGAGTCCACAAATCCTGAGATCTGGTAACCCTACTTACAATGACCTACCTACGTCAAACGGGTTTTGGAAATACAAATAGTAACAATTAACTAACATACAGTGACACGTTTATACATTTACAAATGAATAAATTGTTCACCATCATGTACATTACACAATGATATAATTATAATGTTAATTTTATGTTCTTTTAACTAATTAGTTTGTTAAAATAATATCCTTGTGAATAAATTAAATGTATAGTGTGTCGCGTATTGTAGAACGCGGAACGAGTGAAGTACGACTGGACAACTGTTCTTCACTAATACTATATATATATAGAGCGGTATTTAATACTTAGTCGTTTGCCTCACTTGTAATATTTTTAACCTTGGCACGTCGTAATATCGCACCAGCCACATGGATTGTCGATTCGAAAAAACATCGGTAAAAGACAGTACGCGGTATAGCTATCGCAGCTAGATCTTTGGTAGAGACAAGATAAGCCAGTCGATAAAAGTCAGTTTATCGATAGATCCGTGCTCGCACGACAACCTTGTGAGCATGGCCTATCGATAGGATAAAATATGACAGTAATTATCGGTAATAGCCCGTGATATATTTGTCGCGGCTTGATCTATGCGAGACATAAGATATTATGATATATACATAGAATACAGTTTATATACGTGACAAGTTTATCGTGGACAAATCCATTATGGATGCGCTGCAGGTGTCTCGCAGTGTTTTAGCAGTAAAGGTATAACAAGCAGTATAAGTATATTGTTTGAGATGAAAAGGCACTGTAAGAAGGAAATTACTGAAGTAGTTTACGTTTCGGAATGAGGTGGTCGGAGCTACGCAGAACTTCAAAAGCAGCATCTGCCACGTCTTTATCTTATGATTCGCTAAATATTTTGTTATATATATATTTTTTCCTGTCTAAACTGATCTTGTCGGTAGATCATCAGAGTGAGATTGATGATGCCCGTTGTCGCCAACCATACCGAAACCACTACTATACTAGATCTAATAATAGAAATATCTATATCACTTAGGGTAAGGCCACCCTAAAGCCTTTGACAAACAGCGGGCTTGGCAGAGCGCGACTTTGCCTCAATCTCCACCCTTACCTAAATCCATTATCACCATTATAAGGTATATCCTTGTTCCTACGTATAGTTAAGACTATTCAAAAATTCTTTTTTGCCTTATATTAAAAAATCAAAATCAAAAATCGAGTCTTTCATGAATTAGTCGAGACCTAGCGAACATTTTACTTTTTTATATAACATTTCTGAAACTTTTAAGTTTTGCTTCGATTTTCACATAGTTTACTACTCATATGTAAAAATGGTCTATCCTTTAGTTACGGGTTCTTGAACTATCGGGTCCCCCTTAACGATAAGGATTTCCAAAAGTTTTAGGAAACCTAAAAGCTAAACTATAAAAACTGGGCTTTTGTATTCCCTGATATTTAGGGATTGGCGGCAAAAACGCGCATGAGTCTCAGTTAGCGCGAGAATGTTCTAAAATGTGTGTCCAGGTGTTGGAGGTGTATGGGAGGAGTCAGTAGAGCGATCGGTACTGACCTGCACCCTCGCCAGGAGCTGTTCCTTGTCGAGCCACAGGATGTGGTTCATCTGCGAGGTGTCGAGCGCGAGGATGGGGCGCGGCTCGGCCGGCGGACACGTCACCGCGCCGGACACGCACGTGCCGCCCCCGAACGGGATGATCACGAACTTGTGGCGGCACGCGCATTGCACGATACGCTCCACCTGAAAAGTATAAACAATTATATAACACTCATCACCTACACCTCGCGGCTCCGGTCGCGTTCGTTTTGCTCGTCTCACAGGTCTTCGCGGAATTACAGTATCTATGTTATTTTCCGAGCCGTATGCTCCAACTCTCTAACAAGCTGATAAGCTGACAGACGAATATCATTCCAAATATATGTGTTATATGGGGTTGTTTTGAAAAGCGCGTCATTATACAGTTCTCAGAGGTCGGCAGAGCTTTGGCTACGCCCTTGGTGTTGCAAACGTCTATAGGTAACGGTGACCACTTTCCATCAGGTGGGCCGCCTGCTTGCCTGCCTACTATTGGCAATTAGAAAAACTTTTACGTAAATATAAACACTTGAAGGAAGGCGGACAATGTTATAAAACAATCCACTATTGTTCCCTGCTGGAACAATTGATGTGTGGTCTAATGCTAGTTTTACAGATGTCACTAGAGAATCCATCAGCGGTATAAAATTCCCATCCCATAAGGCGGCAGGCCGGCGGCCGTCGCCATTATAATGTGTGTACGCGGCGTACGGTTTGTATTGTAACATGATTACGTCTCGAATCCTAAGTTATAAGATAGAACAGATGGAATTCCAAGATAGATAAATTACTTTTTAAAGAAATTTTTGTCTACCGCTGCTGCGCCACTTGCTCAATGCCTGCCCATCATGTTTAACCGCTGCTTGCACGCAACAGGTAACTGACAACCGAGACTTTAAAAGTGGTAAAATTTCACCTCCCTTACACCATGTCACCCCCATTCATCATGAAGACGTCACCCCGGTTCAATTGGCCCAGCTGTTGCTAAGGTTTTCGAAAACGGAATAAGAAACCCGCCTCACTACCAAGATCCCAGTATCGATCGATACTCATTTCGATGCAGTTTCATAGAACAGTCTACTGCCTTCTTAGGGTTTCAGATAGACCGGACCATGACAGAAAGTGCGCATATACCTACCAATTTTTCTTAGCATTAAATCACATAATGCTGATAGATCCAGGCAGAACTTAAAGCGCCATCTTGAGAATAAGTTTTTGGTCGATATCTCGGAAACTATGGCACAAGCTATTGAGACCAATATTGAAAAAAAAACAAAGTTTCACATGTTTTATTTCTAGTACCAAACTACTAAACTTACCATTTACTGCGCTACCAGATATTATACGAAGGATTGCCTGGTAACAGTCGCCAAGGAATTAAAGCAAACTAACACCCCCGAGCGTAAACCGGACAAATTAGAGCATCAACGATCTCCAACAAGATTAGTAATTGCTGCGCTGTGTTTGCCGACCCCCAGATGCTTTAGTCTAGACTCTAGATCCTAGCCAATTAAGGTACCGAGACCCCTGCCGAACGTCCACACTCTGTCTAGTTATCCAGTGTGTCTGTTACCTACGTGTAGCGGTAGTTTGTTTGTTTGAAAAAAAAAAGGTTCTCTCGGTCGGTTAGGCTGTGTTGTCTTAAGAGAGCACTTCCCAGAGCAAATGTCCTTTATAAGTAATCTGGTTCTGGGCGGTAGGCGAAAACCCTCTCCCAAACATTTTCATAGTCTTGGATATCTCATGCAAGAAAACTGTTTTTTCCCCAATTTTTGTTGTGTTTTTAGAAATTGATTTCTTATATATATTCATTGCTGTGAATAATATTTTAAACGTAGAATATATACAGAAAAGGTTGGAAATCATATTTATTATTTTGTTTACTTACGTTCTTAAAATAGCGCGAAAATATAGCTTCTAAATATCAGGTTCCGCGCAGCATTTGCTACGTGACGCGCCTTAAGGCGAATTGAGTGTAGATTTCGACCAAATTTCATGATTCGACTTCGCGGAAACTCAGTTTTTCGACGCTTAAACCTAATAACCGAAGTTCGAAAAAAAACGTAGTGTAAATTAAATATACGCTCTTATGAAGTATGTGAGCCAATACACGATTGAGCAAACTTGGTACGAATGAAAAAAAAATTGGCAACGTCCTCTAATTTTGCTAAATTTCTTACGTCATTCGTGGGAAAAAGCATTTTAATTCAATTATGAGCAAATATATATATATCAATGAATGTATCATATTCGAATTCCCAAAGAAATTTACTAGTGAACTATGGACTCTTTTATCATTAAAATTTAATCATTTGATTGAATGAAATACATATAAAAAAGTATTAGCACGTATTCAATTACATCTTCGCATTACATCGTCAAACTGATAAGCAATTCTCAACCTTATGTAAGGCATCGTAAATTATTTTAAAATTAGGATTGGACCGCGCCTTAAGTAGTTTCGTAGCACACAACAAGTGCGCAAATGTGATAATTTACATC
Organism: Selenia dentaria; assembly: GCA_917880725.1. Classification (NCBI taxonomy): domain Eukaryota; kingdom Metazoa; phylum Arthropoda; class Insecta; order Lepidoptera; family Geometridae; genus Selenia; species Selenia dentaria. The sequence goes on from OU862877.1 coordinate 42,398,901, forward strand.
ACTCAGTGATATTGCATTTTGGCATCACTTATGTAATTTTCAAACTATGCGTTTTTGGGAAACTGCGCAGATCATATTATTAAAAAACAACTGTGTGATATCATGTTAAGAAGATTTGGCGTTAACCCACTAAAAGCAAGCTAAATAATGAGCAAAAAGCATCAGATAAAGAGGATTATTTCAAATATGTATGACTATTGTATCTCCACGTAATTTTTTATGAGGTGCGGTAGTCCAACCGTCCAAGACATGGACAGCGCATTGCACCGGGAACCACCATAGTTCCAAACAAAATTAAAAAAACAAATTTATATATTATGCGATAGGTTGTCAAACGAGCAAGCGGCTCACCTGATGGTAAGTGAAACCCCCTGGATATCCGCAATTCCAGAGGTCTTTACGGAAGAGATAGAAGGGGTAAAGGTTGGATATAGGAGAGGGAGAATGGAGAAGGGAATCAGGCCTCCGGAACCTCCCACAAACCGACGAATCGCAACAACAATACAACACGTCGGTGTTATGTGGGAGTGTGGTACTTCCTCGGTCGTGCCGGCCCATTCGGCTGTGGGGTTGCAGCGTGGCACTACCACCGAAATATATTATTATAAATATTATAATATTTAGTCTGAGAGAAGAAAATTTAGATACACGTCTGAGTGCCAGACTCGAGTAGCTAGAATGCTTAAGTATGAAGGGCACTGTCGAATACAAAATTACAAAGAACCATCAGGAATTGCGGAAGCCCAAGGTGGTCCTGCAACTGTGATGAGCATGCGTGACGCTTTCCATCGGGACAAAGACGCCCCATACTATACGAAGTGACAAGATCGTCACTTCGAATATTATGATAACGCATTAAAAACAGTAAGAGGGCGAACATATTTTTTACGGATATGTCAGCGCTTTATGGTCAGCGTTACTCTGGTCCATGACAGCCACCCACAGTTTAGAACTCATACTGTCCTTGTGCACCCTGATTCATTGGAGTTACTTTTGTCCAGTAATTTCGCTTTTTACCCCCTACTCCTTCGCACCATCGCCCAAAACAATAAGCACTGTTATTGCTTCGCGTATATCTGGCAATGCGGTGGTACCAGTCATGAAGGCCACTTGCACAAGAGGCCTACCACCTAGTAGGTCGGTATTCCTCACCTCTTACGGTTCACAAACCGACAGAATTATTCTTAACTCCTTCCCCTTACAGAGTAGCCGTAACCATACATTGTGCTTACACAGTCTAAACTGTTGTTTTTATACATTTTTAACTTTTCATCATTTGCCTGACAATCGAACTCGACGTAAGTTTTTTTTATGAGGTTTGCTTAACTAAGAAATTTTTGATAAAGGTGTATTGGTCTAATTATCATCAGATCAGAAAATGAAAAAAGCTATCTTGTGTATCAGAAAAACTATCTTGGCTGATTGATAAAAGCACACTGTCATTGGGCTTTTACATCATCCACGGTAGAAGATATATGAGCTATATGTACCTAAGATGTAAATTTTATACATTGGATTGCCAGAGGCCTGAAGCATGATTATTTTGCGAAAAAGTATTCATATCGTTAACATAAATAAACAATTGAAAAACGTTCGACGTATTTCTTACATTCAAAGTTGACTCGTGTGTTTGTACATTTGCCATTTCTCAAGTTAAATAATAGCTCATAGTAGTTAGAGTCAAGTCACAGTCACACAAATAAGTCCTTCAAGTGCGTGGAGTTCAAACCCACTAAAACCCCCCGTGGGCAGTCCTCCGCCAGGTGGGGCGATATAGGGCCGCGGTAGTATTCACCATCTCGCCCCAGCGGTAGGCCCGGGTTTATCTTAACCGGACCTTAGCTCCTGTGAGGGTATGATCTTACTTACCAAGCCCACCCCCCAGCTAGACAAGCGAGCAAAGCCTTATCGGTAGATACCTAATGGAGTATTGTCTCTATTTATGATGTAACGTAAGGCAGCGTCACGGATCTAGGAAGAGAGTCTCCCTTCCTAGATCCGTGGGCAGCCTAGTAACGTGTGACGTAATCATGTACTTGTATACGTTGTTAAAAAGATGCGATTGTATTTGTATAATCCTATGCTCGACCTCCACCAAATTAGTATGTAGTTGCAGTCGGGCGAATGACAAATGCAAACAGCCGAGTAGGAACAGACGTCATTCTAATGTGTGACTTCCATACCGGCACCTAGACGAAGTGCAAACAATACGCTCTTCTAATGCAGCATGCAATTATTTTAGCGACCGGGCTCGACTTTATATCCTATCACGGAGTTGCGATGTCTCCCAGAGGCCTTTCAAAGATTCAGTGCGCACTGCAGACATCAGCAGCAGATACTGAATCATTTGCCCAGAATTGTATCAACTTTTTAATTAATAAACTTAAATTTATTTGCGTGGGTCAAAGAATTACACAATTACAATAAAGTAAATGTTAATTACTCGTATATTGGATAAAAGTTAAGAATTTGTTAAACTATGCTAAGTCATATTACGCACGTCATTAACTACAGCTGAATTTTATTGTATAATTTAGTTAATTACAATTCAACAATACAATGCAAATGTCATTGGTGGAAAAATCGGGTCACTAAGCTATGTTTTATTTAATAGGTATCTATTTGGAAGCATTCTTTTGATTTTTCAGGGATTGTATTGAACATTTTATCTGCTATGTAGAAGGCATGTCTCATTGTACGTTTATCGTACAAAAATTGTTTTTTTTTTTACTTTGATAAAGAAGAATTAACTTCGCATAAGTAAATTAATAAGTATAAACAAATATACTTTCACTATATACCTAGTTGGGAGTGGTGCAGCTTTCAATGATCTCAGTTACAATGTTAGAGAAGGTTATAGATTTGTAAATGACTCCAATTACTCCATTATGTGCGTAGAACTGTTTGCGATCTCGGAGGCTCTCTCCCATGTCATTAGCACAGGGCTCCAAAAGGTAGTTATTCTGTCCGATAGCAGAATTTAAGTGCCTTACAACATTTAGCTCGATGCACCTCTGTGTCCACCTCTGTGTCAATCGGCGCATCGATAGCGTATACTATTTCAGCAAGTCCTTGTGCTGGAATCTTGTGGCGTGTCTCTCGGGATACAATTGGTTCCATCTCATGTTGGTTTACGCGGTAACGAGAAGGCCGATAAAATGGTATGAGAAGCCATATCAAATAGTACCGAAGTGCTTATGAAGTCACAGTACTCAGAAGTGCTCTTCAAATACAAAATCAATATTTCGACGCTCTGGAAAAATATTTTTTTTTTTTTTATTATTTCTCGACAAAATGATTGAAAATTCCGTTCTTGACACATTCCTTTTCATGACATCAAATATTTAATTAAATAGCCCTGATTGTATAATAATAATATAAGATAATAACCTATGTGGATTCAAAGATGACATACATGGATACCACTTTTTGACGGAATGTGCCCGAAGTGCATATCATATGAGGGAGGATCTATCTACAGACTTCAGACTTAACTGATGTGACGTGAGTATGATCACATTTACAAGGAATATGTTGACATCTAAGCGCTACTATACTATCGAAGAGTTTTTGAATGATAAAATATCGTTTACCTAATTATATATAAATAACACTAGCAAACCCTGCGAACTCCGTTTCGCCACCAGATGGCTTCGTTTTATGTAACATTTCGTTTGGCGCCATCTACTTAAAATATTGGTTTGTAGTACATGCTATGTATCAGAGATGGCGCTGTATGTAAAAAAAGATTTTCCCGCTTTTCTTTTTAATTTTTTCCGGAATTTTCCCGAGACCTTTCCAACGAATGCAAAACCGTGGAATTCGGTTCGTGCGTTCTGGAGTTATAGCGTCAGGAAGGAAAACCCGACTTATTTTTATACAGTAGAAGATTACAATATTATCTCTTTTATCTCATTAAATTTATTTATTATTTTTATTTCCAATTGTTGCAATGTAATGCAATGTGTAAATGTGACTTTTGTAATGAACATGTTTACGTATACAACAGCTTCGCTGGTAATTAGTTTAAGTTGGAATACTACTACTGTTCATAGTGTAATATTGTATGTCCGATGAGGGCAAAGCTGTTGATACTAAGGAACTATTGATATACCATCATTATCTGTACAGTTTATGCAACAAATGATTTCTGATTTCTGATCCAAAGTATCCTAGCTGCACAAACTTTCGACGCAGCTAGGTTTCTATATCGATCCGTATATATAAGATCATTAACGAAGAATAAAGTTGCCAAGGGTAGTCCTTATATAAAAGCAGATAATATATTAAAAAACTAATTTCAACAAGGAGTTTCTGATTAATATTGCTGTATTATTTTAAAACAAAATATTTAATGACATCGCTGAAAAATTGCGTAGGCATATGAGACAGAAATGCAGTGTGTACCGCCGTCTTTCTTTGAGTCATTCTGTGTGGAGTATGTGGTTCTGGGTTCAGGGTAGGATTGTGTGTATTTCGTTATGGAATGAAGATTGCCAAATACTAACACAAATAAAAAATAAGTCCAAGAAGACGTGGACGACTCCAATTCTACATACAAATGTTTGCAAAATGGGAAAGAATTTATTAATTTGTAAACAGGCTCTATACCCTTCGAATCAAATCGGCCCTATATGCATACGGAACCGCATTCATGAGCATTAAATATGCCAGTGGATCTTCACTCGATGTTATCATCGGCCCGCATAAAGCTACTTGGTTGGCGATAACATTCGCCAACTATAGGGAATCCCAGCATAACTATGCTCGGGCCGGTTCTTATTTCTGATCTTGAATCATTAAACGACGTATACTTACTGTCAAATCTGTTTGTAAGTACTCTAAGTAATAAGTTATTCTATGTAGGGGGCTCGTCTTAGCAGGTACCTACCACTGCAGTGCAAATTATTCTGAATTCAAGTACTTGGGGCAGGCATTGTATTGTATAAGTTTGAAGTAGCTAGTGAAAAAAGGGTATCTTCCAATCGCTCTGTAGTCCGTTGATACAAATCCTCGCAATACTGATCTTCTTCAATCAAAGCGCTCTGTATTATCTGTGTTCTTTGATATTATGGTTTGTTGATAGTACCGAGTTACCCACAAGGTTACGCTTCGTCAGAGTAAAACAGTTCGTTGTCTTAATACTCCTTCGGTGGTCCGAAGGAGTGTGTGTGTGCATGAGATATAATCGAAACGATGACTAGACAAATATGAGTGGAATATATGACGCCTTCCTGGATATAAAATGCGTGATGGTAAACTACGCAGAAACATACCTGTTCATGACTCTCCGGCCAGATGATGGCATCTGGAATCCTCTTAAATGCGTTCTTCCTCACAGTCTCCATGTCCTTCAGGGTCTGTCCATGAGCTCTCATCAGCCTGTCCATCCCGTCCACACTGACCGTGGCTATGGCTTCCAGCTCTTGCTTGATGTCTTTTGGCAGTCGACTTTCAAGGAATTCCGTAGGCATGTCGGGGATTTTCGGCGAATTTAGCGCGCTTATGCCCAAGTTGTCCGCGGCCCATTGCGCTAATAAAGGCAGTTTTTTGCCACCGATGGAATATCTGGAATGAAGAAGAGAAGAAATTGTTTAATCCATACGAGACCAAAAAATTACTAATCTGTGTGTGTTATACCCTTTGTATACTAGTAAATGACGAGATGAGAAAGATGTTCGTGTGGCGACGAGCGTCTCGCCTGCCCACGGCAGTTGGGGTGCGACTCGAATGTTATGCACTGATATTCTAGTTCTGAGAGATATTGGTAGAGATTTAGTTCCATCCGCACCGTTGTCGTAGTTTCACTTGCTACAGTAACATTCAAACCATAGCAAAGTTATGAATAGGCACACACTACACCATCGAGGCTACAATGAAAACGTAAGGCGCATAAAGCCTTAAGCGCCTAAATAAATGTAGTATTAGCTCTGATGTATGTAGTTGTATAAAAGTAATTGGAGGTAAAGTACTTTTAAGAAGCTTATTTTAAATATTTTGTAAGATCTCTGTACTTCATCATCATTATCATCACATTTACTCTTCAGACACTGAGGTATTTTGGAAGAGAAAACTTCATACAGAAGAAAACATTCTTATTTTATTAATTTCATTACTCCAACTCGGCTGGGCAGCGTTCCGGAAGCTTTGCGAAGTTTTCTCGTCCAAAATAATTCAGTAGTCAGCCAGTACTGCTCCAAGACTAAATTCTTTGACCAGTGTGTGTTACCAGTATGATACCACTGTTGTGCATTGTGGTAGTATTCATCATGATACGCTTACAGAAGAGCCCTACCACTGCCACCTGAATAGCACCACGACCACCCGGCAGTCACTGTTGTGCACAGCGGTGAGCACGAACTACGGTACATTATTTGAGTTACGTAGTAGACGAACTTCAAATAAGTTTGAAACTGGTTGGTGAAAGTTTCAGGTTTATACGAGTATTACACGGAACACCTAATTACTTATGGTCATAATCATAACTCGCCATAGTTTGCCACTCAAATCTCTTAATATGAATACCTAACTTTATGTACAAATTTGTACAGTTAATTACCTATTTACTTTCATGACGATTATGACATTATGACATCGTGAGGCGCATTACATCTGCCTCCACCACAACTACATGACGACCACGACCGCTCTGTCAAGAGCGAAACGACTGAGAAGAAGAAGAATTACCTATTTCTAACGCGCTTTTATATATCAGCTCAAATAGCCAGACTCTGACATCTTGACCCCTACATATATTTTAACTAGCGACTGCGTTCGCTTAGTAGGCTCATGCTTCGGCCTCGCCATAACCTCCCACCTTTTCTTGGCTTTTCTTTCATAAGAACCTTCTCCTGACAATAATTAACAAAAGAACAAAAACAATTAGCGAGATTGTTTTATCCGTTCTCAAGTTATAGCATGACCAAGAGAAATAGGGGCTCATTTTTATATACATACTATATATGGATAATCAAATATAAATAACTTCGTATTACAACTGCAATAATGCTTGTCAGTGATCAATCGCGTGAAGCTAGTTATAAATCAAACGGAATGGAACCAATATTGATGTGCGGTTAAATTAAACAATAATACTTGTGCTCTGTGTTTGGGGACGTGGTTGCGAATGACAAACAAGCAAACAACAATCTGTTTGTTTGCGCATTATTGAACATTGATGCATGCATTCGTCATTTAACACAAGACAATATAGGTATTCTGAGAATTTCGATTTTTTTATCTATTTTTTTACAGTCTGAACAAAGTCAAACATATACAAGTAGGTTACTATCCTCACGCTATCCTTTGCACATTATTATTAAAAAAATATAGTTTCAAAGCTGTGTTTGTGGCTACTGAAATATTATTAATCTATACTTATATAATTTGTTTTACCAAAAAATGGAACCGACTTCGACAAGTTATTTCACATCTTTTGGTGTTGAAGTCGTTTCCATTTACAGGTAATTTTTTTTACCGTTTTTAGTCCACCAATCGATTATCAATGAAGATTTCATCAAGATAGGCATAACACTTTTCATTTTTGGAATATAACTCAAAAACTGCTTGACCGAATTTGATAAAATTTAAATTGGACCACCTTGGAAGTATACTCTACCAAACAAATTAAGAATTTTGAGAATCGGTCCACAAATGTGGGAGAAATCGATTACCTTCACATAAAAAATACAAACACACGAACACCTCCTCCTTTTAAATGCGGTTAAAATGATCCCCTATTTCTCCTGGTCACGTTATAACTTGAGAACGGATGGAACAATCTCGCTGACTCTTTTTTTGTTGTTATAATTATTGTCAGGAGAAGGTTGAAAGAAAAACCAAGAAAAGGTGAAAGGTTATAGCGAGGTTGAAGGCTGAGCCTACTACGCGAATGAAGTCACGGGCAGTCTCTAGTATATTTATAGTTACTAAATTAAATTGTTTATATATGTATTGTTGGTTCTTTCTTTCAGATGTCTTCAACTCGACTCGACGTTACTCATAGTGATCAATAGTGTAAGTGATAAACATCTCCCCCCCCCACATTGTACACTCATAATCTTATATATCATTATATGTTATATTTAAATGTACATCGTGATAAAATGAAAGCAGAATATGAAAGGGCTCATAAAATAAACTTTTGAAACAAATTGAAAAGGATTAAACAACCGCTCTAAGATTTATATATACAGTAAATTTGTTATATAAGTTATATATAGTTAATAAGTTTCTGCTCGTAGTTTTTTTTCATGGGATAGGTTGGCAAACGAGCAGGCGGCTCACCTAATGGTAAGTGATACCGTCACCCACGGACATCCGCAATACCAGAGGTTTCGAGGATGAGTTGCCGACCTTTGAGGAAGGAATAGAAGGGGTGCGGGGCGAGGGGAAGGAGAGGGCGAAGGGGGATCGGTCCTTCCGGAACCTCCCACGGACCGACTGAAACGCAATAGCAAGCTACGAGGGTCATTTGAAAAGTTCTTAGCCTAACATACTTAATGAAACCACACGATTTTGAGTTTATTTTTATTTTTCAACATACTCTCCTCCGAGCTCAAAACACTTTTTCCATTGACCCGGTAAGGCTTCGATACCCGTTTTAAAAAAATCTTCGTCTTACTCCTCAAAATAAGCGTCCACGGCGGCTATGACCTCTTCTATTGTAAAAAAATGTTTACCACCTAAAAATGTTTTCAGCTTTGGGAACAGATAAAAGTCGGACGGTGCTAAATCCGGTGAATATGGGCGATGAGGTAACAATTCGAAGCCACATTGATGGATTTCTGCCATGGATTGCACAGAGGTGTGAACGCGCGCATTGTCCTGATGAAACAAGACTTTTCTTCTCAATAAACCTGGACGTTTTTCTTTGATTTCTTCTCTCAAACGACACAACAGGTTGCAATAGTAATCGGAGTTTATTGTTTCACCCTTTTTAAAATAATCCACGAGAATTATACCCTTTGTATCCCAAAAAACGGATGCCATGACTGTGCCCGCCGATAAAACCACCTTTGCCTTCTTTGGGGTGTGCGATCCTGCTCTTTTCCATTGTTTCGACTGTTCTTTTGTCTCGGGTGTATTGTGGTGAACCCAGGTTTCATCCATGGTTATAAATCTTTCAACAAATTCTTTTGGGTCTTATAACTCTAAATAGTCGCGAGAAGTTGTGAGTCGGTTGCGTTTTTGTTCCACTGAAAGCAGTCGCGGTACCCACCGCGCAGACACCTTAGAGAATCCAAGTTCAGTAGATGCCTACAGTCTTAGCTATCTCCTCGACAGTCAATCTTCGATCAGATAAAATTAAATCACAGATTTTTTCTTTGTTTTGTTCAGTGGAAGCAGTCGAAGGCCGGCCACTACGGGGATCATCTTGAATGGTCTCACGACCACGTTTAAACTCTGCCACCCAGTTTTTAACAATCGCATACGAAGGAGCGGACTCACCCAAAGTAGCGGACATGTGTTCATGTATAGCTTTTGGAGTTAAACCTTTCAAATTGAGGTATTTTATCACTGCACGATGTTAAATTTCAGCCATTTTTATAAATTGCTCTGACTTGACTTACGGTATCACGTGTAAACGAAAATGAGTTACTGTGAATAAACTAAACTGTGCATACTTGTTGCTAAATAATGTAACTACAAAATGAGTGTAGTTATAAAAAAATCAATGACTTTAACCATGTTAGGCTAAGAACTTTTCAAATGACCCTCGTATGTTACTTCACCTCGATGTTATGTGGTACTTCCCCGGTCGTGTCGGCCCATTCTGCTTTGATAAATATAATCCTTCGAGGTTCCCCTAACTAAGTAAAACCTCGACTCTACTTGATGAGTTTGAAGACTTCATAGTATAGGTAGATCATCATCTTTATCGCGAGGTCGCAAATATGTCAGTTAATTCTTTACCAAATTAGTTTTGGGAGAGTTTGCCATGGAGTTGCCTAATTTGATTTCGCCGTCCTCATTTCTCTACGGAACAACCAGATTGACTACTGTGCATCATCATATACATGGTATGGAGGTTCTAGGCTTGCCCCATCATCAACCACATTGCCATATAAGATTAGTGAGCAGAGTACGAAAATCTGCTTAAGTGTAACGTTATCGTATCGTTTACGTATTCAGTACAAACTATGAGTATATGTGCCGCTTTGTACTAGATAAATGAGAGTTTGTACTAAATACGTTAACGATGCGATTACGTTACACTTTAACAGATTTTCGTGGTCGACCCACTGGTGAAATTGTGGTCAAACTAAAAAAAAATATTTAAAAATATGCTTCCTAATTTGCATTAGTGCTATTCCCCGTACGTGTTGTCACAGCTCTACATATATAGGTACATACCATATAAGTAATACAAGAATTATTGGAATCAGACGATGACGGATAAATAGCAGCATTATTCAGCACTGGGCACGGTCATCGAGAAAATTATCCCTTCCCAGCCCCAATACAGAAATGAGAAACCAGCGAGGCTGCGCCGTATTTTCCTACTTTTTTAAAACGAGCGGCAGTGTAGCATAAGACTCATGTTTACTAAACTTTATTTCTTTTTACTGGTTAGCGAAACCGCCAACGCCATCTTTCTAACACACAATCTATCTATCTACATATATATATGTATATAAAAATGAATCGTGACCTAGATCATCGCATCACGCGTGAAAGGGTGGAACAATATCGTTAAATATTTTTTGTTGTGTTATATATTAACAGGAGAAGGTTCTCATGGAAGAACCAAGAAAAGACGGGAGGTTATGGCGAGGCAGATGGCCAAGCGTACTACGCGAATGAAGTCGCGGGCAGTTGCTAGTTATAAATACAAATTGAATGTATATAATAATTTTTAGACATTTCTCAAGTATGCTTGTCAATACGAACATTATTATATAGGAACCCGCATATCGGTAAAATTAAGAGTGGGTCAGATTGGGGGAGATATTTACCACTTACACTATCGATCACTATAAGTAACGTTGAGGACATTTAAAGGAAATAACTAACAATAACAAAAAAAAAAAATTAAAACACACAGCTTAATTATATTTTCTACCGACTTACAAAAAGGAGGAGGTAAGTACTCAATTCGACTGTTTTTTTAATGTTTGTTACCTCATAACTTTCGATAGAGTGAACCGATGCTCAAAATTCTTTCTTTGTTTGTAAGCTAGTGCTTCCAGTGTGGCCACATTTATTTCATCAAATTCGGTCCAGTAGTTTTTGAGTTACACTCCAATAATTGAATAGAAATGTTTCAAATTGTACTTGATGTTTTAATAATAATATACGAAGGATAGCTTGAGAATTGTTACTGGTATATTTGATTCCATCAGACAATAGAAATATAGATATCACTAGTGTGACTTCGACCGCATCATCGCTGATCATCAAGTCAGATAGCAGTCAAACACTGTCAAAGTGTCAAATATACAAAAATAATTTAAAGTTGTAGATATACAAACGAGTATGTGGAATTTCACAATACAATACTAAATAACAGTTGCGTTACACCTTGAAATGGAAGCGACCGGCGTTATCTAATGATCATCGGAGCATTAAATCAGTTTGTTATCAAACATTGACTCAAAGATTTACCACGTTTTAGCATATCCGCTTAGCAGATGGAGCGACTTACGCTTGGGAAGCAAGTTTTGGGCGTTCAGCGATATTGACACGACGTGTATCCATTAGTATCTACAGCGTGTTTGCTCAGCCTGGACGTGCAATGTTGACAAGGGTGTCTTCTATTGCGTCATGTTTGTTGAACAATCGTGTGTTAGCTCTACCTAGACAAATGAGTAACTGGGCACAAGTACCTGTCAATAAACCTTCGGTACGGTATACTTCATTATAATTACGCCACCTTACGTGCTTGGCACTCAATATGCTAAATTCTGTAAACTTCTCGAGATCAAGTGAAGTGATTTTTATTGTGGACAATCCTGGAGTAGAATTCCTTGGCATCTTTTGTTTTCCTGTAAACCAACATCTGAGCATCTTTAAGGCTAGTGTGAATAGATTGCTTCTGCATAGGCATGGTCTATCCACGGCCACGCTATCGCTTACCACAGATCACAGATTCGCTTACCATCAGGCGAAGTCGTGGCCAAACTTAGATCTATTAAAGAAAATAAAATTGAACGAACGAAAGCAACACATTTTTTGGTTTAATTACAATATCCATACCGAGATTCACAGAATTTGGTCTATTGAAATCGTTAAATGTGGATGCACTTATTTTTCTTTATAACTGGAATAGTGCGTTTGTGAATTTGCTAAACCTCAAGTAAATTATGTTACTACTTATTGTTACAACTCATATTCTAAAAAAATAATCAAGGCACATTCACATAACTAAGTATGTCATGAAGTCACTGTCCTGACTAATGACCGATCCCAATAATCTATCTATCCACAGTTTTCCTTACTACCGATAGAAATTTGACATAACGTTCATACAAATAGTGTCAGATATCTATCTCTAGTAAGGTAAACCGGCGTAGATAAGTTATTGGCACCGGCCGTAAGGCGCGTACCGTTTCAGACCCTATATTACAATAAAAAAAATGTAGACAGACTTCCATTTTATTTAGTTATTGGAGTGGAGCTCAAAAACTACTGAACCAAATTACATTCAATTTAAATGGGACCACACGACAAGCACAACCGTTCAGACAAAAAAATAAGAATTTTGAGAATTTCACCCAGTCGAAGTTAGGCAACAAACATTACAAAAACTGTCGACTTGAGTACCTCCTCCTTTTTGGAACTCCGTAGAAAAATCGCTCGCTCACGCATTTGATGAGTTACGATGAATACATTTAAGCAGATATAAATAGAAAAGTTTAAGTTCAATAAAATTAACTATACAAACTTAAACCAGATTTATTTGTGGTTGCATTTAGTATTTAATTAATATTCTATTTAGAACGACAGTAGTTTGTTTTGTCAGACGTTCCATCAACAGATTCTACTCACAGAGAGGGGATAACAATGATGTAGTGTCGTCAATACCATTTACCACCAACGTAGTATCAGTAGTACCATTAGTTGCACTGATCAATGGTACTACTAACTTTTTCGGTGGCAGTGCCACGCTGTAACCCCACAGCCGAATGGGCCGGCACGCCCGGGGAAGTACCACACTCCCACATAACACCGACGTGAAGTAACATAGGTTGCTATTGCGTTTCGTCGGTTTGTGGGAGGTTCCGGAGGCCCGATTCCCTCCTTCCCCGTTCTCCCTCTCCTTCCCCTCCCCCTCCACCCGCACCTCGTTTATCTCTTCCTTTCTATCATCCTTCCTCAAAGGTCGGCAACGCATCCTCGAGACCTCTGATATTACGGATGTTCGTGGGTGATAGTATCACTTACCATCAGGTGAGACACTTGCTCGTTTGCTAAACTATCACATTAAAAAAAACGAAAGGGAATAATATTGCAACTGATAAAACGGCCATGGGAAACTGCTATTAGTTTTAAAAGTTGAGCCTACGAGATAGATGGATGGACTTTATTTGCCCGTAGTTACAACTAATACGAGTACTCGTAGTTCCAATTTACTCTACTAGTTGTGACTAAGTACGCGAAAACAAAGTTCAAACAGCTCAACTAGTTAAGCCTTAGTGGTTGACCCTGGGGTTCGAATTGACCCTTCGATATATTTTTAGTTGTGTTGAATTTTATGAACTACCAAACAAAAAAGAATGATCATAATCAAATCTTAATTGGTGTAGAAATCGCGTTTAAACATTTGAGAACCAAATCGGTTTTTGAAGTCGGACAGGGGATAAAACTGATTTTTGTGGCATTCCCTCACAACATTTTCTTCGTAAACATGCTCTAAGCAAGCTCGATAATCCACATCTTTGCCAGATCAGATAATGTGGCAAGAACGCGATGTGACACTATGCTAGCATTTTTTTTATTAATTTCAATATCATTGTAAGGTCTACTCGACTTTATTGTTCAGAGTTTCGACAGTAATTCCGCGATTAATAAATTTTCGGAATTCATGAAGATAAGATTATTTCGATACATTAATTAAGTTATATGATTATTAACGGGATATTTACCGTGGTAAGGTTGTGGAATGAGCTCCCGATATTTCGGCGCAGTTACATGCACCATGTTCACGGGAAGACTGAAGAATGCGGGTGGTTGGTCAAAAATTTTAAAAGTTAGGTGCAGACATAACGATCTACCCTCTTTCTTAGTCTTTTGCTACGGTTATCACTGGAACTCGAACTCGATCCTAAGTCCCGACAAAACACACTCACTGTATCACTGCGTATAGTGCGTATAGTGATAATCGTAGCAAAAGACTAAGAACATGGGTAGATCGTTATGTCTGCACCTAACATTTAAAATTTTTGACCAACCACCCGCATTCTTCAGTCTTCCCGTGAACATGGTGCATGTAACTGCGCCGAAATATCGGGAGCTCATTCCACAACCTTACCGCGATAAATATCCCGTTAATAATCATATAACTTTAGAGAACAACCGTGATAGTTTAAAACAGTGTTTTACATTAATTAAGGCTATATTTTTACTTATTTCTTTACAATGTTCTACGACAATCTCCAAGAAGTTAGATATAACCTCATCTACAAGAAATTATTTAAATCTTTTTCGACGTTGGAGCTATACAGTCAAAAAGTTAACAACATGTGGATAGTAAAATATTTGAGGGCCATCTATTTATTTCAAAAATATAAAAACCAACAGTTTCGGACTATATTCTCATATTCATGTTCATGCTCATGCCCATGTTCAGGTTCATGTTCATGTTAATGTTCATGTTCATGTATGTTCATGTTAATGTTCATGCTCATGTTCATATTCATGTTCATGCTCATTTTCATGTTCATATTTATAAATAATTGTTACAGAATATCCAATTGTTTCTGTTCTCAGTTCTATCTAAATTGATTATTATGTTACTCTTAGAATTAGGTTAGTGCTTTACAAATCGTTCTAATCCACAGCCGTTCTCACTACGTCGCAGCCGCGTGACTAGACAAGTAGGTATACCGAAGTATGTGTGTGCTGTGTACATAATTGAGCTACATTATCCCACCGTTGGATTCATTAAGTTTACGAGTTATTGACTGAAGGCTCCATTGTCGTGGCGAGTACAAGCGAGCTTACACATTACTCCAGCACTATTGACATGTTAGAATCGAGGACCTTGGATGCAGGTGTTTACCAACAAACAAATCGTGGTTTATGGAATTGACATATTCACACTAAAGAAATAACGACTATTGTTGCGTTTGCTTTGGATTTTATTGGGTGCTATTTTGTTGTGGCTTTGTTATTGGTAGTTACAATTCCATACGGTCTTCATCGCTCATCGTTCTTATTTATTTATTTAGTGTACTAAATAAATAAATAAGAACACTAACATGTAATAACTACTTAACCGACTTCAAAAAGGATGAGGTTTTGTTTTCCACTGTATTTTTTTATGTATGTTCATCGATTTCTATCCCATTTGTGGACCGATTCTCAAAATTATTTTATTTGAAAGAGTATTACACTCCTGGTTTCATTTAAAATTCATCAAATTCGGTCAAGCGGTTGTGTTACACACCAATAATTGAAACGTGTTACGCCTATCTTGATCAGATCCTTATTGACGGTATGATAAAAGCACCCGTTCATTGTACAGAGCTGCTGTGTCGAGGGTTCAAATTGCGCTGATGATCGCCGACCTTCATTAGAAGATGGCACCCCGAGAAGAACCTTTTATTTAAATTATGTACATAAGTGAAGACACTGGTCGATTCGGGGGTTGCCGGGGACAAGTCGTGAGCCTGATGGAAGCATAACGCTTGGCCATTCCATTTGCAGTGCAGCGATGCACTGTGCTCGTCACCCTGAAATATGGCTACCACAGACAAATATATCCACCAACCCCCCATCTTTTATAGTTTCCGAGAGCCGTTGAGCTGTTCCATCAGGACTTCCACATTCACACTTTTGATAGTTTTCCCAAGGTGCTATATTCCCTCACTTTTTTCTAATTGTTCCTTCCCTCCCACAAGAATGTCGTTAAACCTATTTAAGCGATGCTCATATGAAGTAATGCTATATTATGCTGTTATAACAGCGGGTCGTTGCTTCTGCTGACCGACATGTAGGTAGGTACCACGTTGAACTGTATCAGCCGGCCGGTGGCGGTTGTGATTGGTACCACCACTGGTACCGTCATACCTAATAAGGATCTGTCAACCATATCATATACTAGCTGGCTCCGCGAACTACGTTCCGCCTTAAACATATATTTGTCCCGTGTGATCTATCCCGCAGGATAAATGTTTAATAATAATAAAATATGGCTCACGTTACTCTGGAATAATGTAGCTTTCCACAGGACGGTTTTAGTTTTATTAAACTTATTTTTAGTTATATAAAACGGGACTAAAGACGGTTCCGAGTTCAAACCATAGTTAGAAAGAAAGATAGAAAGAAAAGGCATTTATCTGAACAGATACTGAACACAACAACATAAAAAACATACTATCAAGTATAACAAATGAAGTTACATTTAAAGTAGGTACACAACCTTAAAAATAACAGTTAAACAAACAAAAAATAAGATGGATCGCTGTCGTGTGCAGTCCCGTCCAAAAGGGTTATGGAGTTTAAGCAGATATCACATGGTATGAAATTTTACTAAGCCATGGAACTATTAGGTACGTCCACGTTCTACAAGGCGGCAAGAGCTCACTACCCTGAATACCCTGCATGGCAAAGCACTGCACTTGTCACCCTGAGATATGAGATATTAAATCTGTTGCTCTGTGAAGTCGCTGGAAACATGGATGAAGCTAGACAGGCCGGTTGGAGCAGTTGGTAGCACCCCTGCCTTCTGAGCCGCTGGTCACGGGTTCAATCCCCGGGCAGGTCAAACATTTGTGTGCATGAACATGTCTGTTTAAGCTGTGATTGGGTGTCTAAAGGTATATACGTATGTATATCAGCCAGGTTACCATAGTACAGGCTCTGCCTAGTTTGGGTCCTGAAGACGTTTGTGTGGATGTTGTCCATTATTATTAAATTACATTGCCTTTCTACGAAACACAGTAATGTTTGCACACTACTGCTTCACAGTGGAATAACAGAAAGTGGTGTGCTACCTCCCCAGATGGACTGCGTAAAATTCTTACACCACTACAAATCTGTAAGTCGGGTTAAATTATTCGGGTTAATTAGCGCACTATCGAACCAGACAGGCAGTTAGAAATACACTTTAAAATGAAATAAAGAAAGAAAAGTTTTTATTGCCATAAAAGGTACAATAATAACAAACAATGTACCTAATATTTGAAACAATAGGGCGATAAGGGGTATGCTCAGCGCATGGCTGCGTAGACACTTAGGTCTATGCAAGGCTGATTTTCAGCATACTCCTTTTCTCGAAGTAAGATGTTGTTCGAGTGCTATTAGAGTTGTTCGGGTTACATATACGATATTTAATCATAAAAGCTGTTCTATAGTACATACATATAGAATACTTTGTATTACAGCTAAATAGAAATTATATTCTCTCTCTTATAATTATATTTGTCTGAGTACGAGTAACATGAAGTCACTCGGATTCAGAGCAAAGTTTACATCATGACATTCGTACAAAGCCCACAACACATTCCTACCAAATGATACAACGTAATACAATGCGCCACGTGGTCGCGAATTAACGGGAAGCGCCCATTTAACCTCTGCCCACGACATAGCCAGATGTCGGTCAGACAAGCCGGTACAAACTAGACATGTCTCCATCATAACATTTCATAAACAATATTTGACAGAGAATCTATCTTCTTATTCTCGTGCACAATGTTTGTAACAAAACCCCTTCGAAACAGCTAGACTGATTCTTAGGAAATTTTGTGTGTATATTTAGTAAGTCTGAGAATGGGTCGTGACATACTTTTCATCATCATCATCGTCCATCACCACGCGGGTAAAACCGCGGGGCGCGTAACACTAATGCATATGTAAAAGTCTCCACATGGCAAGATGGAGCCTTAAGGTGTTTTTGTTATATTGTGAGATATGACAGAAAATAAACTCCAAAAAAATAAATAATACTTTTAAAAGTCCTTTGTATGAAAATCATCTTTCTGGACCTACGAGTATGCATGTAAATAAGGCCAATTCTGTGCTCGCGACAACGTCCGCGTGTAACAAGACTATCGGCGTCCTTCGGAACATATCCGTTGAAGAGAGTTAACACGTAGTCTTTGTAGAATAGAATAGAATATTGCACGTTCCAGAGTTAGCTTCAATAACTCAGAGTCAACTGCTAAAACGGGGTTTTATAATTAATTTATCTTGTGCCATTAAGGTCAGGAGTAAATCTAAGGTTATTTATTGAAATATTTAACCCAGCAATGTGGGAGGGTTAAGTCTTTAACATGGGTTAGTGAAGTTTTGTGTCAAAAGAAATTGAGGTTACATTCTGCTGTATTATGTACTCTTTGGAAGAAATGACACGAGACAATACGTATAGAATAAAAAGTCGTCAAATTTCATACAACAATGGATAAACAAGAAAGTCTATATACATTGTACTGTAGTGCCAAAGAGATAAATTTAAGTTTAAATTTTTTTTCGATTCGTTCATTATTGGTCAGGTTACAATATAAGCGCATAGACAATTTAATGTTCCCATCTAAAGATTACAAATATCAGTTTAGCAAAACCGGTGATCTTTTTTAGTCGTGCATGGCACAATGAGAGTTAAAAATTGATATGACTAACGCAAGTTTACAAACTCGTAGACTTATTTATTCAACCCGAGCAAACGTGCAAGTGGGCCTTATTGGATTAGAATGTAGGT
Source organism: Selenia dentaria (assembly GCA_917880725.1). Classification (NCBI taxonomy): domain Eukaryota; kingdom Metazoa; phylum Arthropoda; class Insecta; order Lepidoptera; family Geometridae; genus Selenia; species Selenia dentaria. Next base: position 42,417,766 of record OU862877.1, read on the forward strand.
TAGTGAAGTTGGAACTTAAAAAATACGGTACCATATACATTTATTCGCATAGTGACGAGCAAATATGACAAATTAACATATTTAATTAGGTTGTCATACAATTATTTATGTCAACATGAAAACTATCACTGTTGTCAAGAGTCAATTTAAAACAAATTTTACTATAACTAGTTGATCTGCGAAAAGTGAACCTCGAGAGCACAGTCTTATCAGTATGCAGTTAGCGGATGGCGAATATTACCAAATTAGCTAGTTTTTAAACATCAGAAACTATTAGCTTGGCATCCACTTCACTAATTATGCTCATATTTGACATTCCTCTTTAAAATGGGTATGTAGCAAATTCATCAATCAAACTCAAAATCCAGCAACGAATAGAAGTTTTCTGCAGAATCTGTTGGTCGGTAGTCATTTGATCTCTTTGGGTATGGCATTATATAAACGCCCAGACATAGCGTAAGTCTCGTCTGCGAAATCAGCTTGTCGTCACGTTTCCACAGTTAATGTCAACGCCATACATTTTGGAGTTGTCGTTTGGCGATAACGTTAATAGAAACATCTTTTGTCTAGGTCTGCGGCTTTTTGTTCTCGGTATCCTTGGTAAGACAGTTCTGTCTGGGTTTCTTGTATTTCTAGGAATAAATATCTTTAGCTCTTTTGAATAATTCTGGAAGGAATTTCACAAATAAAGCTGCTTCCTATGTGCATACATGGTAGGGTAAGAATACGAAATTCTTTCAAAAATGGCTAGTAAGATTCTCATGGTGGTTATACCTGCAATTGCCCTAGCCCTAGCCTAACTATGAGCTCTTAAAGCAGGACTTCTACAAAACTGCCCATATTACCATGATAACCATGTACCATGACAACGTTAAAGCAGGCCTGCCCAGGCCTACTAATTAAGAAACGCACCGCAAAAACCGTTCACCTGTCTTTTTTCTAACGACTCTCGTTAACATGACGCTCTAAATACGCTCAGTTTATCAGCTTACAAACGTATATAATATTGGTTATAGTAAATTGTTAGAATGCCAGAGACAATACTATCCTTTCACCTTTGAGAAAACAATGTTCAAACCTAAATGAGCGTCATAGTATGATTTCATTCAAAACTGTTTATGCGAGGTTTAAGAACTGCACGGAACTTGCATGGTTTTATGAAGCTGATAGTAAGGCCCCTGATGAGTTTTATTTGTACCAAAAAGACTTTTGAATGTCTGTAGAGTTAGCCCACAAAATAAGTCCATAGTCTAGCACAGAGGATACACAGTGGTACGCAAAAACCGTTTCCGAGTAGATTATTCCTAAGTTTATGAAGTACGTTAACAAACCTATTTAACTTAATGCACACTTCTTCTTGTAGATGAGACTTCCAATTTCAATATTTATCTAGAGTAATTCGTAAGAATGTAGTCTCATCTGTAACAGAAATTTCGTTTCCCGTGTATTTAATATTAAGTTCTCTATTACAGGCTACGAGGCTTCGAAGAAATAATATATTTATACGTAGTATGTCAGCGACCGTATGTACTAAATTGAACAAACTTTGTCTTCACCAAATGAACCTGAAGATTGTTCACGTTGAGCCATTATAGAGTTCAATAAAATCTAACACACAAATATAACATAAAATATAGCTATTTATGTTATATCTATTCTATTACCTTCATTAATAAACCTTCTTAGGTTTCCGATATTTGTTTCGTATTTTCATATTAGCCTTTTTATTAACAAAAATGTTGACTTTTGGATAACAGCATAAATTATAAAATAGCAAAACAGTGTCATGCAAATGTATAGTTAAAAGTTAATCCTGGCTTTGAGCTATCTACATTTTAAATTTCTTTTAAATCCGTTGAGTCAAGTCAACGCGAACAAGACAGAATCATATACACACTCACTGATATCCTCAGTCACGTCGTCACTCACTCAAACTTTCTCATTTGCTACTCGTATATTAGTCTGAGAGTGTTGTAATATTCACCTGTCTCCTGTGAAACTGGCCGCGTCTTCGTTCAACTGGAACATGGAGTCTTTGTATCCCCAGCCGTACCATTTCAGCAAGTCTTGTCTGAAACAAAAACGGTAAAAATAGTAATTGTGTTTTTGGAAAATGTTTACTGTATCTTCATATGTTTCATATATTATGATTTTTAAAGCAGTCTTTTACTTTAGATTCGTGTATTTTCTTTTACTTTGTAAAAATGCATTAATATAATTAATTTTGTGTTATAATCGTTATATTGCTATTTGTTAATACGTTGTAAATTACGCGTGAACATCACTCATTTTGTACATAGTTACATTACGTAGGTTATTAAAAGGGTTAATACATGTTGTTTGCAGGTTATAATTTCACTTTGGATCCACGATGATAATTAGTCCACTTTCAGTTTGGACTATCAAAAGTCAAAAATAGTATATTATGATATATTATTTTATGATAAATCATGAGTAAGTGAAGGATTCTAACGACGATCGTGATTATTAAATTATTATTATTATTATTTTTATTTGAAATATTTCACGGGTTTCACCCGGTCCTTTACATAGGCATAAGTGGGGCTGTAGCCAACACTTAGAGGCCCGTTTGGTATAAAAATACAATGTAGTATAAAAACAGAAACATTTTGGATGGATGGTTACATGGTATATCTATTACAAAAATGGATAAAATGGCATGGCTGTTGATATGTACTTATTAGTGGTACGGGAGATAGTGGGCTATGGACGAGACTACGGCACCTGCCAATTTCAGTCTCATTTAAAATATTTAGGCAGGTGGTGACTTGCCACCCACTAAACGGGCCCCCCATAAGAGCCACCATCAATGGTGACAAAAGGGGCAACGTTGGTGTGGATGGCTGAAGGGTGTTGAGAGGTGTGCTGCGGTTTCACTAGAGCGCTACTACCGGCGTTATGCCCTTTAACACTTCTTGGAGCTTTTTGTTTCTTGCTCTTGCGTCTTCACCCCCAGACGGCCAATTAAGGCAAGCCGGGGGACAGGGGTCTCATTTAGCCCCAGGAGAATCAGGGTCCACGGTATCGCCACTCACCGACGGCTCGCCACAAAGCCGCCCCTGCGGTATTATTATTATTATTAGGTATTTATTTACTGTCCAAAATTTTTATAAAAAATAACATAAATTTTACTTAACATTAAAGACTGTGGAAGCTTGAAGGGCTCATGAGCAGTATGATATATATGTATATATATATTACTTATCACGAGCGTAGCGAGTTATTCAAGTGTTAGAATCCTGAGCGATGCGAGTGATTCATGGCCCTCGATATAAATCCGTTTTATTCAACACTTGCATACTGTACTTTATACCATGACTACGAGAAAAAGAAATAATTTAAGCTAAAATAGACATTTAATGACGAAAAAAGGAAGGTTAAATTAATTAAAATGCAAATAAAAATTGGAATATATTTTGTTCTGTAATGGCAACAACACAATACAAATTTATTAAGCTGTTTTCGAATGTCATCACGAACAGTCTAGCACGCAGGTATGATGAGTTCTAGCCTCCTGAACATGCAGGTTTCCGAAGAGTCTTTAGCACCGTGGACCACATACATACGTTACGGCAGATTATACAGAAAACATAAGAATATAATCAGTCGCTGCGTCTAGCGTTTGTGGACTACGAGAAAGCCTTCAATTCTATCGAGAAGTGGGCCGTGCTGTCTTTGCAGCGAGGCCTAATTCACCTTTGGTATATCGAGGCGTTGAATTATACAGCAAGGTCACAATGTCAGTCAACAAATTCCATTGCACAGAGGTGTGAGACAGGAGACGTTATCTCTCCGAAACTGTTTACTAACGCATTGGAGGATGTTTTCAAACTCTTGGATTGGAATGGATCTGGCACAAACACTAATGACGAGTACGTCGTTAACCTTCGTTTTGCCGATGATATAGTCATAATGGCGGAGTCGCCCAAGGATATCGGCACCATGCTCAACGACCTCAGTAGACCTCAGTACTGAGGTCGTTAAGGTTTTAAGATGAACATGGAAAAGACGAAAATAATGTCTAATGTCCATGTTCCACCTGTGGACCGACGACCTCCTCAAAACCGCGGGGAATCACTGGCTGCAGCAAGCGAGTAGCCATTCCAAGTGGCGTTCTATGGGGTAGCCCTAATATATTTAGCAGTGGACATCTTCCAGCTGATAATGATGACGGTGTATTTTTTTCTCAGACGAGGCACACTTCCACCTAAATGGGCATGTTAATAGACAAAATTGTCGTTATTGGAGTGACACTAATCCGAAATTAAAGCATCAAAAACCCCTGCATTCACCCAAAGTCACAGTATGGGCTGCTTTATCAGCAAGAGGCATTATTGGTCCATACTTTTTTGAAGACTCAAGAGGACGTGCGGTTACAGTGAATTCCGAGCGGTATGGGATACACGAGCGAGATGGAGCCACTTGTCATACATGTAATAACTCGTTAAGGGCAGCTCGAGACATTTTTGGCCCAAAAGTGATATCGAAAAGAGGGGACATTAACTGGGCGCCTCGTAGCCCGGATCTATCACCAATGGATTTTTTCTTTGGGGATATCTTAAGACTAAAGTTTACGACACCAACCCAGTAACTCTTGACGAATTAAAGGATCGTATTCGCACAGAAATCCAAAACATCTCAACAGAAACATGTAAAGCTGTTATCGAAAAGTTCCGCTCTAGATTGCAGCAATGCCAGAATAATGAAGGATTCCATATGGATGATGTGATTTTTAAGAAATAAATTCCCCTTTTGTTTACTATCGAAAACAATAAACAATTTTGATCTACTGTAATTAGTTTTTTTTAATCATCATTCCAATTATAAACGGACTTTTGGTCCACCCTGTATTATGAAGAGGAAACGTTTGTTTGTTTGTATTGAATAGGCTCCGAAACTACTGGACCGATTTGAAAAATCCTACATTATCTCTGATGAACATAGGCTATAGCTTATTTAAAAAAATGTTGGGTACTGTATGAAAACTTTGATGATGTAACTCAAGGTGTGAAAATAATGCCCAAAAATGCCTTATATCGCAACTAGACAATTGAGCAAAGTTGAACAAACTTTTTATAGAAAACGTCAATGTCTACAAAAATGTTTGCAATACCATGGGTGCCTTCCCGTTGAAGTCAAAATCGATGTTAGTGCTGTGATCGCCATTCCGAATGAACAAAAGCGCGACAACGTAGACCCATGTGACGTCATGGACTACGTCATCAAGGACGCCATTTTGCGATTTCAACGACCACACTGCAAACTGAAATCACCGTGAGCAGTCTGTCTAAAACGACAATTCGTTGATGTGCGCGAGATGCGCTAGCTAGACCATCTGTCTGTGTGCACGTGTATCCCATGCCGTGAGCAACGTGAGCGTGGTTTCAACCCATTTCGAATGGCTGATAGTTCGTACCTGTCGAAAGCGCGTTATTGAATCGGAATGGAAAATAGTGATAATATCGCCAAAATCAGTTTTGACGCACTCGGAAATCACCACATATATGTCTGACTTTTAAAGTTCTGTCAAAATAAATACTTTTTCATGTTAAAATACGCAATTGTATCGCCGAAAAGGCGTTACATCGCGTACGCTGCGGAAACTATCGACAATAGAGGAAGTCATGTACATACAGTTTTATAGAAGACATTAATAACTACAAAAAAGTATGCAGTACCTACCATATGTCTATCTATTACAGTTCATCATCATCTCAGCCGTAGGACGTCCACTGCTGAACATATGCCTCCCCCATAATTTTCCAAAAGGACCGGTTGGAAGCAGCCTGCATCCAACGTCGTTCTGCGACTTTCATCAGGTCGTCTGTCCACCGTGTCGGTGGATGACCTACGCTGCGCTCTCCGGTCCGTGGTCTCCATTCCAGAAACTTCCGGCCCCATCGGCCATCTGTTATACATACATTCTACTTTAACTGGCTAATCTTCTGGGCTATGTCGATAACTTTCGTTCTTCTACGGATCTCCTCATTTCTGATTCGATCACGTAGAGAAACCCCGAGCATAGCCCTCTCCATAGCTCGTTGTGCGACTTTGAGCTTATTTATGAGGCCCATAGTAAGAGACCACGTTTCAGTGCCATAAGTCATCACTGGTAACACACATTGGTCGAAGACTCTTGTCTTGAGGCTATATTATATATATATGCAAGCGCAGCGTAGGTCGTCCACTGACAAGATGGACTGACGACGTGTCAAACGTAGCAGGACGACGTTGGATGCAGGCCACTTCCAACTGGTCCTTTCGGAAATTTCTGGGGGAGGCATATGTTCAGCAGTGAACGTCCTACGGCTGAGATGATGATGATGATGATGATGATGATGATGATGATATAATATATATTCTACGAATAACCATATAATTTTTTTTATGAAAAGTAACGTGGTTTATACACATTTATTGTGTTGTGCCGCGAGCGTTCTGCACTCTCCTCTCTCCTCTCCTGGTCTTTTTCAGACCACCGGATGTGGTTGAAACTATATTTGGAAAGATCTGACTTATTTACGTGAGTGTTTCCCGTTTTACAAAGAAACCATAACGTTATTCGTTGTATATATTATAACTACTTATAACTGTATAGTATGATATTATTATTAAGTATTGTAGATGATATATTTAATCGGTAGTTAACCTCACCCGGTCTTAGAAAAACGTTACATAAAATATGGAACGCGTAAAAGTGTATTTTGTTAATCTTATCATTTCTTATCACTCGATTTTGTATCCGCCTGTGGTTTTAGAGTTCCGATGCCAAGTGGCTTACAGGAAAATGCCCAGGTGGTGCAGGATTCTTGTTTATTAAGTTATTAAGTAATAAACCAAGTAATTTTGTAATTATACGTTATTAGGAAAATAATTGCCTAATTCGATAAAATATTTGGTACTTCCTGCTCGGGCGATACGTGCTTGTTTGTCTACTGGACATCTTCACAAAAAAAAAGTTAGCCTTGTGTAATCAACCTTATCATCTCAACCTTACACATAAAGTTATGCAGAATTTGAAAAAAAATCTGTCAAAACGTCAGCAAGAGTACAAAAACAAAAATGGTAGTGATGCATGAAGCAATGTTCAACTTACGTAGATATATAATTCATGACGGATTTACAAGTATAGATACCATTACATTTAAATAAATGAATATGTCGTATTATTCACTTAGGTTTCAGGTGAAATGTACATGAGTTGTGACGGAACTGCACGGGGCACGTAACCCAGGACATTAAGTTGTTCGGTCTCATGTGGTTATCATTTCGTCGGCACCCATCATACCCTTACAACCAGGACACAGTATTGCGTACATTACTGTATCACGTTAGAAATTTTATTTATTTCATTTTATATTAGAATTATAAAAAAACTTACAGTTAGGTACAGAGAACATTACTTAAATTAAGAAACACGCATTAAACACATGTACGCCGAAGGCCAATTACAAGTTTCCGTAAATGTGTATGTGTTTAGAATTTTTACAAAATTACAGTTTATGTGGACGACAAATCAAGAAAATGAAAATGATAACAACAAAGAAATAAATAACCATAGTATATCTAAACAAATACAAAAGAGTTTAAAAACAATTTAATTTAACTGTTACAATATCTGTCAGAAAAGAAATCGTTTTCTAGCCAGCATTTTAAGTTACTTGGCGATGTATTAAATAAATCAATATCTGCGTTCACCCAGGTGTTCAACGAGGCGCTTGCTCGTTTAATAAATGCGATCTGCCTGTAATTATTTTAAAAGTCGGGACGTGTAAGATGTTAGGTCTTCTAAATGCAGTGTTGGTGCGTAGCCCTGACAGCTCCAACAGCTCAGAGCAATCCCCCGTGCCATTCGCAATGAGATTTGACGTTGTAGATCTACCTATCTCTTAAAAGTCCGTGCTGCTGTGGCTCAAGATTGCGTTTGAGTGCCGAGTACAATTTTGTGTATAAACTATTTTTTCAAGATCTTTAGCAAACAAGCATATTTTTGAAATTGGCCTATAATTTTCAATATTATTTTTCGGTCCTTTTAATGTACCAAAGTGATAAAAGCTTATTTCCAAATGTTGGGTACAATACCTTCAGTTAAGGCGCGCTCGTACCCTGATAATATTAAAAGCAGAATTTTTAAACACCTAGTGTAACGAAACAGATCGATAGTATATTATGAAAAAAATATCAAGGTTAGAAAAAAAATAGGAAAAGAGTAATAACCGAATAGAATTCATAAATATAACTCTCTTTCAGCAGAAAAAAAATCCTGAATAGGTCCACAAAAATAAACTTTCGCGTCCAAACTCTCAGAATTTTCAGCGATAACACTATATTTTTTTAGGTAATACATAGCCAACGTATAGTACTAAAGTTATAACCAGCAGTTTTTTCAATTGTGTTAGTATATATCGAAAAATATTAAGAAAACGTACAAAATTAATGCATTTTCGCATTACATCGCCCAATCTAACAAGGGATTTTCAACCTTACGTAAATCATCGTAAATTATTTTAAAATATATATATTTATATATAGTATAGAATAGTGGCGGTATAGAATTGAAAGCGGTACAGCAAGGCTTTTTACAATTATAAGAGCAGGTTCCGCTGATTTATTTAAATCTAAGGCCTTAAAAAGTTGAAGAACCTCTTTCTCAAGCATCTCAAGCATGCCGATGTCAGTTAAGGCCACAGTATGGTTTTGAGAATTTTCTGCCACTGAATAGTCCAACGGTGAGTTATATTGTGGAGAGGTTGAGTGAAAGTATGCACCGAACATGTTGCATATGACATCACCTTGATCAGAAGAACAAGTACCAAACTGCATCAATGCAGGGTAGGCATTGGATTGTTTTTTTTACTCTTTACGTAAGACCAAAATGCACGGGGTTCCGTTTTATAGAACTTTCAATGTTTTTTATATAGTAGTTCTGAAAAGATGTGCACTGGAGTTGTCCCCTGTGCTGACCCGACTATACCGCCTGTCTTATTTGTCGGGAATTGTGCCGGAGGCTTGGAGTGAGGCAAACGTCCAACCAATCCCGAAGAAAGGGGATCAGTCCAACCCAACTAACTATCGTCCTATAGCTGTCACCTCAGTATTGTGTAAGGTGTTTGAACGGATCATCAATACCCAGCTTATCAGCTACCTAGAAGAAAACTCCATCATAAACGACCGGCAATATGGCTTTAGGCCGAAACGGTCCACGGGTAACCTAGCGTACGTCACACACCTTTGGGGTGAAGCTATAGACAAGCATGGCGAAGCGTTTTATGATTTGACTTTGACTTTTATTAGCCTCGACATCGCCAAGGCTTTTGATGGTATATGGGACCGTTCTCTTCTTTCCAAGCTACCGGCATACGGCCTGCCCTCTCGCCTCTTTGACTGGATTGCTGGCTTCCTGTACGAGCGCACCATTCGTACACCAGGTCGTAAGTCCCGCTCATTCCAGGTCAATGCCGGAGTGCCCCGGGGTCTGTCCTGTCAGCCACACTCTTTCTCCTGCATATCAACGATATGTTACCGCTAGGTGCCATTAATTGCTACGCAGATGACAGTACTGTCCACGGTCGGTCACTTTGGACGATCTGGTGCGACAAAAACAGAAATTGTAGAGAATAGACGGTGTGTCGTCGCTGAGCTTTCCGGGGTGCTTGACACCATCTCTAGTTGGGGTACGGACAACTTGGTTGAGTTCAACGCCAGGAAGACTCAAGTGTGCGCGTTCTCGGCAAAAACATCTCCAGTTCTTCCTCTTCCTTCTCTTCAGAATATCACCTTACCTGTACAGTGTAATCTTGACATACTTGGCATATACATCCGTAGTGACCTGAACCAGCGTGACTACATCGAGAGTATTATCAAGTTCATCAAGAAATCACCATCCTGGTAATTAAACTTGATGTAGGAAAGCGGTTTTATAGTGTGAAATTGAACGAACTCGGCAGTAATACATACAGAACGAGGTGAGGATCTTCGGGTACCAAGGGATAGTCAAAAGCCTGAACAGTTACATCATTATTAGAAAAAATAAGATCTAAAAGACGGCCGCGACTTCTATTTGAGATATAGTTATATTGGAGTAGATTGCACGCGTTAAAGCTGTCAATTAGATTTATTTGGTGTTCACCTTGCAGATTAAAAGGTTCAATAGAGAACCCATCACCACTGAGGGACCAAGATACAAATGGCATATTGAAATCGTCTAATACGATAAACTAGTCCAATGGGTTATCTAAAACAATTTTAGTAACATTCATTGCAAAATTTTATAATTGCATGTACATTGTATTACCCAACTTTTCATCGCATATGTAAACTAAACATATGTGTATTTTATACGTTGAAGTAGGATTACGATTACGAATCGTTAAAGCAACCCACAAGTTCTCTGCAGAGGATGACCACTCAGCTCGACCCTCCGCCGCAACTTCACAACGCACAGCAATTAAAACTTCACCCATTTCCCTTGTTCTGTTATTGTGTAGTTACGGTTTCGTCTCCAAACAACGTATCTATCATCAACTACCTCGTTATTAAGGACACTGTAATGATGACGCTGGATGCAGGAAGCGAGTAGCCGGTCCAAGTGGCGTTCTATGGGGGAGGCATATGTTCAGCAGTGGACGTCTTCCGGCTGATAATGATGATGATGATGATGATGATGAATGACACTGTCATTTAGCCACAATTGCGTAAAACAAACAATATGTCATATTTTTCATGCATACATTTCTATACAATACACTGAACTTAGTACGTAGACCGCGTATAGGTACATTTTGATAGTGTATTATATACTAACTGGGATAACACAGATGTTTAGTTATGTTTTGCATTTGCATATAAAACTGCAGGATAAACAATAAGTTACAAAAATACGAATGTATAGAATTGAACTATTAGTAATACGCAACTAACATTGAATAAATCGATAGAAATACGTTAGAGTGATTAGAAAAGGCATTTTGATTAATATATGGGGTATGTAGGGGTACATAAAAATAATTTTCAACACACTTGCTCATAAAGTGGCTCTAATTTCACCGCAATTAGACAAACCTGTCAGCAAAATGTGACATTTTCATTGAAATTATATACAAGTGAGTTAGAGTTTTTTTTATTTTATTGGTCGAGTTGTTTTGTTCTTAAATAAGTGTCGATGAAAAAAGATCGTGTTCAATAGTACAAATAAATTAATGTACACATTGCTTGCTCATTTCATACAACTTCGTATTTAAATAGATAATTTCAACTTGTATACGTTTTTAATAAATAAAACTCTCACTCAAATATAAATTTTGTTTTCTCTGTAATAAAGAAAACTTGAAATTCCCCATTTTTTACGTGGCTAAAACGCTATCGTCTACCAAAAAAAGAAACTTTATTATTATAGTCTATGGCCAATCGCCATTGTCAGATGCGCGCGCATAGGAAAACTGGCAAATTTTTCCCGTTACAAAATAAAATGATTACTTAGTACTAGTTTCAACACACTTGTCAATCATCAATACACACGTATTGATGATTACCGTCCTCGCCTCGCTTAAAAGAGGGTCTTCAGTGGCACCTCAGCCGTAATCACCAACATTACACACTTGAAGAAAATATTACTTAGGCTAGGTTCCGGAAAGCGCCGAAATAACTCGCGGCGTTCGCACACCCATTCCCTTACAAACCCACGATCAGCGTGAGCGGCTGAGCGAACTCGATACGTCATTGATGACGTCACCGAAAACGCTCACACCAGCAGGGCTATTATGTATCTCAGTTGCTAACAATTGTTGATTGAAATCTTGAAAAATGGCGGCTCTATGTCAGTTTTGGCAACTCCAGTAAGCAAAAATGTTAGTAATTTGATCACTGAAGTTGACAAAAGTGACATAGAGCGGCCATTTTTTCAGATTTCAATCCACATTTGTTAGCAACTGAGATACATAATAGCCCAGCGGGACCACAACGCTCGCGGATAGAAGGTAGGTTTACGAGGTCTTTGCGAGCTGTCACTGTCAACCAAAGGGCGTTGACGGTAGAAAAGGTGAGCGTTGACGGCGCTTACCAGAACGTGCCCTAAGGCACACATACACACACTTATGACAAGCGCAGTGGAGTGCTGCGTATAGCTTTGGAGCTAAGATATGGGTATCTACTACTGTCTAGGGCGGGCGCGACCCTTAGGCGCTATGCAGACGACGAGGCGGGGCGGTCTTTTTGACCGCGAAGAAATAATGACCGCGTCCGCCCGCCGATGCCCACTGCTGCCCTCGCCTCTACGTAGCTACGGATATGTGCGTCGGTATAGGATTCCGTTTGCGCTATCGATCGCGGCAAAATTGACCGCCCCGCGTCGTCTGCAAAGCGCCTTATCCTCAGGTGAACGGCTCGTCTCGTCACTTACATGCATACAACATATAACTCCTCCCTCGTTAGCTCACTTCGATTACCTACGAGACAGTAACAAGTAACAGTAGGTAACGAGTTAAGAGCGTAAGGACCACGTTTGATATAGAGTTCCGTAGTTATAATAAACTTATATAAATTAGTTTCAAAAACAACAATGTCCATACTGGACATACTGGACATTGTTGTTTTTGAAACTAGTCGATTTCGAGCCGATAAACTAACTTTCATCAGTCTTATCTATATCTTACCTCGTCTCTAGTAACATAGATAATAAATAATAATAATAATAACATAGATCTAGCTACTGTAGGTATATCGCGGGCTGCCGTTTACCGATCTTTTTGCCTATCGATAATCCATGCTTGCCTCGCTGGGACAGTACTACGAGGTTCAATTTTATGAGCATGTACCTATTTACCCGATCGCGGCGAAATGGAAAGTTACGTGTAAGCTTTTTTTTTTATTTTACACAAATATATTTTTTTCAAAATGTTAATGTGCAAATGTCATGGATTACCAGGCCTGCCAGCATCACTTATTGCGATATATTTTAGTTCGGAAAATGAATTGTTCTGCTTTTACGCACAGGAAACCAGCCTCCAGAGAGGATATTCGTTTGTTTTAGTTGAAAATATGGACATAGATGTAAATACCTGTACAAGGTATTATGCTGTGAAAGATTAAACGGTGCAGATGGAATGGTGCGAATAGATACTTACAAAGAATCCTTTTGTAGGGGACCCCTACAACCGCAGACAAAACATGTTAACCTTATGATATGCACATGAAACAGTGAATGTATTTATTATAAGTACCTACCTGCATAATTAGTAAAAGTAGTAGTTATTAACTGGCTAAAAACTCTTTCGTATATGGAAACGGAGAAGTTTATTAAGCCCCTAGGGGCTATATACTGAAAAGTATGTATACCCCACCCACACACACACACACACACACACACACACACACACACACTCACTCACACACACACACAACCGTCACACTGACACACAGTTAAACAAAATTTTTTTTCTATTAACTTTTATTTTTATGGGGAAAAGAAAAAAAATACTTTTAAATTAAGAATATCTGACCGTGGGACCCAAGATGCTATTAAAAATGTGCCACTTATACGTATATGTACCTACTTTTTAGTTTCCATAAAACGGAGGGCTCTGGCGTCTGAAATACAGTTTCATTACTAGTTCAGGTGTCATCAGTTCCTACCATACACATTACTATTTACATTAAGGTGCATACTTTATTATATCAAATAAGTAGTCCTAAGTCCGTAAATTGTTAACATGCCCTTTTATTTAATGTCAATAAACTTCTTCTTATTATTATTAATGTTTTCAGGGTTGCAAAAATAGTAAATAAGTCGCTAGCAATAAGCACCAACCAACATAAATATAAATGTTTCGTTACCTATACTATCATCTTATTTTTTAGTAGCTAATCCTAGCTGCGCCCCGCGGTTACACCTGCGTGGTGATCGATGAAGACAAAAAGTATCTGATGTGTTAATCCGGCGCCTCATCTACCTCCACACCAAATTTCATCAACCGTTTGAGCGTGAAGTAGTAACAACAAGTATAATTTGAAAAATTTTATACCGACTTCCATTCTATTCAGTTATTGGAGTGTATCTCAAAAACTACTGGACCGAATTTGATGAAATTTAAATGAGATCACACGGGTAGCACCAGCTTTCAAACAAAACAAAACGCAGTTTGAGAATCGGTTTGCCCAGTCGAAAGTTATGAGATAACAAACATAAAAAAAACATACAGTCGAATTGAGTACCTCCTCCTTTTTTTGGAAGTCGGTAGAAAATACAAACACACTCACAAACTTTCGCCTTTGTAATATTAGTGTGATTATAGTACCTATAGATTATAAATGCGAATGTTTGGATGGATGGAGGACGGATTTGTATATTTAATAGATTTGGCGCTGGAATAAAACATAGAATACTTTCATCATTCTCATCATCAACATGCATCACTACGCGGGTAAAACCGTGGGGTGTTAGCCAGTAACTATATGTATAACTAGCAGAGATTATGAGATAATCAATCTAGAATCAATGTAGACATCAAATTTAAAAAAGTACATGATCAACTTATAATATTAAGGTCACGACGTAAAAAAAAATGCATAGTTTCCCTACTGCGACTGCCTTTTAACGACCTTGTCTTCAAAAAAGGGTCCCAAACTCTATCCTAGGCCGAGAAAAAAAACCGATCGTGTTTATGTCTTGTGTGATTGTGATGTAACACACGGAACCCTAATAAGGGTGTAGGAGCGTGTTGAACATTTATTTATTTACTAAGTTCTTGTTTTCATTGCAATTAATTCAAAGTAGTTATCATACATAGGTTCCTACTGCAGCATGCAGGAAAATGGAAAATATTTCAAACTCAGTGTAGATAAGTAGATTATCTAGGTAATTATATATATTTCCAGAAATAATCAATTTATATAGCGACCGTTTTAAGTAACAACCGACTTGTAAGTTGTGAATCACGTTTCGTACAATTTGTGGCGGTATCTATTAAAAATGGGTCACAAAATAATTATATCTATGATTATCTCATATATATACACATAATACTGTATAAACATTAGCGATAAGATAACGCGAGTATACTGAACTGTAGATAACTAATTTTACATAGAAATATAAAAAAGCTGATTTTGTTTTCGCACGTGACCGGCAGTCTAAAAGGCGACAGTCTTTTCTTAGTAACTATGAAATAGCAAACTATGACGCTACGCCTATTAGTTAGTCTATGGATACGCATAGATTTTCCGCCACATATTGGCGGAAAGGCGGATAACGTAAAGAAATCTCGCGCAATTTACAACACGATGATTAGTTGATAGTATATACGTTGGGATAACTATGAACAAGAATTTATTTTTAGAGCGACTGCTGTTAATTATATCCAGAAAACTGGAGCATGTAACGCGTGTTTCTAATTGAACTGTGTATTTTTATATTATATTTCATCGGGGTAGGTACATTATTCTATAATAGCGAATAAAGCCTGAGATAAGTTTTATGTTACAAGGAAAATGACATGGAAAGAAAATTTAATTTAGAAAATAAAACCGATGTAAAAGCTCACCTTCTCCGCGGTATAGCACTTTTCACTTTGATTACTGTGCCGTCACTCGCACTAGAGTCACTCGTTTTATTTTTATCACTGAGAATTTTCATTTTATCATTATCGTTTGTCCGTATGTTTTTATTTTTCGAGCTGCTTCCTTTTGCAGCTGACATTTTCACAATGGGCGGCGATTATGGATTTCTGGCGGACGGCATTCATTTGGTATGATTTTTATATTTCGCGCAGCCTGCCGCGCATTCTGTGACACATACTCTGTTGGTAAAGCAGCATGTACCATATATTGTATACAGCGCCATCTTTGTTTAGTTGCTTAACTAACTACTACAGCCATGTTGTAATAATTCAAGGTTCAAGTTTGCGGCGAGTGTGTACTGTAACATAATCGTACGTAGTTAAACATATATGTAGCAGAGGGCGCTGCACTGTTCATAATTGTAAATTTAATTGTAGAGTTTGGATGGTTTGTTGATTGTTGATCGTAAACAAATTTTTCTTTCTACATTGGCGTCGTAGGCATGCGTAGTATGATTGCTTCCATAGAGAAACTTTTTATACATTGCTTCTGATCATCCAATAAACGCACAATCTAATCTATCCGTGTAATATCTCAGACAAAATAAAAAGTCAAGACAGAATGTTCTGAACAGAGAAGTGAGGCCGGTTTTCTAAGCTAGATGTGCGTGCATCGGTATTGCCATGATAATTCAAATTAAATGTAAGTGTAAAAATATAATTAAAAATGTTACAATAATAAATAAGTTTACATACAATGATAATTAAAACTTTACGTGTTGCTTCCACGCGCCGCGATAGTTCGCCTGACGAGTCAAGGCGTAGTTTCGTTGTAGTACGTGTTGTATGTAATTATGTATGTACACGGCAAGGCGTAGTTTCACCGGCCTCACTTCTCTGTTCACAACATTCTGTCTTGACTTTTTTATTTTGTCTGAGTGTAATATCTACTACAATATACAATAATTTTATTTTAGTTTTCTTTGATTTGATAAAGTTTGTATAAAGTTACTTTTCTAATTATACTTGTTATTTGTTTACGTCTAATCCTGTTTTTTTATTACTTATAAAATAAAATAAAATAAAAAAGTTTTTATTGATTCCTTACACGAGGTTACACAAACCAAATATGGTAATATTTTTTTTGTGCTATATACCTACATATTATTATTTACATTTTAAGGTTAGCATGTTACAAGATTTGAGTAATTTACTACAAGCTAAGTGTTAGTTGTTTTTCCGTATAAGGACCGCCCGTCGCGGTAAAAGCCTCCTCCAATGTTTTCCATTTGTCTCTTTGCCTAGAAAGTCTAGACCAAAGACATCTTTTTGTTACTTATACCGTTGCAAATCCTATTATTTCTGATAATTCTACGTGGAAGGACTGAGTTAAAGAATATTTCCTCCACCGTCAGGATGTGAGTCGTAAGAGGCGAGGAAACCCGACTTGGTGGTAGGCCTTTGTACAAAAAGCCATCTCTTGGTTGATACCACTGCAGTGCCAATTATTCTACATTTTAAAAAGCAAAGTATTATGACGTATTCCAAGTACGGTATGTGATGGCTCTACCTAATCATATCAACAACAAAAGGGGCTACGCCCGCTCAATGCATGACAACCCCACAGGATTTTTCCGAGACATTGGTTATACTTACTAAGCAATCACCTGTGTTTATATTGCCCACCATACTGATCTGTATTTTAACCGCCCCGCTCGCCGCCTGCTAGCTAAATAGCTAACCTAAGCTAAGTAGGTGTCCTATGTTATTAGTAGACTTCCACATTTGCCACTCCTCTAGTGATATTTTTACTCAAATTCTAGTCACAGACACATAAATAAGTGTTTCGTCTAGGCACTGTCCTGTCTAAAGTCAAAGTCAAAGTCAAAATCATTTATTCAATTTAGGCATCAAAGACGCACTTATGAACGTCAACTTTTCATTATAATGAACTTTAAAGACTCTACCGCCGCGTTCCAAAATATATAGAACTCACCGAGAAGAAGCGGCAAGAAACTCGGGGCCATTCTTTTTATATAGATGTTTACAATGTTTCTACTTAGGTACTACAAATATTACATTTTATGGGTGGCAGAGAGACAGCTTGCCAGAAGTGGAGTATTCCAAGCATCTTTATCTTCTATATAATGTCGAAATTTATAGTAAGCTTTTTTTATTAAAACGTTTTTTACAGTCAACTTGAATTTGCCCTCTGTGAGCTCAGTTATGTGCTTTGAGATTTTATTGTAAAAACGCACACAATTTCCTAGGAATGACTTATTAGTCTTCGCAAGTCTAAAACTAGGTACAGCTATCCTATTTGTATTTCTGGTATTAAAAGTGTGGTGATCACTATTTAACTTATATTTATGTAATTTTTTACGAACATACATTATATTTTCAAATACATATAAGGAAGGCAACGTTAATATATTGATTTCTTTAAATAAATCTCTCAAAGATTCACGGGGACCCATTTCGTATATAGCTCTAATAGCACGTTTCTGGAGGATAAAATATGGTCTCTATATCAGCCGCTGAACCCCATAGCAATATCCCATATGACATTACGCTGTGGAAATATGCAAAATACACTAACCGCGCCGTAGAAGCATCTGTAAGCTCTCTTATTTTACGTACTGCATATGCAGCAGAACTGAGTCTCCCAGACAGGGCATTTATATGAGGACCCCATTGTAATTTTGCGTCAATTTTAATGCCTAGGAAGACTGTTGCCTTGTCCATTACGAGTTTAACTCCATCAAGCGTAACGTTGGACTCCAAATATGGAACAGTAGGCAAAGAAAACTTCAAACATTTTGTCTTTTTTGAATTCAGAAGTAAATTATTAGTTGAGAACCATTTAGAGATACTAGATAGAGCGTTGTTTACTTGAATTAGTGTGCTATCTTTCCTATCTACTTTAAAAATCAGAGATGTGTCATCCGCAAATAAAACAATATCACAAAGATCCTTGGCCATAAGTGGCAAGTCGTTAATGTAAACTAAGAACAAAAAAGGCCCTAAAATGACCCTTGTGGAACACCTATTTTAATTATAGATCCTGAAGATGCTACACCACTTATGCCAACCTTTTGCATCCTGTCAAATAAATATGACTCGATGACATCAAGCGCAGCTCCACGAATACCATAATGGAAAAGCTTTCGAATTAGTATACGGTGTTCCACACAATCAAATGCTTTAGAGAGATCACAAAAACACCAATAGCATCATGTGAGCTCTCCCAAGCCTTTAAGATATACGTCATTAACATCACATCTATCACACTAAGTCATGTTAACATATCAGTAAAGCGGTGGAACCATTACTGAAACTTTCTAGGGGGATGACGAGGACAACACACACAACCCTAAACGATTTTGTACACTTGGCCTACATTCGTGCGGAATCCACTATATTACCCGATAAAACTCAAAGAGTTACAAAGTTTACTGTTTTAGATTTTATAGCCATTTTAGAATTAAAAATACACACCCTCGGTGGGATACTGCAAACCTCGTAAAGCAGGCGTCATATTATTTTCAAGGCGGGAAAACGCCACAAAATTGAATATACCGGTGAATCCTGAGTTAGTTCTCTTGCTAACAGTGCAACAAGCAGTAGGACCGTTTTACTTGACCGCCCAGAACATAACCTCTACAACTACCTTCCACGCATGACATCTATTGTCACTTATGAAGATATACCTATTTCGTTTTTACTAATTGGACTCGTAGTATTGCGAAGATGTTTAGGGTGGCAAAGCTACAACTGCCGAGATTTACATAGTTTGATCAAGTTTACAAAATAAAAATTAATTATTATGTTTTTAAGATATTTATTCATCTATAATTAAGTTGTACAAATGTATAAAGGTACAAAATGTAATCTAACTTATTATATAGACTCGGATCAGATAAGTTGGAGTACTTAGTTGGATTTCTTTACCATATATTTGCCTAAATACAAAAGCTTATAATTATATACGAGCTTTAATCAGACACCGCCTTTTTATACGTGGACTAAATATAGTCCCCAGTTTAAACCTTCCTAAGGGAATTTCCCAATCCAAATTTACCTTAAACACGCTTTTCACCCGGGATTACCTTTAGTAATTACGTTTAATAATAAGGCGAGTTTACCTCATATTTATAAATACAAACTTAATTGGTTGCCATTAAATTGATTCTTGCCTGACTCCTAAAACGAGGCATCATGTTTTCGGAAGTATTTACAAAAATAAATGTAAATATGATTTTAAATGCATTCTACAGCTAAAACAATTTAGGAGATTTTAAGTAATATGAAACATTTGAGCAGAGTTTCACGAATTGGCACATTGCTAAATCAAAACGCACTTTGCTCGATTACATCTTTTGAGTTTAGTTGTGTACCAAAAGATTTTATTTAGAATTAAATTAATTTTACAAAAAAGCAACTTATTTATATTTATGAACCAAAGGTTTAAACTTTAAATCTTTTTTAAACTTTTAACAGAATAGCCCAGGTTCTTTTGTTAGTGCCTAAACCAGTGGAGCAAAGTAAACGCACAACGTTTTCCACACATACTCGTGTGAACTAACATGTTTAAGTGATATAGATAGTGGACGTTAATCTCATGTTGACAAGCATTTGACCTTAGATTTAGGTCAAAAATACATGTACAGTCTGCCTTAAATTTAATATTAAACAAAATATCAGCCGTGCAATTCTCTATAAGAGCAAACATCGTTGCATCTTTGACAACATCCGTGAAACAAACGACGAGATGACAAGAACCTTGTGTACAAGGGCGCTATCTCATTAAGTATTTGACATCGGTGAGCTCGTCGACGAGCGCAACGACAAATCATTAGAGAATCGCACGGCAGAGCAGAGAGAGCACACTTGGCAAGAGGCTGACATTATCTTTGACTGGGCAAAGTCAATTTGTTTATCGATTGATATTCCAGTTTAACACACGAACTGTTTTAATTTGTGTAGAAAAATACATTTCCTGGTTCTGCGCTTTCCCATAAATCCGATATATCCAGTCTGGCGAGGTACAGCGCAGCCGGTATCAACACTTAAAATAAATACATAATCAGGTCTACAATAACACATTAATTACAGATTAAGATGTACATTTATTGAATAATGTCATCTTGTTTGATTCATATATGACTACTTATTTTTATGTACTTATTTTTTCCATAAGGTTATTGCTTATTAAGCAGAATCTATGTCATAGGATGTAACAGAAACGTAATTTATTGAAACAGTCACAAATTGACTGTTTCAATAAATGTGTCCAGATAAGTGAAGAGTCAGACCGGAAGACCACGGCTGTATGGATGAAGAAATAGACAGGGCCCATGTTAGTGGAGGACATCAACACAAGTCTGAAGTGAATGGCTTTACTATATGGAGATAATCCTCCTAGTAAAGGTATCTTTTATTCATAGTACTTCTTACAAAAGGAACATCTAATCAATGGAAATTAAAAATGTATATTTTGTATTTAAGTAGTCCACTTGTTCCGTTTACCAATACATTATGTATATTAATTCCATTATAATAAGATACGAAGGTAGGTTATACGAGCAATTTAAATTCGTGACGCAGTCTTAATATTATCTACTTAAGCACCTATTTACTTATATATAAGAAGCATAGTTTATTTACAATGAAAGAGGTTATTAGTATAATTATTACAAGTAGGTAATAATAAGTTAAGTATATATTATTGAGGTTTATGCGTAATATAATACGGGACAATAAATTGACGCATGTTTTAGCTTCGTCCGGAAGTCCTTCTCTTTAACCGTGATATTTAAAACAAAAGATTTATGAATGAAACTCTCTGGTTCCGGCTCTCTGGTACGCAAAGGGTTAAGTACTTTCACTCGAGTCCTAACTTACCCGCATTATATTACGTATATATATAGCTGTTAATAGCCTCCGAAATAAATGCATTCACAAAAACGAGTTTTAAAACTCGAATAAACTACTGGTGATATTAAAATTCGTTTTCAGTACACGAAATCTTACTCTACTTCGATATATCGATCTATATCAATGTAGAGTAGTACCGAAACATGTACGTCTCACAAGTACGTTTTATTACAATGTTAATTTTAACTGAATAACATATTGAGACCTTACCACACTTTTTATGTTACACAACTTGCACTCATGCATCGTACGAAGCAACCAAATAAATACATTTGTGACTTCAAATAACTACAAGAATATTGTTTATATGATATCTGTGCAATAGATATTTTAATGGCCCGGGCAAAGAAAGAATGACGAATTTTCCACAATATCCTTGTAGTTTAAGAGACCATGACCGTTTTAAAACCTAATCATTAATACTTAGACATAACTATTAAAATTACGGCAGCAACTTGTGATACTCCGCGTTCTTCTTGTTTTTCTCGAGAATGTAGAAGGACTTGGGCTTGCCATTACCAGAGTAATACTTCCTGAACGAGGTCTTCTTAGCGGGCACATAGTAGGTCAGAGCTTCCAGGGAATTCGGGTGGTCAATGACACCTTTGGGCCAGGTCGGAGTGCTTTCTACGTCGACCACGTCATCGTCGAATCTAGCCTGAGGCCTGTTCTTCGCAAACTTCTGCAGTACTGGTATGTTCCAATGGTATACTCGTGCTGGCTTTCCGTTGCCTGTCATTTGGAGGGGTAAGGTTCTAGCGGCGGCAGGAGCCGGCTCTGGTCTTGTATAGTATGACGTGTTTGGAGGCAGTTTGATGACGTACATCCTGGAATCTCCGGTGGCGTGTCTCCTGCCTTGCTCGGAGAATCGTTTTCTGTGATGTGCAGCTGGTATCCTTAGCTTTTTTAAGCCTAAAGCGCTGAGCAACTCGTGAGTGGTGGGGTCGTTTTTGTCTACCGTCAGGTTGTCTTCAGCTCGCGAGATGGACGGGGCGGCGCACGTCGCTGTCACAGCGATGAGGATCACTGATATCCTGGAACAATAGAAGTGATATGTTACTTTGAGTTGCATTGTGTAGCTGGCTAGAGGGGTATGGAGTCCATACACGTTGTCTCCATGTAGCAAGTAACATAGGTGGTGGTACACTTTGTAAAAGTATAGTCTTAGTAGCTGCTCTACTACCATGCCACATATTCCTCTTCGAATGAATATTGTAAAACACTACTATATTAAAGTTGAAGAGCACGTTAGCAAAACAATGTATTGGGTAAGTGGGACTAGGCACCTATGTCTTGGGATGAGAATGCCAATGGAGTGCACTACAAAAATTTGTACGTTAAAGATCTAACTTAACTACAACTATCATGCTTACCATCAGGCTAACAACGTGCCCGTCTCGTCTCTTAATAGTAGAAAAATAACTACCGCTGCTAAAGGAAAACTCTAATACTTATTTATAGCTATCTCTGTGTTGAGGTTACTACAAATCATTTGTGTTGCCACGAAGTAGTTACAAACAGACGGACAAAACCAATGAAAAATTACATTTATGACTAGCTGCGCCAAGCAGTTTCACCCGCGTGGTGATGGATGATGATATAATAAAAGTAACCTAAGTTACTCGTTACAAAATCAGCTATCTGCCAGTGAAAGTCTCCTTAAAATCGGTTGAGCCATTTCAGAGATTAACCGGAACAAACAGACAGACAAAAATTTTAAATTGTTTTTTTATGTAAGTACCGTAAGTTATAGACTTTCATGCATTTATTGAAAATCTGTTAATTTAAAAACACAAACACTTCAATTTTATTTATCTGTATAGATAGTACGAGGAGATATTAATATAGATATAATGTTAACCTTAAGTGTTTGGTTGAACAATGGCCGCACGCACCACACAAGGGCTTAGAAAACCCACGCAAAATAAACATTACCGATGTTATTTTCATGCCATGTTTAGTTTCTCAACAAAAACAACTTCAAATATTTGACCACACTCGTGTCGTCCTACAAACTGTTGCCTACGGTGGGGCCATGGAAAAAACACTTCCAGCGAATTCACTTCTTGTACTTATCGTTGACGCTTAAAAGGGCACAAATGTCGTCATCGATTGAATAAAAAAGCACATACTATCACGCTTTTGTATTCCTCAACATCATCATCATCTCCGCAGCAGGACGAAGCTGCAGGTCCACTGGTAAAGATAGGCATCCCCCATAATTTTCCAATAGGACTGGTTAGAAGCGGCCTGCATCTTATGTCGTCCTGCGACCTTTATCAGATCGTCTATCGTGTCGATGGCCTACGCTGCGCTTGCCGGTCCCTGGTCTCCACTCCAGAACCTTCCAGCCCTATCGACCATCTGTTCTGCGTGCTGTGTCCTGCCCACTGCCACTTCAGCTGGCTTATCATCTGGACTATGTCGATGACTTTCGTTCGTCACGGATCTCCTTATTTCTGATTCTAGTATTCCTCAAAGGATAGGCGATACTCTGTATGAACACCCATTTTATGTCTATTAGCATTTTATGGGAACCATATCCCTTCGGATGATGTAATTTTTTCTCTAAAATTGCAAAATTTTGTTTCGCTGAGACCAAGCTTCAACATCGATGTAATAAAAATTTGGTAACGATCAATGTGTTCTATTCATCCATCGTGAAAACATTTGAAAAGTTATTTTTAAAGTTAATAGCGTCGGAAACGGCACTCGGCACAAGGCAGTAAAGTTATGAAAGCCGTAACAATTTTACAAGACAGTAAAAGATTAAAAAAACAACAACCTTTTAAAGTTTATATAGAAACTTTTGTCCACAACAGAGTTGATGTTGATCACACCATCAGCACAATATAAAAAAAAAATCAGGATCTTGGATTTTGGGTATTTTTTTAAAAGAGGAGGCGGTTCGTGTGTGTATTTTTTTTATGTATGTTAATCATTTTCTTCCTCATTTGTGAACAGATTCTTACAATTCTTTTTTTGTTTGATAGAGTACCTATACTTTCGAGGCGGTCCCATTGAAATTTCATCACATTCACTCACGCAGTTTTTGAGTTACACTCCAAAAACTGAAACTTGTTATGCCTATCTCGATGATATCATCATTGACGGTTAATGCCAATCAATTCCGTAAGTAGCAATGGTCACTTAAAATGGTGAAAACAAATTTTTACCAAAAACATTAATGGTTATTTCACAATTTTTGGTATTGAAGTAGGTTCCATTTTTTTTTTAATTCTTGTGTCATCAGTACGTAATGGTCTCAAGTAAAGATCATTCATTTATTTATGTATTAAATCGGTTGAGCCGTATTCAAGTCTCTTGCAACGAATCCGCTCTCTTTATTGCCCCCATAGAAGTCATACCTGCCACGGCAATAACAACTCAAATGTCCTTTTACCGTTGTACGTGTCGGATATTCCAAAGGCTATTAGCATAAGTCTAGAGAGGAGCTTTATAGTGGAATTTCCTCTAGCAGTGACAAAGGTTATGGTTAGCTTGTAATTCACATGAAATATTGCACTAATCATTACGCGCTCTGAATTCCAATGTTATTAATTGAATTGTCATCATTATCAGCCGGGAGACGTCCACTGCTGAACATATACCTCCCCCATAGAGCACCACTTGGAACAGCTACTCGCGTTAGCCACGCTGGTAAGGAATAATTTACACGATTTTAATACTTTGAAGAGTAGGCGACATCAAAATGCACTTAGTATGTAATCCAAACAGTAGAAAAATTAACAAAATAAAAGTGTTTTTGTGTAGAGGGTAAAAATATATAACAAATTACCATCAACTGTTAAATGAAACTTTTCAAAGGACATAGGAATAACGGCGTTTTTAAATTTTGATTAAAATTAGTTTTTGATCGACAAGGCATATTATGGCATTGATGAGATTTTTAAAGATGAAATATAATGGAGATGACAGATATTTATGTAAACCTATTATTGTAATCATTGACATAAGGCCTAAAAAAATATATTGCTATTTATAATTAGTACTTACGGGATCTACACCACGGTTAGGCAGGTTATACCACTGGCCCTCGAACTCGGGCCCGTGGTAGTATCCGTAGTAAAAGAGGGTAGACCGTTTGTCTGCCCTTAATAACTTCGAACTTTTTTCGCATCCCCCCGCACATTCAGTCTACCCGTGAACATGGCGGATGTAACTGCGCCGAAATATCGGGAGCTCCAAAACCTGCGTAATCGTGGTGTACATCCCGTGAGTACTAATTATAATGTAGTTAACAACCGCGAAAGTCTAAAACAGTGTGTTAATTGCTATTAAGTATTGAAATTTATAGAGAGAAAAAATCCATCCTCGGACGGGATTCGAACCCGCGTCTTCTGACTCTCCGTGTCAGACGCCATTGACCACCTAGGCCACCCAGAATCTGGTCCGAGCATCGAATTTTAACTCTCTATTTGACTAACCGTCTTGCGGGGACGGAGCGACATCTATTGGACAGTTTAACAGTACCATCCAACGTTTGATCATTTCAATGTTTGAGTTCGCTTAAGCAGGCGTTAGTGCTTTAAAAAGTAATGCTATTAAGTATTATTAATTATTGTGATTTGCACGCCATTAATTTAAATGCTGACGTTATAATGTGCAAAACATACTTGTGTGTGTACCTATATTTAGCTTTCTACCCGTGGTGCTGACTTGGCATAATATTGACAAGAGGTTTAGTGTTCACTCAGAGACCAGGAAGTGTCGTATTGCTTTCACAGCAGAGTAGGAATGCTTTTAGCATCTAAACAATATTATGTGCAGGCTCTTCTGTGTTCAGAAATGTAAAGGTTTGCAGAATTTTAAGTAACTAGTAGATACTATAGCGTTTTGTTACCATAGATATCTAGAGAGATGCCAATCCTGGTGTCGCTAGCAGCGGCCGTATTCCGTGATTCTATGTATTCTGTTAGCTTCAATAAGTTCATTATCCACTGCGGTATTAAAACTTAACGTTTGAATATTCGTAAGTACAGAGTAAGCATTGTAAACTGTTTATATGCAATATCGCGACCGGCGTTCAGGTACATACTACAAAAGTTGCGAACCGTCGCGAGCAATGTGCTCTGTTTTGGGCATATTGCTGCGACACCGGCCCTGCCCCCTTTCCATCACTGCGGTCCCAATTGGCCATAATCGATATTAGCGCGATAACAGTCGGTCCCTTTCACCGTGAGCGTGATTACGATGGCCCACGCTACGTCATCGATGACGTCTTAACTGCCGCCATATTGACGATTACATGAACCATGCTCTACACCATAATCGTCGTGAGCGTTCTGTCAAAAGTGACAGGTGTTTGTTTATTTCTACAATGTATTTACTGGTGTCCCTTCTTTTTGATGTAAAAGTTGTAAAAGTCGGTCCATCCATTCCATTATTTCTTTTTAATCCACACACCACATAGTTAACCTTCACACTATGCACGATATTTTTATGAATTTGTTTTCCGCGCGCAAATGGTTCGTTATTGCTACAACTCTGGTCCGAATTAACAACACGCTTACAGTGCCACGAGCTGTCAAAATCGCTATATTTGTCTCGGACCAGCTTTGGTAGACGATAGCACTGTGAGCAAATATTGAAATTACATGTCTTAAAGTTTTATATAAGTATTATAACTTGCGAAACAGTAAATATTATAAGATAGTAGCACTTCCAGGATTTAAACTTACACTAGAAATGTACAGTTGTATTTATATGTTAAATAAAGATAATTTGAAATTGAAATTGACTGTGAGCAAAATTATCGCAAAACGGACCACGGCATATATCTCCCTTGTTTCTGTGATCTGTGGCTGTTGCCGTGGCGTTGGACGATAGTGCCAGCAAAGCTCGGGATCTCGAGTTTGAATCCTGATAGTGCCAATCACGCACACACAGAACGTGTCTATTTGATGTCTACGCTTACGTTATCTCTGTTGTTTTATGTTCTGTAAGTGTTTATAAGTGGCTATTTCTGTCTGCAAAATGTAAGTACTTACGTTTATCTTATAGTCTACGGAATATACAATCATTTTCTTACAACGTTACGTTATTAAAATATACTTATCATTTAGCCGCATGTAACTTTTCAATATTTGTAATTAAGACTATTATGCACACAATAGAAATAAGAAATTGCATCCATATTTCCAGTGTTGTTTTAAAAACTAAGATGGAACAGACTAAAATGTTTTGTATAGTCATTTAGAGTTACGGTTCTTCTATAGTTACATTCATTTTATAAATGAACGTGTATGAATAATGTGACTAATTTTGTATAATTGTATAATAATGTTTCCGGCTTAATACTGCCATTTAGAAGAAGCGCCACTCGCGCGCTTCTTCTAAATGGCTTTTCTTCTAAATTAACATTATTACAGGCAAAGTTCCTTCGGTATTTGCATCGGCCCGCATTCGTCATAACATCTGCCAATAAATCAAAAATAAACTATAAGTTTAGCGTACTGCTTATACAGTACCCGATCATATCACGTATGCCAAAATAGGCCAAGAGTCAACTGCACAAAATCATTACTCATATTGGATTTACAAACTATTTTTGTGCTGATTGATGGGTTTAAACGCCATTGTTGACATTTTCAAGTTCAACCGACTTCCAAAAGTGAGGTTGTTTTGTTTTGTTTGTTAGTGAGAATGATTATTTCAATATTTGAAAGCTGGCGCTTCTCATGTGATTCCATTTCAATTCGATCAAGATCTGACCAATAGCTTTTTTGATGAAATTTATCATTACCATGAATGAAATTGAGTTTAAAATTAAAAAAAATTTCAAAGTCAAGATCAAAAAGTCAAAAGTCAAAATCATTTATTCAATTTAGGCATCAAAGACGCACTCCTTCTCGGTGGGCTCTATATAATTTGGAACGCGGCGGTAGAGTCTTTATAGTACGAGTATATTATGTAATGAATAATTGACGTTCATAAGTACGTCTTTTATGCCTAAATTGAATAAATGATTTTGACGTTGACTTTCCATTAATATATTTTAATATATCTGCATATGAGGGAACCTTGCGTGCCGTCGGTGTTCCTACTATATGTAGAGTGTGCCACGTCCCGTGTCGTTGTGAATAATTCCTAGAACTCTACCGCTGCTGTAACTGGCTAAGGAGACAATACGTCGTTACGTTTGTATGTGTGGGTCAGGTCTAACTTGAGCCTAACTAAGTAGGTGTCAGAAGGCTATTGCCCTTAGGAAAGCTCTGTGCAAACGTAGTTGTATCCTATTTGTTTTATACTACCAAGTGACGAGTCTGGCAAGGCGTGCACGTGATGGTAAGCACCACGTCTGCTTCAGTGTTCAGTATTCAGTGTTAATGGCAGTCCCGCCCACGCAATAGTTCAGTTCTAAGATCTCTAAGAACTAGTAACTAAGAAAAGTTTTTCGTAGCACTGCAAGGCGCTCGTCACAGGTACTTCATGGAAACATTTCTAGCACTGCAATGCTAATACCACTACAATAACAATACCATTAGCATTTTTATTTACACGCACATTAACATACAATACCACTAAATAACAATACCTAACTAGCACTACAAAACGGTCTCTTTCACTAGAGGCACCACCACTTCACCAATGAAGAGTAGTTTCCTCGTCTCCTACGATTCGCATTCTGGCAGCGCAGCGGAAAGCATATTGTTAAACTAGAAGATTGTTAACATAGACTCAGTAGAGGAGTCGAGTCCGACCGGTGCGGTGGGAAAGCGCACCCCTGCCGGCCGATGTTTTCGTTTTTTGTTTTTACTTAACGATTGCTATGGCAAACATTAATTTAAAAATACAAAAATGATACAATCAAATGTACCTACCATAGTAATAAGGTATTAATGGAACGAACTGTGACGTATCACCGAATGTCGCGTCTCGCTTTGCTGAGGTTCGTGAGGTCATGACAATGGGTTGCGACTGAAAATCAGTGGCTAAGGATTCTGTCCTTAGTCGTATGCTGAGTCGGGACCCATGTTCATGACACGCACACCATCACTTTGTTTCCCACACGTGTTTTGTACCTACGTAAAGTATTTTGTTTCAAGTATAGGGGTATAATGTAGGTATGTTTTTTATGATGTTATATTTTCGTACTTATATGTCTGTATACTCAAAATGTAATGTGATATTGTGTGTGTCATGAATAAATGCGATTTCATTTCAAACTCCGGAGTAACAAATACAATATTTAAAATGTAAGCGCATCTCTAAAGAAAATTTGATGTTTCACAAATGCTTTCATCAACAAACCTACCAACTAACTACTGCAGTACATTAAATTGACCATTACAACGAGTATAACAAGTAAACCAAAAACTGTAATTAGAAGCAAAATTAAATTTTAAGAAATTGTATTTCAGTCAGTTTTCATTGGGCGCGGTCTAGGGTACCGTTCTAACCTATATCCATACTATATAGGTAATATTATAAAAAAATTGAAAATATGTATTTGTTTGTTATTGAATAGGCACCCAAATTAATTGACCAATTTGAAAAATTCTTTCACCATTACAATCTTACATTATTCTTGATGAACATAGGCTATATATTTTGATTCATCATCATCATCCATCACCACGCGGGTGAAACCGCGGAGCGCACCTAGTTTGTAATATGTACCGAAATAATGAGTACCTGCGTACATCTATTATGCGGAATTTTAAGGAAGTAGGGTACTCTATCGTTTTCTATATAAGCATGCATATCTGTGGAAAATTGTTAAACCAACCATGTCCTATCCACTACACGCGACAAAAACTAACTAGGTCGTCCTACAGCGACCGATCCCGGAATACTAAATTCCATGTGACCATACAAGCTATTCCAGTTTAGAGCCCAGTGGCCAGTCCAGTTTTGTATCCAGTACCGGATAGGTTATAGCACGTTGTTCCATTTGGCAACAACATGTACTTACTACTCAGGTTGTACGTGCTCGGAATATACTCCAATAACTGTAGAGAATTGTATAAGATAATTATAAGGACATAGTAATTATTATCTTCATGCCTATAGGTTACTCAAGTTTGAAACAGTATGTGTAAATTATAACTTACTCGCCCGCTTACTACGTGCGGTATACGCACTACATGCGAGTATATTTGCTTAAATGCTAAAAAAGTGTTCATAAAAAGTGGTAAATGGAATAGAAAGATAATTATTATAAATTTTATGCAATTTACGCCCAAGCTTAGAACCTACTTAAGAATATTGCGGGGTGTGCCGTTTATTAGCAATTGACTTCGGTAGAAACTAGGTAATGAGAAGTTGCGTCGAATTGAGGTGAAAGAGGGGGAAAAATGGGGCTTGTAAGGCTTGGTGGAGATTTTCGCCGAGAACAAACCACGGTTGGACAATACTTAAATAGAATCTACAATATTTGCCGATATCTTTACTTGTATTTAATAATTGTCTCGTATAATTTAATTGTGTCATTAGAAGTATACTCGTATACTTTATTTACTAGATATATGGGATTCGAGCACGCATTGTACGACGATTCCTCAGAGCATCGAATTTAAGACAATATAATAGGTATGCTTCAAACTGGACAACACAAGCTCACAAAAAATATTTTCTATGTGTAATAAATGTTTACAAGATACTTTGTTCACATATTTTTACTTGTATGATTAAATACATTTGGATCGAAAGAAAAAAAAATCGTAAGCTTTCCCAAAACACACCCTTGGACGTTCACGTCGTTAGATTGAATAAACTAAATCCAGTTTCTATAGAAGATTTATTGGAAAAAAAGGTGTGTAACCCCAAAAAACATTCAAATACTTTAGTGTACTTAATTTTTTTGTAAAATAATAAGATACTTTTTTAGGAAATATAATTAAAACTAATATTGAAAACAGTTAAAAGCGCGCACTTAGAGTATTTAATACAACTATGCAATTTCCCTAGCATTTCGCTCTAGCTTCTCTAGCTTTTGTTTTTTTAGTTCGGTGTCAATAAGCAGTGCTTTAAAAATCATATAAGTATTAAAAGCAATGATTTATTTTCATATAGTCAAAATTGTTACCCACTGCTATTTAAAAAAATATGCATAAATTAAAATTGAGTTTTATGCCAAAAAAATATAAAACATTACACTTGCTTAATTGCTTATATATTATTAAATAGTTTGAAAGATAAATTATTCAAATGCTATGAACTTTATTATGTTTTGTATTTTTGACAACGGATACGCTCAGTGTTTTTGTGCACACACATATAGTTTACACACTGCTGGTTTTCAGCATACCACTGCACGAAATGAGATGTTCTTCGTAAAAGTAAAGAAAAACAATTGAGGATTTGAATGGCCCGACAATACATCTAAAATATAAAGTAACCGACGTATATCAGTTACGCTTAACTCTGCAATGAGGAGTTCCGTGCTTACATGGAGATACAAATAGTAATTATTTAGATTACAGATCACCGACCATGATTACTGCGATACGCAAATGATACGCCACGGAGCTTGGAAAAAAGAGCAAACAGTGTTCATATCGCTAATTCAGTGATCTCGTAATGACTTTCCTATGGCAGGTACTTTTACAGTCGCGATCATAATCATATGGAGTTATATTTCCCTCAGGGACAGAGACTACGGATTTTAACTTGCTACATCTGACACGTGTTTTGCATCTAATCTAAATTACGTTTTCAAAATTTAAAATTGAAGTAAAAATCTATAAATAATAAAAGTAGCATTTATCTGCCTGCAGGAGGTTGAAAATAAATTAAAAATCATTTCGCACAATCGGGTATAACTGCTATAGACTCTAATTTTTTTTCTACCTACGTATTAAGTTAAATTTCTCTTAATACGTAAGTAAGATTTATGAGTCTTAAGCTCAAACTTTAAAACAACAATTGTAACTGATTCTGTAACAACTTTCTGAGTCTAGCACGAAAATTTTATAATATCGATGTAATCCTGTGGGATAATATATATAAAACATAATGTTATGCTAGTAAACAATAAAGCTTCCTAAGAATACCGCCACACGGGTGTCACATGCGGTTGTTTTCGTATGCCAATGTTGTTTATAAATATCAAAGTACCGACACATTTTATAAAAAAATTCAGAATAGCTAAATTATCATTTACATAATACGAGTATTATACCTAGTATAGCAGAATTGTCTCCGGGAAGGAATGCTGTAGATTATTGTCTGCTTGTTGTAATCTGTGGACACGTTTGAATTTTAATGGATGATCTTAATAGGAGTGCATATGACATCAATTTATGTTTAATGGTTTCTAACATGTTATTAAACTAGGTTAAGCCGTGCGGCATCGTTCGTATTCTTAACTACATTTTTTACATTATCTAGTTAAATAAAAGAAGATGTCCTGACTGACTGACTGACAGGCAGA
This sequence comes from Selenia dentaria, assembly GCA_917880725.1. Taxonomy (NCBI): domain Eukaryota; kingdom Metazoa; phylum Arthropoda; class Insecta; order Lepidoptera; family Geometridae; genus Selenia; species Selenia dentaria. Next base: position 42,450,673 of record OU862877.1, read on the forward strand.
AAACGCACAGCCTAAACCACTGATCGTAGAGACTTGAATTTTGGAGGGTGTATTGTCCTTGATGCGTAGAGGTGTACTAAGAATAGGTTTTTCTTAATTAGGATATTTTTTTTTCAAAAGTTCTTTTTTTTGGAGCTTAAGAATAGGTTTTTCTTAATTAGGTTTTTTTTTTTTTCAAAAGTTCTTTTTTTTTGGAGCTACAGTGATGAATAGTACTGGATAGGTAATTTAAAATATGTAAAAACTACTACATATTATAAACTGTAGAGGTTAAATTTCTGTACAATGAAAAATATGCTATACCGAGTCAGGGGATGTAAGAAGTGAAAAATAAGTTTCTCTGTCTGTTTGTACGGGCTCATCTCCGAAACGACTGGACCGATTTAAATGAAATTCCGTACGGAGATAGCTTATATCCCTGATCAACATATACTTTTTATTAAAGAGTTCCCGTGGGATAATTAAAAATCTGTTATTACCGTATCCTGCGAGGCCACGCGAGCGAAGCCGCTGGCGGGTCAGCTAGTAATTATATAAAGACGAGCTTTTGGTATAGAAAGTTATATGGTAATGTTTTCAGTCGGAAAGCCTGGTGTTACTTGAAAACAGTAGTCAGTAATAAAAACAAAAGTAATTTTTTAAATGTATTTATTTCAATTATTCACGGCGCAATCAATAAAATTAAATTATAAGAAATTCGATTAGTTATATTACATTATCTATGTATATAAATAAAAATGAACCCCTATTTTTCTAGTCACGCTATAACATGAGAACGGAGGGAAGAATTATGCTAATTATTTTTTTATTGTGTTAATTATTGTCAGGAGAATGTTCTTATGAAAGAAAAACCAAGAAAAGTTGGAAGGCTGAGCCTACTACGCAAACGAAGTCGCAGGCAGTCGCTAATATATATATTATCTATAATTCTCGTACTCGAAAGTAACGAGGCGAGTAAGTTGTTCGCCTGTTGGTAAGCGTCACGATTTTCTATGACATTTAGAATGCGACACCTATTGTCAAAGTAAAGATTCAAAATTAGGCACGAAACTGCACCGGGCCGTCACCCTGAAACAGCTGTTTCACCCAGTAACTTCAGTTACTACCCTTCACGCTATAACAACAATGCTGAGACAGGATAACGTATGTATGTACGCAAAATGATCGTTAATAGAGTAAAAGGGAAACGTGGTTAATGTTGCCAGCTGCAGAATTACCACTACATTACGCCAGCCTCGCCGCGGGCTGAAGCTCGCTTTTGAAGCACTAGTATAAAGTATAGGGTATTATACTCGTAGCAACGCGTATGAACATTAAATTAAAAATAAATGGCAAATTTCACTTTCTTATTTTTGCTCGTTTTTCACATCTAGCATAGCTTCAAGCGTATAGGATTATAGGATAGACTTGACTTCTTATACACGTTTTAATTTCGTGACTGGAAGTTTCTGGAAAGGACATCACGAACCGTAGGTCCAACAAGTCGCCCAAATGAAGATCGCAGATCCTCCCAGGTCCTTTTACAAATCTGTGATGGAGTCCTCTGTTCACCAGTAGACGTCCTACGATTGAAATGATGATGGTGATGATCCATTTTTGATAAAAGCATTTAGGTATAGGGCTTACCAAAAGCTTAAGTGGTCACGTCATCAAATGGCGTGAATCAAGAATATACATACATACTTAAATAAATAAATATACATACTAAAATACATAAATATACATACTAAAATAAATATACATACTTAAATAGTTTGTCTGATTTAAGTTTTCGTACTTTCTTTCAAACTTTGATATGTTTATGTTAAAGTCTGAACCAAAAAGTGTGCTATACAAGTCTTTAATAAATCTCAAAATAAAATGTTCTTTTTCTTATTACACCGCATCGTATATAATTTCTCACGCATTGAATTGAATCGCATGTCGCGTCCAATCTAACTCAAGTGGCTTACGTACGCATGACAGATTGATTTCAGCCGGCCACTTTTGTGTGGCGAAATCATTTAACGCAGCACTTGTATGATAACTCTTCTGCCGTTTTTATATCAATTATTATACTTAATCATCATCAATTATTATAATTATTATACTCTATGCCCATAGATAAACCTTGTAGTGCCTATTTGTGATGTGAAAAATGAAATAGACTTCGTTTTTACTACATGCATATGAAAGTAGGTATATACGTTACTTTACACTAACTTAACGAATGTTTGTGTGTCTTTCTGTCTACCATTTTGTGGCAGCTAATCTCCGAAACGACTAAACTGATTTTATTGTGACTTTCACTGGAAGATAACTGATTTAAAAAGGAGTAACATAGGTTAATATTATTTTAGTTAAGTTGATTTACATTTCCGCGCAAGTTCGTGGTGACGGATAGGTACGGGGGTGTCCGTTCCCGCCAATATATGACCCCAAGGTGTGCCAACCCTTACGTGTGCTGGGATGGAGTGACTCCTACTCCATCCCACCGGGATGCCAAAGCCGCCGGGACCTCGGACGATTGCAAAAGCTTGCCCGTAGTCCCGACATTAAGGCGCCCGGAGGAACAACGTGTGGTGGTTTAGTCGGTATGATCTGCTTGCTGCTATGGGGGGCAGTTGACGAGTCCGACATACCCGATTCCCCCGGGTTTGGCGGGGATGTGTAAGTGCATTCCCCACACGTTAATAAAAAAAGCGTTATTTACAAAATAATTCTGTGGTATAGTCAATTCCGCATATAATTCCTCAAAGTATTTCGATTGCTCTGTATTAATTCGAAAAGTTAATGCTGAGTAAAAGAATGAACAGACAAAAACGAAAGGAATAAGTAGTGAATTAACATTTGAGTTTGGGGCCTGATGGTCTGGGTACTGAACGACTGTATTCACTGAAACCGTGAGACCTGGATAACGATGATCTGGTAAGGTCTAGTCTTGTCTGTGGCCCACTGGACAGACCCGGAGGCCGTAGCACAAACAATTAGCCAAAAAGTATTCGTATCGTAAGCGTCAATGCGTCACGCGTAGTCGTAAAAACTGTGAGTTATCTGTGTCACAGTTGCAGTAGATACATGACAGTTTGTACTGTTGCACGTGAACTACGAATAATAATAATATTCGTAGCACGTGAACGACACGCTAAGTTACACTTAGGCCGTTTGTCCACCGCCACCGTCACGGGGACGTCAACGTCCACGAGATGACGGCGCCGATTTAGCGATGATTCGCACGCCCGTCACGTCAACGTGATCTCGGCCAGTAATAATCTCGTTATCGGTGACGTACCGGTGCCGGTGAAGGTGGACATACGGCCTTACGCAGGTATTCGTGCTAAGCACACGGGGCATAAACTAACAATCCGTGTTACTGCACGATGCTCCGTATTGCCGTAAGGGGCGATGGGCGGAATAGTTGCTCCAACAGCAGGCGCGGATCCAGCCCACAAAAAAGGTTGTGGTCACAGCCATCCGAAAATCAGCAAAGTACGAGTCGGAGCATGAACTCTCTCATGATCGATACAGTATCAAGTCGCTCGCTGTTAACCGTTACGCTTGCTCATAACAGTCCAGTGCCATTAAATTTTTGAACCAATACTTCAAAATCGTGAATCATGGCAAAGCACTGCGCTTTTTACTACGATATATATACATACTTAGAATATATAATTCTAAGAATAAGTACTATATAAGATATACTTGCGCTGGAATTTCGCTGGAAACAACTACAAAAAATATCAAATGATGCCATTTGATTGCCAGACATGCCAGATGAATTTAAAAGAACTTTCTTTTTCGCGAAAACGTTAATAATTTCATCAATATCCAGGTTTTTTATATTTTATAAAACGTCATACCATCGGCCTGTCGAATATAGGTAAAAGTGTGAAGTCTGATGTCACAAGTCTTTTAGGGTTGTGGGCATGCCCATCGTGCCCACAACGGTGGATCCGCGCTTGTCCAACAGTGCAAGTTATTGACTGAGTCTGTGTCCCCCGATGGCCCCCATAGATATAATATTGAAGTTCAAAAATCGTCAGTGTAGTGAGTATGTATTCTTTATGCTTCCGTGTGCACGTATCATCACTTCGTCAAGTGAGAGAGTTGCCAAACGCAAACCTCTTTAGAATAAACATAAAGTTTGAAAAATTAATGCTGAAAAGCTAGCAGCTATCTGTAATTGCTGATGTCGTCACAAAAACAAGAGCAGAGTCTTCTAGTCAGTAATTACAAGTCCGATTACCAAAATATAAATCTTGCCTACCTTTAACGTTCATTTTAAAGTCAAATAACACTCCAGACAGTTAGGATATATAAAATCTAAATACATAAAAAAATAATACCAAAAAATGGAACCGAGTTCAATACCAAAACGTGTGAAATAATTGTTTAAATCGGTACTATGATAGTGCAAAAGTAGGTACCCATTATCACTATATTGTGCGCATGGTACTGACTTCGACAAGTTATTTCACACTTTTTAGTGTTGAAGTAGGTTCCATTTTTGCATAAGTTTTTTTTTCACCATTTTTAGTTACCCTCCTACTTACGGACGTCCTACTGACTGGTTGTCAATAATGATGGCATCAAGATAAATCAACACTTTCAAGTTTTTGGACTGTAACTCAAAAACTGCTTGACTGAATTTGATAAAATTTAAATAGGACTACCTCGGAAGTATACTCTACCAAACAAAAAAAAGAATTTTGAGAATCAGTCCACAAATGGGGGAGAAATTGCTAACATACACATAAAAAAATACATACACACGATCATTAAACCTCCTCCTTTTTTGAAGTCGGTTAAAAATATATATTTCCCTTGGCCATCGCATCACGCGTGAAAGGATGAAACAATTACGTTTTTTTTTTGTTATTTATAAATTGTCAGGAGAAGGTTCTTATGAAAAGATGGGAGGCTCAGCTTACTACGCGAACGAAGTCGCAGACAGTCGCTAGTAACAAATAAAAAAGCCAATAACTCTGTGAGAAAATACGACTGGTACTTTTAATTATAAATCTTATTCTAGATTGATCAACTTTTAAACATGCATTTTGTCGTCTTGTAGAAGTGTTTATAAACCATGATCAAGATACTGAGGGAACTGTTTATTTTAATATCCATTGAGAATACAACATGCTCTCGTATCTGGCTTTATTTCAAATGGCAATACACTTATTAAGCTGTCCATCTCTAAGTCGAAACAAGAACTCTACAAGTAAAAGAACTCACCTACGTGTTTGTAAACCCTTTTATAACAACGCGAGCGTGCTTCTTGGAATAGAAATGTCATGCGATGCCAATAAATCTTGGTGGACACATTCGCGTGGCTCCAACGGCGCATAAAGCCTGTACTCGAACCGACTAGCTATTATAACAATGTTGCCAGACGTTTTAATCCTGATATAATGTAAACACTTCGCCTTACGAGGACATTTGGCCTTATTTGTACTAAAATTGGATTCTGTATTCCGGTTGCAGTTAAGTTTAAAGTTGAATTATGTATCCGTGCCATTAGTTTTTCTGTGTCCGTGTGTATTTTACTTTTTATATGTGTCAGATGCGTTTATATAATCTGAATAGCAAAAGAAAATGGTTGGACACATTTGTACGTGTAGTGGTGGTATGATGGCAATATTATGCGCATTGAAATTACAAAACCTCTGTACCATCTACTGTTTGGTGTGGTTTTTTGGGAACCAAGTATGGTTTCATTTGATTGTGATTATGTTTTCAAGGATAGTAGATTTTTGGGTAGAATTGCAGGTAGTTAGGTATCTATCTAATTACCTACACAACCGGTATTAACTTCAAACTTTCGCGTTATTTAGTAATTAAAAAATTAGTATTATTTTTTATCACCCGCTTGGCGATGGATGATGATGATGATGGTGAATAAAAATATGTAGTCTATGTTATTCAAGGGTGTAGCAATCAATCAATGATGAAATAATTTTTGATATCGGTACAGTAGTTTTTGAGTTTATTCGTTAAAAATACAATTAGTTTTAACCATAGAGTAAACTATATATATGGAGGTTTTAACTTTATAAAAATTAAGTATAGATGTAAATGAAAAATAAAAACCTAGTAACCTTTGGGTCCCAACATAATACCTATAGATTTCTATTTACAAAGAGTTTTTATAACTGCAAAATGACGATTCTAGTCGTACTGAGTAACAAGCCAGCGTCGTGCTAAGCCCTCAACAACGGTTCCACACACGCCTACCGATCGACAAGTTTATAGCCCATTGTGCAGAACCTGATTATCGTTCAAATTCCTTCATGTACGATCCGTACGCGTACCGTTGGGATATAACTATTTACGGATTTATAGTATCCAATAATCATATTATAGAAATCCTGACCTACGGATCATTTGATGGTTGATGGTAACCTTCCGTAAAGTCCCGTACACACAGACCTCCAGTAGTTCCAGTAACCGAAGACAGGGGCGTTCTCCGGACATAAAAAATCTTCGATTAACAATTGTATCGCATATGATAATACCTATTCGATGCAATTGTTGATTTGTGTCCTTAGTCTTGATGTATATATTATTAGCAAAAACTATATTAAACTGAAAAATGTATACCAAAAAACGGAACCGACTTTAACACCAACTTGTTGAAGTTGATGTTGACCATGATAGTTCAAAAGTACCTATTATCACAATATTGTGCACATGGTACCGACTTAGGCAGGTTATTCCAAAGTTTTGGTATTGAAGCAGTTTCCTTTTTTTGTAAAAAAATTTTTCACCATTTTAGTGACCCTTGCTATAAACGGGATCGATTGTCATTCACCGACAATGATGACTTAGGCTGTACGTCGATATAGCGGTCAATACCATAAATCATCAGATCAGAGAGTGGATAGGACTATAAATGACTGGAAAATTCTTGTGAAATCATTTCTGAGATAAAAAGTAATGTCATAATCCAAATTATAATTATAAATACATTTCAGTCAAATCCGTTCAGTAGTTTGGGCGTGCAGAAGTACTCGTAACAAACACACCCAGACCCCCACACTTTCACATTTAGAAAATTATATATTAGCAATACAAGTCAAGTGTGGTACAGTTTACCAATTGTCGATGAACTTCCCTCTGAGTTACCAGACTCGGCAGTGCCTAGGGCTAGCGGCAGCGGCTTGTGGGCGGGCCCTACCACCGGTGACCGCATGCCCTCCACTCCCGGGTCAGGCCGAGCCGGTCAACGCACTTACACACTGACTCTTACCTAGTCTGTGCCTGCAAGTGCGTGCGATGCACTTTGTCGCAGCGCTTGCGTAAGCATGACCGATCGCGGCCATATTGACTTTGGGCTTACGTTTCTGACATTTGGTTGGAACGATAACTCATATTCGTTCGCGACTTTCTTAGAGTCGAGTTAAGTTATTGCGACGCCTCGCGAACTAACCGTTGAATTGGGATGAAAAGTAGCCAATGTGTTTATCCCGCAAACAAACCGTCTCCACACTTAATTTCATTCAAATCCCTTAAGCGGCTTTTGTACGATTAAGTAACAAACAATATGCAAACTTGTACATTTATCATACTATCTACGCCCCGCGGTTATACCCGCGTGGTGATGGATGATGATGAAAAGTATGCTATATGTTATTCCAGCGCCTCGAATCGTCTTTCTACAAATTTAATTAAAATCAATTTAGTACTTTATGCGTGAAATACTAACAAATATCCATACATCCATACATATAAACTTTCGCTTTTATAATATGAGTAAGATTAGCGTGATGAAGAAAATGTATATGTTTTGTCATAAGCAAAGAAACCAGCTGCACTCACTTATATAAGCCTAGTTCGGGCTAGGCTAGTAATTTAGTAGATTAGCGAGTAAGTTAAGCTACTAAGCTTTACTTACTCGCTACTGTCCAGAAATCGTTCGCATTTCGAGTACAGTACACAAGTAAGTGGTGTTTTGCAAAATGGATTATATATAATATCATTGCCTAGTCCGAACTAGGCTTTAGCCTTATTAAGGCCTATGCAGACCTGAGCGTTATTCGCTACCGCTGTGGGTAGCGAAAAATACCACACGGAACTTGATGGGTAAATAGTATGAAGTTCCATAACTGCAGCGAAACTTGTACCGCCTAGTGAGGCGGTATTTTCTCTTGTTTGGCGAAACTAGTTCCGCCGCCCCGCTAACTTTTTAGTTTAAAGGGTTTTTGGAGTTCTCTATCGCTCGCGTTAGCGAATAACGCCCAGGCCTGAATAGGCCTTTATGCCGGTTTAAGTCCGACGACGTTTCGAACGTGTAAGACGTTCTTCTTCAGGGAGTGTTCGCGCTTGGAGATCGCGTCGCGCACTGCGCGCCTCGGCTCTCAGCTGCCGGCGCGTGCGCGTTGCATCGGTACATTAGTATAATGTGTGATACTCACGATAGGTTTCAAACTCTAATAAACAAAGATATCATATACCATAAGTTTGTGATATCCTATCACATCCATCGGAATAGGTACTCATACGCACAATTTCACAAACGTAAAAAAATATTAACTAAGCTTAGCTCAACACTAAAAGTTAAAAACAAATACATACTTAATTAAAGTAAAGATACATCTATATATATAAAAATGAACCCCTATTTCTCCTGGTCACGCTATAACTTGAGAACGGATGGAACAATCTCGCTAATTCATATTTTTGTTGTGTTAATTATTGCCAAGCCTTCTACGCGAACGAAATCGTGGGCAGTCACTAGTTATAAATAAAAATAAACGGGTTGCCAGTAGCCATTTTAAGTTAAAATAAAACTCAGCCATTCCATTTATCCTAATGGTTTAATAAGACAAACATAATTTGCCGCCTTTCATACCTTCAAGATTATTTATAAGTAAATACATGCAATATATAACCGCACCAGACAATTATTTAAGTGTTTTAAATCTTATGAAGTATTATTAAAGTAATTATTCATATTTTTTGTCTCATTTTGAACACTGACTCCGGTTTGTAATATGACTGCATTCTTTCTGGGCCCAATCATGTTGTTTGTACAGTGTCTTAATAGAGTCACAATGGCGGCATAATGGTGCCATCTGCGATTTTTTTAGCGGTTAGACCGCCACGTGACAGTTGGGTTGTGAGCATTTCTGAATGTTTGTGATCTTGTATTATATTAGTTATATAAAAAATATATGTAATATTAACCTTCTTCATAATAATAATAATAATAATGTATTATGATATTAACTATTTACTATTATTCCACGCTTTCCGCCCGTGTGGTTAATATACCTATAAGCATAATTTTATAAGCTAAACGTAACCTAAATACAAATTTCATCAAAACCCATTCATCCGTTTCAGCACATTTGGTATTGTTAATTAGGCCCAGTCATATACTGGTATGACTTAGCTGAATAACTCGTCACAACCTTTTGTTTATGCATTCCTGTCCTTTAGGGCAAATATTTATTTCGACAAAATGCTCACGAAGCTTGATAAAAAATATTATTATTTAATCTTGTGAAACTTGAAAGACTCGTTACAAATTCAACTTTAATTTATGTCAGTTTAAATTCAATATAATATTAATTTATAAAATTCAATGACAATTTTATTGTCAAATTTAACCTATCGAAGTTCTATTTGCGTTTAATATAGTAATAATAAATCTATCACATGCTTTCATTTCCAATGCACAATTTGTGCTCACCGGTATATTACACGCACTGGGTCAATTTCTTGTGCTTCAAATTACTTCTTCTCCTTCATACAAGGCACCAGGCAGTGCATGCCACTGAAAAGTTATAATGACTAAAATAGCAGAATCCTTCCCTGCTTCCTACGGTTAGTTCGAAGCTTAAAGCTATGTCCCATATGTTTAATAAAAACTCAGTCGTTCTACCGTTTTGTTATGTCTAGTAAATTAACTGTATACGAATGATAAATGTGTTGGATTAAATTTATTATTTATTAGGTGTGCTCCGCGGTTTCACCCGCGTGTGACGAATGATGATGATGAAAAGTATCATATGTGCTTCCCCGGGACTATAACCTTGCTAAATTTGATTACGATCCGTTTTAGGCGTGATAAGCGAACAAACCGACAGGGAGACAGGGTTTAATAACATTTTTTTCTAAAATAAATGTAGCCTAAGTTTCTTCTTATAGCGTCAGCTATCTGCCAGTGAAAGTCCCGTTCAAATCGGTCCAGCCTTTTAAGATATTCGCCGGAACAAACAGACAGACAAAATATCATTTTCTAAAATGTTTTTTTATGTAAGTACCGTATAATTATATACTTTCATTTACATTTAGTGAAAAGCTCTTAATTTGAATTTACAAACAGACTTTTCAACTTTATTTATCTGTATAGATAGGCGCTGGATAACAGTGCTTTTTGGGGGTTGGGACCTACTGCAAACTAAGTGGGCCCCGAGTGTAAACAATCAGGGGACGTACTAGGTGGTACAACTGCACGTGTTAGTCTTGATGGGTACTACCGTAGAGCCAGATTCTGTCTGTAAGCTGCAGTGTTAAGATATACAGGTAGCAAGTAGAATTACTGAAAAATCGGGACATAACTAGTATAAAGGAAATCTTACTTTAATTTCTCTGTTGTTGTAGAACCTACAATATAGGCACATTATATTTTCATGGTCTGAAAGACTATGTAATTGTTCTAGCCATACCTTGGTGTACTAGTTTCACTACAGTTGCTAAGACTGATATGGTTATTTTGCAAGAATTTGAGATTCATTAATCTGGAGTGATTTCAAACATTACTGTGTGTCAATCTGTGACGAGACTTAAGCATGCCATACACCATCCTTCCTATCATCCAATCGGCATGATGCTGCAGGCTTGATCAATCGCCAGTTCGTACATATACACCACACACGATTAGTTTAAACTGTCAAATCGGTGGCGACGTTCAATTGAAGCCATGGCGTCACCAGTGACAGACGACGATGTTATATGTGTGTTTAGCCGTTTTATTCGTCATAAAAAAAAACAAAAAAGAAAAGATCGAGCAGAATGGTGCAAACACTGGTTAATGAAAAGAAATCCGTTTACTCACACAAATTTATTAAAAGAATTGAAGATTACGTCAAAATATTATGGTAATTATTTACGAATGAATGAAGAAACTCATGAAACTTCTATCGTTAGTGACTCCTCTAATTGAAAATCAAGACACTGTTACGAGATACGCAAAATTTTGACTCTACTGTACTGACGATCGCCGACCGCCATAAACGCTCCAATCGGCATGATCAAGCCAGAAGAATTGAAATTTGATTGTGCCGTTACTTATACCTGTAATGCCAATCCACTCCCACACACGGTCAGTTCTAACTGATCCAATCGGCAGTGCCATGCCGATTGGACTAATATAGGAAGGATGGTGTATGGCGTATGGCCATTAAGCATCGCGTTTGCCTATAAAAAATCCGTGCTATTTAGAATTTTTAACAACAATAGTAAAAACCTCTGATAACACCCATACAATGATTGAAGTTGGTAGAGACAGAACCTCAAATTTTATGGTTAAACTTAAACCATACAAAAATTACCATAACTCAAAGAAAATATCTTCAACATTAAAACTTGTAGCATGTTTCTCAACCACATTAGCGGTCAACGTGCTACGTAACCGCAGGTTCTTCATTTACTCTATTCTTCTCCAACATAATATAAATAGTTTAACTATGTGAATTTGTCGTCATTTCCTGTACAAGCTTCGCTGTTTTATGGACACGCTTAAGGGGAAGATAACATCTAAAAAACAGGTAGGCACTAGAAATGATTACGAATGAAACTTTAGTATAACGTTTATCAAACAGATATAGTTCTACGTTTAAATCAACGCTGATGAACTTATCTATCTAATACTTTAATCCTTCCTATACCGTGATAATTAAAACAAAAGATTTATGAATGAAACTTACGCATATGTACTTCTCAGGGACGCAAAGGGTCGAGCAATTATTGTATATATATTATAATCTGAATCTCGGAAACGGCTTCAGCAATTTTCATGAAATTTAGTATGCAGCGGGCTTCGGAGGCGATAAATCGATTCAGCTAGGTTTTTAAAAAACGTCAACCTCGTATGTTTTATCGCTGCGTTCGAACTAGTACTATGGCGTAACAGTCGCATTGCAAAATCCTGAATGCGGTGACAAGATTATCACGTAACGTGTGTTGTTGTTTTATATTCGTATCCATATAAATTGATCAAAACTCGGTAATCCAGGTACTTTGAATTAAACGACAATGAACTGTCAGAATTGTACAAAACGAGAGCACACAACTTTTCACTTGGACATCCTTAGCTACATTTGAATTGCTGTATTGGGATTTGTTAGCATTTTCAACGTGTACATTCATAAAGCGATGCTTCGAGTTTTACAACTTTTACCTATGTATACGAGCCTAACCACAGCTCAGCTTAAAATAGAACCGTTAAACTGGGTCTGAAATGTATGCCTTTTTAAATTTCCCAAATCAGTCGCTGTACATATTTTTAGCATTATATAATCTTTTCTAGCTTGAGTAAATCCAAATGCGCCTATGCAATATTGTAGATACTTTATGCCAGATATCCTTTGTACAGTTACAATTATTTTTTAAGATACAAATGACTACCTAGTCACAAAAAACTTGCTACTCAATGATATGAAGGTATACGTAATCATTTCGCTACATACACATTACACTTATAAATCTGCATTAACAAAAAAAGGAAATAAGTATGTAATTTCAGTTTTATGGTACAGAGTATAATTTGTATTAGATTATGTGTTCTTAAGTTTTATAAAGTCCTGGTACCCACAAGCTGGCTTGTTCTGCACCTTAAGCTACAAATGAGGATTTTGCGGTTTTACGCTAGTAAAAACTTTAATGTTATAAATAATAATTGTTGTAAGGAAATGCAGATGCCCTTTTTATTGCTCGTGCTGTGATGAGTAGCAAAATAAAGCATGTTATTAGTAGCATTAGGTTGTATCTATACATTTTAATATTTCCATCCCACCGTCAGGCTACGACTTGGTAAGTTAAGAAAAACAAGAACTAATGGATGGTCTCTTGTAAAAGCCTTGCATGCATGCTACTGTTTAGCAGAATAGATATTCGTAAAATTATATTTTGATTAGTGTAGTAAGTAAATTTACTGGAATCAGACAACCTATCAGCTAGTAAGTATTTTATATTATTTTAACCATCGTTTCAAACTATTTTCATTGATTGTGGGGTCTTGGCTACCTACTGACAGTCTACGGATTCTCTTGATAGTCTCCAGGACATCAACGACTCAATCAATGGCAATTGGCCGATTGGAAGAAGGCCCATAACATTGTTAACCTAATCATTGTTTTTAGATTTTTCAATTATAAAGTAGCTCAATACAAGCGTTTGTTTCGCAGCTTTATGCTGTTTTTGACGTTTTTACAGGTAATTTTGTGTATGTTATGTTAATTCTGTGTGCAAGCTATGTACTTTCCAAATTTCATTGAAACCTACTGAATAATTGCAGTATAATTAAATATCAAACACGCCTTTTCACTCACTTAAAACTTTCGCATTTATATAATCATAGTGTTTTTGCGGTATAAAATATTATATTCGAAGCAAATTATAACTATCAGTATGTCATCTGTAAAATGCCGACGAAATACAAATTAAATTTAACAATTTTATTGGAATAACTAATGTTAGGTAAATATTCTCTATTGGTTCCAGGAGGCCTACTCCCACCTTTTACTAAACTATCATAAACAGGCGTTATAAAGCTTTACTTATGCTCCCACCGACACGCAATACTGTTTAACATTGGAACAGTTACAGGTACTCTGTCTCATAAGGTAAGGCGGAGTACGCACGTTGTGTGAATAATGTGTTATGATTTCATCAAAACGCTTACCATGATCAATTACTATTTTAAAGTTTCTATATTGACGTGGAGGTACCAAATTTAGTGATAAGGTAGAAACATAACAAAACTTTGCAATTTTAGAGAGAAAATGACACATCCTCGGGCGGGATTCGAACCCGCGTCTACCGACAACCCTTGCCAAACGCCATGACCGCCAGGCCACTAACGCATACCGTACAAACATTGAATTTTGACTTTCTATTGGATGTTCACCGTCGTATGGAGCTCGTCCCCATACGGTCACTACACCTATACGGTTTAACCCTTTGCGTCCCAGAGACGTACATATACGTCAGTTTCATTCATAAATCTTATGTTTTAAATATCACGGTATAGGAAGGATTAATGAGATATACAACTACTTTAAGGGTAGCAGATAGTTATTATAACCACTTATAGGACATTTGGTTGAATATACATTGCGTTTTACAATTTATAAGCTAAGCAAAGATTCAAACCGATAAGGCAGAGCCAATTACATACTGATCTGTTTCTTGTTACTTACAATCTATATGAAATAGCTAATTAATTAGAATAGCTAAGTAATTGCAGTGATTAAGTCGATTATATGAGTGGAAATCAGTTTGTCCGGCCGTCACACATAACTAGGCGAACATTATATGCATGCTATACATCTATTAACTAAGTATGTAAATATATGTATTTATAATTTACTATCGACTGCCAGTGACTTCGTTAGCGTAGCAGGCGAGGCCTTCGGCATCGCCATAACCTTCCATCTTTTTTTCTTTTTTTTAATGTAAGAACCTTCTTCGAAGTATTAGAATACATTTAAAAAAAGATGAATGAAATTGGTAAAACCGTTCTTAAGTTATACCGCGACCAGGAGGAATAGGGGTTCATTTTTTTATGAATATATAGATGAGACTTAATGCTAGTAAATGAACACTTCTATTGGTGACAGCAGTGTAACTCTTGGTGAATGAGCTCGCGAAATGCTGCCATACCATACCCATAGCTTTTTCTACCGCAACGCATTAATGTTCGTCTTACTGCTTTGTCCGGGTACCTATGTGAAACAGTATAAGTTAACCATTGAGGTACTCTTACTTTATTTCTTTTTATCAATTTATACATGTAACTTACAGACTAAAATCCAAGACATTACATGGCGCAATTAAACTGGGTCAGAAAACCTGAATCTGCCTACCGAATCATGGAATATATCCAGATCTGGATTTTGAGTTAAAATCTTATTAATATAAGTGATAGCTCTCGGGGTACGTGCATTGTGTGCTCGTACAGTGTGAAGGCCGGGGGGCAGTGCCAACAGGCGGTGCAGTCGGCGCGGGCCGTGCTCTGCGTCGGCGCCGCGCAAGTATCCCGAGGGAACGTTCAGGCGCAGGTTAGCTAGCGTGCGACTTACATACGAGTATCTTTCCTAATTTGTCTAGTTGAGCACCAATTAAGGCGGCAATTGGGGCATAACGATCAAGCCGACACGGGTACACACTGTGTATGTAGTGCGGTTTTATTTTCTATTTATTTATACAACGCATTGCTTTACAAATTTCATAAGCTACTTTCTGCCAAACTGCTGGGCACTTTGTCGGCAGATGTTACTCTCATTTTCTCGGTGAATTAGGCTTTGTCATCCGTCACCTCTCTTGCACGGTGCGGTATATAAATTATCAAAAATAACTTACTTAAGGCGAATAACGTTGCTAATCGAGAAGGTCTGCTGTGCTGACCCTTGCAAATATAGGTACTCGTAGATACTCATAGGCCATTGAAATAATTAGCAACGTTTTGTTACGTCTAGTACTCCGTACAATCCTACTTATAAACGCGAAAGTTTTGCATGTATGTATGAGGGTTTGTTACGCTGAAACGGCTCTGCCAATTTTGATAAAATGTGTGGTGGACGTAGTTGAGGCGCTGGATTAACACATAAGATACTTTTGATTGACATCCATCACAAAGCAATCACAAACGTTTTATCCGTGTTTTCAGGCAATGCAAAACTGCTATAAAAACTGTTTTACCGACACAGCAACACTTGAATCTAAGTACTTCAATTGTCAAGTAGCTATTAGTAACCCGTTTTTGGTTTAACAACGCCATCTATTGAGATGGCGTTGATAAACTAAAAACAGGTCAGGTTACTCAAAATACCCAGCAAAGCTCGGTCAGGTAGGTACGTGCTTTGTATAATTTGTTTTTAATTTTTAGGTTTAAGTACAATTGATATAAACAAGGTGCGAAGAGACGCTAGGCACGTCCGAAGGCGCCGCAACCTATTAGCCGAGACACTGGGAGGACAACTAATGGCGGCTTCGTCTTAATGCTATTTATACTTGTCAGGTTGCACGTAATTAATTATGTTGGAATTCTTGAGAGAGAACATAAGTATACTCGTGTGTCTATATGTAGGTAACTAATTGATTAAAATTTTGACGAGCTTCTCAAGCCGATACGTAATTATCATTATTTATGACCTATCATTATGTTTAGTGCAGTGGCGCTACGACCCGAATTGATCTTAGCCTCCGACACTAGAGACCGCTGGGCTTCTCTGTTTAATGCCGTTGTGACGGCTTGAAGATCGCGATATTTTTGAAATTCGCGGTCCCTGCGGTACCTCGGGCGCCCGATAGGTCTTCGGCCACATAGCTGCAAGGAAACACGTACGCCGGCAGAGCAATCCACAATTTACTTACACGACAGAGGTAGGAACTGCCAAAGTTTTGAACAGTATATGGATGCAATGCTAGGCCGGAACGAGTAGTTCGGGATCGGAATGGTGAGGAAGGAATAAAATTAAAAAGCTCTTCAGAACATTCGCCATGAAACATCCGGTAAAAAACGCTTAGTAAACCTATAGTTCTACGCTTTGTAGGGGTTCTAGGTGTTGAGTGACTTCAGTGTCTCCAATAATACGGACAACGGACGTTGGAGATCTCTCGTACATATCTTTGTAAAGTAGGTATTTAATTAGTTCTACAATCTTTCTTATCATTGCACAGGCAATACAGCTCACGACTTGGGATACGATACAAGTGTATACCATCCTATGAACGTGACTAAGGTTGCACGATGGCGGTAATTAATAGTGCCCGCCTGGCTAGCTACTACCCTCAAGATTGAATATCTGTCGCTGAGTACTCACAATACGCGCCACCTGTACGTCCAGTCAACGTTAAATACGCAAGTTGAGCACTGTCGCAAGCACCATTATTATGGATGAACGCGTAATAATCCTGGTTATATCAATAAACACTTGCTGCGGTCAGGATTAGGAATGGGTGACCGCTAGTGTCATTATTTAACTTAGTGCTTCCGGGCTTCGCATGTGCCGTGGAGGGCACGATCAAGCTGTCAGTCCCGGTTGTTTCGTTCGTCCCTTGTTGTGGTCTTAGGACAACAGTCGTTGGCTATGTCGAAGGCCTTCGGCGGCCTGAACTTTGACATGATTTGGCCACTAACCTATCCACCAATCCGCACTGGGCCGTGTGGTGTTTTATGGACCAAATCCTCTCTCTGAGAGGAAGACTCGACCAGACCCAGCAGTGGGAACAAAGTGGGCTGATTATGATATATATACATTGACCACCAAGTTTAGTAAAGTACCACCTAAAAGCAGAATCTTTTACCGGAGTATCTGTCAGAGCAAAGACATTATTCTATAGGTGCGACCACGCGCGTGAGGTTTAAGGGACAAAAACACGCGAGCCGAGCGAGGATAATTATATATTAGTCATTCAATTTTGGTAATTATTTATTTTTATTTATTTTACTTTATTAGGAAAAGCAAACAGCTACATTATAAAGTACATATAAAATAATAGTAATATAATTCACATTTTGACTATAATGTAGCCCACAACGCTATTCACAGATTAACAAAAAATATATATCTATTAACTATTAACTACCGCCAGAAGTACCACATAAGATTGAAAATAACAAAATTAATTATGATATAATAGTTGCGGACTGAGCGAGAGAGTGGTAAAACAAAGTCATAAACATTATGAAGTAAAGCGTAGAACAAAGAGAACAACGCTTACTAAGTTAAAATATATATATATATAACTAAGTATAAAGTATGAAATAATTGAATGATTATATAACACAAGGTAACAATAAGTGAATGACAAATAAACAATGTTATTGCTCTGTAAGTATCATATGAGCTTTTTTTTTAAATTGACTCAAACTAAGTGCAAAGATATCAATACTAACAAACATGCTATTGTATATCTCTACCATTCGAACAAGAGGAGCACGACGCCCACTATTTGTTCGGCAGCGACTAACAGCAAACAAGAAGTATTCGCGAACCGCTCTCATGTGAGTAGATCGAGGCACAATATAATATATTGAGTTTACTAATTTATAATTTAGTATATATTCGACGATATATTTAGCTATAATTAGTGTCAAGTGCTATATTTCGTGATAGTTAAATGTACGCCATTTTATAATGGCGTACATATAAGCCAACGCTCCAAATTAGTAGGTAATCCAACCACAAAATGTACCGTAGATGAGATTGCTTTATCAGCAGTACTTCAATTCCAAACTGGTTTCGCTCAATTCGGTTGCAATGGTTTCACAACTTGAACCCGTTAATTTAATTAGATATGGTAATGAAAGCCAAAGGAAGTGCACTCATTTATCGATACGTCAATCTATTATCGATAAACTAATCGATTATCTATTAGCTATGGGAGAAATTGTATCAATTTAAGTTCCTACAATCTAGGTCCGCTTTTTATGGAAAGTAGTAACCGAAATGCCAATCTTGTTGGACAGCTTAGAATGGTTGGAATGAGGGTGAGACCATGTATTTTCTATTATTAAATAGAGCAAGATACCTTATTTGTGTTGGAACTTAAACAAGATTTGATTGGAATAGATAGACATGTTGGCTGGGCATGATCGGATCACGAGTGATCGAGCGATTGATGCACCTATTCGGCGCTGACATTGGTGAGCAGCTAGCTTGTTAAAACGTTAACCGTTCGTGCGACCAGTCGTTTTATTGTCTGTAACATAGAATATTTATGATTTACCTTTTTACGGTCTATAATTATATCAGCGAAAATGCACAGATTGAACGGGCTATATGTGTCATTGTCATATGGGGTCTGCACAACATGTATTATGGTAACAATTATAAAGTTTATTGATATAAAGCACACCTAAGGAGTCTGTGGAGGCTAGTAATGAAAAAAAAAGAAAAAGATATAAGGCACACACAATTTCCTGAGCATGGCGCCCAAACTAGGTTGACCTGCTATGATTGCAGGTATTTTGGATGGGGGCATTCTGAGACCCGTGGGAGAGTTGATGAGTGCAATGGCAGATAGGTGCTTATGACATTCTGATCATTATGACAGGGGAGGGGTGGCTTCGCAATATCTTCCAGCTGATGATAATGATCGTACTACATATTGAGTAAAAACTTAGCTTTAGCTTTTTAATTGGCGGCCGCTTGTCTGACACCTAACAGCTGGATCATTCGTCGATAGTACAATTTCCACCTGTCAACTGTTATGAGTACCAGATGGTATGCACTCCCAGCATCATCCCATGTTAGATTCAGAAGAACGCTGTTTCTTACTTTTCGTACTTTCTTTTTACTATCCAGATTCTACACCATCCATGTGAAAGGATATTAGGTATAATAACGGTCAAATACGACCGTTCCATGATAACCTCTTTGCGTAGGTGTAACCAGTATTTTACTACTGTACGTATACGGCGAACTAACTTTGTCATTTGAATTAAAGTAACACGTTTGCTACTGAAAACACATTACAAAGTATGTAGTAGAGCAGGGGTCGGCAACCGGCGGCCCGCGGGTCGCATGCGGCCCATGGACTATCTCGGTGCGGCACGCAAGCCTGAGTTCCGCAAGCAAATACCGAAGCAAAAGGTCGTATAAATCCACTAGGATTTATATTAAAACCATGTTAGCTCAAATGTATCTATTGTCATAATATTGAGCGCATGGTACCGATTTCGACAAGTTATTTTAGACTTTTCGGTGTTGAAGTCGGTTTTAGTGACCCTTGCTACTTGAGGGATCGATTGTCATTCACCGTCAATGATGATATCATGAAGATATGCGTAACACCTTTCAGTTATTGGAGTGTAACTCGGAAAAAGCTTGACCGAATTTGATGAAATTTTAATGGGACCACCTCGGAAGTAGGTATACTCTACCACACAAAAAAATAATTTTGAGAATCAAATGGGGGAGAAATCGGTGAACATACACAAAATAATTACATACAATCGAACATAAAACCTCCTTCTTTTTTAAGTCGTTTAAAAATACGTGCGGCCCGCACTGACACTCTGACAACATTTGCGGCCCTGCTATAGCAAAAGGTTGCTGATCCCTGTAGTAGAGTATTTATGATTTTAGGAGCGACGTAGTCTTGCGCGGAAGCCTAAGAAATAATTAGAAACGTCGTCGTTAGTACGATGAAAATGCTGTGTATTCCCATTAGGCTAGCTATACCAATAAGACACACATGACATAACTGATTTTATGAATGAAACGATCGTTCCCCATAAATGTATAATATCCAATGTCCATAACCCTGAATTACGACGGCCTGGGTAGCGCTAGTCTGCACTTAGAAACTGAATTTACAGCTAAACTATTGCATACCAATTCGAAAAACATAAGTACATACGAAATATGACGAGAATCTTAGGAAATGAGAGGAAGAGCTTGACTAGCAGAAATAGCGCTCGAGCATTACTATAGGATACATAAAAAACCTTTGGATATGAAGCGCTGTAGTAATAGTATGAATGAAAAGAAATAAAATACATTTTATGAATATAGTACATTACTGCTGAATCCAGTAAGTAAGGCTTCCTGGCCATGTATGACTGAAGCTAGGATGGTTTTCATACTGGTTGAGGCTTGTATAATGCTTTTCTCAAAAATGAAAGAAAGTTTTTGCTAATTCGGCTTCAGCTTTTAAATCAGGAGGAGTGCCATCTATTTTTCTGGATCAGATTCGTTAAAACTAATTTTTTGAGATTATCGAAATTCCGCCAGTCGTTATCTTTTTATTACTAACAAGTTTGCGTTTAGTTTTGAATATTGTTCTATTTTTACATCATATGAATGTTTTAGTAAACAAATTTAAGTTATTGTTTTTGAATCTCCATGTTAATATTAGAATGGAAAGCTTTAATCCAACATGATTTATAAACTGAAATTATTAAATACAAACATAAAATCCCACACTATACTTCTACAACATTACTAAGTACAAAACGCATCGTGCATACAACCCGGTCACAATATCTGTGCAACTGACCTCGTGACGTCATATCGGCGGTCTGGGTACGGTGTGAAAAAAAGTTTTTTCGAGAAATGTGGAGGTAAAAAAAAATACTAACACTTTTTGAACTTGTAGCCCAATTTGTTAATTAAAATATTTCTTAAATATGTTCTCCCACCTTGAAAATTTAGGTCTCTCTTAACTGCTGCCAGAATTTACTTAAAAGTTAGGATTTCTTTTTTTACAGCATAAAAACTGTTGATGATATTTCGTATTGCGCAAATGTCAAAATCATCTACTTCGATGCGTTTTTTGTACTGTTTATGCTTCTTACCCGGTGTCGATAATTTTGGTTCTGGGTGGGTTTCTAAATTATTACTAGTACTTGGAGTCGGACTAGCGCCCGGCGAAGTAGGTGGTTGTACTTTGGCTTCATTTTTAATTTTCATTAGAGTCCTCTTTGATATCCCAGTTGCAGCACAGGTTCGTTTCACCACTTGGTCTACAGGTATGGTGTACTGTTTATTTGCTTTCTCCGATTCAAAAAATTTGATCACTTTCAAGATTAAATTTCTTGATTCGCTGTGTATTGCTTTTCCCATGACTTCAGTTTAACAGCTACAACAATTTTAATAACAATCAAACCAGTCCAAACTTAACAGTAAACAGTCTAAACTTAACAATAAATATAAAAAAAACAAAACAAAAACAAAGCGAAAATATCAAAAGTATCGGGACGTGTATCGGCAACGAAGATGCTAACCGTACTGTCGCACCGGGGAGTGCGCGGAGAGGTGACAGGGGAAGCGGGAGAGGCGCCGCATTCCAGCGAGGTGCACAGATATTGTGACCGGGTTGTACTTTTTCTGTGTCGTGTCACAGACTGTTTAAGGCTCAAAAACTATATCTATCTCATAAAATGTTATACCAAAAAGAGAGATAGATATATATTTAGAGCCTCCCTCCTATTAACCATGTTATAATGGCAAAACACTAATCTGTGTCTCGTAATATGTTTTTTTTCTAAGCAGATCTAAAGAGGACTCGGAACAATAACAGGGCATGGAATCCGTACGGCTATTATGTATCTCAGTTGCTAACAAATGTTGATTGAAATCGAAAAAAATGGCCGCTCTATGACACTTTTGTCAGCTCCAGTCATCAACTTACTAACATTTTCGCTTACTGGAGTTGTCTAAACTGACATAGAGCCGCCATTTTTCAAGATTTCAATCAACATTTGTTACCAACTGAGATACATAATAGCCCTGCCGGGCTAAAACAGAACCGAGTACTCTATAGTTTATTCATTTATGTCGAATAGCATGTCCTGAGCTGTGAGTGAAACAAAACGTGGCTGTTTGTTTTAATTATTTTTGAACGTGTCACAAGCAAAAAATGAGCAATGTCAAATGGTTACCTTTGGTCATCTTATAATGCTAACAAATACAAAATTCTATCGAATACGTCAAAATACTTTAAGTCGGCTATCAACTTAATTTTGTAGTTTTATGTTAATCCCATAGTTCGAGAAAAGAAAATGAGGATGGATCGTCACTATCCAAAAATTAACTTGTGACAACCTGCATGATAACGAAACAAAACGGTATTATATGTCTCTTTCCTACGCACTATTAACATCGTAAGTAAAAAAAGATAGGCCTATGTATTTCATTTCTAATTTTAGCCCAGCTTTCCATGCCCAGTTATTGTTCCGAGAAAGAGGATGACGAACTGTCCAGTAAATCACACACTTACCTACTGGACAGTAGGAGTTTCCAAATATAAAATCTCGCTTCTTACTGGACAGTTGTGAATAAGTCTACGGTAGAGTTCACTTTCTGGATACATTTTAGAGATGTTATGGCAACATTACTTACCATTCTTGAGAAAAATGTATTTTCTTTCTTTTGTTTTAAATAATTACAGTTCTAAACTCTGAGTGTGAGCCGTAGTGGCTGAAGATGCGAACCAAAGGGGTCCAAAAACTCGTAGCTAAAAAAAATTATATTGAGCAAATAATATCGATTTACCGGTATCGGTATTTTATTATACACATTCACAGACTATTCAACATCAAAATTATGGTGAGCCTTACAGGAATTTAAAATGATTTTGCATTGTGGTTGTGTACTCAATAGCTGGTCCGCACTAACGTTCAAATATGTATCGAAAATATGTTCATTATCTGAGCTATTCTACTGACATTAAATTTGGGTGGATATTTCCTTAAATAGTCTTAGAAGTATTTGGCATTACACAAACGATGATTTTAAGTAAGTATACTTATCTGATTTTCATGATTGTTGTAATATTACATTTTTAAAATATATATTTAATTGCTCGGATTTGCTCTTTTTCTCATTGGTACTACACACTATGTTTGCAACACATTAAACTGACGATTGATCTTAAAAATTGCATACCTAACAGAATACCTACTATAAGTACTACCTACGCCTATCCAATAATGTTATAATAACTGTCCAAAGTAGAGTTTAATCCTAATACAGGGCCGGACCTACTTCGTCAAAGGAGAAGATTTGATTAAAAATGCAATAGAACCTTTTTTTTTTTTTTTTTTTTTTTTTTTTAGAACGGACTAATGCTGTTTGCCTCTACCGGCATTTACAGCGTCACCGGACGGTTGGCGAGCGCAGATGGCACTCAGCCAGATGCGGGCGCAGAGGGCGCACCGCCTAAGGCGAGCGTTGAAGACGCTTCGCCGCAAGGAGAGGAGTAGGCGACTTGCTCAAGGGCACCACTAGGGTACGGACCTCGGCTTGGGCCGTCGCCAGGAGAGAGGGGAGTAGGAGAGAATCGCCCCGGTACATAAGTGCACCGTTGAAAGTGGGCCCTATGAATTTTAACTCTACGACTATTTGGAGAGAATCTAACCAAGACATAACTTTTGCCTCGAGCTCGCCGACGAGCTCGGTGTTTGACTGTGTTTACCACTAAATCATAACCTTGTGTACCTCGCCTCCTCCCATTTCCGCGACATGGGTCCACACCGCGACCAGGATCGTCGCGTTGTGCACTCATGACTGTACTTTGGGTGGGGCTACAATAAGAAAGTGTAATACCTCGCCCACAGCCATGGTGGCTGGGACTACATTGAAAACCAGTGTTACCTCGTCCGCAGCCATTTGCTGGGCCGGAGGATACATCGCGACCGGGGCCGCGGTGTATACTCCCACCCGCACCGTGGCTGGGACTACAATCGTGTGTGTGTGAATTACCTCGACTGCGACTGGGGCTGCGAAGAAGATCTCGGCCGGAGCCTACAATGCGATCGGGATCACAGCCCTGGTCGGGTCTACAACCATTACCGGGGTTCCCTTGGGACGACGCTAAAGCTGCCGAAGTAACGGCTGCGATGGGGTCGTCCGGGTCACCCAAAATATGCCTTGGACGGCGACGGGGGGGAAGGAAGTGGGGATCGGTTATGTCAGTGGAGTAGTTCGCCGCTTCGACCACGAGGGGATTCGAGTGGTGGGGAGCTTTGTCGAAGTGGCGGCGGGAGCAGTCTTTCATATACTGCGTAATAGAGGGGAGGGTGAAATCGCAGTGCAGTTCGGCGTTCCGCAAGTACCACGGAGCGCCCACTGCCCTGCGCATAAAGCGATTCTGAATCACTTGAAGTTTGTGGAGGTCGTGTTTCTGAGCATGGGCGAACGCTACAGATGCGTAAGTCATGATTGGGCGGATGCAAAGTTTGTAAAGAGTCGTCTTATTTCTAAGAGACATTTTACTGTTTTTGCCTATGAGGGGATTAAGACGACCCATAATGAAGGCCGCCCTATTGCGAACGATCTGGATGTGTTTCGCGAAAGTGAGTTGGCGATCAAGGGTGACGCCCAGGTATTTGGCAGATTTAGCCCAAGGGATGGGTTCGCCGAATAGGACTATGGGTGATGGCATGAGATTCCGCCGGGTCTCAGTGAAGTACACTGCTGCACTTTTGCTAGGATTTACTGCAATCCGCCATTTACGAAACCATGCACCGATAACGGTGATGGCTCGTTGGATGGCGCATCTCTTCCTGACCTTGAACCAGCCAGTAGAGTAGATTGCAGTATCATCCGCAAACTGAGCGATCTCAACATTAGGTTCAGATCGTGGGATGTCGCTGGTGTACAGCGAGAAGAGAATGGGTGAGAGTACAGAGCCCTGAGGGACACCTGCGTGAATGGGATGCGGGGAGGAGAGCGTTCCCTCGGTGCGATAGCTAAACGTTCGATCCCTGAGAAAGTCTTGTAAGATGAGTACAAGACGGTCTGGCACACCCAGTTGGTACAGCTTGAATATCAAGCCGTTGTGCCAGACTTTGTCGAACGCTTTCGCTACGTCGAGGAAGACAGCTATGGTCCCTTGGGGCTTTGGTTTCTTATTGAAACCGCCTAGGATGTGCTCCGTTACGCGGTGCACTTGTTGGACGCAAGAGTGTTTGGCTCTAAAACCAAATTGCTCATCGGGAAGGAGGTTATTGGACCTAACGTGGGACCAGAGTCGGTTCACAATGAGCCGCTCGTAAATCTTCCCCAGAGAGCTGAGGAGACTTATGGGACGGTAGCTGGAGGGCTCGGCTGCCGGTTTGCCTGGTTTGTGAATACCAATGACAATGGCATGCTTCCAAGTGTCTGGGAAGGAGCAGTTGCTCATAGCCGCATTGAAGATGCTAACTAAGAGATGGACTAGTGGGACTGAGAAGTGCTTAATCACCTTGTTGCTGATACCATCAGCACCAGGGGATTTACGGGTCTTGAGGCTCTTGATCAGAGACACAACCTCGGATGATTTTACCGGTGGGAGGAGTGGGAGGTCAGAGATGGACATAGAGCTTTTACGTTCGACTTCAGATTCCACCGAATCGAGGTGTTTCTGGTCGATGTGATCTACATTTAGAGTACACTGAGCCTCAAGGCTATCAGCTAAACACTCGGCTTTGTCTTCGTCAAGGAACGCTATGGAGAGGGGAGGTGGCCTAATGAGTGGAGGCATTGTCTGTTGTCCGTCAGATTTCAGAGTTCGAGCCAACTGCCAGTATGCCTGGTGAGTTGGCTCAATCTCTGACAGTTTGTCGTCCCACCTTTGATCACGCAGCTCACTCATGCGTTTCCTTACAGCACGCTGTAAATAGCGCATGGTGGCTTTGTTCTCTGGGGTTGGCATCGAGTCATACGCCCTAGTGGCGGCGTTCTTAGCTGTCAGTAACCTCCTCGCACCCTCGGGCAGTTCAAAGCGGCGACCATCCGCCACTTGGACCTGCTTTGAGGATTCACCTACTGCGGTGCGGAGGTGGTCACTGAGGGCCTCGATCGCAATTGACACGTCTTCTACTGTCTGTATGTCATCGGGGATTCTATCGAGAGCGGGTGAACTGATAGCTTGGAGGGATTCCCCCAGTTGCTTCCAGTTCACTACCGTTCTAGTGATAGGGGTTATGTCCGTCGGGTCGGGGCCTAATTTCAACAATACAGGGCGGTGGTCTGAAGTCAGTTCGTGTAACACTTCTATAGAGCGCAACCGGAGGGTGACGTTCTTGAGAAGTGCTATGTCAAGTATGTCTGGTCGTTGGTTGTCAACATAGGGATATCTTGTGGGCTCCAGAGGGGAGAGAATATCAAAGTTTAAGTGGCTGACCAAGCCTTCAAGGATTTTACCATTACTATGCAATAGAACCTCTTCGCGCGCCTTTATTTATTAACTAGCTCGGGGCCAATTAGCACTCAATCTCATTCCGCCCACTGGAACTGGTATTCAAATGTAACTAGAATAACGAGCACACTTTTATAAAGTGTTTATAATAATACACGTTTAAGGTGTGGGCGGAGAAAACTCATTTATTTTAATTTTAATGGAGCTAAATATAACGCAGAAATAAACGCGAGTACGTGTATAAAAGTATGTGTGTGTGTGTGTGTGTGTGTGTGTGTGTGTGTGTGTGTGTGTGTGTGTGTGGGTGTGTGTTTGTGTGTGTGGAGTTAAAGATACCTTTATACCATATATACCTCCGTGTAATTGTATGGTTTCGTAGAAGTTTTGGAAGTTAACTTAAACGCTTATTTATGTATATTATAGACCAAAAATATCTGTAATTATTTAGAGACATATTGACATCTTCTAGTTAATCATTAATTTGTAACATAGACGTAGTCACCAAGTAAATTATTTAGAGAAATTGTACATAATTAATTAATTCACAATACAGGCTGGCCTAGTGTGAAGATGATCACTATTGCCCTTTGAACTTTGTACTTATTAGGCTTCCTCAGCATTTGACATAAATAAGTAACACTCACTAACGAACTACTGCCCTGTGCCTTTATATAAGTATACATTATATATATAGAGTCTAATGCTGCAAGTATAAAACTGTAAAATGTTTTTCAAATCAAAGTGTTGCGATAACTTTATTCAACGTGGGCAAATTCACGAGCAGTAGTTAGTGAAATACAAACTAACGCCAATATTTAAATCTATATACAGTTAAAGTTCTTGGTGGATTATCGGAGTGTTTTCTGGAAGATCTACAGCGGTGCAAGTTTAGGCTGAGGATTAAAAAGATACTATCGTAAAATTATGTTTAATACCGTATGTAAGTCTTTATTTTGTACATGAAAAGCTCTAAAACGGATCTCTATATCTACTGAGCAGTTGTGTTACTGTACCGTTCCGATAATACATATCCGTCATTTGTCTACTGTATCTATTTAATTTTCCTGTTCAAACGAAACGAAAATTTATTTGATTTCAGTAAATATTGTGTTGTCTTACAAAAGAGAACATAATAATGGTATCAGTAGGGCAAGACACGCTACACTTTGACATCTTAGTACACGAGTAGATAGATCCTTTTTTTTTTTTTTTTTTTTTGTCCCGGTGAAATCCTTTATGGATACCACCCACCACGGGGAGGGAGGTGGTTATGTGGGAGTCCGTATACCCACCAAAACCCCGGGGTGTTCCGTCACTGCCGCCCTCGGCGGGAACGCGGGACAGATTTTTCACACGACCGCGAACCCGCCGTGGCTGTCCGTTGCCGGACCCTTCTCTTCGCGGCACGCCAGAACACATGGCGCGCCGCAACTGCCTCGGAGACCAAACTCGCCAACAATGGGCGCCAGACATCCCCGTGTCTGGTCGCCCGTGGTCTCCCTGCGGTGGGTCGGATACGTAGCCCCACCGCCTGCTACGTCAGCCACAAGGGATAGCCCCCCCGCGACCCCACCTCCTCGAGTCTGCGCCGAGCGCCCGGACCCCACCTCCTCGAGCCTGCACCAAAGTGCCCGGGCCCCCCTCCTCGAGCCTGCGCCAAAGCGCCCGGGCCCCACCTCCTCGAGCCTGCGCCAAAGCGCCCGGGCCCCACCTCCTCGAGTCTGCGCCAAAGCGCCCGGACCCCGCCACTCCTATGTGGACTTGGCGGCCAAAGCCCATAGGAGCGGCCCGCCTGAGCCGGCCCCTGGGTTCCTCTTGGCTTCACCGTGGTGTACCTAGCCACGGTTACTGAGCCCCCCCGCCACGTCAATGCGAGAACCCTTCGGGGGGGGAGTAGATAGATCCTGGAGTGATCAGTCCCAAGCTGTTTTATCCTCCAAGTAATCCGAAATTTGTAATAACCTTTTTGACAGAGTTTAGTTTTAATAGTTATTTTAAACTTATTAATAGGCATATCTCGGATAACATTGGGAACTTTATTGATTGAGTTGAACGTTTTATACGGGATACTTATTCAAAATCATAAAAAAATATATTCATTGCTCTCATTCCCCCTATCCTTCATCGGTTGATCTTTAAATAGATTTTAATGATACACTAAAACATAAAACCGGTACCATGATCCTTAATTGCGCTCCCGTAGGGCCTATTTCATTGCGTTTGTTTATTTATTTCTTTGTTCTTTTAACGACATTTCGCAAAACTCGTCTTTACCTTGGGATGGGTAGGATAGTTGTGTTGCACTTTACTATTTCTATATAGGAGTGTGTCTGGACAGCTCTAACAAATTGCATTGCGTTCTTAAGAGCCTTCTTAAAGTGGGTATCCATTACAGCCACTTAAGTAAATGTCGGAAATATGCACAATGGGTTGTGTTTCCGGGAATAAGTGAATGAGTAGAGTACAGAGGAGTTTAAGATAATACGACAGATAAAGTAAGTTTGATGCATTACGATGTTTACTGTGGGCCTAGCACGAACATTTCTGAGGCCATAACACGAACAATTTGCGAAAAAGTATTCGTATCGGAAGCGTCAACATGTCAAGCTTCGACGTACAAACTATGAGATGTCTGTGTAACAGTTCAGATTCACGTAAGCGACAAGTTACTTTACACTTACACATTTATTCGTGCTAAGAAGAATAAGAAGCCCCAATTATTCTTCTTATTCTTATTCGTTTTGGGGGATGAGGCTTGATGAAGTTTGGGCTGTTTTGTGCATTCCCCCCTGCCAGCATTTACTCAAGCCAGCCTAACTCCTTTACATAGCGGAGTATGGCCTTGGGCACAACTATTCCAGTGTTGTTTAAGGTGTTGTATGAACAACTGTCGATGATGCTGATGAGCAGTGAGAAAAAGGAACTCTGCAGACCTTCAGCTAGCCCCTGTAAATGTAATGAAATCGTATCGTTCAGGTATACAGGACAAACTATGAGTTATCTGTGCCACGGTCGTACTAGATAAATGATAGTTGGTACTGTTTCTGGAAACGATACGGTTACGTTATACACTTACGCAAATATTCGTGCTAGACCCTCAGCTGGCTTTATAAATATGTAGGTTTTTCGGGATGTGATGCGCACAATAGGACTTCCTGCGGCACGGCATTAACACACATAAGACACATCCAAGACCCGTGAACAAATGTTCCTGCTCTTCACGGGAATGTTCACCCCGGACCGGGATTATACCTAGGAGTTCTATGCTTCGAAGGGAGAGTTGACACCCAACTAGACTCTCGTCGTCAATACACGTTAATTGTAACATATAAGTATAATTATTAAAGTAAGTTTTATGTGACTGTGTAATAGATAGAGAAAAGACACATTCTGTTTATCTGAGAGACAAAATACGAGTTTGTAAAAATGTAAGAGTCCTAATTTCACCCACTTCTAATGATCGTACTCATCTGGATCTTGTAATTTACTAAGATATGTGAATCAGTCATCAGGTGACCATAGTACAGGCTCTGCCTAGTTTGCGACCTGAACACCGCGTGTTGTGTTGTCCTATATTATTATGTATGGATGATGGTGACGCGTGCGATTCCTGTTGTGTTTCGGGAGCAGTTAATAGGTCGTTCTTCGTTTGCGATCTTAGATTGTATCTCCTGCTTTTACTTATCGACTTCGAAACTGTTTCGGTATCTTTATTATGTCCATTAGCGTAGCATTAGTCGTTTGGTTTTGGGCACCCACCCGGAGATTATTCTCTCTCCTGGCCCCCCAAGGTACCTGCTTACCATCTTCAGCCTCCTTCGTGGAGCCCCCGGGCACTTGAGGATTGTGTATTGGCTTCATTTTCAAAATAGTTTGACGATGGTGAAAAGAATCATACGCCTTAACCCATTGCGTCTCAGAGACGTACATATACGTCAGTTTCATTCATAAATCTTTTGTTTTAATTATCACGGTATAGGAAGGATTAATCCATAGCCTCAACTACTTAATACCAGAGTTCATCCAAATCCTTTCAGCCATTCGCCCGACTTTGTTTTATGTATTTTACTACTTACTTGGTACTTGGTATATATCTAAATAGGAGTATGTACCCAAAACAATTTGATAATAATTAATTAAATAATCACAATTTGAACTACGAGCAAAAAATCGCAGACAGGGGTACTCATCCGTCTCATCTTCAAATTAATACTTCACTTTCACTCTCAGCCAGCCGACGCTCAATTAAATCTAAGATTCCTTGTTTTTTATCTTCATAATGAATGAATCATCGATTGTTAATAAGATCACTGTGTAATCAGCATTGTGTACACCGATAAATTTCGTATCTTTACTATACCAATATTATAAAGCTTTAGAGTTTATTAGAACGCGCTAATCTCAGGAAGTATACTGGTTTGAACTGAAAAAGTATTTTAGTGTTGGATAGCATTTATCGAGGAAAGCTATATAACATCACGCTATGCGAGCGAAGCCGCTGGTGGGTCATCTAGTATATAATAACGACTGTTCATTTTACACGCTGAAACTACAAAATAGATTTGAGTGAACATTTTAACATTTGAGTAGATGACCTGGAATAACACAGGTTGGATGGCGGACAAAACCCCAACACTGGCCATCTTTGGCTTTGTATAATTTTCTTAAAATTGTGTTTGTTCTAGTTTTGACATTTAATAGTGGATTATTACCTCATTGTGCATGAGAGCAGGCAAAGTGATCAAAAGCGTAAAACGTTTTTTAAACGCTTTACTAAAACGTGAAATAAGCAGGACAGCGGCTTAATAATATGTATTAACATATATAACATATTTATTTAATATCAAAACCGACTTTACTCAAGTAATTAGTCGACGTTATCAGTGGCAATAGCAGCGGTCGCCGCGATCTTGCTCGCAAACTCCTTGAGGATGGACATCGGACACCGAAACCTAGGTCGATAACGTCGGCTAATTACGTGAGCAAAGTCAGTATTGATATTAAATAAATGTAAATGTAAAACTCACGAGAATTTTCAAACTAAAATAAATAACATATTTAACCAGTATTAACGTAAATGACATAATTAACTGGAATGTCAAATGTGCAAACATAAAAGTCCAGTTATAGAGGAGAAAATAATATGGTAGGTATCTACATACTTTTTTATCTGTAAGTATGTCTATTTTTCCTGTAGGTCACATTACTCGTAGTTCAAGATTTGCGCTATGAGGTGAGTGCAACTAGAGCAAAGCTTTTTAATGTTATTTTGACGGTTTAACTTACGCGGTACATGAAGAAGTGGCCCAGACGGTCAGGAAACCGACCGAGATATTCGACTATACGTACTGCGTAAGTTAAACCGTCAAAATAACATTAAAATGTTACAATTAAAATGTTAACAATACTTACGAAAGTTTCAATCAAGTTAGTGCAAGGCTATCTACAATTAACTACCCCTGTGCTACCATCGCTACAAAATGTTTCCTTAGTGGGTACACATAACGTACACATGATTTGGCCAATTTCTACGAGCCACCCGCCAATTAGCCGGATTTACGATAGAAACTACTATTAAATCTATCCAACGCAAAAACTGTTCGTGTTAGTGTCACCTCGTTGTCAGATCGGCATCAAAATGTGAAAATGTGATTATTTATTTTACATCGTATTCTCAGGAATCCGAAACTCAATATCGCGAAGTGCACTGATTGGATTAATTTTATGGTCGGTTGAGATGGCATTTTGAGAATGATTGGCATTTTGGAAATGGGCCAGTGGAACAACGGACAAAGTAACCGTTTGGTAAGTAAAGTCTGCGACTTCTTCCGCGAGCTCTCTGGGTGCTACCCGTTAAGGGGGTAAAACCTGGTCTGTATGTGCCTGACATTTGGAATGGAGATAGTGATTAAAAACATAGGCTAATTTTATACCGGAAATATGTTCTAGTGGGCTCGCAATTGCACACATGAGCCTGCGGGGTGCACTTAGAGTTTTAGATTTGAAAGTAGGTGTGTCTGTTCGGACATATGTTTATGAATTTTTCACGCCAGTCATCTTAGATGGCTTGTTTTCAACATCTTAAGATAGAATATGTAATATTAGGCTACTTTTTACCCTGAAAATATATTCCCGTGCGAGATGCGGCGCAGTACTACTATTTACTGTGCCTTAACCGAAGTCCTGACCCTGGTACACTACTTCTAGTGCATGCCGGGGATGTATACACTACTGCTACTATATACCGGGGTCAGGGGAAATTCTTCAGTAACAAGATAGTCGTCAGTTAAAATGAACAATGAAACGTTATTGTACAATAGCAATGTTATGCTAACTTGTCCATGAAAGTTACGTTTCCTAAACATCGGGACGACAGTGTACCGTTGCTACTCAGTTATTTATGTCACATCAGAAATAGAAGCCATTGAATATGCTATTGATGTTATTTTTAATTTAAGACTAAACTCCCACAGAACTATCCACATAGGTCTCTCTCTCCCCCCTCTCTGAGAGGAAGACTTGTGTGAAGTTAGATAGTATCATGTTCATCCAACACGTTACAGTTTTTGAGTTCAGCAACGAGTTGAAATATTCCATAGTTGGTACCTTAAATAGTTTGCTACTTTAACTGATTCGCACTTTAGCTTATTCGCTAGTTTCCCTTATTCGAGACTTTAGTTAATTCCCTACTATTCCCTGATTCAACATTTTGGTTCATTCGCTACTATCCCTGATTTGATACTTTAGTTCATTCCCTTTTCTTCCCTGATTCAACATTCTAGTTCATTCGCTACTATCCTTTATTTGAGACTATAATTCATTGCCTTCTTTTCCCTGATTCGACACTTTAGTTCATTTGATTCTTTTCCTTATTCGACATTTTCTTGAAAAATCTTATAAAGTATTGGTGGCACATTTTTTATAGGACATTTTACTATCTTGACACGTTTCAGACGTGTATAGTTTAGTTTTAAATCCTTTTGTTCAACCGAACCCTGTTTCAGGCCAGGATATGGTCTGATAGGAAGCGCCGCGCTTGTCGGTAAGGATTTCATCATAACTTTATAGTTGCCATTACGTAGTTTTCTGCTCCACTCGTCAGGCATTTAAAAATCGGAATAGATGACACATTATTACAATTGTGATTAATTAATTGTTTTTCTGTTATTAAGATTTATGATACCTTATTCCAAACTTCTTGAAATAATCCTAGAACCTCTGCAATCTCTTTTACTAACTATATTATTAAAATGTATAATAATGGACACTATAGCTATAATTAGCTTCATATTGAGGTTAACTCTCATACTACGCACACCTGTGCCAGAAATAACCTCACCAAGTTTTAAAATAAGTAAAAACTCTATACCACCGCTGTTCGTGAATGACCTGATTTTGAAATCGTGTTTTTATACTTATTTGAAGTGGCACCGGTCTCTCGCATTACAATTCGACGTAACGGCTGATCTCGCGTAAAAACTATAAAGAATATGGTCAAAAGCGTCCTTCGTAAGGTTCCGTACTTAAATGCATTATGAGCCATCTTTTTTATGATTTATTGCAGAGACAGATTAAAATTGGTCGGCTACTCTTGTCTGTTATAGGCTCTGCCTAGTTTGGGATCTGAAGATCTTGTGTGGATGTTGTCCCATATTGACTAAGTTTTATTCAATTTGTTTTAATCATTTTTTATTTATTTTGTTATAGTCTGTTACAAAATTGTAACAGTTGTGTTAGATACAATTTTGTATGTATATGTGTACAAAATGTTAACAGATAGTAGACCTAGGTGAATAAAATCTTCATAAAAAATGTTTGTACACCTGTCAACTCTTTCAGTGATGTTTGTATATCTGAAATCGTTTGGTTTTGTGATGTACTTGTAATTAAATTAAGTTAGTTTACGTATTATATTACTGTATAATTTGGTTACAGCCGAATGTGACTTTGTCCGCGTTGTAATCACTCGGGTATACTATCGGTTAAATTGATATAATCCTAGAACCACTGCAATCTCTTTAACTAACAATATTATTAAAATTTATAATACTGGACACTATAGCTATAATTAGCTTCATATTGAGGTTAACTCTCATACTACGCACACCTGTGCCAGAAATAACCTCACCAAGTTTTAAAATAAGTAAAAACTCTATACCACCGCTGTTCGTGAATGACCTGATTTTGAAATCGTGTTTTTATACTTATTTGAAGTGAGACCGGTCTCTCGCATTACAATTCGACGTAACGGCTGATCTCGCGTAAAAACTATAAAGAATATGGTCAAAAGCGTCCTTCGTAAGGTTCCGTACTTAAATGCATTATGTTTAGCCATCTTTTTTATGATTTATTGCAGAGACAGATTAAAATTGGTCGGCTACTCTTGTCTGTTATAGGCTCTGCCTAGTTTGGGATCTGAAGATCTTGTGTGGATGTTGTCCCACATTATAGTTGACTAAGTTTTACTCAATTTGTTTTAATCATTTTTTATTTATTTTGTTATAGTCTGTTACAAAATTGTAACAGTTGTGTTAGATACAATTTTGTATGTATATGTGTTCAACATGTTAACAGATTTTATTCACATAGGTCTACACCTATGTGAATAAAATCTTCATAAAAAATGTTTGTACACCTGTCAACTCTTTCAGTGATGTTTGTATATCTGAAATCGTTTGGTTTTGTGATGTACTTGTAATTAAATTAAGGTAGTTTACGTATTATATTACTGTATAATTTGGTTACAGCCAAATGTGACTTTGTCCGCGTTGTAATCACTCGGGTATACTATCGGTTAAATGACATATGATGGATTAATTCATTAATTTATTGTAGTGCATGCGTCCATGATGTCCAGTCCGAAATCAAAAAGCGTTTACAATATAACTAATAATTTATCTTATTTACCATAATTCAAATTATACGGTAAATTGTACACCACATTGAAGGTTCTTATAGTGGAACAAGTACGGTGTGTTTTCATTTTTGTAAATCAAATAAACAAACGAAAGCTTAAAATAAAATGTTTTGTTTATTTTTTCCGTTTGAACGAGTAAATAAAAAAAAAGTATGGGCATAAAATAATGACGGAAAATGTAATATTTTTTTATTAAAAACTAGTTCACAGATACAAATTATTTTGATTGTCAATGCATTTCGAGTGCGGATCTCTAAAACGGTTATTGTGTTTTGGTGATGTAAGGACGAGAGTCGAACCGAAGACCTTGAGGTCAATGACCGGCCGGACAACTATGCCACTTAGCATGTTTAATGTGTACTGACCACTTATATTTCCACAAACTAGCTCGGGGTTGTTGTCTATTGCAGCAGTCCTATATGTGACGGAACTTGTAAGTGTGCGCACATTGTATTAGCATTCTTGTGATCTTTGTAATGCGTATAATAATTGCAAGGCTGAATCGTAACTGTCGTCACACTTTAGATGGGTGACCGCGAGCAGCATTTTCAACTGATCGGTCCGGCGTGTCCTAGCGCGAACCCTGGACTGAGGCTGTAGCACTAATAATTTGTTAACTTGTTTGTAAACTTACATTGTATGTATAAACTGTGAGTTATTTGTGCTTATCAATGATAGTATTTGTACCGAATTCATTTACTCTACGTCCATATATACTTCATTTTTTATACTCGACTCACTGTACCATTAAGTTTTCTAGTACGCCAACCCTAAAAGCTGATTATTGTTTTATCAAACGTCACTATTATACGTATATTATTCAAAGAACTGCAAGTGCATGTGAAAAATAAGAGTTTAGATGATATAATTAGATCTCAGTTATCAAGGAATAAACATAATAATTACATTTTATATCATCATCATCATCATCTCAGCGGTAGGACGTCCACTGCTGAACATAGGCTTCCCCCATGATTTTCCAAAAGGACCGGTTGGAAGCGGCCTGCATCAAAAGTATCCTCGTCTGTCCACCGCACGCTGCGCTTGCCGGTCCATGGTCTCCACTCCAGAACCTTTCGGCCCCATCGGCCATCTGTTCTGCGTGCTACGTGCCCTGCCCACTGCCACTTCAACTGGCTAATCTTCTGGACTATGTCTACTTCTACGGATCTCCTCATTTCTGATTCGATCACGTAGAGAAACCCCGAGCATAGCCTTGTCCATAGCTCGTTGGAGCTCGTACATTTTATATATTACGGTTAAACTGACGCGGTAGGTCACAAAACTACTTATACATATACTCGACTGTGACTTCAAAATTAAATTAAAAATAAGTTTCAGTCAAGTTATCATAATGTGTTTGTATAATTATTAAGAAGAGGTCACAGTCCACGCCGGGAAGTATATATGTTCGCCAAATAACCACATCGGAATTGTCGGATGTATGCATGCTTGCTCTCTCCTGAGTCATAGACGTAATAAGGCTATCCTCGGAATTATCTTGGGAGTTTCCTCAAACGGTTATTCCCTTATGTGACTAACGAAACAAATATGGAGGACACCGATTAAACCTGTAAATTTGTATCGAAAGCATTAAATTAAACTCAGCAGAGGTCATCTAAATGGTTTGACAATTTAAATATGCGCAGAAAGCTAGGGAGTGTGATCATACGTACAAGCAAATACTCGTATACCAAAGAGTTATAACTAGTTAATGCTAACCTAAAAACAACTACTAACTACTACTACTAACATGACACCACCCAAGTATTATTTATTTACATCTAAGGGATCTACTTACGTAATTAGGTTATCGAACTAGGTTTCTGACATGTCCGATGCCCATCCTCAGACAGTTTATGCGGCGACCACGATAAATAAATATGTGTCAATCTCTCGAGAATTTTCAAACTAAAATATTTAAGGGACCATTACATATATTTATGATATTAAATGAAAAGACTAGCACGACGTTTGATTCCGTACAGAAAAATACAAAACGTACAGTGCCACACAAAGTTCAAATTCAGAAATGTTAAAGTTCATCATTTTGAAATAAATTGTGAGAAAAAACATAACTCCTTCACATAGTAATTTGGTGCAGTATCCATAAGTCACTTGGTAAAAGTGTGATTGTATAATGTATAAAATACTTACAGTGGTCACATTCCATCCATATCATCCATTCCATCGTTCCATCAAACACCTTGTATGCACAATGGACTTATTAATCATTATTCATCAGTGTGCTAGGAAATTTATAAAGGTATCAGCAATTGTCTACATGGAGCTACTTTTTGCCTAAGTATCGTCGTGCTTGTGTAACAAGTGCATTAATATCTGGAATGTTCCTTCATGTGCAACCGTAGGGGAAGGTGAGCATGAGTCATGACCTCAGACAGACATGTTTATAGCAAGCTTTGGATTTAGAAATATTACTACCATTTTAATATACTTAGTGAACTAACTCAGCCATTCTCTAATTAGTCTGCCATTTCAGTAGACGTTGTAAGCTAGACGAATAATTGTCTATTGTCCCAACACATTGGCCGGAACATCGCAAAATGTAAGCTCTTTATACTAGTAAGTGACGAGTCAAGCCATCAATCGATCGCCTATATGGTATGTGTTACGCCTGCCCATAGTAGTTGCAGTGTGACCCAGATATCTTCTAGCTTCAAAAGCTTCAAGCGCCGTGGTACTTAGAACTTATACGAGCGTATGCTCGTAAGCCCTTGCTCTTTAGTTTAGGGTATACACCTTGTATAGCCTATATATACCGTCAGCCCGAAACATTAATTTATTTACTCAACTAGAACGGTTACACACACCATTTACACTAACGATTATAAAATAATACTAAATTAATATTACTCATTACAAAACCTCAAAAAGCAAAATATATGTCGACAAAAAAATACAATGTGAGCAAGCTTTGCAGTGCTTCAAACATCCAGTAAGGATCTCGTTCAAGGCATCGTTAAGACGTCACGGTCTCGATTGGCGTCTACCAAGAGCATTGAGCATAATAATTCGCTGAAAGAGCAAACATAGCTGTTCAGTCCGATTCGTCCAATAACTTCACTTGGTAGTGCTTTCACACTACTTCAAGAAAGAATATCAAGCACAGCGGTGGTGTCTACCAAGACGGTAAGGTGGTCGCTATAATGTAAGGTGTCCTAACTATACCTAGTAATGACAGGTCTAAGGGTGCGTCCACACTTGTGACATGACAACCGACCGGTCTACGCGGCATCGTACAAGACATGTTACGCTAAATGTGGACGGTCTAGGGTTATGTTGACACGGCTACAAACCATGTAAGTACAAGGAAATTTTACAAGAGTAGACGCATGGTGTCAAAGTAAGTAAGTAGTCTAGTATAAATGACGTACCGGAACACGGCACGACATGATCCACTCCTACTCCGTGTCTGTATCTGTGTCATCTGGCGTACTTCGACGCGTGTCATAAACGCAAATGTGGACGTCTCCTGGCCACGCGGACTATAGCTAACATCCTTTGAAAAAACCGACTTTCGATGAGTCGGCTCATAACACGTAACTTAGATGCGTGCCAGTACACATACCAGCGTCCTGCCGTACATTTTGAGCTTTCAATGTTCGGAATAGATTGAATCGTAACTGCAACTTGTAACTATAACTATTCGCGTAACAAAAGACGTCCACATTATCGGTACTGACTCGCGTGTCTGATACGGTCACGGCATAATGTTCGGTAAAATGTTACAAATGTGAACACAGCTTAGGTGTCCGATTGGCATGACTAGTTGTTAATATAATAGAGGCTGTTGTCTGAGGCTGTAACGTATACCATTTCAAATCCCGAGAGAGGACAAATTATAGTGATATATACAAGAGTACAATGGTGATCTTTCAAACATAGCGTTGTTTATGTTGGCTATTACTAGCTCAGCTTATCTCATCTAGACAACATGCGATGGTTTGCGTTATCGATTATAACCTTGCTTTATATAGGATAGCTAAATAATATGTGTATACATACCTACCTACTATGTATACCTAATACTGACACCCAATGAATAATAATCTCGCATCGTAGAGACCAGAGTCTTTAGCAATTAAAACCGGCGACCAACTAAGTTGTGGTCGGTTGCCGATTTGATTATATAGTAAGTAATAAACGCGTTAAGGAGATTTATCGCCGGAAATTATACGAGTAAGTTATGACCACTAGCTGTGCTTAACGTAAATCGTTATATACAAGTACCTGTGGATTGTTTTACTTGAGCGCCAGGAACAAGAGCTATATTATATAGTGTGTATGTTTATATGTTCTTTAGCTATGTCAGTCTAAACTCTAAACTAAAGGATGTATTGATCATGGTACGTCAGGTGTCGTGAGATGTGTTAAAATAATGGTTGCAAAGCTGTGTCACAGCCACTGGGGGATATGCGGGTCATTCAAATAACGTTCTATACCCGCGCGTACTACAGAATGAGTACGACAAATACTTCGGCTGAAAATGCAAACCTGTAATATAAATAAAAAAAAAACAATTTAATACATAATTAGTTTCAGAGACATACATTCATGTAGAATGAAATTGTTTTTTTATTGCGTCATGTCTGTTTCTATTGTTTTCATTTAGCGAAAAGGATAAACTAAAACATTTTGCAGACTTGGAAGAGATTTTTTTGATGTTGTTTTCTCCTTAATTTTTTACTAGAAGAAAAAATGTTTTCAACTAATATATTTGCCTTACGGCATTCCCCTTTAAACCTAAAAAAAACAGAACTAATCTTGCACGCATCTGCTTGTACTCTGAATAATATCTATGTTGGAAATCGAATATCTATGCTAACACTTTGTTATCATTTCGTATACATGGAGTGACATTAAATTTAATTTGTATATTGCATACTTACCCTGATTAAGATACCCAGATAAAATCTCTAAGCTCTCGAGCATGATTGACTCCATCGATACAGTGAAAGTTGAACATTACCTTTCATGTTCTAGTTTTACTGCGCAGTGGTCATACAGCTCAAAATCATAAATTGAACGCTCCTACACACATGGGACATTATGTTGGTCAACATACTTTTATTTTAAACTGCCCGCGATTTTGTTCGCGTAGTAGGCTCGGCCTTCAGCCTCGCCATAACTTCCCATCTTTTCTTCGATTTTTTTATGTAAGAACCTTCTACGAACTATTAGAAGAAAGTTGAATGAAATCAGTAAAGCCGTTCTCAAGTTATAGCGTGACCAGGAGAAATGGGGGTTCATTTTTATATATATAGATTAACTTTCACATACTCATACCCCTACCCTGCCCTACCTAGGTTGCTTCAACATCTAAAATCCGAAAGCAAACATTTCTGCTCCTCAAACAAATAGGTTCCCCTGCTAGAAATCGAACTTGGGACCCCGCGCTTCGAAGGCATGATCACTGCCAACGGAGCTGTCAAACTGACACACGAATTGGATCGGATTTGGTAACAACATCCACCCACTGGAATAAGAGTATCTTTCAGTACGAGTCAATGCAAGCTGATGTGCCACCGCACACTCCTCTCGCTCCTACTGGAAATATTATTCCTTAGTCATAATCACCACTATTTTATTTTATTAATAGTAGGCAATAGTTATTTGTGCAACAAGAGAGCAGAGTCGTTTCTTGCTACGAGTGCTGATTTTGAATCCTGAGTTTGGCGAGGGATTCAAAGGCACGAGATGCAAAAAACTTTGCTCTCGTGTAACACACATAACTTTTCACTTCAGATGGTAGAGGTACCAATTCAGTAAATTACATTAAAATACATAATTATCTTTTAAGCAAAATTTCTTTATATAGTACTAAATTCCGAACGTCAAACTCATTCAAAATGTCTTTGAGGTCAAATTCAAAATCGGAACTTCGAAAGGGCTGGTCTTTGTCTCTCTCTCTCTCTTTCTAATGGCGGGAATGAGATAGAGTGTGAATGTTTCGCATTGTATAATTAACCCAAGGCTGAATAAGATATTTACGGCTATCTGAAAAATAATAATTTTAAAGTTACTTTGTCTTCCTCAGTGAGCAAAATCGCATTTTGCTCTCTGTTCAGGAAGAAAGAAGTGAAAAGTATGTTTATTTCACTCGCGTATATACAAGATCATTATATGGCCTGTACCACGGAGAACGTCTGTTAAAGTTCCAGCTAGTTGAATGCTTGGCCTATGTGTGGACGTGACGACCAGCAGGTGCGCCAACATAACAACCGACCTGCTAAGACGTGTAGGACCGGTCCACGACTCTTCGCCAGGGACCCAACTATGGAGAAGGGAGGACACGTGTGAACTGACTCTTCTGCACCTCCGTTCATCTGCGCCGGGGATCACCTCGGAAATCGTATACTGCTAATCACTAAAGGCTCCAGTTCAGTCTCTATTCCATGTCTAGTGCACTTCCACATTCAACTTCATCATAACTGACTAACAAGAAAGACAGTGGTAATAAGCCTAGTAGTTACTTCTCCTGAGTCCTGTCTGACTGCGGATTCATCAAAATAGAGCCTAAGCCGCTTGGGCTACGAAAATGATTTTTTTGTAGTTGATGCATTTTATGTTCTAAAACCTTCCTTCTTTCTTATTGGAAATTAATGAAAATTGCAAAATTTCCACCTCTAAGGGGATGAATCAAGCGGAGCCGCTGGTGGGTCAGTGAGTAGTTAATTGCAGCAAAATAAAACTGTCTGGGCTGGATCATATTTGCACAATAATAACATAGCTATTCTGCATGGACATGCAACCAGCATTCTGGACACTGTTTATTCAACATATCCTACCAAACTATAAAGATTGTTTGTGATTTTTAACTCGCAAATGCTTTAAATTGCATTTGTGCATAATCAATTCAACATGGCATGCACCAAAGAGACTTTATACATACATGAGAAAAGATACTTTTTCTTATGCTATTAATCAACTTGACTGGACGGCGGATCACGCAATTACGAGTACATTTAATGAATATTAATAACTAAACGTGATGACGTGCAAGCGCGGCTAGAGATATTACATATTCAAAAATAACTATTCAAAATGGTTGTTTAGAATATTTTTTGCGGTATTTCAGTATTTCGTGTCCAACAACTTTAACGGTTTCTAAGTCATGAAATGTTCATGCTCTTCAGTACAATGAAAATGAGCGACATATTCAATATATAATTTACATTAATAAATAATCAATTAAACAGGTAGGAAGGTAGTGTATGTAATTGTCGCATTTCACCTAGTTATGTTTAAAACTGCACTACTACTTTGTCTTTTCTCACCCTGTTTTAAGCAAGAATGAAAAATATCACTAAATTC
Organism: Selenia dentaria; assembly: GCA_917880725.1. Taxonomy (NCBI): domain Eukaryota; kingdom Metazoa; phylum Arthropoda; class Insecta; order Lepidoptera; family Geometridae; genus Selenia; species Selenia dentaria. The sequence continues at coordinate 42,493,763 of OU862877.1, forward strand.
AGTAAGCTCTAATGTCCGCCAAAAGTATCAAGCCATCCGAATGCATTCAACATGGCGTAACGATCATAAGTGATAGTTTTAGATATGTGACTACCCAAGTAGTACGCAGCAAGGTAGTTGAACAGATACGTAGGCCTAGGCTAGGCTATTCACTACAAGCCTAGCCTTTCTGACATGACTTCCGGAAAAAAGGTTAAATGTTGTGTTTGGTTGTAGTCTCTCGGTCTACAAATATGTACGAGTAGGTTTAGGTCTATTAAGGATTTGCTTTGGTTAAGTTATGTAAGTAACCATCGATATTATTATTATCTCCAAAGTTCAAAGAGTATGTGCTAAGTTCTTCATGAATACTTCCAACAACAAACTGCTGCACGTTCACATCACAAACAGTTATGTGAAATAATGCAATTACACTCGGAAGCACACACCCACGTTCCTACGGACGGCTCCGCGGCGCACGCGCACGCAACACAACGCGCAGCGTAGGAGCAACGTCACTCATAATGACGCATGTGCTCTATATTACATTTGACGTTATTTATGGTGCTTGTGGTTAATTTTATTAAGTACTTTTTTGGAAGAGGAAAAAAATGTAAGAGCAGTAAAACTTTTTATGAATGAGTTTGTCCGGGAAACACTGCCACCATACCCTATCTCTATACCCCGAAGCAGTATTATTCGCAATACTGCGCTTTGGTTTGAAGGCACATTAGACTTAATAACTTAACCTCTCAGTAGTACAGGCGCAATGCTGTTCGTCACTTGTGAGGAAATGCATCTGTTCTAGGCACAGGTCTTTGCATACCAGAGACGTAAATTGAAGTGAATTTCATTCATAAATCTTTTGTTTTAATTATCACGGTATAATAAGGGTTAACATCAGGTGGACCTCGTGCTTGTACTGTTTCCTAATAACGTATATTTTTTTTTATTGTTATACATATGAGGCTACTCGTATAATGAAAGTCTACTTATTATTACGTGGTCGCTGGTTTGATTCCTGCCTCAGATGTTGATAGCCAGGTGGCAAGGCATGCTGTTATTTACAAAAACATGTGAACAAAACAAATCAGTCACTGAGCATCTAACGGTGTGTTCAGGCATGCAGTGGTCTATAAGCGCCAGTTTCCATTTTAAGGTCAGTACTAACACAAAACAGATACGTCAGCCTCGTACGGAGGACCAGCTTTTCTGTGAATATTCCACAAGGATACTCAAGTTGTGAATCTAGACTTCAGTATAAATCTGAATAACGTTTGTGTGGCATTTACTATCAAACTTCCACTCGAGTAATAATTTTCATTTTTAAGCCGTTGACACGTGATTTGCCATATTTGGCCAATAATACGAGTACGTACAATAGATTTCGCAATCAACCTACTTTTCCAGGAACTGCAACGTGTGTGGTTAAAGGTAGTGGCTGCATAAGATGCTACGTGTACAAATCCGCCAGACCTGAGTATAAGTAATTCAGTAAAAGTATTAAACTGTATAGATTACAGCTTAACGAATCCGAAATGCCGACACTGTGTAGATTCCAAGGGATTTGAACGGTATCAGCGCGTCCAACTCTGTTGTATAACCATTGGATAGGTTTTTTAATTGATTTTTCGTTTAATCTCTTCAATAAACGTGAATCGAAATCACACTCTTCAAAAGTCATCGAATGCATAATGTAGTAAAATCATCTAATCCAGAATTAAGTCAATAATACTATATTTTCTTTCATTGGTAAATTACAATATGCTTTTACATTTTTAATAGATTAAATAGGCATATTTTGATTTAGCATAAAGATATATTTGGAATTTCCTTCGACGGAATTCGAACAGCGTCTTTTGATTAAGTTTTACTATCCGTGTCTAATTTCCTGTTTAAAAATTTCAAAGTTTTAGGCTGGTATATGTCACCTATCTCACTTGATGATCAGTCTTATGTGGTACCGAACCAGACTTAGAATAGCTCGTGGCTCTCTCAAAGTCAGCTGCCGGAACACATTGTTAGATGCTTCGTGACAGATTTTCAATTTTGACTGGTAGCTACCCAGGCAGGCACCTGAAAGTGCCCTTCCTCAGTGAGGAGTCGCTCCAGCGGCTGCATGAATGGCAGCCAACGCTTATTACCCCCGAGCTATTATTGAAGTATCGAAACCGCACGAAGACGTAATACTTCTCATGAACCAAATAATTACTAGGCATACATTGTGACAAAGTGTGGTTTAAAGTGTTAAAGCTCTATGTGAAGGCGGTGCAAATATCAAAGGAAATGTGTTTGGAATACAGTTGACAAAGATGAATGACATTTAGAAAACCATAATATATACCATACATTTATTTTTTTAACCATATATATTTTGGATATGCGTGACAAAATAATTTTACGAAGAGATCTTCAATGTTTAGTCTATAATACTATTGGTGCTTTGATAATTTATCTCGTTTTTTCCAAAGTACGTAATACATATAGGTACCATATTTGAAAAAGTTATTTCACGGATAAAGAGTTAGCAATACATATAGCGCAGTTAATGAGAGAACTGGTTACGAATTAATGTGAACTTTAAATTTAAATTTTCAGCAACGAGCATCCACATCTTAGTCCATGAAACAAGACTTAAACTCAATGAAAAGTATCAAAAGGAAAGGTATTACCATGTGCTAAACTGTTAACTTACAATATACAAGACCTATGTTAAAAGCTTCGCGAGGCGAGCGTGCGAACTATTCAAGTATTTAACAAGTACTTTAGAATTCATCAAATTCCTGCGAAAGGCGAATAAAATACTAAATAGGTTCTCGCATGCTATTAGCCTTCCAGCTAGAGCTGAACTTGTCTAGTTCAGAGTACATTCTAAAAGGTTTTGCGGTGTTTTGCATCTAGGAAATCATGCATTGAATTTGAATCTATTGTGAAATAACATTTTATGTCAGAACGAGACGATCACGTGTTCTTGCTATCCTCGGTCCACACATTCGCTCGCCCGTTGCTTGTACCGAAAATAAAATTAGCGGAACGTAAAATATTTGGAACGCAAAATTCTAGGACACCATGTGTATGCACTGAATATTCTTTGGTGACGCCGTCATGGAGATCCCTAAGAAAAGCGCAATCACGAATGATAGTAACCACTGCAATGGTTTCTTTGGGGCCGAGACACCCAAAGATGCTGCTGCACGAAAGGTTTCTCGAAAAATCGTAGAACTTTGCGAGCAGAAGTTCAGATACTGACGTAACCCACGCCAATAGAAAACCGTTCTGTTGCTTTGCCAAGTAGATAGCAATTACTTGCAAAAATTTAACTAATCTTTTCGCGTACGTTAATGCAGTGCAAATGAAATTCTAAAAAAATCAGTGATGTTCCTAGCCACGACGGCCGCACTTAGGGTTAGTTTCATTGGTTACTTTCATTAGTAGACATAATATAGGCAATTACTGAACGCTACAAAGAGGTTTCACGCTTTACTCATGAAGACATTTACATAGACTTGCGCTGTTTTGTAATCTTCCCCTACACAAACAAGGTTATCTTTCTTTAGATTGATTATATTAGACGCAGAATAGTTTAGTGTCAGCATTTGAAATCGTACAAAAAATTATTAATTGACAGAGTCACAGATATTTTCAACATACTCGAAGTCTGTCAAGAGAAAAAAGCTAACATGAATTCAGCATTTGCCCGCTACTCATTAACACAAATATATCAGTCACACCGGCAAAACAAGAACCTGTCAAATTATGCAAATAAAATCGTTGTGGAATCAATGTCCGATAAGCTCTGGCAATGAAACTGAACTCTACTTTAGACACGTTACAAAAGTAGTCAAACTGATCGTATTTTACGCTCTACTCAGGTTTGAACTCTTAACAGTATGTTGAATTTAAAAAGTGTTTTGATAACTAATCGTTGTTGTTACTTTTCCCTTTTATGAAACTAAACCATTTGAGAGTTATAAACTTCTACCACTATCAGTTATTTGATTACACACACAGTTATCACATAAAGTAATGTCTTTGCTTACAATATGTACGTCCTTTCTTCTTCTCTTAAATACAAATGTAAAACAAGGAAGGGGCAAATCCAACTAAAATACAGGTTAGTACAGGGTTGGCAGCTTAAAAGGCGAACAGGAGTTAGTTTATTAACCAGTTTAATTTATGACCTAATTGTGTACATGGATATGAAAATAGTGCTCGCTTTCGCAACAGGTAGAAATGGAGAGATCACGAGGCGATCAGCGACCCTGGAAATGGAAGCCGACCGGATGCGATACGTCACGTAGATAATTCAAAACTAGATTTCTTTAAGGATCCGTCACAATGGCCACGAAACTCTCCTGCTAAGAAAGCGCGAATCAGACGAGATGATGATTTTAATTTTATATCCGTTTGCCATATTTGGATAACCCTACAACATCCCAAACAAAAATGTATATACATGCCTAACAAATTAAAATTGGAACGTTTAAAACACAATCAGACTTTTTACAATAACTTTTTGTTTAACGAATAAACCAGTGTGACGAAAATAACGGCAAGTATAAAGAATGCCGCCGAGTTACCGATTCTCAACGCTTCTTAATTGATGATCACGCTTGCAAAGGAAGCCTCAATGGTTTTATTCACGTCATTCATCAAGCCAATCAGCTTAATGAAGCGATTAAGCAAACACTCGGTTCAGAGAACCGCATACAATAATTAAAACTCACACGTCTCTTTCACTCGCTTTATAAATTGATAATGGCAGACGAGGACGCAAATATATCAATTGAAATTTGTCATTTGCTTTCTATGAATTGAGTGACATTACCGCAAGACGGCGACGAGCCAAGTTGTATTTCCTGGAACGTCCAACTAGGTTAAGAATATGGTTAAGAAAGTCAGAACGTGAAAAGGAAAGCTTAGAAAGGTACTTGTGTAAATCCACATAAGGACACAACGGAGTTTCTATGCTTTTTATTTCATATCGGTTATAAATAACCGTTATGTTAAAGATGATTGGAAGGCGACCGGTCTAGAGTGCGTTCTATGACTGGGTGAAAATTTCGCCGAATGTTGAGTAGAGCAAGGAAACGGTGTTTAACTGTCAAAATTTAGGTCGAAGTGTCTGCATATTATTATATATTTAAAAAAAAAAAGCAATTTAGTAAATTTAAAAGGCTCTATAGCTACTACGACTACGACGAAACATGTCTGAATAAACGTAACGTGAACGAACGTAAAATTGTTCACTTTGTGTTGTAAAACATCAATCTTGGCTGTACATAATTGCGATATTGATTTATTAACTTCATTAGGCTTACAGGTGTTCCAGGAACGCACTCCTTCATCGTGATTGAAGTGCAAGCCAATCTGCTCAAGGTCGATGTGTTTCTGATTATGCAACGACGGGAACCAGTTTTGTAATAGCATGACTTGGCTCTTCTCGGCACTGGAAAAAACTGCGGCTCAAGCGCCACTACTCAATAGAGTTTTGAACTCTACGCGTCTCTACCGTGTCAATTTGCTCATCGGTGTGTATTATTCAGACTTCATTTTTTTAGTTTTATTTATTACGTCTTCTTTCATTACCAATATCTGGATTGTTTTTGTCGATTATTTATTTTATCGGAACGTATTGTGTTTGTTGCGTTTCTATTATTGTCCCGTTTCTATATTATGCGACATTGTTATGATTCACGGAGAATATAAAAAGAAAGATTAACTATAATAACTATTATATAATATATATTTAAGTGTTTTAATTATAAATCATCAAAATTTTGGCTTATTTTAATTCTAATTATATTATGAGAATGCTGATTGATAGGACGCCAGGTCCAAAAAAGGGTAAAGTTATGTGTACAAGAAGGGCAAAGAATTTTAATTCCAAAATGCAATATAATATAGCAGATTATAAGTATGCATTTCTATCTCTCCATACATATAGATTTAGAGAGAACCGTGTATTCCTACCAGAGAATATATAGTGATTTATATATATGTAGCGAGAGAACAAACGAATCTTAAAGCGTATAATAATAAAAATATATTAAAATAAACCAGAAATTAAACCATTTTGCTGACGTAGTTGGCATTACGCTAACATTATGTGGAAGGCAGTAGTGTGCCAAACGTTGTAAAGTACACAATAGTTATACGTAATGGCTACTAATTCAATTATGCTAGTGAAGTTATGGGTGAATAAGAATCACACATTACATTGTCTCAGCGTGATGAGCCCAGTGCAGTAGGTAGCACACAAAACATTAGCTCCACGCTATGGGTGGTTCTACAACTGTCAATGCATACACACGGGTAATGCAGAAGCTTACCATAAGGCACAAGACGCTTCCGTCCACTTGGCTCTCCTAACATGTATCCTCCAGGGTATCCATTTGGATTTTTTGTCCACACAGATCCCACTAGTTAGTATCGACACTTGACAGCATGAAAAGTAGACTAAGATATTGTTGGCAACATTGCTGATTTTTCAAAGGAAGTTACTAGTGCTGCCGTTGGTGGACGAGTTGCGAACTAAAAGCGCCACCTGGCGGCCTACGCGGACAACTCGAGAAGGCGTTTTGGAGGGGATAAAGTAACGGCTTTATAAACGAATGCAACGAGCGGAGCGACACCTTTTTGTATCGATATCTTGAGACGGCACCATCCTTGAATTTGTAATTACCATTAGTTATCGAATATATTTACTAGTATCAAACGTTCAGTGTTCTTATTGTTAATATCAGAAGTGACAAAGAACCTTCGTACAATGGGTAAACGCAAGTACAGGAAAAGGAAGCGAGCGCGTACAAGCTCGTCCTCTAGCTCTAGCAGCTCCAGCAGTACCAGGACACCATCACCTCCAGCTAAACGGACGAATAAGGTATCGAAAGGAACTAAAAGTGGTACTGTGAGTACATCAAACCAATTCACTTTGAACAGTATTATTCCTGAGTTCGACCCTCTAAAAGACGACGTTAATGCTTGGCTTAGTATCATACATTCTTATTCTCAAACTTTTGCATGGTCTGACGAAATGATACGCTATCAAGCCCTTAATAAATTGAAAGGGTCTGCTAAAGTGTGGTACGACTCACTTTTACGTACAGACAATAAATGGCCTGCGTGGAAATGGTTAGAATGGAAGCAGAAATTGTCGGGTAGTTTTCAAATACAGAGGAATATGTTTGAGTTGTTGAAAGAGGTAATCGATAAAAAACCGAATGAAAATCAGTCGCTTTATGAATTTTACTTTGAGCAAAAATGTAAAATCGATCGTTTGTCGTTAAATTTTACGGAACAAGACGTTATCTCGATCATTATAGGAAATATAGGCGACAGCAGTATCGCAGCTTCTATAGAGGCCAGTAATTTTACTTCATGCGACAGTTTAGCTAGTTTTCTTCATGGTCGCACCTACAAGCTAAAGAGTACAAAACAAACAAATTCAACCATGACACGTGTCAATCCGCTTAGATTAGGAAATTCCAATCAACCGCTAGTTTCCCAGATGAATCCCTCAATTGTGCCAGTAGACACGTCTGCCAATATGTTAAACCCACTTAATGTGTCTAGTAATAGCCAGGAAGGTCAAACTCAGGGTCGAAGGATAATTAAGTGTTATCTTTGTGGCGGAAATCATAGGAAAGTTCAATGTGACTCAAATAAATGCAACTACTGTGGTAAAAGAGGTCATTTAGAATCCATGTGTTATTTTAAAAAGAATGCAACTAAAACAGAAAAGGAAGAAACAAAGTTTGTGTCTACCTCCGATCCGAGAAGTAAATTTGTAAAAAGAATATTCGTTAATGAATTTGAAAATGATGCATTTATTGATACCGGTAGTAGCTGCTCGCTTATATCGGAAGCACTTGTAAAGAAGCATTCTTTGCATTTTACTCTTTTATCCACACCGGTTTTGTTACATGGTTTTTCCAAACAGAATTCGAAATATGTAACACAAAAGATAACAGTTAATTTGAAAATTGACTCTGTGGAACTGCCTGATGTAGACGTTTACGTCATAGATGACCTGGTTGACTGTGACATATTAATTGGCAGAAATGTTACTGAACGCAACGATATAATGTACTCGCGCATTGGTGACCAGCTTAGGTTTGATTACGTTAATAAATTAAATGAATTTTGCAACAACGTGAAAGAATTACAATTGGACGCTGATACACATCAAAATGAACTAATCATTTTATTCCAAAAGTATAGAAACTGTGTTGCTACGAGTACTAAAGAATTAGGTAGGGTTAAAAATCACGAAATGAAAATAAATCTTACAAGTCCGGTGCCTATTCAATGCAGACCGTTTAGATCTTCGCATGCTGATAGAATAATTATACGTGACATGGTCAGTGAATTGCTGGAAAATGGCATAATACGTGAAAGCTCTTCACCTTACGCAAGTCCAGCCCTACTTGTCAACAAAAAGAACGGGGAAAAAAGGCTCTGTATTGATTACCGAGCTTTAAATAAAATAACCGTCAAGGACAAATATCCTATGCCACGTATCGAGGACCTAGTCGATAGGCTTCAAGGTTATAAGTGTTTTACTAGCTTAGACCTCAAAAGTGGTTATTACCAAACAATGAGTCATCCCGAATCAATACCATTAGCGGCTTTTATAACAGAGGACGGTCATTACGAGTTTCTACGTTTACCGTTTGGTTTGTCCAACGCCCCTTCCAGTTTTCAACAAATGATGAATAAAGTGCTTGGAAATTTAAGATTTGACAATGTAATCCTGTATCTTGATGATATATATTTGGTTACAGAAACTGTTGAAGAAAATTTAATATTACTAGAGACCGTATTAAATATTTTTCGTGATAATGGGTTAACACTCAACTTAAAGAAGTGTCATTTCTTCAAAGCGGAGATTGAGTTTTTGGGATATAGAATAAAGCCAAATTGTGTATTGCCAAATGAATCAAAAGTAGAAGCCGTTAAAAGCTTCCCAGTGCCTAAAACTGTACACCAACTTCGACAGTTTTTGGGTCTTATTAGCTATTTTCGGAAATTTATTAAAAACTGTGCAATTTTATCGGCACCATTGACGAAACTGTTGAGGAAGGATACCGTGTGGGTATGGGAAGCGACACATGATAAAGCGTTTTCAGTTCTAAAGGGTAAACTCACCTCTGAAAGCGTTTTGTCTATTTACGACCCAAACAAAGAAAGTGTTCTATATACAGACGCTAGTAGAGACGGTATTGCTGGTATTCTTATGCAAGTCACTAACGAAGGTGAAAAACCTGTACACTATTATAGCAGACAAACTACTGAAGACGAGAAAAAGTACCACTCGTTTGAATTAGAGTTACTCGCAATTATCTGCTCCCTTCAAAGGTTTCGTCTGTACTTGCTAGGGTCGCCCTTCAAAATAGTGACTGATTGTAACGCCGTCAGGTACGCTTTGACAAAGAAAGAGATTATTCCCCGGATAGCACGGTGGGTGCTATCGACTCAAGAGTTTTCATATGAGATTGCGCATAGAGAAGGGACCCGTATGCAACACGTGGATGCTCTGAGTCGAAACCCCGTGCCATCCGGAGAAAAGTCTGAATCTGAGTTGATAATGTCTATAACAGAAGCTGACTGGTTGCTCTCCGTGCAAATACAAGATCCGGAGTTGCAACGAATTAGAGAAATTTTAGAGTCAGGGGAGGCCGACAGTTCTAATAAAAACGTGTTTGATAACTATCAGCTCCTAGGTGGCAAGGTATACAAGAGTACTCCAAGTGGTAGGCGTTGGGTTGTACCAAAAAAATGCATTTGGCAAATTATTAAATGCAACCACGATGACCTGGGGCACTTCTCTGTTGACAAAACGATCGAGAGAATAGCTCATTTGTACTGGTTCCCTCGTATGAGAAATATTGTGAAAAAGTACATAAAAAACTGCCTCAATTGTATATATTTCAAAAATAAGGGTGGGCCTAAGGAAGGAGAGTTGTTCTCGTTGCCTAAATACGCACAACCTTTCCATACTCTTCACATAGACCATTTGGGCCCATTTATAAAAACTCAAAATAAAAACAAATATTTGTTGGTCTTTGTAGACGCGTTTACGAAATTCGTTTTTATTTCGGCTGTCCGGACAACTAAATGCTCTGAAGTAATTAAAGAATTAGAATGCGTATCAAAAACATTCGGCAACCCAAGGCGTATCATATGTGATGCAGGTTCATGCTTTAAGTCATTAGAATTTACGCAATATTGTACTACTAAAAACATTCGTTTACACATAGTAGCAACGGGCATGCCCCGCTCAAACGGCCAAGTAGAACGCTTTAATAAAACTATTTTAGAAGCATTAAAGACTACCGGCGCTAACACAACTGACGATAGGTGGGACCAATGTATAAAATTTTTACAGCAATGGATAAATAGTACCATACATAAAACTACTCAGGCCGTTCCTTGTGAGGTTTTTCTGGGGTATAGGATTCGTACAGACAGTGACAATTTGGCCCCAGGGTTTGATAATGAAGAGTTCGTTGACGTAACAAAGTTGCGAGAAAAAGTAGACATGAATATTAAGGCCAATGCAATAACACAAAAGGAGAGGTTTGATAAATTTCGAACCAGGGCACGAACGTACGCTGAAGGGGACTTAATTTTGGTTAAAATACAAAGTCAAAGTAACGACGGCCAGAGTAGAAAACTGCTACCTACCTTTAAAGGACCTTTTAGAGTTAAAAAAGTTCTCGGAAACGACAGATATGAAATCAAAGACATAAAAGGAAGCCAAAGAAGCACTAAAGCATATACGGGTATAAGTTCTGCTGAGAACATGAAGCCATGGATAAGGATTGATGACTGGGATTGTAACTAACTACATAATCTACACATAAATTTACGTGTTGGCAATAAAAATTGGTGAGGTATGAAAGTTTCAAATATTATTGCTATTTTTGCACTGCTAAATTGGATATTTTATTTTGTAGAAATGTTTTAAAGAGATTATGTGCATGAGATACCCTGAATTTATTGTAGCCAAATAAAGGTTGAGTTCATGAGATTTTGGAACAAACTTGGTACATTTAAGTGTGGCGAAACGCCCTTTAAATGAAAGTGGTTCCAAAGAAAAAGCCGAATGTGTTGTGTTTAAGTGTGGCGAAATGCCCTTTAGACCCAACTAGTTTCAACGTGTAGGACTAACCTGGACACTTATGTGCGGTAAACTCCCTATAAGCGCGGGTTAGTCTAGATCAAAATGAAAGTGAACTCAATTATATCTGGCTGCAATAATCCCTTAATGTTCTTTTTATTATTTGACATTACATGACTAACAATTCATTTTTCTATTTTTAGATAATTAATTAGAATTTGTGAGGTGCCAGGGACCGGCACCGCGCAGAATGGCCGTGTTGGCAACATTGCTGATTTTTCAAAGGAAGTTACTAGTGCTGCCGTTGGTGGACGAGTTGCGAACTAAAAGCGCCACCTGGCGGCCTACGCGGACAACTCGAGAAGGCGTTTTGGAGGGGATAAAGTAACGGCTTTATAAACGAATGCAACGAGCGGAGCGACACCTTTTTGTATCGATATCTTGAGACGGCACCATCCTTGAATTTGTAATTACCATTAGTTATCGAATATATTTACTAGTATCAAACGTTCAGTGTTCTTATTGTTAATAATATATATAATAAGCTGTATTGTATGTAATCATATTAGCTCATATACGTATGAACGTTTTCCTTAACTCTACTAGTAATGAATGATAACTCAAGTGTAGTGAGTGTTGGCCGCTTATCAGAAGGTGGCGGGTTCTAATCTAATTGGGATTGAGTTTTCGGTAAACGTAAATGAGAGAAATAATCATCAGTGCGATATTATGTGATATGATTTGATACTGGCTTTTGATTATGTGGAACTTTATATATTGCTACAAAAGCTGACAGCATATGGCATCAGAGGTAACAATATATAACTAATTAAATCATACATCCCCAGCAGAAAACACTATACAGAAATTATTAAGATAAATATAATTACAATGGGAAAACATTACCAGCCTTACGGGCACTCACGCAAGGCAGCGTGCTAGGTCCTCTATTATTTATACTCTACATTAATGACTTACGGCAACTCACAAAAAATATACCTGACAACTATCCCGTTGATAATTTGAATGTTTCTAATGTTTGTGACCATAATAGTTTAATAACTTATATATTAATAAATTAGCACGACTGGAAAGCTCATATAGATAAATTATCAAAATACGAGTAAATTAACTCTTCTACAAATATACTATCTAAATTGTCCTATGTAATAGAAATAGATGCTATAATAACGTTATGTAATAATAATTATTATAGGCATACTAAGGCTTAGTTGCATCGGTTCTGCCCTATGGATTTATATTTTGAAGAAATTCTACTGGCAGGATGCATCATTAGGGCAATATTCCATCTACAGGAGACATACACTTGTAAATCTTACTTTTTAATGATAAGTTATTGACATTACCATCTCTGCACATTTTCGAAAATGCAACATTTGTCAAAACCAATTCTAATCTATTCTGTCGCACTCTCTATTCTCTCTATTATCTCAACACTCGACATAAACAACAATAAAATGATAAACTACAAATACCTTTCATTCTCGCAAAATTTCAATGTTCCTACTAGTACGGCGAGCACTATTCTGGCGAACATAAAAACACAAATGGCCATATATTTTTATTAAACTAATATACACCTTGATATTCTTACAGCTCCGAGGGACCTAAAGTATTTATTTAATCATATATTTAAACTTAATATCTCTTTGCGTTCCTGAAAAAAATGAGTCTTGTCCAATATCATTGGTTTTGATAATCAGATAGACTGACAACGAAGTGGTCCTGCAAGGGTTCCATTTTCCTTTTGAAGCACGGGACCCTAAAAACGCTCAATAAAGTAGTTTCTTTATCATTCAGCACCGTTGTTTGTATCGCAGTGGATCGTCAGTCGTCACCTACATATACTCCTAATAGTATATTGCTTTCTACACAAGGTAATGGTAGGTTTAGAATAACTCTAGGTATTATGTTCAAGCTATAAAATACAAATTTAAATTACACTGTTGCCATAAAACCAAACTACTCGTTATTTCTATGAATCCTTTTCATCCACTAAGGAATTCTAGAGGTATCTATAAAAAGAGCCGCCTATGTTGCTTGCGCCTGTCTTATGCTATTGCACAGTTATGTCCTTACAACCCGGTGATTTATGGCCGTTTGAACTAATCGCACAGACAAAAAGTCGTAACTCACAGTCTGAGAGACAAATCAAGTTGGAGTTGCAACTTTTGTAGTTAAATATTAAGCGTACGACATTCCTAAATAATTTGCTTTTTACATTATATTTTACAGTACATAATGTGTCTACTGTTGAAAAACGAAACTAGAAAGATACCGGTAATAAATGACATTCATACTGTCTCAGATTATAAAACCTTTTGTTTTATAATCTGAGCATACTGTATGTATGTACATGACAAGGAAATGATAAATACGTGAGTACCGAACCGATAGGTTTAGCCTCCTGGTTAAAAGTGTTTTCATATTTTCTTCATAGGTAATTTGTTATAGCAAAATAGAGTGGTAGAACGGGTCGTTATGGCATTCTGATTGTATGAAATTTCGTTTTTGTGAGTTGTGAAAATGTACGACACATTTTGAATGGGCTTGTACAGTTGCTCGAAAGGACGTGGAGCGAATATAGGTAATTTATTCCTGTGGCTTCTCATCCCATAGACCAGCGAGCGAAGCCGCTGGAGAATCAGCTAGTTTATTATAAACACGTATTTTTTGTCTTTTCTTCATACACAATGTTTACTTTGTTGGTTCCTACAGTGGTAAAAATCATCGGCTAGTTAAAAGCTAGAGTTTGTAGCGAAATTAAGACACTAAGTATTTTTCGCATTAGGACCAAGTTTTCCAATACTAGCCCTCGTTGGTCCCAATAATTGGTTCCAACAATATTCAGAACTCCTACAAAGTAAGTAGTTCCTTTCCTAGTACCGTCCTCATTACTGTAAGCTATTGAAGTTAACGGTTTAACTGCACGTCGTCGTCCATACATCATGGTTTACACTATTACTAGTAAGTACATATTATTAAATCTATGTATTGTGTCGTGTGTAAGTCTGAGCTTTCCTAAGAAATGGTAATGTAGAACGTTATTTGTATAAATGCTATACGACAAATATTTTTTTCTTAGGGAACGGTGTGCACTTTTAATATAAAGATTCAAAAGGCAGACTTTACGATAAGAAAATTCAAAACATTCGAATGAAAAAAGCATATTAATTACTCAGACATTATTTACAAGACCAATATGCTGAAAAAGAGTTCTCCACTTCTACCAAATTTTATAGTGATCTACGAATAGATTTTTTTAGCAAGGAATGGAACCGACTTCACAACAAAAAGTGTGAAATAACTTGTTGAAGTCGGTGCCACGACAGTTCAAAAGTACCAATTATCACAATATTGTGCGCATGGTACCGACTTCGACAAGTTATTTCACACATTTTGCTATTAAAGTCGGTTCTATTTTTTGGTTAGTAAAATTATTTTTTTAGTGAACCTTACTACTTAGGGATCTATTATCATTTATCGTCAATTACGATATCATCAAGATAGGCGAAACACTTTTCAGATTTTGGATTGTAACTCAAAAACTACTTGATCGAATTGATGAAATTTAAATAGGAGTCGGAAGTATTGACAAGTGATAGTGCCACACTATAACCCCACAGCCGAATGAGCCGGCACGACCGGGGCAGTACCACACTACCACATAACACCCAGGTGAAGTAACATAGCTTGCTATTGCATTTCGTCGGTTTGTGGGAGGTTCTGGAGGCCAGCTTACCTCCTTTCCAGTTCTCCCTCTCTTTCCCGCTCCCTTAATATTAGAATCTAATAATTGACTTTGATAAGTACACCTTTGTTGCCTTCATAATCGATTTAGAATTTTAGTATGGCACACAATATTAATCTTACGGCACAAGTTAATAATAGGTAAATAGTTAGATACTATACAGGTTCCCTTGCATAGATAACAAATCACCGCTTATCGGCCATAATTGAACGACGTCTACAAACATGGCCAGCTTGACCCGCAGCACCGTTAGCCGGTGGATGTCAACACAAACCTCCGAGTGCACTTGACACTGCTTTACTAGAGGTTAGCTATTTCAAATTTAGCGCTCAATTGAACTGTATTTGCTCTGTGAATCGCAAACGTGATCGTTTTACGTGATTCTATTTGCGGTCTTTTGACGTTTGTTGCGTTGATTTATTCCGGGTTTTGTGTGTTTGCCTGTCGATCTTTGCCTCCTTTTGAGGCGACTTTGATAGATGTAGTCGTCTTCTTGTGATAGTCGTTCTTAGGAGGAAATATTAAGGACCACAGATTAGTAACGTACTTGATGTGTTCTCTATTCAAATGTATTCCTCTATTCCCTCTCTCTCGCACTCGCATTAGTCAGGATTCGTGAATCTGGACGCTAGTGCTATTTTATTTATTAGACATACACACATCAAAAAAGTTTAGGATCACTTTGAAAAATCGAAATCTTTTGGTTGTTATGGTAGATTATATTATGATCTATTCGTCTTTTTAGTTGCTTTTCATAGAATTCGGTATGCTAAAAAAAATTAACCTATGCCAATTCCGAAACCATTTCGAGATTTTATGTTACAAACCCTTATTTTTCTACTCTGACCTTTTAAAACGATAAGATGCCATTTATTTTAACAAAAAACGATGAAATAATTCGACTTTCATTGACCTCTAAATGACGTCACTTTTTTGCACTTTTGTTTTGATTGAATAGAGACTTACGAATTAGTAGGTGTCACTGTCAAGTGTTCTAGTTTCTTTTTTTTTACTCGCGTGCTTTTCTTGGCTCCTCAACGCAACTACATATTTGTGCAAAAAAGTGACGTCATAGGATTCAAATTTTCAAAAAAATATTATAAAATAACTACTGAATATAAAACAAAAATATTGAAACTAGTTTCTTATAATGACCTAATCTACGAAATAAAAATATAAAAAAAATACCAAAAAAAAACTTTACATACCGAATTGTCAGACTATTCCGAGTAAACACTGGGCACCAATTTATACTGGTCGATGATAATGCGCCCGCCCATCGAGCTCAACGAGTCAATGCTGCTCTCCGAGAATACGACATCTCAAGGTTAGCCTGGCCTGCCGGCTAGGCTGACTCACTGACCCAACAGAGCACGCGTGGAATGCTCTTAAGCGAGCTGTTTGGAACCGTCAGCCACGTCCCCAGACAGTGCCAGAGCTCAGGGAAGCCGCTATTCAAGAATGGGACAGGTTACCTCAAGAAATGCTGGATAACTTGATTCTCAGCATGCCCAGGAGGATCACCGCATGTGTTCGAGCCAGGGGAGGAGTTATATTATATAGATAATGCTTTTAATAATAAATTGTTAGTTAAGTTTAATTAAAAAAATATATAAGCTTATGCTAGTGATTACAACCTTTTTTATGTGTATAGGTAGGATATTGACCTTATATATAACTTTCAGCTTCTTTGATATACTTATACGCAGCTGATTGTAGATATAAAGTAGTTGTGTTCCCGATTGTTTTATGCCTCCTATTATACCTACATAAGTTTAAACTTGAGCCTGGTATTCAAAGGTAGGGTCAGGCTTAGGAAGAACAAGGTTAACAGGAATATATTATGATGAAATAATATCATTTTGTTACTATATAATGAAGAGACGGTCAAATCATACCTACACATGCATGGTGAACTCCACGCCTTTCCATGGGAATTCCAGTGGCATTTAGAGCTCCAAGCTGAAGTTTGGCATGGCGCTGGTATTGCGCTCCTCATTCTGAGACATTGGTTTTTGAGCCCCGTTCATTATCTAATTTCCCTTGCTGAAGTGGCCTTAAACTTGAATACAAACATATTTAGTACTAGCTGACCCGCCAGCGGTTTCGCTCGCATGGCGTCGCAGGATACGATTAATTACAGTTTTTTAACTGTCCCAATCTTTAATTTACCGGGATCAAAAGTATCCAATATGTTGACCAGGGATATAAGCTACCACCATACAACATTTCATTTAAATCGGTCTAGTCGTTTCGGAGATTAGTCCGTACAAACAGACTAAGAAAAAAAATATTAGAAAAACATTTTATATAATTCGATTCCACTCGTTACATCCCCCTACTCAGTTTTTAGCATTTTTTTTCATTGTACAGGAATGTTACTATATGTAGTGATAAGGTACATAAGATACCTACCTCATTGTATTGAGTTATGGTAATCTATCTTCTATATTATATAAAAATGAACCCCTATTTCACCTGGTCACGTTATAACTTGAAAACGGATGGAACAATCTTGCTAATTCTTTTTTTGTTCCGTTAATTACGGTCAGGAGAAGGTTCTTATGAAAAAAAATCAAGAAAAGATGGGAGGTCATGGCAAGGCCGAAGGCCGAGCCTACAACGCGAACGAAGTCGCGGGCAGCCGCGGTTTTAACATAAATGACATTAATTACTATAATACGTAAGTAGTATACCTCGACGGAGGTTTTATTGATAAACGGTAAAACTGTGTTATTTTGACTTGATTGCAAATAGCGATCAGTCAAATTTACTAACTATAAAAGATTGTTTGATTTAATAAGAATTTAAATACTAATATAATTAGACACATATATATATGTTTCTTAATGTGCATTCCGACTTTAATCACCATTAACTGATTCGTAAATATAATTCATAAATACCATTTTTACTTTTAAGATCGATTAACTCCAAACCAATTTATGATAATTGACATATTATTATAATTATAAAAATACTTTTGGCCGGTTTTGCGAGGGCGATGGGGTGATCGAACTTTATTTAGAAATGTTATTTTATAACATATACAAATTTAACGTTATTCTGAAAGCCGTTATTATGAAATTGATAAGTTGGGTATAATAAAATTTAAAATTACAACAGTCTTAGGAACTTTAGATTGTAGGTCAAATTGTCTACCTATAGGTCCAGTAGGGTAGGGTCCATGTCGTGACTTAGGATTACCTCCCACGCTACCTCGCTCTATTGTGTTGCCATAGATTTAGTAGTAGATAGGTTGACTTGGAAATTGGTAATAATTTAAGGTATGGGAGACAATATTCATTTGTCTTTGTGTCATGGTAGCATTTAAAATGAAATATAAATAATAATGATGATATAAACCTCATTGATAAATAACCTAAAACTACTAAGCCTAGAATACAATTATTACACAATAAGGCTATGAAGCACGCAGAACAGATGGTCGATGGGTTGGGGAGGTTCTGGAGTAGAGACCACGGACCGGCAAAGCGCAGCGTAGGTCATCCGCCGACAAGGTGGACAGACGACCTGATGAAGGACGAAGTTATATGCAGGCCGCTTCCAACCGGTCCTTTAAGACATTTGTGGGGGAGACTTATGTTCAGCAGTGTACGTCCTACGGCTGAGATGATGATGATGATGGCTATGCAAAGTCTTCCGGTTTAGTTTTATTAATGTGAATAGTTTTAACCTATCAGACAAAAAATAAATCATTAAAATAGGATGGGGAAATTAATTGTGCGTGGTATAAACAGAAATTCTAATGATACACATAAAGAAAATAATCTGTATGCCATAATTGAAGACCTCTCCCTTTATAGCAGTTTGTTAAAAGCGGTTCGGTAAAAATACTTTTCAAGCTGCATATTCTAAATTACTCTCGAATCAGCCGGATATGCAATCATCTCTAATTAAGATACTATTTGGGCAGATAGGTAGCCAAGTGTAAGTTCTAAATATTATATCAGCTTCGGCAGACACGAACGCGGGCGTCTGCAACTTCTGAAACAACTTGCTATTGAAACTCAAACGTTATAGTTTTGATTGAGCTAAATAAACTGCAAGGATTTCCTCGTATTTAATTGTTTAGATTGAATCTTATACACGACGTTTTAATTAAAGAATTTGAAATTCGCAAGAAGTTAATTTTAACAGACACTTATGGCTGTATTCCAAAACTAGCTGCGCCCCGCGGTTTCAACTGAGTGGTGATGGATGATGATGATGATGACGATGACGAAAAGTATCATATATGCTTCTCCGGGATGTAATCTATAAGCTTGCCAAATTTGATTACGATTTGTTCAGCCGTTTAGACATGATAAGTGATAAGGTAACAAACAGAGAGAGAGACAGAGTTTTTATTAAAATAAAAGTTGACTAAATTGTTCCTTATAACATCAGATATTTGCCACTGAAAGTCTCGTTAAAATCGGTTCAGCCGTTTTAGACATTAGTTGAATCAAAAAGACAGACAGACAAAGAATTTTAACAAGTACAAATTCGGTTCAGTAGTTTTTGAGTTACACTCCAATAACTCAATAGAATGGAAGTCGGTATTAAATTTTTCAAATTGTACTTGTTTTTATTTTCCACTCGAGTCGATACTGAGCGTCTTTCTTGAATACGGGCCTGTGTACTTAAACACTTAGTACGTAATAAACACGACTATGAATGAGCTTGAAATCCCTTATTTTTTAGGGTTCCGTACCCAAAGGGTAAAATGGGACCCTATTACTAAGACTCCGCTGTCCGTCCGTCTCCCTGGCTCCCAGTCTGTCCGTCTTATGAACAATGATAGTTGACAGTTGAAATTTTCACAGATGTATTTCTGTTGCCGCTACGAGTATAACAACAAATAGAAAAAAAAACAAAATAAAATAATATTTAAGGGGTTCCCATACAACAAAAGTGATAATTTTGCTCGTTTTTGCTCGATAACGGCAACACGTACATGCTTGAAATATTCACAGAATTTTGATTTATATTATTCACTTTAATATGAAATAAAAATAAAATTATTATTTAAGGGCGGCTCGCATACAACAAACGTGTTTTTTTTTCTCCGTCATAATAACGTTAACAGGTAGTAACCTGAAATATTTATTATAGAATATGTTACAGAACCTTTCGTGCGCGAGTCTGACTCGCTCTTGGTCGGTTTTTATTAACATGTATACCTGATATCACGACCGCCAAAGCAGCTTCTAACTGATTCAATTATTATCAGTCTAATTGGCCGTCACAATCTCCCCATGAATGCATCAATTAAGATGCTACTCGATACTTCGTTAGATATCGGATAAAATATATCTTTAGAAGAAACAATAGTGTTGACTGGGAGCCACCGGACTGTCTGAGTAAGATCTTGTTTGAAACCACAGGGAACCAAGTTTATAGAATTGATTGTGCATTGATGACTTATTGATGCGCTCGTAGTTTAGGGGAAGCGCTAGTAGTCGAATTTGTCTAATTGATTTATATGAATCAACTATATCAAAATAAGATAGTCGACTGCTAATGATAGTTTGAGCTGTACATATTCTTCAAAAACAACAATGAACATACCTATAAACGACGAAAATAACATAACGATGCCCGCTTCACTCGTGTAATAGTTAAAAAAAATCTGCACTAAACCAGCTATATTAAATATATTCTTGCAGATTATTAATGAAGTCCCTGGATGTTTGAGTGTTGCTCATAAGTAAACAATTGATTTTCTTGGTCTAACCTCAAACGCATCTATCAAATGCAACAACGCCATCTACCGTCAAGTAGCTTTAGTGTTGAACAGTTTTTCATTACCTGTAAAAACGGATAAAACGACGTTTTCTAAAAATCGAACCTAGCTAGATCGATTTATCGCCCCCGAAACCACCTGCATACTAAATAACATAAAAATCGGCAGAGCCGTTTCCAAGATTCAGACTAGACATATGAAAAATTTGCTCGTTTAGGTATAAGACAAGATTTTTATTGCGTTACTAGCTGATCTGTCCTGTCCTATAGACAAAGTATAGCCTTTCTCGAAAATGTCACTTTATAAAAATATACAGTTCGGTTAGTTCGAATATAATATATCAGCTTTATCACCGCGGCGGTTAGCTCTCTGTCTATCTACAAAAGAGGTTCTTTAGACCAATTTGCTTACCGTTAAAGGTGGAAGCTGGTAAATAGGATGAGAGTTTGTTCGTGATAAACCCGATAAAGACGTCTTTAGAAAGCTGTTTCAAGTCAATTGTCTTTTTTATGAACTGTGTCGGTAGCCGGGAATTGGAGTGTTTTCGTTCTATAGGACGATTTGTAAGTTGTATTTTGATCTTTGAGTGAGCTATCTCGGTACCTCCAACACCTGATTTTGACTTTGTGATTTATAACATTTGTAATTTCATCATTCTTTTGAATCACGAATAGAGGCGAAATAGGTGTTGAATAGTTTTTGTTTAAGTTCTTAAACTATAATGGTCACAAACATTAGACATATTCATCAAATTATCAACGGGATTTATATTTAAAAAAAAATAACAATGTAGCGGTGCCTCGCATAACAAACGAGTAAGGAAGAGGGTAGACCGTTTCATCTGCTCGTAAACATTCCACCCACACCCACCCGCAATTCCTCAGTTCATCCGAGATTATGGCGCTTGCAACAGGCAATAAATATCGGAAAAGCCATAAGGAAGAGTTGAAGTTGAAGAAATATCGGAAACTCATAGAAAATATAAATGGTAACTATCCCGTTGATAATTTGAATATTTCTAATGAATAATTTTTTGTTGATTCTGTTGTATTGCACGTTGCTTATTCTGTTTACATCCTATTTGCATTGAACGCTGGAGGGAGGGTGGTGCACACCGCATCAACTGCCATAAGCATTTTTTCAGCGGAAGTATCACTAAATATTTCTCTTACTATCATTTTAAAAATGAATTTCCAAAAAGTGACGCCTGAATTAATAAATTATCTTATATGTTATTAGTTAACTTTACTTTAGATGCATGGCAACAAAATTAAACAAACTAGTAAATACCTACACTCTTAACCAATTCCCCTGACAACTGACCTGGCTGGTTAGGGCAATGTGTAGTCATTATATATATTTAGTAGGTTAGGGCAGTGTGCTGCTGGTCCGCGGTTCGATCCCTGAATAGGTCAAACATTTGTGTGCTTGCACAAGTCTGTTTCAGCTGTGTCTTGGTGTGTATATGTATATAAGTATGTATTCAGTCATCAGGTTATCATAGTACAGGTCAAAGTCAAAGTCCAAGTCAAAATCATTTATTCAATTTAGGCATCAAAGACGCACTTATGAACGTCAATTTTTCATTATAATGTACATTAAAGACTACCGCCGCGTGCCAAAATATATAGAGCCTACCGAGAAGAAGCGGCAAGAAACTCGGGGCCATTCTTTTTACTCGTATATAGATGTTTATACAATGTTTTTACTTAGGTACCACAAAATTAGCTCCAGTGTGTTGCCTTACAAAAGAGAACATAATAATGGTATCAGTAGGGCAAGACACGCTACACTTTAACATCTTAGTACACGAGTAGATAGATCCTGGAGTTCAGTCCCAAGCTGTTTTATCCTCCAAGTAATCCGAAATTTTGTAATAACCTTTTTGACAGAGTTTAGTTTTAATAGTAATTTTAAACTTATTAATAGGCAAATCTCGGATAACATTGGGAACTTTATTATAGAATCGTATACATTGTCCCATAAAAGAATGACTTATTCTGTGGAGACGCGTTACATGTACGGATAGCTTGTGCTTATTTCGCGTGTTGATGGAATGAGCATCACTCCTTTTATCAAAACTGCTAATGTTTTTCTTAACATACATTAGATTTTCATAGATAAACTGAGAGACAACAGTTAGAATGTTTATGTCTTTAAACTTCTGTCTAAGGGAAACTCTGAGAGCTAAACTGTAGATCGCTCGTATAGCCCTTTTTGCAGTATGAAAATAGAATTAATATCTGCAAAACATCCCCAGAGCAGTATGCCATAAGTCATAACGCTATGGAAATAACTAAAATAAACTATTCTAGTTGTGTCTATATCAGTTAATAGTCTATTTTTTTTAACAGCATAAGCCGCTGAACTGAGCCTACTAGACATTTTATTAATGTGGGGACCCCATTGCAATTTAGCGTCTATAGTAATTCCTAAAAAGACCGTTGACTCCACAAGGTCCAACCCTGTTCCATTCAATTGTATATTGGATTCTACTCGTACTTGTCTCACATTTGGTGTCAAGAACTTTATACAATTAGTTTTCTTCTCATTGAGGAGAAGATTATTTGTATTGAACCAATTCACAACTTAAGCTAATGCATTGTTAACATCGTCATAGTTTAATAACTGCCTTTTAATTTTAAATAACAGTAAAGTTTCATCTGCAAACAATACAATCTCGTGATTCTTCTCTACATAATAAGGTAAGTCAATAATATAGATTAAAAACAAGAACGGCCCTAGTATTGAACCTGTATCTACTATAACCTACCTAACTAACCTAGTATCATTCCTGTATAGGGGACATGCACAGAACAACTTTCAGCGTCGTGGGCTCTCGGGCTATAACCTTGCACGAGATTGTATCGTTAGTAAACAGTATTTGATTATTATATCTGTATAATATATTCAGTAAGTAATAGGATCGATTGGCAACAAACAATATTTCGAATTGATTTATCGTTTTACCTTAAAATAAGGTTTGTAGAAAGTAATCTCTTGAACTGAACCGTACGGAACTTCTATCTAAATGATGAAATTTTGCAAGGAGATAGATTATAAGATATATAAGGTAGCAGCAGCAGCCTGTGGCTGAAACCGTGGGGTCGCTGCTAGTATAGTATAATAAAGAGGCAAATGTGCATAACAGAATCAACACAGTACACACGAATCGTTTAGGAAAACTATTAGGAAGGTTCGAGCTAAGGAGGATAATAGCAAACATTAGCGGCAAGCGGCCGCGGCCGATACCGTGCACTAATGCATGCCAGTCAAATACCCTCGGAGTATCACTTACTCTCTGTTACCATGATGACCTGGTGTAACGGGTCTGCTCATACCTATATACTACATTATTATTACTATTATATATAATTGTTTTAATACAAGTTGTTAAAAGCTGCTATACTGCTGCAACACAAATTCTAATTTCTGTAGCAGTAAAACTCTTTGTGAACATATTCCAGTAACCTGGAACATCAGTATCAGTAAACTTCGCATTACTGTGTTCCGGTTCGAAGGATATAAGTGCCGGTGACATTACAGGCAAATCAGTCTTACTTAACAACTAACGGCCTTACTAATAAACTTCGCTATATCCGGAATAGTTATTCGTATCTATCTGTCAAGTTTTCGCTTGCAGTAATAGTAACGCGTGAGAGCAAGACAAAGAAAGTTACGCCTGGTATAAAGTTTACGCAACGTTTATTAGTAAAGGTGTTAGTCTGAGGGTTACAGAAGCAGTGCAGTTCGCCACTTGTCAGGAAATGCATCAGTTCTAGTCAGGGGTTTTCGGAATATTCGAATTATAAGGAATTTTCTAAATCCATAAAAACTCCTCACACACTCATATGTGATTCATTGATTTCAAGAAGTTTGACACTTTATTGATTAAATTATAACATACATTCGAAAACATTGGTGTTACGGGAAAAATTCTGCATAAACTTATTTGATAGCTACAAAACCGGCAGCAAATATTCAACATAATTAAATTCAATCATTTCAACTAATATTACATACATTGCATTTTGTTTGGCTATAGATAAACATAAATAAATTAAATGTACCTATGTATTTAAAATGAAATAACAATATGTAAGAGTAGGCATTAATATTTGTAAGAATACATACATACATAACCTGAAGACTGTCTTTTATATATAATATAGCTATTTAATATTGATTACCTCATTATAAGTTCACAAATAGTTCTTATAAGACATGTAGTTATTTTACTTAAACCTATATTTAAACCTGAGTATATTTCCAAGGAATATAAAACCAAACATACATACTCAGGCACAGTACCGCTATATGTCACTGTTCATGGAACCGTGAAGCTATGACTAATCAGTTCCACTAACGCGTGATCTAGTTATTCCAAATATTATGTGGTGCAGTGCTTTGGTTTAATGGTGCCAGATTCATAATATGTATTTCACAATTAGGTTGAATTTGCTTGCTGAGTTCTGTGTAGGCGCAGAATACGAGTAAATAAGGAACAATATTAATTCTCCAAAATACTAATTGTTTTATTGTAAATGAACACTTTTATGTTCATAAACATGCTAAATTTATACAAAATAATATTTTTGATACTCTTTTTAGTTATCATGTAATGTAAATTTTTCTTACCAAATGCCAAATTAGCGTTCCATTACGAGAAACCAATTTTTATTCTCGAAGTATATATCCATCTAGCAAATTCACGATAAGTGCGGTACGCCGAGCGAGCAAGCAGGAGCGTTAGGATTAAAGGTGACCACATGAGCCAGGGTTGTCGATAGCATTTTAATAACAATTTAGTAACACAATAACCCTAAAGAAAGCACATATTTTTGCCGTTGTTCAAAATAGATTAAAATATCGATTGATTTCATTTATTTTATGGCTCAGAGAAAAACGAGCTATCATTAAAAAGATGACCAGAAGGCCTAGACAAAATTCAAACAGGAGTGTTTCCACACGCTAGAGACATAAATTACTAAAATTTACTAACGATAACATTACTTAACTAATGCTTGACCAGGAAGGCTTACTTACTGAATTCTGCAGTAATGTAATAATGCATGGCGGAAAGAACCTAAAAACTGTGACTGTCATTGATTTCGTATAATTTTTTGAGTATTTTTGATGGTGCACAAGTGTAGGCAAAGTTTAAAGTAAACAAGAATCGTGGGTAAAAAGTTCAACACTATTTAATTTCATTTGAAGTAGTAATTTCAGGAAAATGTTCTTATGAAAGAAAAACCAAGAAAAGATGGGAGCTCAGCTTTTGCAACTATAAATATATAACTAAATAGCTTGAAAAATTACAAATGTAAACGTACGACGTCCAATTATAAAGGAAGGAAGTGTAAGTAATCAAGTAAAATTAACAAAATATATCTTACCGAAAAACCTCCACGTGTCAACACAGGCTGAGGCAACACACTGGAGCTAAAAATAAGCGAACATTTGTTATATCATTTATGAAATTGGCGATACAGTCTGACATTATATAGAAGACAACGATGCTTGGAATACTCCACTTCTGGCAAGCTGTCATTCTGCCACCCATAAAATGTAATATTTGTAGTACCTAAGTAGAAACATTGTAAACATTTATATAAAAAGAATGGCCCCGAGTTTCTTGCCGCTTCTTCTCGGCAGGCTCTATATAATTTGGAACGCGGCGGTAGAGTCTTTAAAGAACATTATAATGAAAAATTGACGTTCATAAGTGCGTCTTTGATGCCTAAATTGAATAAATGATTGACTTTGACTTTGTCTAACAAAGGTTTCATGACTTTATTTCATTTAGGGTTCGCATGATTCACGCCTAATCTTTTAACGGCGTTTTCCGGTTCCGGACGTCGCGTGTACACAATAGCGTGCCGCTAATGACAGTAATGACGGACAGCACTTGACACTTGTCTGGATGTCGATCCCACTGTTTTTCGATTCCGGGAACTTCAGCCGCACCGCCTTGACACACAGTTTACGGACAAATAGTACAAAAAATGTCATGTGACGTTCCTTCAGCGGCGCGATCAAAGATATTCTGTGAGCATTTCTTTAGGAGGCTCAAACCATCTGCCTTGCGATTTTGTAACTAAGAAATGATTCGACATTGCGATCGTCGACGAGCTACCCGATGGCGAATAAGAATATATATTATCGCCCATGTTGACAAGTTTGTTTTTTAAGCTATTGCATAGCTTCTATCGCGGGCCTTGAGCGTGGAGACCGAATCCAGAAATTCCGTAACGAAAATAACCTAACACCCCCCACTCCGACTCCATCTATCGATGAATAACAGAACTTTTAATGACTTTTTGAAATATCACGCTTGTCTCTTTAGTTCAGCAACTCTCCTCTAGATGGCATTGGTTAAATAATTATAATTGATAAAAACAGCTATGCAATAGCTTTACCGCGGCAGTCTCCGAGTGCCACACGTCTTTTTTTTCTTTTTTTTTACTTTTGATAAACAAGCATTTGACCACAGTCTCACCTGATGGAAAGTGATGAATACCTATGCTTGTCTAAGAGGTACCTATTCACTCTGTATTTGAAGACTCCCAGATTGTATATGTCAGGAAATATAGACGCTGGTAGGTTGTTCCATACTTCATGTTTCTCCAACGTTCCTTGTAATCTCGTCAATGTTTCACAGACGTTGTGAAACATGCAACGAAGTTTGCTCTTAGAGGGCCCATTTCCAAGGGCAATCACCAGGTAATCATAGGCGACTTTTTAGTGGTCATTTATCATCTGTGAATGTTATCACCTAGATGAAGAGAATAGCACTAAAATACAACTATTATTGTCAACTGACACAACCGATGAATAGCGACTGTTCCTATGCTATAATGTAGAAACTTGATGTACTTACATGTAAGTAATCTTGATACTTTGATGAATTTAAATACATTTAAAGATCGGTTTAAGTTTATATTAAGTAAGTGATCAGTCGATTGTAAATAAGTGATAAAACGGTTTTAGTTTTAAGTAATAAGCAGGCACATTAGGTGTTGTGTATTATTGGGAGAATGAGGGCTTCCAGGTACTGGTGGCATTGTTAACATCATATATGTTTGTATACAATATCATGTTTTGTATACAACTTGTGCATTATTTATATAATAATAACAACAATACACGTATGATTAATACAATTTAGTTGTGTAACGGGTCATAATGAAAATGAATCTAAAAATGCACGTCTGTCATATTATGCATATCAGGGTAAATTAATTTATGGAAGTTAAAGTATGTCATGAATGAATGTAGTCAAATAAACGCAGGGGAGGTGACTGCGTTGAGACAGATACAGCCAGGAAATCGTAATGAGAGAGTAGGAAAGAGTGAAACAAAATCTAGTGATTGATCAATAGATCTTCGACTCAAAAGTCGAGAAAGTTATATCCATATCGTTTGGACATGAAATGAAGTATGCATGAAAGAATAATGAGAATAACAGCAAAGAGAGTTTTCTTTTGGAATCAGAGAAGTTCTGCAGACCAGATATATCGGTTCAGGAATATTCTAAGCCCTTGAGTATGTATAACGAATGCGAAGAGAGTGGATATAAAAGACGATCGTAGTCCGTATGATCTCTGACCAGCCCAGTTCTCCGGAAAACTGCGGGCGCGTCATTGCGTGTTCCTAGAACGTAATGTATTATTCTGAAGCACAGATAACATCAGAATTAGTCAAAGGAACATTTTGTGTACCTTTGTGTATATTTGTTTTATGTATTGTGTACAAGTGCTAATTGATGTACCTAATGTGTGCATTGAAACCTTTCTTCCATTTCTCGCCAAACAATTTACATTAATTTTGGCAAATTAACCGATGAGGAATCAGGAATATCTGATTTCCCATCGGTTAATTGGCCAAAATGTTTGCACGGATTGGAAACAGTTTATCAAGCAAAACAGATGAATGGGAGACGGTAACACCGGGAACCCAGACATATAATTTGCTACAGCTTGTAATAACAGTTTGTATATTTTGAACACTTGCGTAAATTTACTTCTGGCAGTGAAAAGGATCAATTAAATTTCTGCCAAAAAATAGATATTGGTTATCGGGATAGGTAACTTTATTTTTCATCCCATCTATTCGAAAAGGACGACTTGGTTCGCCTTTATGTGCACCCAAAGGTGGTGTTTTCTATAAGAAAGTTTTAGCGGGCAGTAATGAGTTTTTAATCCTCTTTATAAGTGCGCCGCAATTATCTTTGCCGCGCACTTTTTGAATTTGGAACATCTTAGTGTTCAGCACCAAAGAAATCGAACGCAAATATTGTTTGAATAAAGACTGGCTGGTACGACGGCCCATAGTCACGCCGCCGGATGAATGAAAAAAAAAAAACAAATTAAAAAAGCGCGAACTACAGCCCGCGTTTTCGTAAATTTTCACGGATTGTTAGAAATTCATTGTTTTGTTTTGTTTTGAAAAATGAGTTCTTCAAGTGACAGTGAAAGTATAGAATTAACTCCTGAAAGCATTAGAACTGACGCAAGAAATGTGATGGATAATCTATTACCTGCAAAATCCCGGGAGAAATATATGAAAGCCTATGGTAATTTTATTGAATGGAGAAATGCAAGAAGCGCCAAGAATTTTTCAGAATCTGTGTTTTTGGCCTACTTCCAGTACTTAGCCAAAACTAAACAACCTTCCACTCTTTGGAGTACATACTCAATGCTAAAATCAACAGTCAGTTCTAATAACGATGTAAAACTGGACACATATTCGAAATTAATAGCGTACCTGAAGAGGATGTCTGATGGATTTAAACCTAAAAAATCCAAAGTGTTCTCAGTCAAAAACGTGGAGACTTTCCTTAATGAGGCACCCGACAAAGTCTTTCTTGCCGTAAAAGTAAGTAGGTAACTATGTTTACGGTGGATTAGTAAAATATAATCATAGTGTATAAAAATGCACATTTTATTGTAACCTGTACTTTGATAGATACTTGTCTTATTCACATTCGGTTTTATTACAAGTGGCTTTAATTTTCGGATTACATGGAGCTTATCGTGGCAATGAACTTTTAAAAATAACTGTTGATGATGTCGAAAATCACTCGGATGATTTACTGTTAGTAAAGCTGACCGATACAAAAACCAAAATTGACCGATCCTTCGTAATACGAGGAGAATACAAAACTATTGTACAGAAATACCTGGACCTGCGTTCTGCTGCTATGAAGACCAATCGGTTTTTCATCCGTTATCAAAATGGCAAGTGCTTCAAACAAGTGATGGGAAAAAATAAAATTTCTAACATGCCACAAGAAATTGCTACTTATTTGAAGTTACCAGATATCAAACTGTATACAGGACATTGTTTTCGTCGTACTTCTGCTACCCTTTTGGCAGATACTGGAGCGGACTTAACTGTTCTCAAGCGACATGGAGGATGGAAATCGAGTGCTGTAGCAGAAGGGTATATAGAAGATTCCATTGAGAACAAGGCGAAAACATCTGAACGCATCGTGGAAAACATTAAATTGCAACCTTCAGTTAATCCATCCATACCACTGTCGCCGCACCTATCTACATCCAAACAACGAGATTCACCGTCACATTTTCCTCAAAATGATCCAGATTCGGACATTTCAAACACGCAGAATATAAAATCTACAACAATCTCTATTCCTAATAAAACTGTAACAATAAATTTTCATAATTGCGAAAATGTCTTAAATGTACATATAAGTTTTTAGTGGTTTTAATAAAGGAAACTATTTAATTTCAATTTAGTTGTTAGTCTATGTATTATTAAATAATAATATTACAATAAAATATGAGGCGCTTTTATTTTCTCATAGTGGGTGATGAAAAGTAGAGTGTATCACTCGGGCGCAAAATATATTTTTGGCTCGGGCGACGTACTTTGAATCCCTCGCTACGTTCAGGATTCTACTAAAGAATCCCTCGCTACGCTCGGGATTCTACTCTAGAATCCCTCACTTCGCTCTGGATTCAAAAAAGCGCCCTCGCCGTAAAAATATTATTTTGCTCCCTTATGATACAATCTACTATTTTTATACTACTTTATATATTATAATGTTATTTTAAGAAAAAGATTCTCTTCGATGTTGTAAATAAGTAAGTCTCAAGGAGTAAGTGCACTACCGTGCAGAACCTTAAACGTAAAAGATATGCCAGGCGAACATGGACCTCACGATGAAATTGTCGAGTCTACAAACTTCTTGTCTTATCAGCTGTCTTACCTTGTCTCTAGTACGAGTATAGATCTAGCTGCGATAGCAATATCTATAGTCTTTTAGCGATCATTTTCGTTTTTTTTTCTATCGACATCCACGATCGCGCTGATGGCACTGCAGTCACCAGACAGGCATGACGCTTAATATCGGTCAAACAACTGGACTCATGTCTTGACATTTTTAACCATTGAAACATCCATTATATGAGTTCACTTTATCGCGTTAAAAAGGCCAAGATGCTGTTCAGTTGAATAACCAACCGATAATTAATCAACTGATTCACAATGTGTTTTATAATTATATACTTTTATGAATACGGATGCTATAAATATTTACAATCGTTACTCGTTGTGCCAATTTTATTACAGTTGCAATAGGCTGTTAAAAAAGTACCAATATTTCCGCCATAACTGTATGTTGTCTGCACTGTCTGTCTGTGTGACTTTGTCCATGGAAATGAAACATAATATTGATCTTGAATCTCTTGAAATTTGATCTTGGACTGACCAGGATATTATGAAAATTGTCTAGTGAATGTAGTTTAGAAATTATACGGTATTTTCAATTACATTTTTACACTCTATAGGCTAGTGTTTGACCGCTATCTCACATGATGTTCAGTGAATTTGCGGTCGAAGGTGGCATCACGCTAGATCTAGAATAGCGGGTGGCTCTCAGACAGCTGCCGGAATACAGGTGCTTCTCGGCACATTTTTAAACTTGAGGGTGGTAGCTAGTTAGGCGGACAACAGAAGTGCCCTACCACCATGCTGTGGATTTCATCTCGATGTTACCTTCACCGGACGCCTCACCCGAAATGGAGATCGATCCCGCGGCCGTGTAATTGACGACCAACTCTTGCTACTTCACTTCAAGAAATTAATTGTGAAAAGAAACTTGTGAACACTTTGTTAATGTCCTTCACATAATTGATCTCAATGTGCGGTCACATAATGTTTAATAGCGTGTTATTGCACGGTGGTAGCGCGTCCATCCGTCAAGCTGTCATCGGTTGCTTGTTAGTGGAGAAATGACAAATTATTATCGGTTGTTAGTCGCTCACTGTCTTTAACGGCGTGTGACTAACCGGACCTCAGTGTCGTCCATCGATCAATCAATGGATACTACTATAATAATATTGGTCTCCCAACATGATTCTTACAAAGAAATGGACACGGCTGACATTCACTAGTAGGTAGTGTTAACAGTATTTCTGCTCCAGTTCGTAATATTTTTTGAATTTATTTTTAAATTTTGGGAAATTTATACGAAATGTTTTTTTATGTAGGTAACTGTTACGTAGGTAGTGGAGCTGCTAGCGACGAGTTAAACTAAATCTTGATAATGATTTTCAGTAAATAGGCGTGTATGTTAGTGTTTTTGCATTTATGTCTTACGCATCATCTCGAGTTCACAATATAGTATTGATATTAATTCTCTTTTTATAGACATAAGCATCATGATTATGGATTAAGGATGATATTAGAACTCGAGGGGTTAAACGACATGATAGAAAAAAAAACCTGTTTAAGACATGCCATTTGAGATTAAAAAGACAAATAGGTAGTAAATTTTACCAGTACGAATGCACGAATAAAAAAAATCTTTGTTCCTTAAATTCTTAGTGACAAAAATGTTCAAATCAACGAGGTAAACCAGAAACTTATTAAAATTTTAGATTAAGTCTAAAAGCCTATTTCACAACACAAATGTTGTATCAATATCTAATGACTTAAAAATATTTAATAGATAAACATAGTAATCTCCTTATGAGCTAAGCTACTAATAAAATACTGCTTTTTTGGAAAAAACAAACTAACTTATTATTATCAATAATAAAATTAACAATATAACTTCATAACAAGTATATAAAATCTTTATTGTTATTATGCTTTAATAAATTACGTTATCATTTTAATCTCTTTGCCGTTCACTGACTGTGTAAAAACTTAAAATTATGCAGACCGAAATCTTGACTCAACATCCATCGTTATACCAAAAACAATTTACCTAAAGATATACGTCTGAAAACAATAAAAGGCAGACAAAAGTATCATCGAGTATTTACTGTTGAAGACAAAACAATGCGATGTCTGAGTTCGCGTTTGTTTGTGAAACTCTATCCTTCCTATCCCGAGAGCCCGAAGAAACTTATGATATCTTATCTATGGATATGGTCATAGAACTCTTCCCATTTTTGTATTACAGCTTTTACGACGTACGCTGGTATATAGCAATATATTCAAACCCTTTTGGAGTACAAATATGGGGCACAGCCAGATCCAAAACGGTCACAACAAAACTCTGCATGTCCTAGTCGACGTACCATGACTCAAAAGAAAAAAAAACACGATTCACTTGGAAGTCTCCACAGTAGAATCAAATCCAGAGGAGATCCAATAATCCACACCAATCTACTGAAAAGACTGCTTGTTTAACCCAAAGAGGATGAAGATAAACTATATCCTAGACAACTTCTAATAATAGATGACGACAGATTAGTATGAATCGCCAAATCCAATAACCAAATTATTCGCCAATAGTCAACCAACTAAATGCGGGTAAGAGTAAGAATTGAAGAAAATCCTTCGGAATGCATAAACTAAGTATTAGTGACCTATCACAAGGGGTCATGAGCTTAGATTAGAAACCAGGTGCTATTGTAAATAATTACCGTTTTTGTGCCCATATGCCTTATTTACATCTTTTGTTTTTGTTTGCTGTCGTAGCTGGTCTCAACATGTATTCGAATGATGGATACATAATGACTGTAAACAAGGGCCTTAGTATAAGCTCTTTAAGCAGGACTTCCAGTTAACTGCCCGGCTTAATCGTACCACGACATTATAGCAGGCCTGCTAGGGTAACAAGCCAAGAACCCGCAGAAGAATATTCAACTGTTTTTTTTTGTATGTACTGACGTTACAATGACGCTCTAAATCCGCTCAGTTTATCACCTTACAAACGTCTATTCGTCTGCAATGTAGGTTATATATTAGGATATATAATATTGTTAGAATGCCAAATCCAACATTATCCGTCCACATTTGAGTAAAACAATGTTCAAACAGTTCCCCTAGGGGCCGTCCATTAATCACGTGATGTTTTTTTAAGCATTTCTAACCCCCCCTGGTGATACGTGTTGAGGTTTAAGAATAACCCCCTTAGTACCTACAAAAAATCTTAAAACATTTTTTGAATATTGTCTTTAAATACAGGTATAAAGTATAATATAATTTTATTGTAGAAAATTAAGGACCATGATAAAAAGTCTAGACGGAGGGTTGCAGGTTGTTTTTGACTGGTATAAAAATAATATTCATGGAAAAGTCTAATTATGCGAAAAATTAATACACGTGATATCTTACTACACCCCCCTCCCCCCTTGTGATATTTTGTGATTTTTACCGAACCCCCTCCCCCCTTTTCAAGCCTCACGTGATTAATGGACGGCCCTCTAGATGAGCGTTGCGGTATGATTTTATTCAAAACTGTTTAAGCCAGGTTTAAGAACGTACTGCACGGAGTTTGTATGGTTTTTAAAAAGCTGATGCTAAAGCCCGAGTGTGGTATTATTCTTCTTTAGAACTTTTCTCACAAAAATACTATACGGACTAAAATAGGTTCCAGTAATAGTTGCAAGTTTTTAAACATGTTTGGGCGTATCCTGACAAAGTAACGTATATGCAGGAAACACAAAACCTTTCCGTGCACTCCCGTCAGAAGCTATCAATACAAGTTCTACAGTCCAGGCACTTAACTTTATGTCCAAACTTATTGTTTACTGCAATCTGATACCAACAACTTCAAATTATTTATATTGTATGCAATTTAAAGATTTGTTTTTGAAAGTTATTCATTAAGTTTGATATTTGATTTCTGATATGGATGGAAGGTTCTGGAGTGGAAACCTCGTGTCGGTAGTGTACGTCGTCTACCAATAAGGGGAACAAATTACCTGATAAAGGTCACCTGTCACGCCGTGCCGCCTATTTATGATAATATTGAAAAGTTTGTAGTATCTTGACTATTGTCAATAATTTTCACGCTTTCGAGTCTTCTATTTTAAGCTAATCTTTTACCTTTTTATTCCTTTTATCTATATTAAATAATATATGTATGTTCTTGCTCATACAAAATAAGACACATGCCATCGCACCATATAGCATCAATTAAAATTTTAATTATGTAATAATTATATATTTACCATCATGTATTAATTAAAAGTAAAGATATTTAACACTATAAGTCTAAATATATATTTTTATTATTGTCCCCTTGTGTCACTGGTGGTCAGGGCTGGAAAGTAGCGCCGTATTAGCCACCATTGTACCAGCGCTGTTATTACTGTAGAGCTGTAAAGAAATGGACAAACTGCATATGTTGACTTGGTCTATCAGAGGTGTAAATAGTAAATTCTCAAAACGTCCAGCTCAAATATTGTCCAATTTGTAACATTATATAATATGAAAGGCCAAAGAAAATTAAAAATTAATAATAATTACAGTAGCGCTAATGAATCCCGTTGTAACCTGATGCATATTTAACAAAGGCGAATGTGCGAATTATTTTCTAATTACTTATCACAGGGATCCCTCACGCGGTCCGTGGAAGGGTTCGCAAGATAACATCTCCAGTGTTTCGGACCCTGTAACGTGTGCGGGCCGCTCGCGCATACAATTTAAGACGTCCTGCATCACGCTACATACATAATTACGTAATCAATTTACGTTTATTAACTGCCTTCCAAATGGGTTCTACATAGAGCAGATGTATTTTAAATTTATGACAGGCTCGACTTTTTAAGAAAATATCCAATTTGAACGATTTTATTGTTTTAATGTCGGGGTTTTAAAATTTAAATACTAAATAATAGGGAATTTAAATTACTAACTTGGACTTAGTGGCAAGTCCAAGAAAGTAGTAAGTTTTTTGTAGTTTTAATTAAATTGCTGCTTATGAAATAAACTGCTTTAAAAACCCTCATTTTTATCGACATTGATATGACAGCACCTTAAGGCGAATAAAGATGGTCTAATCAATAATTGGGGGAGGCATATGTTCAGCAGTGGACGTCCTACGGCTGAGATGATGATGAATCAATAATTAAATCTAATAACCCAACTAATAAGATTTCTAGGGGTTTTTGAAACTATGCGTATAAGTTTTTAAAGCTATCAAAATATGTATCTATCCGTAAAATCAAATCAAACCAATTGTTAATTGCCAGAAATAAAACTATAAGTGTTAGCAATAAAAAAATGCACCTTCTGAATCGTGGACATCAGTATATTATGAGTATTTAAGTGCTATTTGAATATTCATAAGATACCAAGACAAAATTGCTTGCTGGCGTGACCAATTCTCTTAATATATAATATTTTATACCGAATAATAACTGGGTATCAACGCGGAAAGTAAATCAGCTCGAGAATGGAAAAGGCGTTTAAATTGTACAGTTTCTTTACATTTTAAACATTATTTATGATTCAAGCGAGAATGATAATTCTGTGCTCTTTTCGTTACGGTAACGTAGGCTTATCGTATATAAAATATGGAGAGATATATGTACCATGGCATACTATACACCAGTACATCATAATCATATCATTATAATCATTTTGTTCCCACTGCTGGGACTCGAGCCTTCCTCCCAGAGAGAGGAGATAGGTCATAATCCACCACGCAGGCCCAGTGTAGCTCGATGGATAGGTTAGTTCCAACCCATGTCGAAGTTTTCAGGCCGCCCGAACGTCTTCGACATAGCCTAACGACTGTTGTCCTAAGACAAACAACTGACACCGACGGCTTAACGTGCCCTCCGAAGCATGGAAGCGCTCAGTTGAATAATGCCACTAGCACACACCCATCCAACTGCTGATCGCAACAAGTGCTGCTTAACTTTTAAATCGGTGAACATCGTCAAGTCAAGCTCCGCTGCGAGCGCTTCTCGAGTACATACATAGTACTATTGGAGTAGTAGTCCTATCTAACACTAATACAAGCGTGAATACATACAAATCACAAACAACATCGTAGTGTTTTTACGAATAGAAAGTATTATAACACTAGTTGACCCGCTCACGGCTTCGCTCGCTTCGTCTATAGACTCTATGGTATACGAAGCCACATAATAAAACTTTATTCATCGGTGTCATTAGCGGTGATGTTTCCAATAATACTTGTAAGAAAAGAATCTGCGCATCCCTGAATATGTTACTAGCTCTGTCGAAGATGATTTAATTTACTATTAATGATTATTTTTACAAGTTGCAATATTTTTTATATAAATATCATCTTTCTCTGAAAAGAGCTTTTTGTTATGCATAATACTAACAGGAAGTTAAAAGTTAGTTGTTTATCAAAATAAGTACCGAGGATGACCGAGATTTGCTCATTAGTAAACAATTGATTTTCTTGGTCTAACTTCAAATCAAACACTGATTGGCTTAGTGTTGCTTAACAACGCCATCTATTGTCTAGTAGCTTTAGACACTTTTTATAAAGTTTCACCCTAAACAACCACTGTAGTCGTTTATATCAAACATCGATTTAGAAATGTACTTACGAGTAGGACTGATCCAAATCCAGAATTTTCGGACTGACATGGAAACTTTCACCCGCATTTCGCCTAATTATTGATTTCTATCGAATAATATTTCATGGTGAAGCACCACAGAATAAATAATGCATAATTAAATATCGTAACTCTTCATATTGGCGCTACAAGTGCCTGCTTCATTATTATTTTTAGATATGTGTATTTGTTATGGGTGTATTTTTTCTCAAAACTTTTAAGATATTTCTATAGGTCACGGGCCTAGCTAGTATTATTAAAAATATATGGCTCAAAATAAAAATAAAAGTAACCCTCTATTTACCCCCTTAATTCGCCTCTGTCCTTCCTTATCCTTATAAACTATCTACTTACTTGTTAAATCCACACATGAAAGTTTATAAAAAGATTGTACAAATGTAAACATCTTTGGCGCCGTAATTGAATAAACGTTTTTGTCTCCTGCCCTACATTGTACAACAAAACGAGTTCTAAATACGGGCGTGTATCAATATACATAACTACGACAGAAATAAACGCAATGCATAATTGAAACCCCGAAGGGCTCATTAAGCGCATAGTTTTCACACGCATTTCATATTATATCTTTATGGGAAATCTCTCAGGCATTGTTTTTGCAGAATGGGCGGCCGTAATATGCGGTCAGCTCGCTCACGGTGCCATTTTTAGTTTTTATGACGCGTGCACAAAAGAGGTCTGAAACTTTGACATTCTTAAGGTTAGCTTCAATATAAACAGTTAAGTTTTTAATTTATTTTAGCCGATTTCAAAAAGGAGGATGTTCTCAATACAACTGTTTGCTACTCGAATTCCTCCGCCAATTATGAATTGATTTGATTATTTTTTGTTTTAGGTCATAGTTACTTCAGAGGTTTATAGAGAGATTTTATCGAATTGTTTTAAAGGTTTCGAAAAAAAATTATTTACTATTAGTATAAGTTCGTATCTATAGGTTTAGAAGTCGGTTTGTTATTAAATAATACTTTATTTTGAAAAGTTTTTATAAATATTTTTTTTATTGATTCTTTGCCGTAAATTAAAATATGTTTTATTGCACGGAATAAGTTATTTAAATTGCAGACAAATTTATAAATTTAAGAAACTCATGACTCATGAAGAGTTCAAATTAACAAAGAAAAATTCAAATTTGTATGTAACTATACGTATGTATGTATGTAATTATATACACCTATAAGTATGTATGTACACTCCTTGGTATCTTGATACAACTTTATCTATGACTGACCTATCTCACCAGAACTTCATATTGACGAATGTAATAATAAGCGTAAAAAATATCTATTAACGCATACAGAGAATATAACACCATAAAACGAAGGCAAAACTCTTATTTAATCACTCCAAGATGTTTCAAAGTTGCTAATTGCTTCCAAAATGGACCGACACTCAAGTTTAGCCACAAAAAGGTTCTTTATTCAAAATAGTTATTCAAAAGCTAATTAGCACTTCCGTAAAAATTAACGACTGCAGTAATGTAAACATAGATGTGGAGTGCAATAACCTAGGTTATAGCTTATAGCCTGTACCCTCGGTCAAGGGTATAAATTAACGATAAGTCGGCTCTAGCTTACTAATGAATACACACGATTATGGACTTACCGCAAGGAGTTCCACATGACGCTCGGCCTGGTACTGGCTGGTGAAGATAATAAAAAGAAAATTAAACGTCACTGAAGTTCAAGTTCGATTTTTAAAAACACTCGGAAACGCGCGGTTCAGTTATGCGCGTGCAATAGACGCGTGCGGTCGGATCGGAGGCGGCGACTGTTCTGATCGGTAGGTTGCTGTTCTTGAACTTGGCAGGTTGCTTGCACTTAGCTGCATTTACGACGAAAGCCTGAACAATGCCTTCGCAGTCATACCTCACACCCCTTTGATTTCTGACGGCGTCTGACGGCTAATTATGTGGGGGGTACGGGAGGGGCAGAGTAAACATTTTAATAGTAAATGCACGTAGAGAAACGGAAGTGTATTTAAAATACTGCAATGTTATTCTAAATGGCTGGTTTTTACAGAGTCGAAGGCAGAGGTTTGAGTGTAGACTGCTTCCAATGGTTCTTTTGGAAATCCACGGATGATTGGGTGAAGGCATTCTGTCCAGAGGCTGTAGCACAAATAATTTGCGAAAAAGTATGTGTATCGTAAGCGTTAACGCGTCACGCTTCGGCGTACAAACTATGAGTCATCTGTGTCACAGTCACCCTAGACAAAAGACAGTTTGTGCTGTTTCCCGTGAACGACACGTTACGTAACACTTACGCAGATATTCGTGCTTGGGCCACAGGAGTCGACATCTTACAACTGAGATGCTGATAATGATCGACAACTAATTATTTCGTTAATACTGTCGAGTGATGAGATAAGCAAGCAGTGCCCCAGATGTTAACAGCAACATGCTTGCTCTGCCAGTTCCGTGTCACCCAGATATAAAAACTGTAGTTTTGCGTAGTACTGTACTGCGGTCGTCACTTTTATGAGTTTCATTAAATGAACAATATAACCGGGCCTATATGATGTTTGGGATGCCATGCCGCCCGTGACAATGAAATCCTAGTGCGGGAGTGTGAGTGAAAGTAAACGTTATTTCAGATTAAAGAAATAATATACTAATTGTAAAGCCGCTTTGTGTGTATAGTGATATCTGCGCCTCGCTGTTTCCCCGCGTGGGGATGGGTGAAGGAAGAGTGTCCTATGTCCTTCCACGAGATATCTCTTTGCCAAATTTCATCGAGATCCACTCAGACGTTTAATTTGAAACGGCTGAACGGTACGGGCGATTAACAAGAAAAACAAAAAACAATTTTTCATGATTTAGTTCACAGTATCTACACTGGTGCAAACGTTCACTTTTAGGCGTTAAAACTAGAAGAAACTCAAATCTAGGAAAATCAATGATAGCTTTTGTTGTTAAGCTATTGCATAGCTTATATCGTGGACCTTGAGCGTGAAGACCGAATCCAGAAATTCCGTAACGAAAATAACCTAACATCACTCCACACAGACTCCATCTATCGATGAATAGCAGAACTTTTAATGACTTTTTGAAATATCACGCTTGTCTCTTTAGTTCAGCAACTCGCCTCTAGATGGCATTGGTTAAATAATGATAATTGCATAAGTTGATTTGGCATCTATCGATGAATAGCAGAACTTTTAATGACTTTTTGAAATATCACGCTTGTCTCTTTAGTTCAGCAACTCGCCTCTAGATGACATTGGTTAAATAATTATAATTGCATAAGTTGATAAAAACAGCTATGCAATAGCTTTACCGCGGCAGTCTCCGAGTGCCACACGTCTTTTTATTTTCCCGCCACATTTTTTAATACATTTCCGTACTGTTATAAACAGAATTATTATATTAAAAGTGCAATTAATGCAGAAACCCCCTCGCGACCACATGTTTGTACCGATGTTTATAAAAAGCTGAAATCAATGTAGCGCAGTCAGTCAGCCGATACAAATCAAGTAGTTAGTCCGTCAGTATTTTTATATTCTAATTAAAATTTAGTTGTAGCAGTAGTAAAAGTATTTTTTTATAAGAGCAATTTGAAAAAATATTATGCCGACTTCCATTCTATTACTTTGGTAAATATCAGTTATTGGAGTGTAACTCACTTATTATCTTCTCCAATGCCATATCTATCTTTATACCAAAATGTCATAAAATATTTAAATGTCCAACGTATTTGCTAATTATAAAATACAGTACCTACGTACATATAAATATAAAAAATAACCATGAAAACAAACTGTCCTTAACTACATTTCATCACCCTTGACGGTCATCGAGCATGTCTAGTGTATCGAGCTGTCAAAATGATAGCGTGCTTTTGATCAGAAACTGACACAAACTTTGACAGAACTGTCATTATTACTCTGAAAAAAAACTTGGTAATTATAATAAAAAAATAATTAAAAACTATTAATGAACTGGTTTATATACGAGCACATAAAGTAACATGATACCAGCAATAAAGTTGTGTTTATTAAGCGATCTAACAAGCAGTAATAACAAAACCAAATAAGAAATTATCAACACTATCAATTCAGTCTTTTTTGCTAATAATGTAATGCTTTATTGATGTTACAAAGAGCAGTATAATGTTAAACAAGTGCTTTATTAGTTCAAATGATGCTACATGTTTAATTTGATAATTTACTCTATTTAGTTAATAATGCATCCGAATTATTTAAATAAGTACCTAACTTGATATTGAATATGCAAGATACCAGAATCAAGCATTGATATATTAAAATTCACACTTAAACTTATTTCGAATAATGAAAGTGCCTATCTAATAGAATACAGTCCCTTGTTTTTATCTAACAAGTCCCTATTATGATAAAATCCGTGTATTGTATTGCACGTACGAATAAATTTAGATAAGTTATTAAGTTATGTTATTCATTACAATAAAGTATTCTCATTAAGATAAGTAAGAGGCATATTTAGTCCAATTATTTTTAGTACACTTATTCATTATTTATATTTACTTTATTGCAAGATTAAGCTTATTTTCATCAGGCAGATTGCAGCTCAGTGACTATATTCGCTTACTGCATTAACGAACGTGTTGAACTGTATTTGTACTGCATCTGCACACCGCGATATCCAGCCACATTTTTAATTGTCACTGCCTGCAAAGTTATATACTGCTTGTGCTACCACGACGACTTCTTGACTAATAATTATAACCTAATACCACTTAAAATAATATAATTAATACGTTTATTGCAATATGTATTTATATTAGCTGCGCCGCGCGGTTTCACCAGCGTGATGATAGGTGATGTTGATGATGATTTTTTCTTTCTTACCTTGTATTGAGCGTAAATAAAATAATTGATTACTGGTTTCTACCCACGACTTTGTCCGCGCAGAAACTGCAGAAGGGTTTGTAATAATGTTATTATGGACATTATTTCTGTGTTAAAAGTTATCAAATTGCATGTATGAAAATTAAGTTATGTAGACACAAACAGACAGATTAGTAGCGCATTTGTGTTGGATCAGAAAAATATCTTGTGAGACTTGCGTATCAAAATGTATTTCCATATAATATAAATAATTTTCTTAAACTATGTGTACTTAGTATATTTACAAGCAACAAAACAATAATACAATTATAATTAAATATAAAAGGTTGTCTGGGAGAAATCGCTTTAAGCGATAAGACCGCCTTTTGTACTACTATGCTTTTGTTAGTTTATATGTTCACACAACATC
Organism: Selenia dentaria; assembly: GCA_917880725.1. Classification (NCBI taxonomy): domain Eukaryota; kingdom Metazoa; phylum Arthropoda; class Insecta; order Lepidoptera; family Geometridae; genus Selenia; species Selenia dentaria. Next base: position 42,536,444 of record OU862877.1, read on the forward strand.
ATCAGAACACAGTCATAATAATATAAACACTAAAATACACAATCACAATACAGAGTAATAATGTCCGATGAATAATCCCGAGTGCAGCCAATTAATATTGCTAGCATATCACAATAATAAATGAAAATGTACATAAACCGCTTTACAACATAATGTATATGATTAAAACGTTATTTAATCGAGCGCCATTACAATAAATAATAATAAGAGGTGCGCTTGAACATTACGGTCAATTTTGGACGAAATGCTTTTATTATGCAATTATTTGTACATTAACATACATATTTTCACACTTTTACGTACGCCGTTTAAGAGGCCTCATCCCCGGCCGCTGCACTGCAACGCAAGCGTGGTATAATGGTGTAGTGTGTTTTGTAACGCAATACTAGAAAAAAATGTTTACTAATTATTTTTTTTGTTATAATTGTTTTTTTAGTCGGTTCCATTTTTTGGTAACATTTTTTTATCATCCTTTTTAGGGTACTAGTAGTCTACTCACGGGACTGTCATTCACTGTCGTACGTCGTAACGTAACACTTTTTAGTTATTGGAGTGTAACTCTAAAACTTTTGGACTGACGAAATTTAAATGGGACTGCACGAGAAGCACCAACTTCATATAAAAAAGACTGGCACCGCGGCACTGGAGACTGCCGCGGCACTGGAGACTGCCGCAGTATAGCTATTGCATAGCTATTTTTATCAACTTATGCAATTATAATTATTTAACCAATGCCATCTAGAGGCGAGTTGCTGAACTAAAGAGACAAGCGTGATATTTCAAAAAGGTCATTAAAAGTTCTGCTATTCATCGATAGATGGAGTCTGTGTGGGGGGTGTTAGGTTATTTTCGTTTCGGAATTTCTGGATTCGGTCTCCACGCTCAAGGCCCGCGATAGAAGCTATGCACTAGCTTAAAAGAATCATCAAAATTGGTTAACCCAGCCGAAAGTGTTGAGGTACCAAGTATAAAAAATAAAGTAGAAATGGATAGGAGGGGGTTCTCAACCCATCCATAACGAAAAATTGAGATAGCAACAAAGCTCTCAGGTAGCATTCGGAAAATTCTGTTGTCGCGAAATGAAAGTTTTAACAGATATAGAACAAAAATTAGTGGGTGGAAATTAATAAACAAAAAAACGCAACGTTGACGTAAGTATGCAGAACAAACTATCTAAAAACTTTGCAGTTCCTACCTCTGTCGTGTTAGTAAATTGTGGAATGCTCTGCCGGCGCCTTCTTTCAAGCGGGGCGTAAAAACGCATCTCTCAGATCATCATAGGGCTTACGCATCCCAGAGACGTAAATTTACGTGCGTTTCATTTATAAATCTTTTGTTTTAATTATCACGGTATAGAAGGGTTAATGGCCATCGCTTCTTGGTTCCATTTCCGCTTTCCATCGGCGAGACGAAGTCACTTTTATGAAACAATAGATAAATAAAATAAATACTATCGTTCATCAAGTACAACTGTGGCATCAATAACTCATAGTCTGTACTGTAGACCTAGCACGAATAACTACGTAGGTAAGTGTAACGTAACGTGTCGTTCACGTGCAACAGTACAAACTGTCATGTATCTAGGACAACTGGTACACAGATAACTCATAGTTTGTACGCCGCAGCGTGACACGTTAACGCTCACGATACACATACTTTTTCGCAAATTGTTTGTGCTACACCCTCTGGACAGAATGCCTTCACCCAATCATCTGTGGATTTCCAAAAGAACGATTGGAAGCAGTCTACATCCAAACCTCAACTTTTGGCTCTAAAAGTTGTGTAAAACCAACCATTTAGAATAACATTGCAGTATTTTATCAGTATCGCAAATTGTCTTTGTATACATCACCGATACGATTACCTACAACTTTATAATTTAGAATCTCTATCAAGGTTTCCTGTGAAGTGTATTCTACGCTTTTACAATTTTTGATGTCTGGAAAAGTATGCGGGTTGGTCACTCTTAAACAGCGAAAGTTAGATTATAGTTGAGTTGTAGTCCAACTGAGCAGGGTACACTGCGCACTATTATACGCCGTCAATTACACTACCGCTTGCACTTGACTTCTATCACGTGCTGAAGAAAGCCTTCCTTGCTCTAATGCAATGCTGTTATATAGGTTTCTAAAACACTAGCTGGGCTCCGCGGTTACACCCGCGTGGTGATAGAGGATGATGAGGATGAATCAAATAAAGCATATGTTACTCAGGCATAACCCCTCACCAGTCGATTGTCAATATAACAATGAAATTTCTATTCTGTCTGGGTCGTTCGACTGATGAAGTAATAATGTAGCTTTATTTTTTTTTTAAATTGGAGCGTCGGGGATTTTTTTTGGCCAACTTGTATTCTTCAAGTGGGCCCCCCAAGACACTCAATTGGTATGTCGGACCCTCTACCAAACACCCTATATAGTTTTATACTCGTGAAATAATTGTTAGAATCGGTAAAGTAGTTTGACGTGTATCCATTATTAATCTGTCCGAATCAGCAAGCCTCATTCGAGGCAAGTTTCATTCATAAATCTATTGTTATTTTTTGTCCTGATGCGGACAGATTAAGAAACAAACACTCATATATCTTTCCTCTTTTTTATTAGAGTGCATAAAGTTCCCCATTGGACGGCCATTCATTCGTACCAAGGTATGAACTATGTGGTCTGGTTTCGTCACTATTGCATATTTCAAAATGAAAAAAGTATTTATTGTTACTTAACTAACTGTAATAGTTAGACATTTTTTACTTAGCCGTTTAAGCGTGGAAAAGTAACAAACATACAGACACATACAAACACTCGCCTTTATATATAGAGTGATAGCACAGCATACACTATGGTGATACTGTGATGGATTCACTACTTTCTTCGCACACTAGCGTCTGTAGTTATGATTGTGAACAATTACACACTTGCCGTTTAATGCAGTTTACTTTCCAAAATACAAATTAAGTGATTATAGTAATTAAGGCAGCTTATTAACATAATTATAAATATTAATATTTTAAATTATTTTTACTTTTAATGGTGGATCTTTGTTTTATTTTTACCGTCTGTAGTTTCGACACGCTATTTGAACATTATGACATATTACCACTAACTACAACCACTTATTTTTAATTTTTTAATTAGTTGTGTTTTTAATAAGGAGCACAATGGAGTCGTATTAAGACGGATCTGCTATTCTATAAATTTACCAACGACTTAAAGTAAGTTTATTTTACGACACCATTATAATAAACATTTTATTCTGTGCCTTATGTACCTATGATATTGCAGACGGTTGATACTGGCTAGAGATAGATATATATGTATTTTTGGGTTGGCTATAGCCGTCCGGTACCTGATTTTGATGAAGGTGCGAGTTTAGGGGTATCATTGGGGTCACCTGAAGCCCTTCCAGCAATTTTTTTTTGCCGGAAACGTAGTTTAAATTAATTATGATTAAATTAAAATTTGATAAAAAAAAGTGAAATGGAACGCAATGTTGAGAAAATGGTACAATATTAAGTTGTCAAACTGAGTTAAACGAAACGTATCGTTATCGTTAAACGTAAGAAAAAAAAAAGGCGCCATTTTGTCTTACTGACAGATGGACTGTCATCCATTCATTCCGTTTCTCTCGTAGTTTCGTGAATGTGTGCTCTCTTGTTTTTCGATTTTTATTACGACTTTGGCTTTTTCCCTGGACTTCCTTCGATTGCGCGACGACTTGAAACTTGGCTTGCTTACCGGATTTGTTTGGATTGCTCTACGACTTGAACTTGGCTTGAAAACTGGACTGCACTTGGCTGTAATGGAGTATTACAGTACAATACCCGAAGCGGACGCGGTTTCGGCTCCTGATCTGCCCGTCGAACCTGTTGCCGGACCTTCTTCGGCTCCTGATCTGCCCGTCGAGCCTGTAGCCGGACCTTCTTCGGCTCCTGATCTGCCCGTTGAACCTGTCGCCGGACCTTCTTCGAGTAATGACGACGACGACAACGAGCTTATAACCAAACGAAAACTTTGCGTCACTGAAGTGATTGATCATTGGAATTTAACTGACGTTGTGCGAAAATTGGGCACTAAAGACCAATGCATCAAATATAGTGAAGACCAAGGTCTCATACCAACTGAGAAACGGTGTCGAACCCACAGGACATCCATGAAAGTGTCATACTCATGCGGATGCACAAGTTTTGGTACATTTGTGTGCTCAAAAAGATCATGCAAATCTAAATCGGGCAGCGGTGCCAAGATCTCTCGAGAAGCGAACCGCCTTAATAAGTTAGGTGTGAAACAAAAAATAGGTTAGGTTAGGTTAGAACATGACAAACAACGCACGAGCCGAGCGAGCGAAGCGAGCGTGCCGCGGCAGCGGCCGGCGAAGTGCCAGAAGCGAACCGCCTTAATAAGTTAGGTGTGAAACAAAAAATAGGTTAGGTTAGGTTAGAACATGACAAACAACGCACGAGCCGAGCGAGCGAAGCGAGCGTGCCGCGGCAGCGGCCGGCGAAGTGCCAGAAGCGAACCGCCTTAATAGATTAGGTGTAAAACAAAAAATAGGTAAAAAATACTGATATAGCCGAAAGTGAGGTTAAGTACTAAAAAAATTATTACTCAAAAACTAAAGGCCTCCGGCGGGGGGGGGATGCAGGGGGGGCTTCACCCCCTCCCCCTCCCCCCTCCCCGCGGGTACCGGGCGACTATAGTTTAACCGTATTTTTCTATTTATAATTCTATATTCAAATGAATTTATTCTTTTTATTATCAGCTGCTCAGTTGTTTTTCCGCATTTTGTTCATTGCAGATTCTTCCGTAAAAATACTGCCGATGCCTACTGTGAAAAATTGCAAATGATGATGGACAAGCTCGCTAGTCAAACAACTGAGTATCATAGTCTAGTAAATTCCAGCCAGTATTGTAAGCGTCCACTAAGGAAGGTTCTAGGAATGTGGTGAATGCTGAATTCTATTGGATTTCTATGCTTTGGTATCCCATAGAGTCTATGGGATAGACAAAGCGAGTGAAGCCGCTGGCGGGTCGGCTAGTGTTACGAGTATATTAATTTCTTTAGTTAAAAACAATATTAACAAGTGTTGAAGAATGATGTTTATTCGGAACCGAATAGCAGATTGCATATTGTTCGAGTCCAACGAAAAGAATGGTCCTTTCTTGATAGATGTATTGGCAATCTGTGACACCTTGTCTGACCTAAAAAGGAACTTCTGCCTGCTTCTTCACTCTCTGCCTTTTGGATTTTGAAAATGAATGAAACATTTTTTGTCATGAAATTATTAATAGTCTAAACTTAATCGTTGATTAATTGTTGTTGAAACACTACTTTTTGTCCTTACTGACGGACTAGTGTTAGTATTTGTAATGAAGTAAAGTCCCGCAATTGTTCGCGTCTTTGGAGAAACCGCGCCTGGACACCACCCCATTGGAAACCTTGAGAAGTAAATTTAGACCCTTGACTGCAGGACTGCTTCTGGATGGATAAACAATAGGTTGACATATGCTTCCAAAGTGCTCTATAGGCAGGTATATTGTAGCTTAGTAGTAAACTGAAAGCCTCGAATAATTGTAAGTAAAGACCTGAATATATTTAACAATGTTTGTGATTTGTAAGTATTGACGTATGGGTTGGTGGTAGGTGAAGCGAGCGAAGCCACTGGCTGGTCTGCTAGTGTGAAACAACGCGCGTGACAGATTAAGGAAATATTGAGTCATAAGAGTTTAGTTTTAGGTTATAGCATGTTTTAAGTACATAATTATCATTGTAAATTCCAATATAATACTATTATAACATTAGTAATACTTATTTCATGTTAAAATATTTATGTAGGTGGATTTGTTTAAAGTTTGAACTAAGAATACCTTATATGACTATATTGTTTGTTCTAATAAATATCAAATTGTATGTAATCAGTTGTAACAATATTGTAATAATGCTTAAAATTCAATTAGTGATTTATACATACCTTCCATGCCTTTAATTAAATTATTTACTAAAATTGTAATAGTTTGGTGGTATTGTCATTGACTGCCGAAGTTGTTAGTGTTGTATAAAAGGGAGGAAACTTTGCGCAGCAGTCAGTCGTCCCTAGGCAAGCTCAGAGTGAACATCTCAGGTAAAATGTTACTTCCTATTAAATAGATGTACATTGTACAGTTTGTTTGCTCATATATACTTGATTTAATATATATTATGTACTTCTATAGTCTTAATTATAACAAATTATATTAAATAATATACGGAAGTATAAAATTATGTTTGTAAGATTAAAATAATAATGCGAGTTACATCTTTTATTTAATAAAAATTCTTCTGTATATATTATGTTCCTTATTTATTCACTTTGCTGTTATCAGAAGTGGGATAAGACCTACTAGAACCTATTCTAATACAATTGTTGTAAGTTTCAGAATGGATCCTGCCAACCGTAGAGTCTTCTTAAGATGCTGTCCCGACCAACCGTCGTCCAGACGACGACGTGGCGCTGCCTATTTTTGATCTGGCGACTAACGACCACGGTGCAGAAAGTTGGTGTAACAACATTGAGGTGTTCTCTAAGGAGTTTGGATGAAGCAGTATTGCGACAGTTGCTAAAGCAGGTAAGGCCTTAAAAGGCTCTGCTTTATTGTGGTTTGAATCTTGGGACCCATCCAGTGGACGATCTTGAGACAACTTTCGAAATGACTCGACTGATTTATACCCTGAAAAACGTAACCATTCTGAAAACTGACTAAAATCGGTTGTATACTCATCGGAAGCGGCAGACTCATACTGCGAGTACGTTCGGGAAAAGTAAGGTTACTTCGTATAACTAAGATAGCATTTACGGAAAACCAGTTGATAGAACTAGTCTGTGGTATCATTAGTGAATAGTGATGTAAACGTTAGAATGACATCCTTCAACAGCAACGTTAAGACTACATCTGAACTTATTTCTCTATTCACTTCCTATGAAAAAACGGCCTCTCGAGGATAGCGAGTCTAACATGTGACAGGTCCTCCAAAACATAAACATCCTTAAGTAATTTTCGTAATACTAAGAAAAAAAATGTTTTATATGTGGAAAGTTCGGCCATATTGCATCACAATGTTTTAAAAATGTAATCCAGCAAACTATTTTAAAACTAAACCTTCAGTATCTGAAAATAGGAAAGAACGGTTTTGTGGATTCTGTAAAAAAGGTGGCCACACTGAATCAGTGTGTGAATAAAGCTCTGATGAACTTTCAGCTAGTAGTGAGGTTAATTTTTTAGGGCGGACTTAAAACTAACCAACGTGTCAGTTGATAGTATAGTTATAGAAAGTTTCATAGATACGGGAGCTAACTGTAGTACAATAAAATAATCATTTGCAAAACGATTAAACTATAATACTATACAATGTCCATTAAGTCTTAGCAGATTAAGTAGCGGTGTTGTAGAGACAGTCGGTGTAATGACCATACCAGTTCGATTTGATGTATGTCTTGGAATTGACTTATTTGTAGTCAAAAATAATATTTTTTGTTACGATCACTTGATTGGTAGAAATGCTATCCAACACCCTGATATTTAAATAACCACTGATTTTCGGGGTAGTAAAATAAGACGTAAGCAAAATTTTACTATGAAAGTTAATTTTATACCAAACAATAATGAAATTGTCATTAAAACTTTCTAAAAATCGTAAGCATTTTTGAAAAACATTTAAACGTGTGAAGCAACTATGGTACCGTACAAACTGGAGAATTAAAACTAAGACTTAAAAACAGCAATATTGTACATTATCGGCCCACAGATGGCTATTATGAATTTAAAAAGATGGCTTTTGGTATTTGTAATGGGCCATCTGTTTTTTAAAGGGCAATTACCAGACCCGTTAGTCATGTATTTTTCAGTATACATTGGTGATGTACATATACCATTCTCTACAAAATAAGGTCTTCTGTACCTGGAACAAACTGTTACAGCACTAGATTAGATTCTGCTGGTTTTAGTATAAACCTTAAAAATGTAAATTTTTCGTTCAAAGTATTGATTACTTAGGTCGCCATATCTCACAAGAGGGAGTTAGGCCAAGTGACTTTAACCCGTCCGAATCAGCAACTCTCATTCGAGGCAAGTTTCATTCATAAATCTATTGTTATTTTTTGTTCTGATGCGGACGAGTTAAAATATCTGCTTTGGTATAATCCCCCACTCCATGTACCGTTAAGCAGCTTCGTCAATTTATGGGCCTCGCTAGCTACTTCCGCAAGTTTATTCCAAATTTTGCAACACGTACAGCTTGTATTACGAAGTTTACAAAAAAATAACCAAAAATGGGAATGGGGACTCGAACAGAATGATGCGAGAAAATATGTAATTGATCAACTTACATCTTCACCCCCACTTACTATTTTTGATTAAAATTTACCTGTTGAATTGTATACTGATGCTAGTTCATTAGGCTATGGTGCTATTTTAATACAAAAGGCTGCCAACGAATCGAAAATTATAGCATATTTCAGTATGCGAACATCACCCGCCGAGTCTAAATATAGCTCTTACGATTTAGAAACGTTGGCTATTTACAACGCTCTTAAACACTTTCGAGTATACCGTATTGGAATAAAAGTTAAAACAATTTCAGATTGCAATGCAATTAAATGTATAATGAATAAAAAAGATCACGAGGTTGCTCGTTGGTGGACGTACGAAACTACAAGATTTTCAATTTTAAATCGTATACAAGAAAGGGAAAAACATAGGCCACGTTAATTTTCTCAGCCGTAATCCTGTTAAGATCCCACCTTTACCATGTACAGTTAATGCCATAAATTACCCTCAGTCTTGGTTGGAAAAGCACAGCAAAATGCCACCGAAACACAATGTTAGATAGATAGGACACGTACAGGAGATATTAATCAAAATCAATACATAATAAGAAACAACTTATTACATTATAAAATACATCCTAATATTGAACCGAAGTAATATATACCAAAAGGTTCCTATATTAGTATTTTGCGACAATTTTCACGCCGAAAATTGTCATATAGGTTTTGATAAAACATTCAACAAAATCCGTTAGCATTTCTGGTTTCCTGGTCTAACAGTATTTGTTAAAAAATATGTCTCATTGTTTGTTTGTGTTGAAAGGAAGGCCACCATAGCCCTAGGCAAGGGTATTTATACCCTAAGAAAAACAGCTATATATAATATATAAACCTATCATACTATACATTTAGACTTCACAGGACCGTTTCCTCAATCGGATGAAGGATACAAACATATATTACTAGTAGTAGACGGCTTTGCAAAATTTGGCTTGTTAAAACCCTCAAACAACATTAAATTCTCATGAAATGGTACCGGTATTACGTGATATTATAACTTTATTTGGCAGTAATCACAGTCTCTCTAGTAATTACAGACCGAGGCACAAATTTTAGCTTAACCAAGTTCAATCTCATTTTAGTCAATTACATATTCGTCACCATTTAATAGCTACAGGTACTCCAAGAAATAATGGTCAAGTAGAACGTTATGTCTCCACGATATGTGACATGCTTAACACAATGTGTCATTACTCGTCAGGCAGGCCGAGCGAACTGTGGAGGATTCAAAAATCAACTAGATTCTCTCCTCTCCGCTTATTGATTGGTATTGAAGGTAATATACCATGTGTATAGGCCCGGTTAGATGACGTATTGGACGATGAATCCACCAGACAACTAATTAATACACAGGCCGACCGAGAGTTAGTAGAACGTCTCATTCAATCTGCTGACAATTTTTAAAATCGTTTTGATATGACACGGCGTAACAATATACCTCTTGCGGTAGGTAATTTAGTATATGTTAGTCAAAATCACAGACGTAATCTGAATCGTAATCGAGACGTAATCTGAGAGGTAGAGGTAGTATATGAAACATAACTATCGCCAAAGAAAAGTTAAGATACTGGCCAGGTGAATTAGTTGAAGAAAACGTGGTTGTTGAGAATGCCCTAACGTCTTAAAATTATAATTATAAAATTAGTACTTTTTGTTTATTAAAGATTGTTGTACGTTGAATTTTAAAAGTGATTGATTATGTTATATTATATTTTCCGCTGGTCGATTAATTGCTTGGTACTTGGCTTATCCCACTGGCAGCGGGTGGAGGAAGTCAGTATGTCTAGGCAATTGATATAATGAATCCGCTGGTCGACCGTTTACTTGGTACTTGTCTATCTCACTGGCAGCGGGTGAAGGGGACAAAGCATGTATAGGTAATCGGTATACAAAAAAACTATGGTTGTCATTTGCATTGTAACCGATCTAGATTACTAGATTATCGGTTCTCTTAAAAACTAGTTTAAATAAGCGACATCTGTAGGCAAACTCACAAACGACTACCTAAATTCCGTTTGAAGATTAAAGCAACCTTTAAATCGAGATAACTACCTTTGCTGCGCGCTGAGGTAGTTCGGCGATTCACCGATAGAGGTCGCATATAACAATCAAAAATATGGACAGTGACAGTTAAACAAATGTCAATCGAGTTTAGAGAAAATAATGCCACGAGTTGTGAGTTCCGGTGAACGGACGTTGATATTTTGAAAAAGTTCAAAATGCAGTGTAGTGATTGGACTGACGACTACGACGGGTTTGAGGCCTTTTTCATTACCATATAAGGTAGCGAAATGCGCCTCCGACTTCCGCCCCAACTTGTTGTTTTTACTGCAAGCGCAACCAACCTCACTTTGTCATCGGCCGTCGACTGTGCAACTGCTAATAAATTACTACGACTAGTGCTACAGAGTCTTTATTTAATTCGAACATCAATCTTCAGAACCCCCATACATTGGGTAAGTTTGAGTTGTGAAATGAAAGTGTACTTGACCACCATAAATTATAACCTACAATTGTAACCTTTGGTATGTACTCTCAACTTATTTACTGTATTTTTTTATGTGTTTTTCTGTGTTTGCTGTTGCTTCTCAACTTTCTTCTTGTTTCTATTTTACGTCCTTCTGGCAAACTTGAAAGGGTGTTGCTGGTGGCTCGCAATTCCCGAGGTACCTAGGCTAGTCCCTAATTGCTCGGTAGTGAACGGACCTCGTGGATTGTGCGCACTTTTACCAGCAACACACCTATTTACGCCCTTCTGGCATTCTGAGCGGCTGGTGGTTTGCATCCGCGAAGGGCCTAGCTAGTCCCTTTATGCTCGGTAGCGGAAGCCTTAGCGGATGCGAATTCTTCACCAGCAGCATAACTTCCTTGGCCCTTATGGCATCTCTTGTTTGCTGGCGGGCCACATCCCTAAAGGCCCTCTGCGAGTCACTATATGCCCAGTAGCAGAGGGACAGTGGACCCACCAGCTCAACACCATACTGGACCCACTGTGACCGGAGCACATGTGCTTTTCAGGGTTCCAGTACGAGGCTGAATCCTTCCAGTACGAGGCTGAATCCTTCCAGTACGAGGCTGAATCCTTCCAGTACGAGGCTGAATCCTTCCAGTACGAGGCTGAATCCTTCCAGTACGAGGCTGAATCCTTCCAGTACGAGGCTGAATCCTTCCAGTACGAGGCTGAATCCTTCCAGTACGAGGCTGAATCCTTCCAGTACAAGGCTGAATCGTTCAAGTACGAGGCGGAATTCTCCAAGTACGAGGCTGAACTACTAGCAGTACACGACCTCTGAACTCCGGCCGTTCTCTGATCTCCAGCACCGACCGCGGCCACCCTTCTCTACAGCGATTGCTGGGAATTTCTACCGGCGCGGCGGTGTGGAGCCGACCCTGCACGGCAGACCTGCTGCTGAGCATCGGCCAATACTAGCGGACCGGAGCTAAGTCCTTAAACAAGGAAGCTTGCCAAATTGCCATACCTGTCTGAGATCCACGACCCTTTTTTATATATTATACTTATATCAGCATCTCTCTTCTTTCTCTCATGCTCCCTTCTACCCTGAGTAGGTAGGAAGGTGACATTGGCGCCCCTACAAATTAGGATCAGACAGGTTGGTTTGGCAAACTTTCTTGGGTGTGGCTCTGCCATACTTATTCTGTATACTGTGTCTTATTGTGTTCCTTTCGTGTGTGTTAGTTATAAGTTGTGATTGGCCCTGTGCTGGCCCGGGGTCTGAGAATAGGCCGGCTGCAGCTCTGCATGTCGTAAGAAGCGACTGAAAGACAACGGGTAACACCCAGGGGGTCAGTAATCCACCCATTACCGTCTTCAACGAATTTTATTTTTACCTAAAATTAAATTTTAGTTTTTTTTTACAGCTTGCATAATTAATAACTTTTCTTAATAAATATCTAATATTCCATATTCACCTCTGTTCAACTTATAAATAGCACACACCTTATTTGTAATTCTACCTACGTGTTATTTTCATCTGAAAAAATTATACCCTTTTAAATATTTTTTTTTAATTGACCTTGTATGACACTGTTGTCATTGGTTTCATAGGTCAAGTATACTTTCACAACTACAAACATGAGTCTACAACTTAACTTTTTATCTCTGCAAAAGGCTGAATTAGCATATGAAGTGGCACTGCGTGGTGGCTCGCATACTGAATCTGTTCAGGATTTAAGGAAACAGATTGTGAAACTATCCAAAGACATGCTTTCTGAGGATATATTGGAGTCACACTTGGACCCTGAGGTCGATATAAGTGAACTCAAGGAGTCAATGGCAAAAGCAAAAAGCAACATTGCTCTCCTCAAAACTACATTTGAAAAAAATCTTTTTTTAAGAACAGAAGTTTTAATCAACCATATGAACCACAGGTTGATAAGGATAAGTGCATCCAATAGTGAAGATTTTAAGTCGGTGTCTTCTAAACTAAATTCTCTTAACAAGGACTTACAAATCTTAAAAACTAATTTACCAACTTCACAACCTTCAACTAGTAGTCAACCTGAGACTCCCTTAGAGCAACCTGTGCTATCTGTAACTTGTGAAAGAAATTCAATTTGCTCTGATATTAATAAACTTAAATTTAATGGCAAATTTTAATTTTAAAATAAGTAAATACATATCCTAGTAATTATTTCACCTTCTTGACAATTGCAAATCTTTGCACTGAATAACTTGTTGACAACTTAAAATAAATAAATATTATCAAATAAAACCAAATTCATGCTATGATTAAATTAATAAAGCTTTAAATATACAATCTTACAACTAAAACGCATATTCTATGTATCTTAAATAACTAAAATATAATTGATTAATGCAACCAAACTCATAGGGTGCAACTTTTTAATAATCTCTTACAATAATCTTATATATAAGGGAAAAATAAATCCTTATATACAATAAATCTTATAGGTAACAGTATCTTATATACTTCTTGAATTCTAATAACTTGTGATTCTTGCTTATATTGATCATTATTTATATCTTATATACAACGATGGCATAAGATATATTATAACTTAACTACAATACATATAATGTACTACAAACTATACATCTTAACTTATATACCTACTGAATTAATTTAACTTCCTTAAATACTCCTTGTCACTCTCCACTTTCAATGGAATAGTGTTATAACATAGCTAAAATCATTCTTTCACGTGCCAGCCATGGTAATTCTTCAAATAGAGAGCGGTGTCCAAACTCTTTAAAAACAAGCCTTATTGGTCTGAGCGGTAGATAACTCACTAAACAAGCCTTTATCTATGTAATTTCCTTTTGATTAAATTCTCTGTCTTAAAATTTAATTTAACTTAGGCAATTATGGAACTTATATTCAAAAAAATTAAATTTATCCATGAATGTCTGCAATAAGTACTTAACTTATCTATGTTCTAGTGTGTATTCATACCTATAATGTAGCTAGCTGTCTTAGAAGTTAACTTCTGCAGTCTACAATTTCCATTCCTCTCAATATTGCTGTCAATAATCGTTTCTTGGGATATCTAATCCAAACGATGGGGGGGAATTCTAGGAGATACTTGGGTATGTGTCTGCACATAGACATAGTTAATAACTTAAGATCATATACTGGAGTTTCTGTAGCTTATATAAGATACTCAAAGTTAGGTCTTAGGTCAAGTATTTTTTTTCTTTCTTAGAACTGCTCAAGGCTAGTGAATTTTTTTTTCCTAGTAAAAAAATTCTTTCTTGGGTGGGGAGATATGTAACCGATCTAGATTACTAGATTATCGGTTCTCTTAAAAACTAGTTTAAATAAGCGACATCTGTAGGCAAACTCACAAACGACTACCTAAATTCCGTTTGAAGATTAAAGCAACCTTTAAATCGAGATAACTACCTTTGCTGCGCGCTGAGGTAGTTCGGCGATTCACCGATAGAGGTCGCATATAACAATCAAAAATATGGACAGTGACAGTTAAACAAATGTCAATCGAGTTTAGAGAAAATAATGCCACGAGTTGTGAGTTCCGGTGAACGGACGTTGATATTTTGAAAAAGTTCAAAATGCAGTGTAGTGATTGGACTGACGACTACGACGGGTTTGAGGCCTTTTTCATTACCATATAAGGTAGCGAAATGCGCCTCCGACTTCCGCCCCAACTTGTTGTTTTTACTGCAAGCGCAACCAACCTCACTTTGTCATCGGCCGTCGACTGTGCAACTGCTAATAAATTACTACGACTAGTGCTACAGAGTCTTTATTTAATTCGAACATCAATCTTCAGAACCCCCATACATTGGGTAAGTTTGAGTTGTGAAATGAAAGTGTACTTGACCACCATAAATTATAACCTACAATTGTAACCTTTGGTATGTACTCTCAACTTATTTACTGTATTTTTTTATGTGTTTTTCTGTGTTTGCTGTTGCTTCTCAACTTTCTTCTTGTTTCTATTTTACGCCCTTCTGGCAAACTTGAAAGGGTGTTGCTGGTGGCTCGCAATTCCCGAGGTACCTAGGCTAGTCCCTAATTGCTCGGTAGTGAACGGACCTCGTGGATTGTGCGCACTTTTACCAGCAACACACCTATTTACGCCCTTCTGGCATTCTGAGCGGCTGGTGGTTTGCATCCGCGAAGGGCCTAGCTAGTCCCTTTATGCTCGGTAGCGGAAGCCTTAGCGGATGCGAATTCTTCACCAGCAGCATAACTTCCTTGGCCCTTATGGCATCTCTTGTTTGCTGGCGGGCCACATCCCTAAAGGCCCTCTGCGAGTCACTATATGCCCAGTAGCAGAGGGACAGTGGACCCACCAGCTCAACACCATACTGGACCCACTGTGACCGGAGCACATGTGCTTTTCAGGGTTCCAGTACGAGGCTGAATCCTTCCAGTACGAGGCTGAATCCTTCCAGTACGAGGCTGAATCCTTCCAGTACGAGGCTGAATCCTTCCAGTACGAGGCTGAATCCTTCCAGTACGAGGCTGAATCCTTCCAGTACGAGGCTGAATCCTTCCAGTACGAGGCTGAATCCTTCCAGTACGAGGCTGAATCCTTCCAGTACGAGGCTGAATCCTTCCAGTACAAGGCTGAATCGTTCAAGTACGAGGCGGAATTCTCCAAGTACGAGGCTGAACTACTAGCAGTACACGACCTCTGAACTCCGGCCGTTCTCTGATCTCCAGCACCGACCGCGGCCACCCTTCTCTACAGCGATTGCTGGGAATTTCTACCGGCGCGGCGGTGTGGAGCCGACCCTGCACGGCAGACCTGCTGCTGAGCATCGGCCAATACTAGCGGACCGGAGCTAAGTCCTTAAACAAGGAAGCTTGCCAAATTGCCATACCTGTCTGAGATCCACGACCCTTTTTTATATATTATACTTATATCAGCATCTCTCTTCTTTCTCTCATGCTCCCTTCTACCCTGAGTAGGTAGGAAGGTGACAGCATGTCTAGATAATTGACATGGCAAAACTAGAGATCAATCACTTTTGAATATGAAGTTGGGATACTTCGAGAACGAAGTACTTGTCAGTATGACCCTGACAGATTAAGGAAATATTGAGTCATAAGAGTTTAGTTTTAGGTTATAGCATGTTTTAAGTACATAATTATCATTGTAAATTCCAATATAATACTATTATAACATTAGTAATACTTATTTCATGTTAAAATATTTATGTAGGTGGATTTGTTTAAAGTTTGAACTAAGAATACCTTATATGACTATATTGTTTGTTCTAATAAATATCAAATTGTATGTAATCAGTTGTAACAATATTGTAATAATGCTTAAAATTCAATTAGTGATTTATACATACCTTCCATGCCTTTAATTAAATTATTTACTAAAATTGTAATAGTTTGGTGGTATTGTCATTGACTGCCGAAGTTGTTAGTGTTGTATAAAAGGGAGGAAACTTTGCGCAGCAGTCAGTCGTCCCTAGGCAAGCTCAGAGTGAACATCTCAGGTAAAATGTTACTTCCTATTATATAGATGTACATTGTACAGTTTGTTTGCTCATATATACTTGATTTAATATATATTATGTAATTCTATAGTCTTAATTATAACAAATTATATTAAATAATATACGGAAGTATAAAATTATGTTTGTAAGATTAAAATAATAATGCGAGTTACATCTTTTTTTTGTTATAAAAACTAACGTGGTTTTCAATCATTATTAATTAAAAATACGGGATTACTCACATAATATTTATCGGATAATATTTTTAATTTTAATTAATAACGAGTTACATCTTTTATTTAAAAAAATTCGTTCTGTATATATTATGTTCCTTATTTATTCACTTTGCTGTTACGCGCATAGCCGTGGGGCGAGTTAGTAAGTACCATAATCATGCGGTAACCCCAGCACACCTATACCGGAACATGTGGTCATTAAAATCAATGAATCTAAGGAATCAGTGACATTCATTAGTGCAATAGAGTATGTTTTTGATTTACTACATCATTAAATCTAGCATCCTATGATGTTATATGATAGCTTACGGCCGACGGTTTTCTCGTTTTGCAGTGGTAATCTTTGATATCCTGGAAGTTCTAGGTACGTTTTAATTTGTAGGGTTCCGTAAAAGAACTCGTTCCGAAGTAAAATCCATTAATAATTAGAAATTAAGCATCTTTAGAAAATAAGTAGTTCCCCTATATCCTAAATGAGCACGTTATGTTGTCCTATAATGGTTTTTTAACTATACATTCCAAAACGTATAAAAAGCACGGACCCTGGAGCTTGTGGCGTGTATATACACTAAGATTATAAAGAGGAAAAATTTGTATTTGTGTATGTGTGTGTGTATGTTTGTAATAAATAAAGTCAAAAACTACTGTACCGTATTCAAAAATTCTTTCACCATTGCTACATTTGCCCTGAGTAACATAGGTTATATTTGATTCATCATCATCAATCATCACTGCGCTGGTGAAACCGCGGAGAGCAGCTACTAAATAATATTATAAACACGAAGTTTGTGAGTATGAATGTATGTATGGATGTGTGGATCTCTTTCACGCTCAAACGGTGGGGCTGATTTTGATGAAATTTGGTATGGAGGTAGAGGAGGGGCTGGATTAACACATAGGATACTTTTCATCATCATCATCGAACACCACGTGGGTGATACATCGAAATAAATATTCTTGGCATAGCATAGTTGGGCATAGCATAGACAAAATAATAAGACCTCCGCCTACGTCAGGATCGTTATGATGACAGTTATGTCAGTGTGTGTCAGTTTCTAAGTCAAAAGCACGATATACTTTTGACAGCTTTATACGTAGGTGTATTGTATTATTAGTGTTTCCTGATTGATTTACTAAGTATTTTACTCATATAAACTGGTATAAACCAAAACTTCATAAAATAATTATATGGTTCAAGTAGCTATTACGGCTAAGTTACGCTCAGGGGACAGTCAGATAGGTAGATGGAGGGCGCATGCATACCAGGGTCCCAAATTCTCGTAAACTTATCGAATGAGCTTTCGAGTACAACTCGTCGGTTCGTTGGAGCCAAGCCAATGTAGGAGCTGCACAATGCCTCATGCACTCGGATACTTATCCTTGCATTTCCTGTTGGCAGCAAGCTCCGCGTCTAATTAAGAACCTAACTGTGCAGAACTCAAGCTTCGTTAGCAAACAAGTCAGTCAGCATATTCTACGAATCAACCAATCCCACGAGACCTCACAATACTGTATCTATAGTATCGAGGAGATGTTTCTCGGTGATGATGTAAAACATAAGGAAAAAACCATTTAATTGGCGATCTACGTGGCCTATACAATAAAGACAATTTATTGGCGAAGACTTTATATTTAAAATTGATAAATTAGCCCGCACTTTTAAAACTTGTCAAAACCTTCTACGAAGTATTAGAAAACATTAAAAAAAAGATGAATAAAATCGGTAAAGCCGTTCTCAAGTTATAGCGTGACCAGGGGAATCATAGCGTTAGTTATAGAGTCAGTTATAGTCTAAGGTCCCGATATACAACGACCTTAACCGAGATGCTTATTTGATTAAACGTATTTCATATTTAATTGAATATGGCAATAAACATGTAGCATATGGGCTGCCTAGCAAATTTCAGTCCACGATATGATTAATTAATTATTATAAGTAATATTTTTTTTAATATATCACCGGTTTGATTATTAGACAAAATCTATACCAATCAAAAGTATGAAACCCATAGAATATGCAAACGTTAGGTTTCTTGAAATGGGCGGACCTTAAACAGCTGCTATGCTGTGTTCTCTTCTATCGCTTGGAATAGTTGGTTGAGACCTCTCAGTCGCACACATTCACTCGCAGCAATATTTAACCTTTTTTTAATTCGGCAACCGGAATTCCGGACTGATTTTTCGCAGGCAACCCTATACCACCGTGTTCAAAATCAAATATTATTATCATATAATTTTCATTCAATAGTCAGACCGGTGCAAAATGCTAGTATCAATTTATCTGTTTATAACTCGCTACCTGAGGGTTGTGACCGGCAAAAAATAGACAACCCAACGTTTGCATATTCTATGGTTGAGCTTCATACTTTCGATTGGTATAGAATTTGTCTAATAATCAAACCAGTGAAATAAAAAAAATTTGTAATAATTAATTAGTCATATTATAATTTTCTAGGCAACCCATGCAACATGTTTATTGACATATAAAATTAAATATAAAATACGTTTAATCAAATAAGCATCTAGGTGAAGGTCCTTGTATTTCGGGATCCTATACTATAAGAGCGTGGAGAAATAGGAGTTCATTTTATATATGCTTAAATGATTGAACATAACTCAGAATTTCACAACCACTTGTGATAAAATGTAAAACAGGACCAGTCTCTCGGGATACGAATCGTTAGAAGGGAGGAAAGCCGAACTACTAGGTGACATGTCTTTTGTACAAAAGCCCGTCTTGTTAGGTACGAGCTTAGTGACGGACATTCTGCCGCGAAGCAATAGTCGATCGCTGGGAGAACACTGCAGTAAGTAAAATTTTTGGGCGTAAATGACCCGAAAACCAATGACTCAGGGTGAGTGTGAGCGTGCAGTGCTACGTCCAACTGCAGTTGTAAGCACTGGATAACACTGCAACTGGCGTGGGCAAACGTAATGTTTACTCTCAGGCACACAACATAATATTAACAAAAGGTACCTTGTCCTTAGGGCAATCTTTCCTTTGAGATATCCTAAACTGACACTTAACAGAACGAACTTTTGTAAAAGAGATCTACGAGTTCTAACAACGAAACACAATCATATAACACTATGATTTCGTGTGCCGCGGGAGGCATGAAAATACACCAAGATATCACAAATATCCAAGACTGGAGAACACAGATTTCTGCTTTTAAAATTTGCCTTGGTTAGGAGATGATTACCAAGTGCACAGATGGGAATCGTTATCTGATTTGGTATAATACTTGAAATTCTAAGTAAAGATATTTAAACTTAGTAAGTTTTCCGTTATGGATCATCGTTGTACTACTAGAAATATTCATTGTGAACGGGATAGATAACTCACAGTTTGTACGCCGAAGCGTGACGCGTTGACGTTTGCGATACGATACTTTTACGCAAATTGTTTGTGCTACGGCATATGATCACGGATGAAGAATCACAAGAACTCTCTGAAAACTATCTTTACTCCATTCAAGAAGATCTCACCAGTGGCTACGGTCACCAAAAGACAGGTTTCCGTTGTAAGTACCAGGTGTGTATAAGGTTGATTGAAGCTGTGGTAGTTCCTACATTGTTCAAACTAAACGCACTGTTTCCTTTCGCATAAAGGAACATATCAGAGCAGTTAAAAATTAAGACTCTCAAACATCTGCCATCGCTCAACATCTCCTGGAGTCAGGTACGAACCACTGGATCGAGTTGCATAACCCTCAGATACTTTCGACAGACATAAGAGCACGCCACTACAGAGTACGAAGACTCGTCAGAGAAGCGATTAAAACCACGAAATTTAAGAGCTTCAACCGTGAGGATGGTTTCAACTGTCGAATATCTGGACTCCAGTGGTACGATTGTGTAAAAACAAGAATAGTACTGTCCCGGAGGTTGATACGGTTAGGGTTGTGTGTCGTGATAAGACAAAAAATGCGCGAACTTTTCTTTATGCAAATTTTCACACAAACAGGTACAGTGCGTCTGCGTCTCATGCATGCGCCAGTCATTTTATACGAACATTGGCCGCACAATAAACAAAAAGCAACTGTAATTGATATCGACCTAAGGTTACTTTTGGATTGATCGAACAGCTCATACGTTTGTTCAAACACATGACAAAGAATACATGCTCATCGAACCGTGAGTGAGTACAAGGGGATCAAGTCGGGAGCTTTTACCCGTTCAGATTACTTGAACATACATTTTAAGCCTTACTGCTATAGAGTTAAAGTTTACAATGACATAAATGGTTAGAATCATCAGCTTGAGAGGTTTAATAATTATTTGAAATGTTTATCAAAGAGTCAATATGGAAAGAAGTGTGATAATAGTCGATGGTACTTTTACTTATGATCAGCTTCCAGAGAGTCCCGATAGGCAGGTTGGGTATATACTGATGCTTTGCCTATAACGAGGTTAAAAATACGATAAAATTGTATGATGGTTGGCGAAACGCAATATAAGAAATCAAGATGTCGAGATACATAGAGAAGACTTAGAACTTGCCTAACCGATCAGCCGTGCGATTCTCTAAGAGTAAACATCGTTGTATCCTTGACAACATCCGCAAAACAAATGACGAGATGACATGAAACGTTGGAAAAACAACCTAATGTACAAGGGCGCTATCTCATAAAGTATTTGACGTCGGTGAGCTCTTCGACGAGCGCGGCGTCGAATCATTAGAGAATCGCACGGCTGGGTTGTTTACTCAATGTAAATTGTGTAATAAAATTATTATTACGAAAATTAATTGTATTTGAATAGGTATTCACATATTCAATGCAGTTTATAGAAGTATCAATCCAGCCTAATTCAATAAGGTTCAAAACTTAGGTTAGAACGCATTAGTACTTAGATAACATACATCACTTATAAAGAGGGATATATTATTAAATCAATCTATCTAGTTCTTTATTTGTTACTATGTGTGTGTGGGAACGGAGAAGACGGTTTGCACGTCTCCTCCCTCTTCCGTAGTGGGGTTACTGGCGAATAGTCGGGGGACACTTCGCCGGTTTGCACGGCCCTACACGTCTAGGGGTGACCTTGGTGAGCAAGGTCATCCCTTCACAGGCGCTGAGGCCCGGTTAAGATCAATCCGGGCCTACCGCTGGGGCGAGATGGTGACTGCCAGCGCGACCCTGTCTCGCCCCACCTTGGCGGAGGACTGCTCACGGGGGGGTTTTAGTGGGTCTGAGCCCCACACGCCCCCTTCCGTCACCCACGTGGCGGAAGGGAAGTGCACAGCATTTCCCCCCTCAAAAAAAAAAAAAAAAAGGCTATGTTACGTAAGTACACACATATTTGTAGTCTAAATTAAGATCCTCCTCTCGGCAACTTTGGGAAACACTCTTGTACAGGCCCCTTATTCGGATGCTTCAAATCATCAGCATTAGTCTCCGAACCAGCCCCTTCACCCGCGCGGTGGGAACTCCTCTTAACATCTAGGAAAATTATTTTCAATAAGAAAACCCACCACTATCTTTATCGGCATAATCTATATCCTATTTGACGTCGGATTGCCGCAAGAGATATAATAATGACACTATACCTATTTGTATGAGACTCAAGACAAGAGTCTTTGACCAATGTGTGTTACCAGTGACGGCACGGACTTATGGCACTGAAACATGGTCTCCTACTATGGGCCTCATAAGTAAGCTCAAAGTCACACAACGAGCTATAGAGAGGGCTATGCTCGGGGTTTCTCTACGTGATCGAATCAGAAATGAGAAGATCCGTAGACGAACTAAAGTCACCGACATAGCCCAGAAGATAAGCCAGTTGAAGTGGCAGTGGACAGGCCACATAACACGCAGAACGGATAGCCGATGGGGTCGGATGGTTCTGGAGTGGAGACCATGGACCGGCAAGCGCAGCGTAGGTAGTCCGCCGATAAGGTGGACAACGATCTGATAAAAGTTGCAGGACGACGTTGGATGCAGGCCGCTTCCCGGTCCTTTTCGAAATTTGTGGAGAAGGCATATGTTCAGCAGTGGACGTCCTACGGCTGAGATGATGATGATGATTTGCAAGAAATCTCTCTCATTTTCATATCTCCGATGGGGTTAACAGTTCATGAATAGAATATAGGATATGGCTGTTTGTGGATACTACGAACTATTTTTTTTAATTATGTTTATCGGTGACGAGACGAGCAAGTCGCACGCCAATGTTAAGCGTCACGCTTGCCCATTACAGTTCAGTGATATTCAGAATTTTATACTAAATAATTAATATTTGGAATAATACCAGACTTATGGATTTGAATTGGGCTATCGGAATAGTTAAATGGGATCTATGTTTTACCTACATTGTCTGTGAATAAACCATAATAACTAGCTACGTCCCGCGATTGCACATGCGCGATGATGGGCGGTGCTGAGGATGAATTGTTGCCTCCCTAAACCACCCCTGTATTGGGGCAAAATAAAAATACAATAAAAAAATCTAGAAAATAGCTAGACCGGTTTGAAAACCGATCTAGCTATTTTCTATTTTCTAGATTTTTTTAACGTACAGCAATAGATTTTTTACACTAAGAAGGAGAAGAACGTTAACACACTTATACCTCCGCACTACGATCCCCTGTGTCGCGGGCGGCATGGACACACAATCACAACATCCGTTAGCGAAAAAAAATCTGGTCATCACGCAATTTTTAATTATTTTTTTATAATGGTTCATGAAAGTGACTCCCTCTTGCCTGATTGTAAGTTAAGATGGAATCAAGAAGCGATAACCATTAGTGCAGCCGTAAGCTGCACATAGCCACCCTATTATGACCTGAGAGATGCTTCTTCACGCCCCGCATGAAAGATCCAGGGTCATAGCTGCAAGGACATACGTACGCCGGCAGAGCATTCCACAATTTACTTACACGACAGAGGTAGGAACTGCCAAACTATTTGGTTCGTGGTAAGTTTTAAACAAAATTTGGATACAATGCTAGGCCGGAACGAGTAGTTCGGGATCAGAATGGTGATTAAGGAGTAGGATTAAAGAGCTCTTCAGAACATTCGCCATGAAACAAACGGTAGAAAACGCTTAGAAGCTATAGTTCTACAAATTATTGTCCCGGCCAGGATCGAATCTGAGACCTCGCGCTTCAAAGGGTGGATCGCTACCAACTGCGCCAACGGAACCGCCAAAGCCACAAAAAAATAGTCCGTCTTCCACCCAAATGTAGTGGTAAACCAATGATCGATACGGTGTCGTGTCGCACATGCGATAAGAGAATCTATAGATTTATAAGCGACGTTAGGAACGTATAGAAAAAAGTAACGTAAAGTAAAAGTAGAAAATAATATCTCAATTTCTCTGCTTCCAACTTATACGACACAAAAAATGCAATTAGCTGCGATCGTGTGCTGAAAACGAATATCTACCAATCGTTTTGTGGCATGCTTTTTAGAAGATAATTTTCTGCACACACACGCTACACCGCAGTCCACAGTCTGCCGTCGGGACGTGCATCTTAGGCGTAACTTAGGAGGAGGCGTGGAAACCAAACTAACTAGTTGAAACTTGAACTCTTGTGAGAGGCACTGGGGACTGGGGTGGTACCTTGGTTGGTACCACTCCGATGCCAGATATTCTGTCACGATACAATAGTGGGGTACGAACAATAGTACGCCGCGTCTTCTGACTCTCCGTGTCAAACGCCATTGACCAACTAGGGCCTATTACTTGACTCGATTGAACGTGCACTTTTTTATTTAGGATTTAGTTATGGGGAGCATATAGCAGCATAGCTGAAACAAAGAAAATAATCCAAAAATTATAAACTCTAAAAGTATTTTCTAAAATTAAGAATGGGTTCGTCAACTGGCCATTTGCATGGTGATAGGTCATGTAGGTGTCCTCCTGGATAGCTACCACTCTTAAGTGTGAAAATCTGTACCTAAACACCTAACAGTGTGTTCCAGCTGGTCTTGAGAGCCACGAGCTGTTCTTGGTCTAGCTAGTGTGTACCACCTTCGACCGCGTCATCACTGACCAGCAAGGGAGTGGTCAAAAACTAGTAAACATTATCAAATGTAAAAAAAAACAGCTTCATTGGGCAATCTCCAAAATATCATTTATCTGTCCCATTGAAATAACTTTCTCACATGCGCGAAGTAGCTGTGACGCCAAGACGCCTTGAACAAGACGGTCGATAATATAATTAAGCGCATTGTAATAAATTATCATTACGGTATAGAAAAGAACCCAGTGAAATAATATGGTAATTATTCTCATTATACATATTTAACCAGAATATGCAAAATACGACTTCAGTAGAGAAGCCAGTTGGCAGAGCGCCTACCGGAATTGTAAAGGCAGTTTGGCAGATCATGCGCGCACTCTTTAATAAACACGAGGTGAACACTTTTGGCAAGGAGCAGTGTCTGCAGCTGCAAGGGCTTTGCATAATATCACACATTTTAATGCTAGACGGGCTATAATATATGACATTTAATTTGTAAGTTGATTAAACTCTACTCAATACTCAATACTCAATTATTTATTGCAAACATTATGAGTTGTACATGCAGATCTTAGTGAACATATTTTTGGTAGGCATTACATAATGACCCTGAATGGGTATAGCAATACTGTGCGGAGCGGAACGATTTATTTTGTAAATATTGTTTCATCCAGAAAGAATTCGTCCAGTGTATAATAACACTTTTGTATAAGTATGTCTTTAACAGCCTTAATAAATTTAAATTTTTTCTCTATGTCTTTTAATTGTATTGGTAGTTTGTTATATATTTTTGTAGCCATTGGGTTTGGGCCGGTACTGTGCATAACTAATTTTGATTGAGGTAGAAGTAATTTATGTTTATATTTAGATCTTAATTGGTAGTCCCGTTTGTCAGTTAGTTTTGTAAAGTATTCAGGGTGATTTATGACAAGTTTACAGTTTTCTAATATGTATATAGATGTGATCGTTAATATTATAAATTTAATAAAGTATGGTTTGTGGAAATGTAATATTTTAATGTCGGGAAGTTTAACATTGGCGAGAATACGGATACATTTTTTCTGTGCAATAAAAAGGTCTTTGGCATCTACGCTGTTTCCCCATAGTATGATGCCGTAGCTAAGCCATGAGAATGCGTACGCGTAATAAGCTATTAAAGCCGTTTCTAGGTCAGTAGCTCGTCGTAATTCACCAAGAGCGTATATGAAACTTGACAATTTACCCTTAATTTTTCTAATGTGGCTTTTCCAATAATTAACATGTGTATCGATGTCTATACCTAGTAAGGTAGCTACGTCAACACATTCTAATTTATTATTTTTATATGAGAAGTTAATATCTAGGGGGGCTCTTTGGTGCGGTCTAAATTGCATTAATGCTGTCTTTGATAGATTTAGGTCAAGGTTATGGTCGGTCATCCAATTGGTAATAAGATTTAAAATGTCAGTTAATTTATTGTTTAAATTTAGATTATTTTTGCAAGATGTCAAGATTGAAATATCATCTGCGAAAAGTACACAAGATTCGTCTATTATTTTGGGAAGGTCATTTATATAAATTAAAAAGAGGATGCATCCAAGGACGCTGCCTTGTGGGATTGAATGATTTATTTGTGTCGCGGTTGATCTTACTATATTTATCATACCAGAGTCAAGGTCAAAATTTTCAATTTCGACGTACTGTTCACGATTTTTTAAGTAGGAGCCTAGCCATTTGTGCGCTATTCCTCGTATACCTATTCCATATAGTTTATTTAATAGTATGTCATATTGCACGTTATCATATGCTTTCGACATATCTAGCAAGATACCAATCGCATATTTTTTATCGTTGATGTATTTTAAAACTTCATGGATAAACTTATAAACAGCCAAAATCGTCGAACGGTTTTTTCTGAATCCATTTTGAGAGTCTTTAGTTTGAACTTTTCGCAAAAGGAGTTCAAACGTGTTTGCATTACCTTTTCAAAAATTTTTGAGGAGGTAGGTAAGACTGATATAGGCCTGTAATTACTGGGTTCAAGTTTTGAAGATTTTTTATAAATAGGTTTAACTAGGGCTTTTTTCAACATATCTGGGAACGTACCTTCGGTGAACGATTGATTAATCAAAAGATAGTATGGTAAAGCTATTTCTTCAGCACAGTGTTTTATCAAAATAGGAGGTAGTTCATCGATTCCGTAGCTGTATTTGCTTTTTAAATGTTTTATTATTAAATAAACTTCGCGTGGTTCGGCCGGGCACAAGTACATCGAGTTATCAGTCTAATAAATAACTTTTATATAATTTTAAAATAACTCCATATTTGTGCGACTTACAAATACATAGGTACATATATAAGTACATGTATTAGGTAAATGAGAAATTCTATAAAGGCGATACACTAGACTAATCTTTAGATTATATCATTGTAATGCTGTTGAATTTCCACAATATATAAATGACATAACCGAGCTCACATTGCTTGGTAAGAACTAAGATAATATTTATTTAATATCAAAACCGACTTTACTCACGTATAGAGGCAACGTTATCGACCTAGGTTTCGATGCGACCACGTGTTTGCCGCGATCTTGCTGCGTTAACTCCCTGAGGATGCGCATCGGACATGCCTTAAACCTAGGTCGATGACGTCGGCTAATTACGTAAGTAAAGTCGGTTTTAATATTAAATAAATATGTATCAAACTCACAAGAATTTTTAAACTAAAAAAAAAAAATTATATACCAGTAGGTAAGCGTAGAAGGGATGTAGAACCCCTTCTACGCTTACCTACTGGTAATATTTTTTTTTAATATTTGCTTGTATTGTCATTATTTAGAAGACAAATGCTTAGAGTAGTTGGTACTTCACTTTTGCCTAATCTGTGAACCATCATCACTACATAAAATAAAACTGTAGAGGTCGAATTTATGTACAATGAAAAATATATACTAAAAACCGAGCCAGGAGGATGGTAAGGAGTGAAATCGGTTTTTTTTTTGTTTTTCTCTTTGTCTGTTCGTCTGTCTGTTTGTACGGACTAATATCTGGACGGCTTATATATAGTCAACTTAATAGGATACCTACTTTTAATCCCGGTAGGTAAATTAATGAGTTCCCGTGGGATTGTTAAAAAACTGTAAGTAACCGTATCCCACTAGGCCACGCGAGCGAAGTCGCTGGCCGGTCAGCTAGTATAGTATAAGATTGACATGAAATACTAAGCTATTATGGCTCTCCGAGCCCCTTTTTTCCCTCACCAGTGAAACTGGTAACGAAGACGGTCACTACATGTATTTAGCGGCGTATTGTCCGTTTCATTATATAGGGGGACACTCCACGATACCTAACTGAATACCTACGTTTGTTGTAAACAAAATGAAAACACAGTTCTATTTCTGTTTCTTGTTTGGAAGCCGAAAAAGACAGCATGTGTTATGATACACGTTGAACGCTACTGGACCGATTTGATTATAATTTCCTAACAAATGGTGAACTGGAATAAGGCATGCTTTTATATGCAGAAATTTCCTATACGGTTACGTTACTCTGGTATGGTCACTGTTATGCTGTAGGTACCTATAATGATAAGACATTATCCGACCGGGGGGTGTTACAGGGCGCAGCTCTACTATAAGTATATAGGTATTACTTATGATACAATTCACCTAATATTGGGGTATTTCGGTAACTGAATAAGAATTCTAGTAATCGACGATTAAGTTGACTTTCATCACTGGAGGCCATTCTACTCTTGAAAGTTCTCACGAAACGTTCAGCAAGTCCATTTGGACGGGGATGATAGGGTGATGAGGTAACATGTAGGATGCCCTGATTTTGGCAGTAGTCTTTAAAACCATGTGATATGAAATAGGCTCCATTGTCAGATACTATTACTTGAGGGAGACCAAAAGTACAGAATATGTCCACGCCACCAAACACGCCACACTACCAGTGAAAAAAACGGGTTTTAATTTTGCATCTCTGCAGTTACTTCTTATTTAAAAGTAAGGTAAAGTAGGTATATTATGTAATAATTTACGTCAATAGGTGCGTGTTTGATATTGATTAATGATTTTGAATTTGAGTAGGTAAGGTTCTCAACGACGCAACGTAGGTGACGTGTGCCCTCCTCCAGTTGTATGCAATAACATGTTCAACTTGCCGCAAGGGGCACCGCGGGTTGAGGCGCTCTGGGTAACGATGACAGATAATAAGAAGATAAAGGTTTACGTATGAACTCTTCCATATCACGAAATGATCAAGCTAAGTATAGAGTGCACTGCTTGGCTCGCCTTTCTCTTATCATTAAGTTTCCATTTGCAATGTTGCACTCCTTAGTAATTAGAGGTGAATTGCGCTCCGTTTCATGCGCGTCATTTTCTAAGATTACCTACTGCTTTATTAAGTCAGTAGAGCACTTGTGGTAGCTCTATCTCATGATGCTTAGAGGGGAATATCTGCGACCATAGATTACTAAGTAATTAATGCGACTTTGGTGTCTTTTCCATACACACGAGTACCTGACTTTAAAGAGAATTTTCAAATATGAGCATAATAAAATTAATCTAGTGGTTGCCGAGATATAATAGGTTGTAAAGTTTAAAAACGGACGATTTTGGTAATATTCAGCAAGCACATTGGTACCGTCTGCAGATATCTTTACGTCCCCAATACCTCTGAGCCTGAAAACCAAGGTGTTCAACCAGTTGCCAGTGATAACTTATGGCACTGAGATGTGGTCCCTTGCTGTGGGCCTCATTCACAAGCTTAAAGTCGCTCAACGAGCAATGGAGAGGGCTATGCTTGGGGTTTCCCTGCGTGATAAGTTCCCAAATGAGGAGATCCCGTAGGAAAACTAAGGTTACCGACATAGCTCTCAAAAAAAGCAAGGTGAAGTGTCAATGGGCAGGCCACATCGCTCGCAGAACTGATAACCGATGAGGAAGAAAATCTGCGGTATTTAAAAAAATGCGCTTAGCGTAACTACTTTTTTAGTGGTTCCCTCTTCCGAGACACACCTATAAAGTAGTAGTTGTGGAAAACAGTCATTCTAGAGGCTTGCACTTTATGTGAATAGCTCAAATCACTAATATAATACAGCAGTTATGTGGCCTTCCACATCATAACGAACCACAGATTAAAAGTATACACATACTTAAGTAAACATTAAGTAACAATTTTGTACCTACTATTAGTATTTATGTATATAATAAAATAATGCATATAATTTTATTGTAACAATAACAGAGCCGGAATTATTTCAGACCTTTTACTAGTTGGTCGTTTTGCTTTTGTAGCGATTGACCGTAGCGTGTTTGGACGCTTTACTAAATTGTCTTTCTGATATGGAGCGACCGTAAGTTGTTTAAGTTGATAATAAATTCCAACCAAAGATGCTAAGCCAAGGTACGACATTAATGATTAAATTATTCATATAAATAATTAATATTATTTCTCTCTACTCTAGCTTCTAGCTAATCATTCAAACAAACGGTAATAAAATAATTAACTAATTAATGATTACATCGCTGTCCCCGGAGAACAAAATGACAATCGCTATTGTCTTGATTTTAGTGTTATGCCATATTTGAGTTTAATGAAGCAGAATACATCTATACAAATTTTTTCATACTTTTTTTGCGGTTACCTATGAAGTTATAAAATAATGTAATAGTGTTCGAAGTTTATTATTACTTCAATAGTTCCCCGAACAAAATTGTAAGACAGTAGAAGTCAACACACATCAACAACTATTAAAACGGTTATATCCATAGCCATAATATTCCCGTACTAAGGGACCCGGTAAAAATACTGATGAGTATGTTGTCATTTTATTCGCGAAAAATATACTTTTGGTTGTAGGCTAACGGTCGATTGAGAAAAAGGCCTTCTGTATGTATTTATATATGCAGTATATATCATGTAGGTATGTATGTATGTATGTATACGGTATATATGTATATATAGTATAGTACTATATATATGTATATATCTATAGAATATATGTATATGTTTAGAATATATAATATATGTTTAGAAATAAATTCTTATAGTGACTGCCTCAGCTTACAGAATGACATACATAAAATATTTCAATGGAGTATGACAAATAAAATGCAATTTAATCAAAATAAATGTAATGTTATGACATTTGACCGCAAACGAAATCCTATACATTTTAATTATAGTTTAAACGACTTAGTTATAAATAGAGGTGCTGGTATTAAAGATCTGGGGGTAACATTTGATCGTGGCTTGACATTCCATGATCATGTTGCGAATCTCGCTAAAGAGGCTTACCGTCGTCTAGGATTTGTTTTACGTAACGCCAAGGATTTTGAGAATCCTCAAGTTTTAAGAACTTTATACAACGCTCTGGTTAGGAGTAAGCTTGAGTCAAGTGCCTGTGTATGGAACCCGCATCATGTCACTTACGCGCGGATGCTTGAGAAGGTTCAAAAGGCTTTTTTGCGGTCACTTTATAAGAAGCTATATG
The DNA here is from genome assembly GCA_917880725.1 of Selenia dentaria. Taxonomy (NCBI): domain Eukaryota; kingdom Metazoa; phylum Arthropoda; class Insecta; order Lepidoptera; family Geometridae; genus Selenia; species Selenia dentaria. Next base: position 42,567,445 of record OU862877.1, read on the forward strand.
GCTATTATCCTTATATGTACCCGACAAAGTTTCTTCTTGGGCTGCTCGGATACAACTCTTTGGAAGTGAGGAGGTTGCTGGACCAGCTGACTACTTGCTGCAAAGTGCTCAGAGGGTCAGTTGACTCCCTACAGCTGCATAACTTATTATGCACGCTGAACGTACCAAACAACCCCTGGGTTCCTGCGAATAGACGCGGTCGGAAACATGACCTATTCCGCACAGATCAAAGTCGTACTGTTGCACGATCTATGTCTCCTTTAATTCGTGCCCGCTGTCATTTCAATGCACTCCTTTCCGCTAACACTGATTTAGATTTATTTTTTGACAATTGGAGAACTCTTTTAACACACTTTTTGACATACTGTGAAAATTTGTCTGATCAGTGGGACAGATCCCAAAAATGTGATAGCTCATTTGGTTTTGACGATGTTTTTACTGATTTATGACATTAATATTTTGATTTTTGGACTTTTTTAATTTGATTTATGGATTAATGTATTTTCTATTTGTAATGTATGTGTTAAATTTTTTTAATTAAATTGTATTTGATGATGATTTTGTGACATAAATGTAAATGTGTAATTCGTTTTTATGTCAATAAATAAATAATAATAATAATCTATACATTCCAGGCGTCTCAGAAAGTATCGCGAAAAAAGTTTTTATGTATGAGAGAGACTGAAATTACTAAAATTGGAAAAATGGATCTGCGGCGGGATCATTTTTGAGCTGTGATATTTTACGATTTATATGTGTGGCCTATAACCTATGAATCGCACGATACACTTATTATTAGTAGCATAATACATTTATTATTAGTAGTATAATAGACTTATTATTTGTTAGTATAATTATAGATTAATAAACTATTAATCTATGGTATAATGAATTCAAGCGCGGTCGACTAACCTTGAGGCATGAAGAAAGAAGTGGCCGGTCTTTGACAGCTGTTACGGAAGAAAACGTGCTAGCAGGGAAAATGTAATCTAAGACAATAGGCGAGTTACATATCAATAGATTCAGCACATACTGCAGATTGCATCGGGAAGCCTTCAAGAAATTCTACACGTGCAACTTCCTTCGCGTCAGGAGGATAGTTTCACGCTGGGTGCCGCACAACCTCACCGATGCTCAGAAGCAGACCCGGGTGGAATGGTGCCTTGATATGATAAACAAATTTGAAGCAGGCTCTTAATCTCGGTGTGTTACATCATCATTACAGATGATGAGTCCTGGATTAATCAATACGATCCAAAAACGAACGTCAGTCGACGTTTTGGGTGTTTCAAAATGAATCAACGCCTACCAAAGTGAATTGAGCTCGAAGAGGGGGGAAGATTTTGATTTGACTACTTCGTGGAACTTCCTTTACGGAACAAAGAAAGCATCAACGCCGAATGCAAACGCTTGGAAGAAGTTTTCTCCGTTGTGAGCAACAAGCGACCAAACACAGGGCTCCGTTCACATTGCTCCACCACGACAATGCGCCTGCGCACACCGCGCTTAAAACGAGGAAATTCCTGGACAGCACACCGGTCAATCTCCTGGGTCACCCTCCTTACAGCTCTTAACTAACACCGTGTGTCTTCTTTTTATTCTCGAAAATGAAAAAAAAATGCTCGTCTGCAGCAGACTGAAAAAAGTTTTACGAAAACTGACACTTTGTATAAAGGCTGGTGGAGAGGTTACATTGAAAAGATTCAATAAAAAAATATTTGCCTATAGAATTTATGTTCGCAAAACTTTCTGAGTGTCCCACGCATTTGCCCTCTATATCTTAGCCGCCAGAAAACTTCAAATGAACATTACTCATAGGTTTTATGAGACTGATCATGGTCAGAGTCAATGACACTCCACCATTGAACGCGAACTAAAGAACACGGTGGTGTATACTCGCGGTCACTATCATACTTCATATACCACTTCATACTCCACTTCATACACCACTTCATACACCACTATCATACACCACTTCATACACCACTTCATAGACCACTTCATACACCACTTCATACACCACTTCATACACCACTTCATACACCACTTCATACACCACTTCATACACCACTATCATACACCACTTCATAGACCACTTCATACACCACTATCATACACCACTTCATAGACCACTTCATACACCACTATCATACACCACTTCATACACCACTTCATAGACCACTTCATACACCACTATCATATACCACTTCATACTCCACTTCATACACCACTTCATACACCACTATCATACACCACTTCATACACCACTTCATACACCACTTCATACACCACTATCATACACCACTTCATACACCACTTCATACACCACTTCATACACCACTATCATACACCACTTCATACACCACTTCATAGACCACTTCATACACCACTATCATACACCACTTCATAGACCACTTCATACACCACTTCATACACCACTATCATACACCACTTCATACACCACTTCATAGACCACTTCATACTCCACTTCATACACCACTTCATACACCACTATCATACACCACTTCATACACCACTTCATACACCACTTCATACACCACTATCATACACCACTTCATACACCACTTCATAGACCACTTCATACACCACTATCATACACCACTTCATAGACCACTTCATACACCACTATCATACACCACTTCATACACCACTTCATAGACCACTTCATACACCACTATCATATACCACTTCATACTCCACTTCATACTCCACTTCATACACCACTTCATACACCACTATCATACACCACTTCATACACCACTTCATACACCACTTCATACACCACTATCATACACCACTTCATACACCACTTCATAGACCACTTCATACACCACTATCATACACCACTTCATACACCACTTCATACACCACTTCATACACCACTTCATACACCACTTCATACACCACTTCATACACCACTTCATAGACCACTTCATACACCACTATCATACACCACTTCATACACCACTTCATACACCACTTCATACACCACTTCATACACCACTATCATACACCACTTCATACACCACTTCATACACCACTTCATACACCACTTCATACACCACTTCATACACCACTTCATACACCACTTCATACACCACTTCATACACCACTTCATACACCACTTCATACACCACTTCATACACCACTTCATACACCACTTCATACACCACTTCATACACCACTTCATACACCACTTCATACACCACTTCATACACCACTTCATACACCACTTCATACACCACTTCATACACCACTTCATAGACCACTTCATACACCACTATCATACACCACTTCATACACCACTTCATACACCACTTCATACACCACTTCATACACCACTTCATACACCACTTCATACACCACTTCATAGACCACTTCATACACCACTATCATACACCACTTCATACACCACTTCATACACCACTTCATACACCACTTCATACACCACTTCATACACCACTATCATACACCACTTCATACACCACTTCATACACCACTTCATACACCACTTCATACACCACTTCATACACCACTTCATACACCACTTCATACACCACTTCATACACCACTTCATACACCACTTCATACACCACTTCATACACCACTTCATACACCACTTCATACACCACTTCATACACCACTTCATACAACACTTCATACACCACTTCATACACCACTTCATACAACACTTCATGCACCACTTCATACACCACTTCATACACCACTTCATACACCACTTCATACACCACTTCATACAACACTTCATACACCACTTCATACACCACTTCATACAACACTTCATACACCACTTCATACACCACTTCATACACCACTTCATACCGTACACTAACATAATGAATGCCAAAGTTACTGGCGTAGAGTCCACTGGCAAAGAAATGTCGCAGAATGACTTTTATTACATAAATTAATGGGTCCAAAATTAAGGCAATGAATGTTTTATTTATTTATTCTTTAGCACAAAACAAATGTACGAGGAGGACTTAATGCTAAGTAGCATTTTCTACCAGTCATCCTGGACGTGCAAGAAAAATTGTAGCAGTGCAGCAAAGTAATATATTTGTAAGCATTTGTATAGAACCAATAATAAAATAACAATACCTATATAAAACATAAGGATAGAGTGTAACAGCAGAAAAACATTACATTTATCTATGAGATAAATATTACACATGTGCAACCTCATCTTCGACGATACAACTACGACTTTGATGCAGGGTATTCCCAAATGGATACCCAAATTCAGCAAAGATAACCAGCAAAAAGAAAGCCTGGCAAAAATGGGTCAGATACACAAAACTTTGCTTCTGAACGTGAATGGAAAGCAGCATATACCGACCGTTTGGATATACCCAAGGCCTTATAATTATGCAGATTCGATAAAGCTTGTGTAAAGTTGAGGCGATCCCATTTCATCATCATGAGTTCTAGGAGTTACTGACTTTTGTCAAAAGATCTGAGACTCTTGCGCAAGAAGATGAAGAGCGAGATGAGAAAGATTTTTTTTTATTGTGAGCGTATTTCATTTATTTTAAATTAAACAACAATTGATTACTATATAAATTGTTTCATTTTGAACGCAAGGACAACAGTTCAACGTTCCATTACCATACAAAAATAAAGAAATATTTACGAGAACAAAATGATAAGTTACATTAAAATTCGATAATTAAATTGTCAATAATCGTGGAATAAAACTATAATGCAATATTGTAATATTTGTTCTTGCTTAGATGAACCGAGAATAAAATGACAAGAGACAATGAAAACTCTGACGCTGATTAATTTTTACTAATATCATATTTTGTTAATATCTATTAAATTATATATTATATTAATTTTCTACTATCCCTAAAGGAATACTTTAAAAATCAGCTTTAATTTGAGCTATTTAACTTCTTACTATGTCAAGTGAATCACAAGCAATCAACCAAAAGCAGTCTTTTATTTTTCTTGAATAGTTAACTTTTTGCAATTGCCATTTTGTTCTCCGGGGACAGCGACATTACATAATTGAAAATATTGAAATATAAACAAATTAATTCCGTATCGTTGAAAGTAAAATAATAAAGTAAAGGTAAAGTCGTTTATAATATTATAATTCTTATTTTTTTATTAACCGGCACTACCTATAAAATTATAGCCGGATGCAAAAAAAGGTTAGAATTAAAATTCTGATAGTGGTCAAACGCATTTATAAACGCCTATAATGAAATGTTGGCAGAAGCCTTGCGACAAACACTTGCGTGTGTTAAGTACATACAGCGCAGTCTAGCGGTCACTATTAACAGTTTGTATTAGGTATTTTAGTGACATCTAGAAATAAACTAAGGAACTAAATCAACTTGAACATTGCTTTCATAAAATTCATTCCGACTATGTTTGTACAGACTCTGTAGTACGTTATAAATATCATAGAGGGCGCTATATCAAAACCAGGATAATTAGATAGAAAAAGAGCTTCTTCCTCAAAGGCCGGCAACGCAGCCTCGAGACCTGGAGCCCTACTCCCACCTCTTATAGTAGTCATGTTTCAACCTTACTATTAAATTTGGTACCACCATGTCAATATAGCAAGCTTAAAATAATAATGCATTACGATAGACGTTTTGATGACGTAGTATCAAACATTTCACTCAGTTCGCGTACTTTGACGTGCCTTTTGACACTAAGTTTCATTGTTCCAGTGTCATATTTTTGAAGATCCGTACTCCCATCTCTTAAAATAGTCATATTGCAACCTTACCATTAAATTTGGTTGACCGTTTTGTGTCGGTGGAAGTACGATAGTAAGTATGATTATTCTAAGCTTATTACAAATTGCTCTTTATTTATGATAGTTTCGTAAAAGGTGGGAGTAGGCCCCCTGTGCTCCGGTATTGCGGATGTCTGTAGGCGACGGTAATCACTTATCATCAGATGATCCGCGTGATCGTTTGCCAACCAAATTCATAATAAATACTTGCGTGTAAAAATAAATAATAAGTGACAATACCGCAAGTTCCATGATTATTTTCACCCTAAAAGTGCTCAACGCGCCTAAAAAGCTTATCACTTCAAAAAATAAAGATTATAGGGGTGAGGAGGGAGAGGCCCAATATAATATACCTGTGTTTTAAGAGGATTGCATAGCTAGTACATTCCGTACCAAAAGAAAAAACTCTTTTCTACCTCTTAACATTGTCCGATTTCAGTGATTTTTTTTTCATGGAATCATGGGTTGTTTTTTTTTATTTTTTCAGTATTTCAAAGTACTATAAATTTCCTTTTTTAGAACTTAAAAAAACTGAAAAATAAAAACGTACGGGCATAGCAAACAATGTGATGATTCCATCAAAAAAATCACTGAAATCGGATAATGTTAAGAGGTAGAAAAGAGTTTTCTCTTTTAGTACGGAAAGTACTAGCTATGCAATCCTCTTAATAGTACATCGTACACCGAGGGGAGAAATAGAACTTTCTTCTGAGTGATACATATAGTGCTTTATACTACACCTATGAGGAAAATGAAATAGTTACCTTCACTAGTAGATAATTATTGCCTGGAGCAGGTCTAGAGCAATTTATTAGAAATCAAAGACATTTTTTTCTGGCGGCTTCATCATTATAAAATCGTCACTTTCACTCTCAGATGATATTTTGGAAAATTATTAGGAATAATTAAAAGCGTACATACTAACTAATCAATTTAGTAAAAAAAAAATATTTTAACAATACATAACGAATGGCCGCCATGTTTGTTTGTACATGCTAACTAATCAATTTAGTAAAAAAAAAATTTATCTATACATAAGAATGGCCGCCATTATTTTTAATGCAGAAAAGGGTTAGGAGAAGGAGGCTAGCACCTTTCATTGAAAATCGAGTACAATAAAATAATTCCCACCTCTTTTTCTAATGATCACTATCACTACATAGTATAAAACAAAGTCGCTGTCGCTGTCTGTCCGTCCCTATGTATGCTTAAATCTTCAAAACTACGCAACGGTTTCTGAAGCGTTTTTAGCTTTAAATAGATAGAGTGATTCAAGAGGAAGGTTTATATGTATGATACATGCATAATATTGTAGAGAAACACTGATGAATTTACAGGTTTCTAATGTGATGTCGTAAATAAACACATTTTTTGCGCTTACATTGCACACGCTGACTGAACCCCACGAGATAGATCAATAAAATGTACTACAGTATTGTACACCTTAAAAAGGTCAACAAAAAAGTCTGCGATGGTATATGTCTAACTCTTTAGGATAACCCACAATAACCATTTTTTATCCTTTATATTTTACGGGAAAAAATGGCTTATTTAAAAAGTTATATTAAACAATACAGCATTAATCCTTATCTAATTAAGTACCTTAAATACATTGTCCATTCAATATAGATCAATAGGTATATTATTTAGTATCAGCATTGCAACCGTGCGAAGCCGGGGCGGGTCCCTAGTTGGATATAAAACCTTTTTGAGATTTGACATTTGTATTATTTTATGTACGCTGCTAAAAACAAAAGAATGCTACCAGGGCAGAACTTTATTTTCATACATTTCTATTCTGGTACGGAGTGCAGTAATGAAATTCAATATAACTTTTCCCTTCGCACATTTATAAGGAAGAAATGACGAACTTTCTAACGCGTTAATTGATGAGTAATTAAACACTGCTGAGTGGGTGTGGTATAAATAACCTTGTTCTCCCGTCCGGTGACGCTGTAAATGCCGGTAGAGGTAAACAGCAATTAGCTCGTTTGAGAAAAAACAGAAAAAAATTACGTTGTTCAGTTTTCATAACTGTCCTAAAGGTAATACTTTTCGACTGACGTATTAAGTGACTGTAAGTGGTACTTGGAGTATGTACCCAGTTGCGACCTATAACTTATTAAAAAAAAGGAATGACTTAGTGTCTGTTTGTAGTCAAAATAACAGCTTATTACTCAACTCACCATACGTCTGTCGGTCTGTTTGCTCCGGCTATCGCTATAAGGCAGGGATGGCCAAGAGGTCGACCGCTGTCTACCGGTCGACCGCGAAGGCGATTTCGGTAGCCCGCGAGAGTTAAGTAACCTGAACAATTTATTCTTAAGAAACTTAATTATTATACTTGTCAAGAATATGCAGTGCCAAAATACACCCAAAAACGTAAATAAATTTTAAACGTTAGTTATTAAATACTTACAAATTTATCACAAAAATGCTTTATTTATTTCTTGTATACTGTACCTGGCAATCGACTAGAAAGTCGAAAGGAATATTTGCGAACACAAGTCGATCTCATAGGTTCAAAAGTTTGGCCACCCCCGCTAAAAGGTGTAACAACTCTAGGTATGTATTCATGGGGAGGTTACAAACATGATTATACTTTAAAAACTAAAATAAATTGATCATAATTATTTACAATTTGGATCGTACAATTATTAAAACGCACATGAATATTTGCACTTTGTTGAATGTTGGCAGTACCTGATACTCGGAATACGAGTACTAGTACTTATAGTCACGTTGGTATTATGGTATTCACATATTATTAAAATTCTTTTTTATATTTTTATTGAATTTTTAATATGATTTAATATATGGTTGTTGGTAGAGTCATTATTGTTGGAATATGTATGACAAAATGAATCCGTCCCACTCTAGCAAGTAGTATGAGAGTATTTCTCTTTCTTACGTATTTACACAATAACAGCCCTTATAGTTTCATATAATATTTAAGTATGAAGGGCACAGTTCAGTTAGTTACAACTCTGCGTTCCGCCTGGATAGAACTCGGCAGTAGAGAGCGCGCACACACCTCTCCTGCTAAATAACGATATAAATAAATTAATCTTTATAATTCGTTAATTACGTCTTTCATTGGTCACCCTAATCTAATAATTATAGTTCTGACTCTATCAACATATTATCGTTAACAAGTCAGTTGTCCTTTTTTTTTTAATTCATAAAGATACCACGAATTGAGTAGTGAGACTGTGGCAGTTTGATGAGTTGACTCGCTTGCAGGATCGAAAAGATAATGCACAGCCCGCCTAACAAAACAAAGCACACCTACAGTAACTACGCACATGTAAATATGTATACATAAAACAGTATCACAACACGGCCCAAGGTAAAACTCATTCAGTTATTGTATGTTAGTACATTTTATTGTAAGCTTAGACGCGGACCGGACCGGATGAAACCGGTTCGTCGTGTTGTGTATTATTTTCATTTTGTGTGCTTGCGTTTTTTACGTGGACAGGACGTGTTGTGTTTGTGCGTGATATTTAACAATAAAATAAGTAAGTGATACGTATATTGTCATCAAATACTTGGTATTTTTTTCAAATTTAAGTACAACTATAACAGTATTCATGCAAAAATACAAAAAAATACATTCGCAATAGAAACATCATATTATTATCAAAATCAAATTGGTAACAAAAAATATTTAGTTGTAAACAATTAATGGTAACAACAATTGCTTAATCCAAATAGTAATCGAATTATAGTACGGATATTGTAGTTTTAGAGGTCATTTAACAGTTGAATTAACTGCCGTGCGGTTCTCTAAGAGCAAACATCATTGCATCTTTGACAACATCCGTGAAACAAATGACGAGATGACAAAAAACGTTGAAAAACAACCTTGTGTATAGGCGATATCTCATAAAGTATTTGACATCGGTGAGCTAGTCGACGAGCGCATCGACGAATCATTAGAGAATCGCACGGCTTATCCAAGATTACATATAATGATACGTTATTAAAATGGGCACACACAATTTAGCAGCCTAGCTCCCTAATCAACCGAAATATAGTGGAGTGTACTATACCAACGCAAGCATTTCTCAGGAGTTCCTCTCGTGCAAGAGGCCGCCTTAGTTGTTTTCAGTGCAGTGCCACGAAGCAAGTTAGCAAGCATTACAGAGCTAACTCAACTCGGTTTGAAGGAGACTAAATTTTGCGATAATAGCTCATTAACTGAACAATTGTAAAACCACTTAATCTATGGGGGTGTATTAATTAAATGTATTAATCGCTGTGTTGCGCCGCGCGTACCTTTCGCATAAAGCACCGTTATGGGTAGGTATGTTGCTTACCATCACACACCAAGACTTGCCGATTTCGTTTCTATATAGTATAAAATAATAGTTCCTAAAATGCAATCTAGCAGCGTTTTGTGGAAAATTGGCATCGGCAAAAATTTAAGATTATGAACCAAGCCAAGAATAATTGAGTTAATTTATGGGGCATAGTTCAAGTGCTGACAGCCATCCGTGTGTTTTTCAATTGTTAACCTTACAGATGGACATGACACGAGCTAATATTGCATTGGGCAATCGGAAATTACTTCGGATTCATTTTTATTTAACTTACTTAGCTTGAGATTTATTTGGATAATCGGGTTTAAAAACGATAGTAAAATGTATACAGACATAGACAGATGAGAAAGGTTCCTTTAAAATCGCTACAAATATTTGTACCGAATAGATTCGACACTTAAAAAGACAGACAAGACTTAGTAATAACGAGGTATCTAAAGCAGATCAAAAGAAGTGCGAACTAAATGGGTGCCAAGTTCTAAAATTTGTTTTTATTAGAGCCAAAGGATTGTTAAACGGTGCTAAATTGCTTTGTAAAGATTTTTCCATACATGCGGTGTATTATTATTAAACCTTATTATTACCTTATTCCATTTATTTCACGGATTACGTCCGGTCCTTTACAAAAGCATAAGTGGGGCTGTGGCCAACACTTAGAGGCCCGTGTGGTATAAAAATACAATGTAGTATAAAAACAAAAACATTTTGGATGGATGGTTACATGGTATATCTATTACAAAAACGGGTAGAATGGCATGGCTATTGATATGTACTTATTAGTGGTACGGGAGATAGTGGGCTATGGACGAGACTACGGCACCTGCCAATTTCAGTCTCATCTTAAAATATTTAGGCAGGTGGTGTCTATTATTATTATTATTAAACTTAATTACGCTTAAAAACCGGCTAGGACTCGCGTAATATTTACCGGAAATATTCTCCGGTTTTTAAGCGTAATTATGAACATAACTCGCGATAGTTTTCTATCTCAAATTATTAAACTTGATAAGTTTTCATAGTAACGAGTAAAATAATAGTAAAATAACAAATAGCCGCGTTATACCTTCTTAGTAGTCAGGATTAGACTTATTTTACCTTTTTCTTAGACTTGACACCAATTTAAATCTTAATTCTTATAACGTACTGTTTTAGAAGAATAAATAAATAAGGATTAGGTAAAATCGACAGAAGGTAAGAATTACTTTTACGCCCATCTGTCTGTCTGTCTGTCCGCCTTTGTTTCTAGCATACCATAACCACGTCATGGAAGGTAGCTAGGTAGGTAGGTTAGAAATAAAAAAAAAACAAATACAATTATACAAATGTTTTCTTCCTAGAGCATGCTCTTCCTTATGTGGTTGGTGGTGCTCACCGCCGCTCTGTACCTGTACTTCCGGAAGCAGTTCTCTGTCTTCAGCTCACGAGGAGTGAAGACCCTACCCTCTGTCCCTCTGTTTGGGAACATGGGCCGAATTATACTGAAGATGGAGCATATGACTGACCAAATTGATAAATTCTACAATTCGTTCCCGGAAGAAAGGTTTGTATACTCATGTATTATCAAAGCAAGGCAAAATGTTCGTTCGTTCATCAATGCATCATGTCAAGTCATTTCCAAAAGACTTCCAATAGAAGGAAGGTTCTCAAGTTGACGCGTACTTTTTTAAATGTGTGAACACGCACAACTTTTTACAGAGTTCAAAGAAAATGCTTACTCTTAAAACGTTGAAGACATTTACTTACCTACTTTACTACTCTTGCATGAGAGACAGAATGCGGTGTCACAGAAGTGCTGCTTGCTGTCCTGTCGCCTTGCGGTCTGATGTGGTCATTGTCCTAAGTAGCAGATTTTTAATCCTGGGGATGTGGCTAGTTAAGTGGGGACTCTAATTACCTTTTGCGTTGGTCTGAAGGCGGGCACCATAAACTCCCCTCCCACCATGCTGTGGATTTCCTCATGAAGTCACCATCATCGTCATTGTCTTCACCGAATGCTTCGAGTGCTTAAGAGTAAGGCAGGATCGCAACAAGCGGCTGCCTACACTCACTTATAATTGTCCACGTTCTCCAACTGTATCCAATATGTCCATTCTTGTGGCAGGTTCGTGGGGAGGCACGAGTTCCTAAGCAATCAGCTGTTGATTCGTGACATTGAGCTGGTGAAGAAGATCGCAGTCAAAGACTTCGAGTACTTCCTCGACCATCGGACGCTCGTTGACGAAACCACTGACCCACTGTTTGGCAGGAACCTCTTCTCCATGAAAGGTAGCTGTGTAACTTCTCTTGGCACAATTTAATTGGATATGGAGACATACTAACTATCTTAAACTCTCATCTCATAATCTAGCAATGATAGTCAACTTTCCCATCATAATCTAGCAATAGTGGCTATAATGTTACCTAGTGAGTGTCGGCGGTGATCAGGAGGTCTCCAGTTCAGTCCTTTCTCGGGTTTCAGCTTCGGTAAAAGTAAAAACATGATAAAATCCACACTATGGCACTATGCCACTTGCTGTTGCCCACCTGGCTAGCAACCATTCTCATCATTGAAAACCTACCGCTAAAACATAGCGAAGTGTTCCAGCAGCTTTCTTTGAGCCTCTCACTATTATACCATATGTATTTTATCACTCCTCCGTGGTCAATATTTCTTTGATATAATATTTTACCGGTGTTATTCACAACAGGACAAGAATGGAAAGACATGCGTTCGACCCTCAGCCCCGCGTTCACCAGCTCCAAGATACGCGTGATGGTGCCTTTCATGGTGGAAGTCGGTGAGCAGATGATCAAAGCTCTCAAGCAGAAAATTAAGGAATCAAGCAGTAAGTTTACATTAGCTATTTGTGCAATAAGAGTTGGGCGTAATGATAGTCCCCCGCTAGGCAAACAAAAGCACAAGCAACAACCCACAAAAAATACAAGCAGTACGAAAAACTGCTGTAACTAAAGTTAACTATTGGTTTGAGTATTTAATAGTAGATTATGCACTGAGGGGATAAAGCAGTGTCTTACGACACGGGTGGCATATTGGGCCCTAAGCCCACTGCAACTGAATGGAAGTTGTAGAAGTTGATTGTAAAGAAGGTTTATTCGAAAATCGAACTGGCCACACCGCACCACAGGCAGATCACATAAAAAGAAAAAAAAATAGTTTTCCTACAGATTTTAACGTTCCAAATCCAAATATCTTAAGGATCCATAGGAGATTCAAACAACTTTACATCCCTTGAGATGTAATACCTTATGTCGTTATACTTTACGACGAGATTGTGTGATTTGTGATTGGACATCATCGAGCAGGTGGTATGACAACTTCTTTACGACCCGCAATGTCAGGAATACATTAAGCAGTGGGTTGTATGCACGCAGGAGCTAGATGCATGGAGAGAATCCAGAGATTGAAGCTTTCAGTAGTGGATGTGAAAAAGAAGAGGGAATTTCTGATGGGATCATACCAAAAATCGGGAGTAAATTAGGAAATGTTTGGTATGAATTATGGCTCGGCTATTCCTGGCCCGCTGTCTCGTGACATTGGGTTTATTGCAGCGACGTTCAGCCGAAGAGGCCTCGCGAGGTGGCTCCCTCTGTCAGTACGCAGTAATTGAACAACCGTTGGTATTTATTGAGCTATGTACATTAGCTCAATGTCGGTATTAGAATTATGAGTTTTGACGGATCAGAATCACTCGTTATAGAGTAGTATTCAAAATTTAATCTAAAAGTATGGATAATCATGTTGGGGCAAGCAAGGATTATTAACTTTATAATATAGACAACATATAAATTTGTTGTGTTGTGTTGATATTGACAACTAAACAAGCGAGTACTTAGTGATAAAGATAAGGTGGAGTGCCTACTGCAATACAAGTCATTGTTCGATTAGATCAAAACAACGCCATTATACATGCCACTTAACTAATCATTTGTTTTGAGAGGTGAACGAGGATATCAGGTAATTACCTGTCTGTGCAAAAAGAGTACCGTCCTGGGAACTGAGGTCGCGAGTGAGCCAATATACTGTTGGTAATAAATAAAAAATATGAATACCTATATGAATATTAGCTGCTAATTTACTAATTTGTAGTTTTATCAAGTCGAAGTTCACACTTGAGAGTTGCGTGATGGAGGGATATTAGCTGGTTTGGGCTGCCAGATAAACGTCTATTAGTTAGTTCACCGTAAAGTCATGAAGGTTCTCGTTTTGCACATACTCTAGATAAACATAATTAACATTTATGTACTTGTGTCTTGTTGAGTGGCGCGTATTCACAAGGCTCCATGATGCATCCACTCTGCACATGTTGCGAACGAATGTTTGCAGCGTTAATATTTTGTGTTCTATTTGAGCAAATATCAAAGGAGTAAATGTAAACCACTGATTACTAAAAACAAACGATATTAGAAAAAATATTTAGTGACACTTCCGCTGGAAAAATGCTTATGGCCGAATTGCGGTGTGCACCTCCATCCCTCCCGCATAAACTGCAAATATGAAGTATATAGAATAAACAACACACAAGAAAAGTGTTTCGCTTCTACATTAGGCATCCTCAGGAGATGTTGACTCGTCAAGCGCTAGACCGACAGTTCGTTTGGTTGATTGGGTTATTTTGTGTGTTTTTTGTTCTGTATACTTCCTGTTTGCAGTTTATGCGGGAGGGAGGGTGGTGCACACCGCAACTCGGCCATAAGCATTGTTTCTAGCGAAAGCGTCACTTAATATTTCTTCTAATATCGTTTTTGATAATGGATTTCCGCAAAGTAACGCTATGTTCAATAAATTATCTACACATTCCTATTTAAGGTTGTCTAGAAGAGATCGCTTTAAGCGATAAGACCGCCATATGTTATTTGTTTTTCCTAGTATGTTTTACTCTTGTTTTACTATAGTGTACAAATAAAGAGATTTTTATGTATCTATAGTTTGTACATATTTAATGTGTTCTCCATACTTTCCTCCGTGAGGGGCCAAAGTTATAGAATATTTCCTTTGCCGTCGGGATGCGGTTCGTAAGGGGCGAGAAACCTCGACTTAGAGTGGTAGGTCTCTTGTGCAGGAAGCCGTCTTGGTTAGTACCACCGCAGTGCCAGATATTCTGCCGGAAACAATAGTGCGAGCATTACTCTATACAATGTGAAATTACTGGGCGAAAGTCTCAAAAACAGTGCCTCAAGGTGACGAGGACAGTGCATTGTTACACAAAACTACAGTTCTAAGGTCTAGGTGGCACTGTAACAGACATGGGCAAGAGTAATGGTTACCATCAGGTGCACGGCTTGCCGATTCATGACTTAACTGCATGAAAAAAGCATTCCCTGATTTCTTCTATGGATCTTCCTTCTGGATTCTGTCACTTTTTTTGTGACATGGATATTGAAAACTGTCATAGAGATATATCTCTTTGATTAGATTTTTTTGATCAGTTTGCATAACAATGCAATACAATAGTTCATAGCAATCGTTCATAGGAATTCTGGTCCTTAAAGACGCCAAACCCCAATATACCTCAGAATATAATTATGATGTATCTCTTTTCTCTGAGTTGCATAAAAGTTTTCTTACGCCTAATATCGTATTCACCGATCCATCTTATACCTTATTATCGCAGGAATCATACATGTACACTCACATTCATATCTTAGTTATCTTTACAGTTTAAAACATCTGAACCCATGTTGATGTAGTTTATGAAACAGGTAGTGACTTGATACTGAATACAGGGTTTTCTTTATCCCTTAAAAATTATTCCTGTAGGACTGATATTTTCCCTTAGTAGCCTCGGGAGGAGAAAGTTATTTTCGAAAACAAGTTGGCTGATTTTGATCATAATTCAAAAGTCCAGTAATAATTTAACAACGCAAAATAACTTATGACTAGAAGGAAGAGTATCTGGAACTACGGTGGGTGCCACCGACACGGACCCTGGTGTAGGTCTGTCCCCTGGTTGGGCACCAGAGGCCACACGTAGAGATTCGCTTATAATAGGATACCCTCCTGCGGACGTGGGTAAACTTTCCTAAAGTTCAACAACGAACTCCGCCCCAGTACTGATCACAGATACATACGAAGCTTTATACCTATGCACTGTACACACACACAGTCCGTTATAATTTATAACAAGAGCGCGTAACACGAATATATTGCAAGAAAGTATTCATGCTAGTCCCACTGTATGTATTTCAGTGTGACATTGATTAATATTCGCATGCTTACCTTGAATTATCAGCAAGTAAACAAGACAACTACAAAGTATGGTCCATCACAAGAAACGCGACGTTCTAACCATTCTTCCTTATTAGAAACATATTTAACCAAGACGTTCTTTCAGATGGATATATTGAGGTAGACGTCAAAGACCTGACCACCCGCTACGCCAACGACGTGATCGCCTCCTGCGCCTTCGGGCTGAAGGTGGACTCCCACACGGACGTCAACAACCAGTTCTACGCGATGGGGAAGGCCTCTTCTACCTTCCAGTTCAGACAGATGATTATATTCTTCGGGTTTCTGTCTTTCCCGAAGCTAATGAAGGTAAGGTGTACATTAAATTGTTACATGTTGTGTGAAATGAGACAAATTCTGTTCGAAAATTACTCTCTCTTTCCGAAGCTGCAAACGCACGGAAAATAATAGTTCCCGCAGGAACAGTTTGAGGTTCTCTATATTCTGAATCACGAGCTAAGTTTAAACTTACATCAAAATGCGTTTAGAAGTACGAGTATTAGTGATAAAGTAACTAACCTACTTTTGCATATTGCAATAAAGAGGATGATATTATAATGTATTTTATTTATTGAAGTGAAATAGCTTTTAGCGGATTCCGCCACTGGCACAACATCTTAGTAAATACGATTATCATTAAACAAGATTAAGACAACATTATGACTCTTATGTAATTAACACAAAGGACAGAAATAGAAAGCATTTTATTTATAGCTAATTGTGTTTTTTTTTAATAAACGATATCACGTACCTGATCGTGGAGGCTTCCATACCACCATACAAGCTCACTAAATATTTGGTTCGTGTCTTTATAATTGGAGCGAGTCTGACATGCACTTGGCCGATAATTATAGTTTATCGCTTTAAAGTTTGCACCTCAATAGCACGTAATAACGTTTTTAAAGTACAGCTAAAACAACAATTTTTGTGTGGTACATAACGATTTTTGAATGTTTCCCTTTACTTATGCAACCTTGCTTCTACAAATGCATTATATTATAAAATCTAATCTATCGAATTTAGAGAAAGTTACAAGTTTTGTATATGTGATTGATGAGAGTTCATCAGACCAATTTGCAATAAAATGCCACTGCCAGAAAAGGTCGTTTATCTCTGCTACTCTCTTCTAGCTGCATATAAATGATCTGCTCAAACCCGGTAATATCGGGTTTGCAGACGTTAAGCACAGTCATTGAGGAGTATATATTATTTGCATAGGCAAGCGATGTACAAATCCAATCTCCTAGTGAGGCGATGGGCCAGTCAATAAATGTAGCCCCATAGGCAGTCTCTGAATTGGGTGATGACAATTTAGTCAAATCAATGCTTCGAAGACCTAGTTGTGTCCATTCTATTTTAAGCTGAGTTCTTTTAATCTCACTCCAGCCTTCCAAAGTGTCCCAGTTCCGATAACAAACAAACCCGAGCTGATGGCTATAACACTGGCGACCATGCTCAATTTTGGGATATGCGTCGAGTCCAGGGGTTAATTACCTGCGAAAAAGCTGGGAGTCATTTGGAAAGTGCGGTGGCATTTCACGTCGGGACAGCTTCTTATCCTGTATCAAGCTCAAATCCCGTTTTGTGTGGAATACTGCAGCCATCTTTGGAATGGTTCGACTAAATGATAATATCAACTTTATCAATTAATACGTACGCTTTATACGTACATTTTTAAGAAATGTGGTAATATATCGTAGCTTGGAACTTAGTGGAATGTATACATATTATTGCAGGCGACTGTACATGAACACGGCATTCGCAATGAAAAATGCACGACACACTTCATACTATGTACGACCGAAGTATGGAAAACCCTACCACCGTCTATGTTTTCTGATAGATATAATCTGGGAGACTTAAAATACAAAGTGAATACGTATTTTTCAGGCCAGCATGTTCCACCATCGATCGCGTCGTTTCTTTCCATCAAGTGAGACTGCAGTAAAATACTTGCTTATCTAATTATAAAAAAAAATCTATGAATATAGAATAGAAGGGCATTGGGTTGCTTACCCAGTCATTTCGAAAGGTAAAAAAAGTTATAAATTATATATTATTATAAACAAAGTTTTATCACAAAAAACAATTTTAATGACCTTTGATTTAGCTTGTTATTAGCGTCATTAAAATATCATTATTATGTTGCTATTGAGAAGCGGGTTCACAAAACCGTAAGCAGTGCCGGATTCAGTCAGTGCGAGACTTGAAACTAACAAGCAGCTCTGGGCTTGATTTAGACGATACTATAGGATATATAATGATATTGAGATGGGTGATATACGTTACCTCATGATCCTACTGTTGAAGTTTGTGCCCAAAAACATTTTTCGTCCTTTCTTTCTTTGTTTCATGACTCATTTGACGCGACTGGCAGTGGCAAAAAATAAACAAAACACCGCGTATCCTCTTAATTAATAATCGTTACATCTCGCAAATGTGTAGCGAAAACTTTAGAAACTGTAATTACTTCCTTACCTCTAGAAGTTAGCTGCACTAGCTGTAGTGCCGATGCAGTAGAAGGTATCCTAATAGATAATTTTATCTCCAAAGGATCCTTGATATTACTCTAAGTAACTCTTGCTACATGCCTTAATGCGGTACTGATAGTAGGAGGAAAAAAATTAGCCGAGCGTCATGAAGGTGTTTTTTACGTCGGTATGTTCTCATAACCCCGACAATATTTTCCTTCTACTATTCGACCTCCGTGTATTTGCAGTTGTGATGAACATCAAAAGAAATAGCATAAGCGTCGACCATTTTACAAGAGATATTACAGGTCTAAAGCGTTATTATATTTTTTCTCTGTATGGTCAAATTTTAGCGCATACTTAATGATCAAGACACATAACAACTTAGCGCGAGACGTGTGTAGGGATGTCAACGTCGCGTCTACTAACAAATCTTCGATCGATCTTTTTTGTTAATAGCATACCTACAGAACAAAAAACAATAACATTCAAAACTGCCAATCCTGACCGCTCTGCTGGCACTCGCCTAATGATCGCCGGAGGACGCGTCCTAGTGACATTGTCAAACTGATGACAAAACTCCCTTAAAAAATTTACAATAAAAAAAAAAAAAAAAAAAAAAAAAAAAGGACGCGTCCTCCGCCCCCACCGCACCGCCTCTTCCCACTTTTGCCGCCTATTTATCGCGAAGACGTTCTACTTACTCAGGGCCGCCTGCTCCAAGTACTTTGGCATTGCGGTATTGCGTACCACAGCGGTCACAATGTTGACTTTTTACAGCTGATCGATTTACACTTTGCAAGGTGATTATCACAAAAAACTGTCAAAGAAAATACGCAATAGCCCGTTGCTGGTTGGCTTGATAAACAACACTAATTCGGAAACATACTGTTTGTTATGATGAAATATTTACGATATAAACAAAACTCGTCTAAGCGTGCGTAATAGAAGTTTCGGATTTCATTCGCAGCATTCATTATGATGTGATTCTGGTACTATTAGGGTATGAGAATTCTCGACAATTTCAAAGTCCCTGGACACGAGACAGTCCACAATCGAAGTCCCGGGAATTACCGGGATATATAAAAAAACATTTTTAAGACTGTTTTTTTGAAGAATTTAATTGAGTTAATTTCTAGTGAAACGTGCTACAAAATACAATTTTGTGTATAAATCAAGATTTATTAAACAGAAAATCCTAATACTTAACTTTAACATTAATTTCAGTCTTAATAATTGCTTTGTTTATTTCTTTTAATCACACACAGATTCACTTTTAAGCAGTTAAACCTTTTAATTATAAAACGAAATCCATATATTTTTTTAATTTCTTAATATGTTTACTACTATCTAGTACCTAATTCTAGTATCTAATCATTGTCAATTCTCATAATCACAGATTTTTTTCTTTAGGCTGCCGCTTCACCCGTCGAGTGTCGGCATTTATACACAAAACGTCTTAAAACTCAAAAATTATGCACATTACAAATAAAAGTGTGAAACAAAAGTAGTAGAGAATAAACTGATCTTTCAAAATTTTTCGACGCATTTTATTGATTAATCTAATATTTTAAGAGTTATCGGTAGATAAAGAAAAACTAGTTCATTAAATGGGCAATAAATCGTAAACGGTAAGTTTAAAAAAAGGTTACGGGTAATAAAAGAAGTGAAATTTATTTTTCTGGAATAATGGTCTTGATAACTAGTGACCTAACGTATGCACATACATGTATATTAATTATCTCTGACTAACAAAACGCTATATATAAAATTGATTCATGATCATCATCAGACATCACCACGGGGTGAACAGCGGAGCACAGCTGTTAATTATAAAACATAATGCATCAAAGGTCGCACGGCCAGACACAATAGAAATTTCATTGTTATAATGACATCGACCCTTGAAGGGCTATTGTGGCATACCATAGTTATTCTATGACCATAGTAGTTAAATCTATACTATACAATATGTAACGAATTGGCTTAAAAAGTACTGGACCGATTTAAAATTCTTTCAGCATTGGAAAGCTACATTCACGAGTAACATAAATTAAAATTAAATTATTAAATTATTATTTATTGAGATAAAAACGAAGTCAATCAGTTACATTTACCTCACAAAAATTAATTTCAAACATTGTATACATGGTCACATTAAAAACTTAACTTATTATTAGAAAAATATAATTTTACGTCACAAAGCACGACAGATAACAGATACAGCACAGAACAAAATTATTAGTCAAAATTATTCTCCAGCTCAAGTGAGCTATCTCTATTAATACATCGGTCCCATTGGTCGGGTAAATTCTCACAATATTTGGCAAATATTTCACACACAGTTTTTAATGAGTCAATCATGATGTCACATTCAGTGTTGGTCGCAAGAACTGCATTGAGGTGGCGGTGAGTCCTAACTAACGGGGACATACAGCGCGCAACAGTACGACCAGCGTACACATGGAAAAGTTCATGTGCCTTACCGCGCCTATTTGCCGGGGTCCATGGGTCGTGCGGCACGAATAGAGTGCACATAAGGTCATGAAGCTGAACGGAATCTAGTAACCCTCTCAGCACCTTGTAACCAACAATGAGCTGACCCAGCGTCCTTCTCAACTCAAGTGAGTTGTAGCCGAGCTGGCCCAGCAAGAACTTTGTCGGGTACATGAAAGGGTAATAGCCGTACAGCTTCTTGTACAATGACCTGAGAAAAGCCTTTTGGACCTTTTCAAGCATTCGCGTGTAGGTGACGTGATGCGGGCTCCAAACGCAAGCGCTTGACTCGAGTTTGCTGCGAACGAGAGAGTTATATAGTGTTCTAAGTACTTGCGGGTTCACAAAATCTTGGGCATTTCGCAGCACAAAGCCTAACCGCTGATAAGACGTTTTAGCGAGGTCAGATATGTGGTCATGGAAGGTGAGACCGCGGTCAAAGGTTACTCCGAGGTCTTTAACACTATTGACTCTATTTATTGTTACATTATCCAAATGGTAATTAAAAATTATACTATTTCTTTTGCGATTAAATGTCATAACATTGCATTTTTTAATATTAAATGTCAATTTATTAATGTTACTCCAATGATATATTCGGTCAATGTCTTTTTGCAAGCCGTAGCAGTCAAGGGGTGATTTTATTTCTAGGAATAGTTTAAGATCATCGGCATATAAGAGGCACTTCGCGGTCATCAGGACTTCAGGCAGGTCATGGATCATTATCTGAAAAAGCAAGGGACCCAAGATCGAACCCTGACTTACCCCTGATCTCGTGTGATATGAGTCGGACACGTGAATGCCATACCTCACATATTGGTGACGATCTTTTAGGTAGTCAGCGAAGAAGTTAAGTAAGCTAGGGGTGAAACCGATGGCAGCTAACTTGCTGAGTAAAACATCGTTATCAATTCTATCGAAGGCTTTTTGAAAATCGAAATATATGACGTCAACTTGCGATCTGCGGTCTAGAGCCTCCGATATGAAATCAGTCAGGCACAATAAGTTCGTGTTCACGGAGCGACCCGGCCTAAAACCGTGCTGCTCTTCGCCAATCTGGTGCCTCACTTGCCTATATATCTCTTTGTGAAGTATATATTCAAATACTTTCGCTAGGGCGCACAGAATGGCTATTGGGCGATACTCCTCCACTAGCGTTCTTTTGCTGCTTTTTGGAATAGGAGTAACTCTAGACAACTTCCATTGTACTGGGTACTTTCCTGTTTTAAGGCAGAGATTAAATAAATGAAAAAGTGGGAGAATCACGTGTTTTTTACCGAGTTTAAGAGCGGAACTGGGTAAATTATCGGGGCCCGGTGAGCTACTTGATTTCAGTTTATTCAGACTGCGCTCAACCTCCACCGGAGTCACAGCCGGAAAACTGACATAACCACCTCTTAGCCCAAATTCAGAACACGAGTTTACTATTAAAGATGGAGATTCCACTAAGAAAACACTAGAAAAATAGGATGCAAATGCTTCAGCAGCTTCAACTCCTGTGCACTCAGAGTTCCTATACGAAACGCAGGGCTCATAACCACCCTTTGACCTCATACAATTAACATGGCTCCAAAACATCTGTGGGCGCTGCTGTAAATTTTCCTCTATTCTAGCTTTATGAGCTAGGTAAGCTTGAGAGATTTGGAATCTCATATTTGCTCGAAATTCCAAAAATATCCTGTATGACTCGTCACTCTTGGATGTTACCCAGGCCCTGTGCAATCTGGATTTACGCCGAATGCCCCTAATAATATCAGCATTGAACCAAACGGGATACCTGCGGGATTTACCAGTCTTTCTAATTTTTTTTGGTGTTGACAAGTCGAATGTCTCGTACATGATACCATAAAAAGCTTCGGTCGCCGTGGACACATCGCTACAATCTAGAACAGGCGTCCACGAAATTTCGGCGAGGGATGACAGAAAAAGAGGAACATCCATCCTAGCAAAATTCCAGTCACGCGTTGTATCAATGTTACTGGGGGGGAGGCCAGCGCAGCGACTATGCAGTAAACGGAAAAAGAGCGTTATCTCGAGCGCTGGGTGGTAAAGCTTCTCGACCTTGACAAACCCTTCCGCAGCCTTCGCGACGCGCACCTTTCGCGACACACTCTCAGTGCAGTCTTGCGCCAACACTACGTCCAGAATTCCGCCATTATCATTCACAATTCTATTATGTTCTATTAAATTACAAAATGTCAAAAAATAAAAGTAATATTTTTTTATGGAATCAGAAGAACTATTCATATTTAAATCACCTAAAATTAAAATATTATTATCTCTCCTATTACCCAGAAAAGATTCTATTTTACAAAACATGTTTAGGTACACAGCATCTTTGGCCTTAGGCTTTATATAAATTACACAAACTATAAAAGAGGTCCCGCGGTGGGTCACCGAAGCCCAAAGATCCTCGCCATGTTCTGACTCGAGGTCCCGCCGGCGACGTAGGTTGACTCCAGGTCTTGCAGCGAGCAGGACTCCTCCACAAGGAGTGTCGCGGTCGCGACGCAGTAGGGTCCAGCCGTCTGGAACCAGCTCGGCATCTTCCACTGACCCGTCAAGAAACGTTTCGGATGCTGCGACGAGTAAATGGTCTGATACTAGCATGTTAGCGTACCACGAATCCATTTTTTTTTTCGATTTTATTCCTCTGACGTTCTGGTAAAAAATATTTATAAGGGATGACTCACTAGTGCTCGGCTCGCTTAGTGCCGACACCTCCTCGAAACGACTGGCTGTTCTCAGGATCCCTGGGCCTTCGAATTGGTCTTCTAAAATTTATCCAGGTTTTGACCCGCGCATTTTCTGGCCAGACATTTACACAGAAGCATTTATCGTAACAATCTTCCGGAACACCGATTTTAAAAGAAGTATAATTTTTAGATGTTTTTAGTTGTTCTAGTGTCACAGCTCTCTGTGGACAGAGCTCAGCTAGGTATGCTTTGACCTCATCCAATCCTGACAACATGTTCCACAAATGAAAGTGTTTGCGTACCTCCGCAGCTTTCAGTGACGTCACAGCAGGCCCAGCGACGCAGCGCAGAGATAACGATTGCCGCGGTCGCTTTCTTCGAACTTCACTCCAAGATTCCTCCGTAGAGACCGGCTGGGATTCCGCTAATGTACCTCCGTCCGGCAATGGAATCTCAGCAGTCGAAACGCAAAGAGAATTCAGCACAGAAGGTGTATCGATGGCCTGTTGTTTAATACGCGCGGGGCCCGATGCAATATCTCCATATGAATTACCCTCTTCTTTCCGCAAGCGTGGTAGTCTTTCTCCAGTTTTAGGATTATGAGTTTGAACAGACACCGCAGGTGCCGCTGACGTCAGGGATAGGGTTGGTTCAATATATGCTCTGTTCTCACATACTCTTAATTTGCTTATCAAACTTTCAACTAAGCCGGCATACTCCTTTAACTTCTTCTCATAAGATTCGTTAAGCAAAACAGAGCAACAAAGTTGTTTGTCATAATCAGCTAAAACAGTAGTGCATTGCTTAAGCTTTGTGTCGTAGGCGGACAACAGCAAGTTCGACTTAACTACCTGTTCACTCAATTCATTCCGTTCGCTACGTACCTGAGAATTTTTTACACATCAGATTTTCTATTAATTCATTGTCAGTCTGAACGCGAGATCCTTTTGATCTAACAGTAACATTTGGGTCCCTTTTGCGAGTTCCAACAGGGGTCGAGCTGTTATCACCGCCCCTTTTAGCAGAGCAACTGCATTCCGGGCAGATCCAAGTTACGATATCCAAGCTTGCATAGTCTCTCACTCCGCTACATAGATTAGCATGATATGATCTATTGCATTCTCGTACCGTACAGCGCGCATACTCCTCTTCGCCTAATATAATACCTTGGCAAGCAGCACACTCCATTTCTACGCTTATAGAATAAAGAACAGCACAGCACTCATAAACCGAGGCACGGAGCAGGTAAAACAGATAGCGCCTTGTAGTGTAAACAAAGCACAGCTGATTGCAAGCGTAGCAGGTATCGCGGGGGCTGTGGCGGGGGCTGTGGCGGTGCAGCGGGCGGTAGCAGGCGAGCCGACGATGACTCAGTGACGTCGGTCGAGCAACAGCGGGCGGCGCGCATGCGCAGCGATAGGATGCCGCGAAACCGTTGGTAATAATATGAACGGTTCTTCGCTTCCAATTTCACGAATACTTGCACGATTTAGCTGGGATAAACGTCACTGTAACTGTTTTTTTTTAATCTACACAGCAATATAAGTTACACCGATAAAGATCCACTTTATCCACGTTTACGATTTAAATAAATGCGGAGCGGTTCAACGTGATGCCACTCTTACATGCGCGGAGCGCTAACTGACATAGGCTATATAAGATCATCCATCACCGCGCGGGTGAAACCGCGGAGAGCAGCTAGTGAAATATAAAATATTGGTTTTAGGTGAAACCTTAAGGTAAATTTTGCAATTTTAAGTATATTTAGTATTATTAATAATTATAAGTTTATTTTAAGTGCATGACACTACATGCTCAGATTATAGAACAAAAGGCAGATGGAGCGTACCGAACACGCGAGCGTCGCCACCAAAGCGAATACAAATTCAAAAGCAAATACAAACCCGCGCTAGTGCTATACGCGACTTGTCCGAAGCAACACGTTACGACTGGTTCGTAATTTTAATGTAAAAAATACCGTCTTGTGTTATTAAACACTGTAAAAGTTGTTCCCAAAAAGAAAAAAAAGAAGATGGAATATCCTTTCACAGATAACTATTAATTATTTGGCTTATATAATTTTTAATCAACATAATAACTTTACATGTGACTCGGAACACAAAACTTCAACAGTCATTCGCTTGTGTTGCCAGTATTTATTTAAATTAGTTAGCCGTTTTATTGGTAAAACTACATTTAGAAGGTCTAGGGGTTAGTGATGTAACAAAAGCTTGTTTTTTAATATCGCAAATGCGAATATTTTTTTATAAGTCTCTCTCGCACGGTTTTTTTCCCAAACCTCAAGTCTTCTTAGAAAATACTTTTTATGTCAAGTTTTTAATAAAGTTGAAAATGCGAATACTTGTCTCGTTCGCACCATTTTTAGGGTTTAGCACCTCAAAAGGTAAAAACCTTGTAGACCTTGCTTTTAGCCTAAATTGACAAGTCTGGGTCAACCGGAAGTACCCTATAGGTTTTGGGTCGAAAACCCATAATATGGTAGTTCCCGTTGACCTAGAATCACTAAATTTGGCAAAAAGCTAGGTCTTATAGAACAAATAAAGGAAAAAATATATATGGCCATCCTCTAATCTCCAAAGTTTGTGATCTGTTGTTGTGATTTTCAGCAAAATCTGAAATAATTTGTTACCTACAAATTTGTTCGGAACCCGAGATGGGCGAGTCCGATGGAATGTTCTGTATGTTAATCTAGATTAAAAACTACCTGTGTGCCAAATTTTATCCAAATCAGTATAGTCGTTTTTGCGTGAAAGAGAAATAAACATCCATACATACGTACTTCCATTCTCACAAACTTTCGGATATATGTGTAATAATTAGGAAAGTAGGATACTATTAAAATATTAAACAAAACCAATTAAACAATGAATTGTGATATTTATACAGAACCTTCTTTATTTATTGTAATTTATTTAGTTATTAATAACTATTATTTTATCCATATATTATTACTTTAGTACTGTATGTTACAACAGGACGTTTAACTTTCCAATATTATAACAGTTTGTTACAAAAATGAGGGAGTTAATTATTCATTATCTGGTAACTGTACACGCACACAGATGCACGTGTACGTACAGTGCAGTGGCTCGTTGTCACGCACACATAACTATAAAGGTGGCGACACTCGCGAGTTCGGCGCACTCCATCTGCCTTTTGTTCTATAATCTGAGACTACATGTTATTTGTTCCCCTGATTTCCGAGATATCGGCTTCAATTTTTTTAAGGCGCTTGATCTGTCAGCATTTTCTGATTTTATGATCGCTAAGTGTCCCTAAACCTATTATAAAAAAAGTTTGGAAAAGATTGGAAATTGAGTGCGAGGTTGACCAACAAAAACGGCTATTTTAACTGGTTGGACAATCTTGTCTCGTCTCGAGTCTCGACCCGAAAGTCCCGGGACTCGAGACAACTGAAATAACGAAAAGTCCCGGGACTTCGAGACACGAGACATCCTGGGACCCAAACTCTAGGTACAATGCGTCGACACGTTTCATACAACTTCGATTGTGACAGGGAGGGCTAAACAAAGGATAGATATGTAAATGTCTAAAATACGGAAATTCCTTATGATGGCTTCCAAACTCCAATAACATTTTTATAGTATTACTTTTTTAAAGCACTAACGCCTGCTTAAGCGATCTCAAACATTGAAATTTATAGAGAGAAAAATTCCATCCTCGGACGGGATCCGTCCCCGCAAGACGGTTAGTCAAATAGAGTGTTAAACTTCGATGCTCGGACTAGATTCTCGGTGGCCTAGTTGGTCAATGGCGTCTGACACGGAGAGTCAGAAGACGCGGGTTCGAATCCCGTCCGAGGATGGAATTTTTCTCTCTATAAATTTCAATGTTTGAGATCGCTTAAGCAGGCGTTAGTGCTTTAAAAAAGTAATACTATAAATATCACAAGGGCTGCGATGTCAATACGAAAGTTTCAAGTATTTCTAAATAATGCTTCTTTCGGTTGGATGGTACTGTTAAACTGTCCAATAGATGTCGCTCTGTCCCCGCAAGACGGTTAGTCAAATAGAGAGTTAAAATTCGATGCTCGGACTAGATTCTCGGTGGCCTAGTTGGTCAATGGCGTCTGACACGGAGAGTCAGAAGACGCGGGTTCGAATCCCGTCCGAGGATGGAATTTTTCTCTCTATAAATTCCAATAACATTCTTTATTTTCCAGGCGCTGAAGATCGGTCTCTTCTCACAAAAATCTAAAGATTTTTTCCGAGAATTGGTGATGTCTACAATGAAAGACCGCGAAGACAACAACATCATCAGACCTGATATGATTCATCTCTTGATGGAGGCTAAGAAAGGTACGTAACTAAACAATATAAAGTTAAATACAAATACAACAAAGTAAATTATCAAGAGGAAAGATTTGTATGTATGTTTGTAACAAATTGGCTCATAAAGTACTGGACTCATTTCAAAAAACTTTTTACCATTGGAAAGCTACATTCACCCTGAGCAACATAGGCTACATAAGATTCATCATCATCCATCACCGCGCAGGTGAAACCGCGGAGAGCAGCATAGTTTATTATAATAACAAAATGTATTTACCCTTGTTTCTGTGATCTCCAGTATTTACGGAGAAACAACACTTTATCCGCGAGGGCACGGAGTTATACAATATTCTTCCGGATTCTTATCCTGAAGGAATATTGTATAACTCGAGAGTGAAAATGGTAGAAAAAGGGCTATACGAGCGATCTACAGTTTAGCTCCCAGAGTTTCCCTTAGACAGAAGTTTAAAGACATTAACTTTCTAACT
The DNA here is from genome assembly GCA_917880725.1 of Selenia dentaria. NCBI lineage: Eukaryota > Metazoa > Arthropoda > Insecta > Lepidoptera > Geometridae > Selenia > Selenia dentaria. The sequence continues at coordinate 42,596,257 of OU862877.1, forward strand.
GTTGTCTCTCAGTTTATCTATGAAAATCTAATGTATGTAAAGAAAAACATTAGCAGTTTTGATAAAATGCTCATTCCATCAACACGCGAAATAAGCACAAGCTATCCGTACATGCAACGCGTCTCCACAGAATAACCCATTCTTTTATGGGACAATGTATACGTTTCTATAATAAAGTTCCCAATGTTATCCGAGATTTGCCTATTAATAAGTTTAAAATTACTATTAAAACTAAACTCTGTCAAAAAGGTTATTACAAAATTTCGTATTACTTGGAGGATAAAACTCGTGTACTAAGATGACAAAGTGTAGCGTGTCTTGCCCTACTAATACCATTATTATGTTCTCTTTTGTAAGGCAACACACTGGAGCTAATATTTGTAGTACCTAAGTAAAAATATTGTAAAAACATATATATAAAAAGAATGGCCCCGAGTTTCTTGCCGCTTCTTCTCGGTAGGCTCTATATATTTTGGAACGCGGCGGTAGTCTTTAAAGTACATTATAATGAAAAACTGACGTTAATAAGTGCGTCTTTGATGCCTAAATTGGATAAATGATTTTGACTTTGACTTTGACTTTGAGTATAGTTAAAGACGAGGAAACCACTTACTAGGAGGTAGGCCTCTTGTGTAACAGGCCGTATTGGTTGTTACCACCGCAGTTCCAGATATTCTGTCACGGATCAAGTACTTACAATTTATAACATTGGTGTGCAAGTATTACTTGTGTCAGTGGTGATGGGCACAGTAGTAAGTGATAATACGAAAAGAAACAGAGATTCTAAATAAAATGTTTTATTGTAGCTATACCACGAAGTGTTATTATTTATTCCGTGGTTCTATTTAGTTACGCGTTAACGTTTAAAAATAAATAGTTAATGAAAAATGAATATATCTGGCTGCGAAAATGTTATGTAACTTTACTACAAAGTTTCAAGATTCGCAGGTGAACGTAAAAACTGAAAAGTGTTCGAAATGTTTAACGGTGGAACTATAAGTAATACAATACCGTCTAACCACCAGCAGTCCAGATACAGTCATTTGTTCATATTATAATTCTAAACCAGTCAACATAGAAACAACAAGATTGCAATAAACAATAATTACCAACCTAATAATTGCATTTTTTTAAATATTGATCCTGATGACAGCGACATGCATGCCATATTTATAAATATAAAAATGGTCGATTATTTTAGCGTATAATGAAAGTTTCAGTATCATAAGTTGACTTATTGAATGTACATACACATTGTATAAACACACTGGAATCTCAATAACTCCAATTTCAATGGAAGTACTAAACATTCCGAGTTAACGAGTTTTCAAGTAAACAAGTACACAAGTCAGTATACAAAGGATATAATATAACGCGAACATTTCCAAGTATATCTTTCGAGCTGTTTTATTCTATTTTTGACGTTGAAGTGTACTTGAACTGTACAAATACAATTAATTAGAAAATACTGTCTCGAACTTATGAACATACTATCTGGTGCCCGCGACTACGCCTGCGCAGGTTTAGTGTTTCGAGTAGCTTATTATCTTCTCCAAGGCCCTAGGCTACCATTATACCAAAACCAGCTTTATATAATATAATGTCATAAAGTATGTATATGGTCAAACGCAATTGCTATAATAGTATTATGTGAGTAAACCTAAATACTTAGTATACCAATCAGTAAACATTAATAATACAATACAGGACTTACGTACATACAAATATAAAAATAATCGCCATGGAAAAAAACTGTCATTACATTTCATCACCCTTGACGGTCGCCGAGCACGTCTAGTGTATCGAACTGTCTAATTGACTTAGCTTTTGACTAAACTATCAGAAACAGACACAAACTTTGACAAGACTGTCATCATTACGATCTTACCGTAGGCGGAGATCTTATTATTTTGTCTATGCTGTGCCCGCAAGCATATTACGCTTTTTCACTCACGTGGTGATGGATGGTGATGATGATGAAAAGTATCCTATGTGTTAATCCAGTGCCTCATCTACTTTCTTACCAAATTTCATCAAAATTGTCCCCGCCGTTTGAGCGTGAAAGAGTAACCAACATCCATACATCCATACTCACAAATTTTCGCGTTTATAATACCTATTAGTAGGATAGCATTGATAAGTTTTTAAGTAAGTATATATATCTCCATCAAGTTAGATTTCCATTCAAGCAAGTCAGGTCACAGTCACGTAAATAAATCTTTCATTAAGTCACTGTCATCTCTAAGTGTACGAAAACGGGTTATAGTAATGCGGTGGGAGCAATGTGAAAGCCGATGGTCGAGGAAAATACAAAACAACGTTTCATGATTTTGTTCACTTTGCCTTCACTCATGCACAATTACAAACACATAACGGTTAATAATCACGTCTATCACACGTCACAAGTCGAAACATTAATCGATGACAATTAACAATATCGACAATGGCCGTTGTTGTGCTGTTTTCCTGCCACCAACTGAGTATTATTACTGAACGAGTTCATTGCAATTAAATTAGTCTGTTACGTTTGGTTTATAGCTAGACTTTTATGCAATTCAACCGATCATGCATGTTTTTTTTTATGGGATAGGCTAGCGAAACGAGCAACCGGCTCACCTGATTGTAAGTAATACCGTCGCCCAGGACATTCACAATACCAGAGGTCTCGAGGATGCGTTTCCGACCTTTGAGGAAGGAAGATAGAAGGGGTGAGGGGGACGGGGAAGGATAGGAGGGACGGGGAGAAGAGGATTTCGAGCCTTCGGAAACTCCCACAAACCGACGAAACGCAATAGCAAGCTATGTTACTTCACCTCGGTGTTATGTGGGAGTGTTGTACTTCTATGGTGGCGTGCGAAGAGGTGTTGCAAGCGGTGAATGAAGTAAGCCAGGAAAGTAAGTAGGTACAGTCCAGAAACAGAGGCATATAGTTCACATACACAGTTTATTACACTGCCACTCAATAAATATAGAAGGAGAATGACAAGTATATAGTTTGGAAATAACAGCAATGAACAAAACAGAAGAATACACTTATATACAGCAACAGACAAAACGTAAACAAACAAATGCTAGTTCGCGTAAGCGCAAGGTACGTGTGGGAGGCGTCGAGCGATACGGGCCTCACGTCAAGTGCATAGAACTGACTGGCGAGAGTGGCGAGCGGTGCCGAGTCGTGCCGGCTCATTCGGCTGTGGGGTTGCAGCGTGGCACTACCACCAAAAAACTGTTCTCTAATGTGCCCGAAACGTTGGCCAAGTTTCCGCGCTGAATTTTTAATGTAAATATATCGATGGGTGCTTAGAGCAAGACTGCGATAGCCATAGTAGTAGTTTTCCGATTAACGGCCGGTCCCAATAATCTATTTACCGGTTTACTCTACTAGAGATAGATTATTGAAATCCCCCATTAGTCATTTTCGTAATCTAAGGAGCCAAATACACTTTGTGATTTTTTTCTAAAATTAAAATAAAAAATACCTGATCTAACAAAAATAGTACAGGTGTTGCCTCATGATTTCCTGTTCATCATTCCTGCTGCATATAATAATAGACCCGCATTTTAGTCATGCACTGAATCTTTAGCTGTAGCAGTTTGAGAATATAATATGTTTGTTTTTCAGGAAGGCTGACCCACGATGAGAAGACTGTAAAAGACGAAGATGCTGGTTTTTCAACAGTGGAAGAATCAACAGTCGGAAGAAAGAATATAAATAAAGGTTTGTAAATGATTCATGTAATGTCAGCTAATATTTTAAGTCTTTTATATTCAACACAGAACCTTAACGGCTGAGGCTACATAACGTCAATTTTTGTCTGTTAAGGCGAAATGAGTTCCAAATTTCATGATTCGACTTCGCGAAAACTTAGATTTTCGACACTTAAACCTAATAACCGAAGTTTGAAAAAAAAACGTAGTGTAAATTGAATATACGTCCTTATGAAGTATGGGAGCCAATACACGATTGAGCAAATTTGGCTCGATAGAAATAAATAGACAACATTACCTAAATTTTGCAATTTTTCTTACGTGCTTCGTGGGAAAAAGCATTTTTATTCAATTATGGGCAAATATATTTCAATGAATGTATCATATTCGAATTCCCAATTAAATTTACTAGTGAACTATGGACTCTTATATCATTAATATTTAATCATTTGATTGTACGAAATAAATATAAAAAGTATGAGCACGTATTCAATTGAATTTTCACATCAGTCGTTCATTCTGGTAAGCAATTCTCAACCTTATGTAAAGCACCGTAAATTGTTTTAAAATTAGGATTGGACCGCGCCTTAAGATGAAATTTCGAAAAACATTGCTTTGTGGATACCAAGCAATGATTTTAGAAATTTCATCCGGGAATACATAGCATTTATTTCAGTGGGTTTGTATCTCATATACCAAACCAGAAAAGTTACTGGCAGGTCATCTAGTTTATTATATTCTCAAAGCACTAGCTTGACCTTTTATCTATCCAGCCCCCGATTCAAATTGTTCGGTTAAACGAATCGATTCGACTAAAGATTATAATCGTATCGCAGCTTACATATATAGAATTATTCGTAACGGTGGGTAAACTTCGCTTTAGCTAAGATGTCGAATAACTTTACAATGTACATTTTACAAGTGTGCATCAGATATTTATTATAGTGCGTGTCCATTCGGATAACTCGAATTAATGAAAACGATACCTACTCTACTTGAGCAAAAAATTATCGCTGGTTTTGTCTATGATTATTATTTAGGAAGTGAGTAGGACTTCTGTGACATATACCGGAAATTTTCTTCTTCTGATTTAGCTTACTTTTATAGCTAAGGTATTAGAAAATGATAGCAGTGAACTCAAACCAAATCGGTTGTGTTGACAACTGAATTTTCATGAGACTCTGAAACAATGTGGTGCTGTTTAACTGCCACAAACAAAAAAAAACAATTAACTCTATTCTATATTAAACTCTGTCATACTCCGATCAAAACAGTCGCTTTCATGTCGTCAGTTGATTTTCATTAAAAGTAAATTGTCTTTTGCAAGTACATGTTTGTTTCATCCGCCCAAAATGGGCCATCGAAATATCTCTCAGAAGCTCAGAATTAATTAATACTCGTATTACTGATTTCATCCTGTAAGTTATAGATGATGAGGATATTTTAAGATATTTCATCAAAGGTCGAACGACCCAGACACAATAGAAATTTCATCGTTATAATGACATCGACACTTGAGGGGATAACCGTTTAACATTTACTATCGAGTATCTTGATAGGCTTCGTAACCTTCCTAGTCTAGTACTTACGAAAGTTCATTGAAGTTTTAAAAAAAGAGGTAAAATTAAAAAAACAAAATGTCAACAGTATGGAGTGAAGATGACTTGATAGCCCAGGCGATTCTTTTCTTCATCGCTGGCTTTGAAACTCTATCTTCTGCCATGTCATTCCTGTTCCACGAGCTGGCTGTGAACCCGGACGTGCAGGAGCGGCTGTACCAGGAGATCAAGGAACAGCATGCCAAGAACGGGGGGAAGTTTGACTATACATCCATACAACACATGACGTATATGGATATGGTTGTGTCTGGTAAGTCTCTCTTCCACTTAAAGATGGGATAGTAATAGCAGTAAAACGTTCTAATCATACAAATTTCTATTTCACTATTCCGATAAAGAATAAGTTAAAATAGTGTTTTGGTGTTGACGTTGAAGGAAAAATACTTTCACTCAGTCCATTCACGGACTGAGTTAAAGTCGAAGTGACTGTCTTTAAGTGTGTAACTAATTAATCATAAAAATAATAACGCAGGTACTTGATGGTGGAAAACAGTTATCTCACATAAGAACACATCAGCACTAGTGCCAATATCTAGAGGGGAACTCGCGGAATACGTTTGTTTTGGAAGTCCTAAAAGACGTACCGTTTATTTATTAAGACGTAAGTGTTTATTTCATCATATATTGCAGAAGTGCTCAGACTGTGGCCCCCCGGAATAGCCTTAGACAGGATGTGCATGAAAGATTACAACTGCGGGAAGCCCAATAGCAAGGCTACAGAGGATTTCATTGTAAGTTGATATTCGTAGCTATTTTTATATATTACTATCAAATTTCAAAACAAGGTAAGTCTTGCGCCTGAGGTATGACGATGACGGATTAGTAGGTACTTGTAGGTACAATTCGAACAATATTTTGATACATGCCATTGTTTTTCTCCGCGAGGGAACGGAGTTAGGACGGAGAGAAAAGTTTCTAATGACCACAGTAGTCGGTTTTGAGGGGTTGACCAGTCGAGCGAACTCGATCTCTCTGCGAACGGTCAAATGATCCTTCGGTGTGTGGTCACCGGCACTACAGTGATTGAGTGTGATATAATGTTACTATAGAAATAGTCAAGACAATCTCGTTATGTGATGAAATGCGAGTAATTCCGCAAGGTGATTGATAAGTAGAGGAATCCCCAACACAGCCTATGTTGAAGTCTCCAACGATAACGTACTGGACGTCAATGGCACTAATCTTATCAAGCAAATGCTTTAAGTATAGGAGAAACTCGTTTGAAAATATTTGATTTGTCATATACAAATTACAGCGGACAGTATAACTATTCAATTTTCTACCGCCTTTATTCTTACTTTGATGCAGAGACAAGACCTTCCCCATGGACCTTATAGTTTGCAAATACTTGATCCTAGTTTGTAGCTGTTTAGGTGAATACAATATTTGTATACTCTATAGCTCTATAATTTTTTTTACCCAAAAATGGAACCGACTTCAGCACTAAAAACCGTGAAATAACTTGTTGAAGTCGGTACCATGGTAGTTCAAAAGCACTTATTATTACAATATTGTGGGCATGGTACCGACTTCGACAAGTTATTCCACGGTTTTTAGTGTTGAAGTCTGTTCCGTTTCTGGGTTTTTTTTTCACCTTTTTAGTGGTGCTTGCTCCTCGCAGGATTGATTGTCATTCACCGTCAATCACGATATCGTCAAGACAGGTGAAACACTTAGTAACTTTGAGTAATTGGAATGTAACTCAAAAACCGTGTGACCAAATTTGAAATTTAAATGGGACTACCTCGGAAGTACACCCAACCAAACAAAAAAAACAAATTGGACTACTCCTCCTTTTATTTTGGAAATCTAGATTGTCGCCACTTCACTTACCTCATTACCTGTTCCATTACGCTCGGTCACAGTATGAAAAACTATTTTTTTTAACTTTCCAGTTACCAAAGGGCACTAGCATCGGCATCCCGGTGTGGTCGATCCACCGAGACCCCCAATACTTCCCGGACCCCTTGAAGTTCGACCCGGAGCGCTTCTCCGAGGAAAATAAGCACAAGATTAACCCATTAGCTTATATGCCTTTCGGCGTTGGTCCCAGGAATTGCATCGGTGAGTTTATTATTATTAGAATTAAATAAGTGAGTTTATGAGTGAGATTTTCCTTACTTTTTGAACGTGTGGGCGAGTTTCGTGCTGGTAATAGCATTTCCCTTACAATTCTGCTTGCAAACCCCCGTTTATTCTGTCAAAAATAGCTCTTTAATTATAATGTAAGCTTTTTAAACTTATCATATTGCATGCTTAAGACGCGGTCCAACCCCAATTTTAAAATAATTTACGATGCTTTACGTAAGGTTGAAAATCGCTTGTTAGATTGGACGGTGTAACGCGAAAATGCGTTAATTTTGTACGTTTTCTTTATATTTTTCGATATATACTAATACAATTGAAAAAACTGCTGGTTATAACTTTAGTACTATACGTTGGCTAAGTATTACCTAAAAAAAATGTTGTGTTATCGCTGAAAATACTGAGAGTTTGGACGTGAAAGTTTATTTTTGTGGACCTATTCAGGAATTTTTTCTGCTGAATGAGAGTTGTATTTATAAATTCTATTCGGTTATTACTCTTTTCCTATTCCTTTTCTGACCTTTGTATTTTTTTCATAATATCCTATCGATCTGTTTCGTTACACTTGGTGTTTAAAAATTCTGCTTTTTCTATAATCAGGGTACGAGCGCGTCTTAATTCAATATTTTTGTTTTTAATACTAATAAATATGTTATGTGACATAAATATTCCCCATTGCGTGTTAGATTAGTAAGCTTTAATAGGGTATGTATGACCCTCCCAAAATCATTAAAGCTGCCGAGTTTCTAACTGGGACGTACCTTCTGTAAAAACAACTTATCATAAAAATCTAAGCGCAGCCAAAATGCCCGTGGTCAATATTTGTCATAAAAAGTTAGTACTGCAGTGCCAACATCCGTAAACTAAATAAGTTGTGGTGTTGTTGTGGGTGTTGGATATTCTGTCCTCAACTACCACTAATTCTCAGCGTGAGCGCAGCGGGTTATGTTGTTGTGTTCTAAGGCGTAAGAAGACTCCCTCGCCGTCAAACATGAATTTTATTTGAGAAGTATCAAATTACAATTATAGTTGACGTTTGACAAACGTAAACAAAGATCAGCTGTGTTCGTAAGCTAATGACGGCCGTACCATGCGACACGGGCTTCGCGTCCAATCGTTACCATCTGACTGGTTGCCGAGCGCGCCCGAGTGCTTGGCGCTGGCCGCAGGTAAACAATTAGCGGGCGCGGAAAGGTCATGCGAGGCAGCCCGCGAACGTATCCAATGCACGGGACGATATAATATTTATTATTGACTTATTTTTAGGTTAGAGTGTTAGTAATATTGTATATAGAATTTAATTATAAAATGTAGTGTTACTAAGTATGTATGTTATATTATAAATATTATGTGTGTGTAAATATAATATAAATGTGAGTAAGGTATATACTCATGTAACGTGGTGAGTCGCCTACAAAGTGAATACGTTTGTACGGAGATGACATGGTCCTTGATATTTCCTTTTAAGTACTGCTCACAGTAAGATATGCGCAGTACTAAGATAAGTTATTTAAATATTAGTAACACTGCAAATACTTTAACTCATGGATATGTTCTTAACATATGTCACCACACATGTCACAGTTCCTGGAAAAGTAGTGTGATTTCTGCGAAATCTATTGTATTATTGGCCAAATATGGCAAATCGCAAGTCAACGGGTTAACGAGAAATATTTTAACAAATGCATGATTTCAGGATCCCGATTCGCTCTATGCGAGATGAAAGTGATGGCGTACCAGCTGCTGCAGCATATGGAGATATCTCCGGGAGAGAAGACCTGCCTGCCAGCGAAGCTCTCCCGCGACTCCTTCAACATCAGACTTCACGGCGGACATTGGGCTAGGTTCAAAACAAGAAGCTAAACATCTCTCTACCAAACCCAGATTCGGCTATTTAGATTGAATGATTATTATTTTTTTGTAAGGGAGTAAAAAAATATTATGATAGTTAAAAGTACTACTAATGGTGTTTGTTATGATTTAAAGAAGGCACCTTTTCCTATAGCCCTGTATGTACGCCTAAAGCCTTTAAAAACTTAAAAAAAACATGAAACTGACCCCTACTACCGCACTAGTAGAAAGATACTGTATCTATATATTAGTGTTGTCGAGTATATTAAGTACTTATTGTTAGACATTACTTGAGAAGTGTTCAACCGATGTTGATGAAGCTTATATGAGATTAATTAACTTTGAGTCTAAGTACCTCTCCCAAAAACATATCATTAAAATCGGATTAACATGTAAAACTATATTTGAAATAAAACGTAAGGAATTGAGAACGTCCTTTTTAGAAAGTCGGTTAAAAGTAATGTATTATTATAACTACACAACTGTAAATAAAAAAAGACGTGTGGCACTCGGAGAGTGCCGCGGTAAAGCTATTGCATAGCTGTTTTTATCAACTTATGCAATTATAATAATTTAACCAATGCCTTCTAGAGGCGAGTTGCTGAACTAAAGAGACAAGCGTGATATTTCAAAAAGTCATTAGAAGTTCTGCTATTCATCGATAGATGTCAAATCAACTTATGCAAATATAATTATTTAACCAATGCCATCTAGAGGCGAGTTGTTGAGCGAAAAGTTCTGCTATTATTGCTAATAGATGGAGTCGGATGTTAGGTTATTTTCGTTACGGAATTTCTGGATTCGGTCTCCACGCTCAAGGCCCGCGATAGAAGCTATGCAATAGCTTAAAATCTGATCTGATTGTGCAAATGAAATTTTATTGTTTTTATTGAGTAAGGTGATATATATATATATATATTCTATGGCTCGGTTCTAAACGACCAAGATATTCAACGTAATTAGCAAAAGCAATTATAGTAAAATTGTATACCCTCCTCTTTCCATACATATTTTTATATAAATAGGTTATCTTACGATCTTTCTAATAATCCCTGCTTAACTTTAAATGACTTTAGTACTGCGCACAACAAAATTATTCTGCGTCATACTAAATGACGATATAAAAATATAAGCAGCGTTAATAAGTAAGGGTGTTGGTTTCGGCTTTGCTAAGTAGCATGACATTCATTGAGCATAAAAAATTTAGTACATTGTGATAGTAATTAGCTCAATATGAATAAGGCCGCTTTCAGTGCTCGACCGACCGTCCACGCGTACCGTCGGTCGCGCTTGTCATTTTGTATGAAAACTCAGGGAAGCTTGTATTGCAGGGATCTGAGCCCCATACTTTTCATCTCTATCATCCATCACAAAATTCATAGTGCGGGCGCAGCTATTTTATTATAAATAATAACACATAAAGAAGCAAGAAGGTTTCTCAATTGGACCTTATATATGTATTTTTTTATTTTTGCGGATAAATTCGTCGTTTATGAACCGAATGTGACAATTCTTTTCTTGTTTGCTAGAGTATACTTCCGAGGTAGTCCCATTTAAATTTCACCAAATTTGGTCCAGAAGGTTTTGAGTTACACTCCAGTAACAGAAAAGTGTTTCGCCTATTTTAATATCATCATTGAGTGTAAATGACAACCGATCCCGTAATTAGCAAGGGTCACTTAAAAGGGTGACAATAGCAAAAATGAACCGACGTCAACAGGTTAAGGTGCAAGTTGGTAGCCGGCTACACGTATATAGCAGCAGCTTAGAATACGAGTACATAGGAACCAGTAGTGTCGCTGCAACACGTAGTTTGCTGCGGCATCATGTAGCCGGCTACCAACTCGCACATTTATTCTAATCTTTTTGGTATGGAAGTCAGTTTAATTTTTTTATATATTGTTTTAATTGTGCCGTAAGTTATTGAAAAGAGGCAAAGTGAAACTGCAGTTGCAGCGGGATAGATTGTGCATTAGTAGAATTGGCTCCTGTTGTATCGTAGGACATCTATGTAGTGTTCGATCATAGATAATCCTACCTATGCAATACTATATCAGCACCTTTATAGGTTCACACCGATGGATGCTATTTTATTTCATGACGTCATGGATAAATAAAATTATAATTTAACAGACCTTACAGCTGCGTGTGGCTAGCTATATATCTATTAAGTACATAGTTTTTAGTGTTTTAAGAATTAATCAATTGTAATCATTTTAATCAATATTAAATGTTTAGGGTACACTGAGGCTGGCATACGATGCTGGGAAAATCCACTAAATAAAGATTGATCATAAAAAAAATATGTATTTATTTGGACTATAATATTTGTATGTATATAGCAATCATTATAACACATTAATTTACTTATTATTCGGTGATAATGTTTCTATTATGTGCTATTATTAATAATCTTATGATTTAATTTAGTTATTTAATATTTTTACCATACTAGCGACTGACCGCGACTTCGTTCGGGTAGTATGCTCGGCCTTCGGCCTAGCCATAAACTCCCATATTTTTTTGATTTTTCTTAAAGGAGATAGCGTGTATGTCTGTATGTAAAATATTACTTTGTTGCTGACACACACAGTGCTGAAATAGCTGGGTGGATCTGGATTTGAACGGTAGTGTTACGTCCACATTGGCTATTTCACGTAAGCAAATTCAAGGGCAGTAGCTGGTCAGTCTCAGGTTTGACTCATGTAATAAATCACAACGTAAAGCACAACTTAGCAATGAAAATTCATTAACTTTTACTGTTGCTTATTATTTAAATGTACAGTGAATCGTCGAAACGGACAATTCGCTCCCCTGATTTTAAACTTTACGTTTGTTCATAACAGTAAAGAATTTCAAACTACAAAGTTAAATCCATGGCACCCCTCACCCTGAGATATCAGATGTTAAATCTCTTGCCCCATAATTTAGTTCAAAACATTGTCCTTCAACGAAACACAGCTATGTTTGCACACTACTGCTTCTCGGTTGGATTACTGGCAATAGTGTGATATCGCTCCAGGCGGACTCTGCAAAAGTCCTACAAAACAATGTGGTTATATTAAGTGTAAACTAAGTATCTTATTATTAGGTGTATTATATATTCATAGCAGAGCAGTAAGAAACCGGCTCTTTAAAATTCTCCAATAGACTGTCAGTCAAAAAATTAAGTTTCTATTGTTTCCATTAACCAGATCAGGACTACAATTTGTTCCTATAACCCAGTTCAGGACCATATCCGCCCGCTTTCTAAGACCTGTGGCTCCAGCCGTGATAAGTTTCCGTACACTGGTTTAGCCTAATTATGATTTCTTCCTAGAACATGCTGTACATAATCTGGCTTGTGGTGCTCGCCGCCACCTTGTACCTACACTTCCTGAAGCAGTTCTCCTTCTTCAGTAAACGAGGAGTGAAGAACTTACCTCTTATTCCTCTGATTGGGAACATTGGCTCAATTTTACTCAAACTAGAGAATATGAATGTTGAAAAACTCTACGACTCGTTTCCGGAAGAACGTTTGGTAAATTTTACTGAAACTTCACCTTGTTATTTCATGGTTGGTGATGCAGCGGTCGCAAGCGGTCCCACAATACTAGCCTTAGAATGGACACTTTTGAGTCTAAAGGATAGCTGCCGGCAATAGTTCTAATAGCTTGATTGTTCTTATAATGAAAAGTGCTCTTCCTTACTGTTTGAAGATAGGATATCTGTCAGCATGGTGGTTTTCTGACAAGACATAACTCTCGACTAAGTAATAGGCACCTAGGTGAATTATTCACAGAATGGCAGATTTTCCAACAAATAAGGAAGCGTTTTATGCAACGATTTATGTTTTCATTCTATTGTAAAAAAGGTAATTAATACATATATATGCGTCAAATTTGGTGTTTGTATATTCATCGCTGTGTTTATCAACAGAACAAGAGTGGAAAGACATGCGTTCGACCCTCAGCTCCGCGTTCACCCCGGTTTCACGACGACGTTCGGACCGTGGCTTCCCGCAGTTGTAGTTCTGAACGCACTTTATGTCCAGTATATTGCTACAACGAGATATTTCCTGAGAGTCTCTGTATTTTTAGTAGTACAAAGTATTTGTATGTATAGTGGTTGATGAGACGGAGAATTCTTATAGATCAAGCAAATGACATTTATAAGTACCGCTTCCATCATCTACATCTTGAATTTTGTAACTGCGGTAGATAATGATAATTTCGTACAGCACCGAATTCGTAACCCAGAAGCAGATCACCACACTTTTAATACCAGAAATACAAATAGGATAGCTGTACCTAGTTTTAGACTTGCGAAGACTAATAAGTCGTTCCTAGGAAATTGTGTGCGTTTTTACAATAAAATCCCAAAGCACATAACTGAGCTCACAGAGGGCAAATTCAAGTTGACTGTAAAAAACGTTTTAATAAAAAAAGCTTAAGTACTATAAAGTTCGACATTATATAGAAGATAAAGATGCTTGGAATACTCCACTTCTGGCAAGCTGTCTCTCTGCCACCCATAAAATGTAATATTTGTAGTACCTAAGTAGAAACATTGTAAACATCCATATAAAAAGAATGGCCCCGAGTTTCTTGCCGCTTCTTCTCGGTGGGTTCTATATATTTTGGAACGCGGCGGTAGAGTCTTTAAAGTACATTATAATGAAAAGTTGACGTTCATAAGTGCGTCTTTGATGCCTAAATTGAATAAATGATTTTGACTTTGACTTTGACTTACGAGCATAGCCCCATCTGTTCAACTTTAATGTTGTTCTATAGAGTTCCCATCAGAACCCTGTGCTTGTATTCTACTACGAGATGGTGTCTATGTTGGCTTTTTTATTTCACTTTCTTCTAGTAATCTTAAAACCGTAAAAAATTGCAGTGGTCAGCGGCTGATCAAGAGTTCTGACCACCCTAGGCTAATTATGAGGACGCGCCCCCGCTATGTGTGTGTGTTACGGTCGGCCTTAAAGTAGTAGTATATTAGTTTTGACTTTGTTCACTAGTGTAAATATTTTAATATAAATAGAAGCTTAGAAGCCGGTTCCATGTTATTGTTAAAAAAACTATGTGTGTATGTCTAAATCATATAAAGAAGATGCCGGCTGATCAGAGAAGAAGTAGTAGAATCATCCAATTAGTCAAACTAAATAGTCACTTACGGAGGCACACACAGAGTAGGTGCTAGGTATAGTTATTAGATATTTTAAAAAAAAAATGAAGTATATTATATTTTAAGATCATTATTAATTATATTTCACATTACACTCGGGTTATTTCGCGTGTATATTTACATTATTATTAGATAAGATATTATATAAATGTTACTACATAATTGATGATAACGCTAAAGTATATCTAAATATAAATAAAACAACGAATATTTATTTGTATTTTTATGCACTCTTAAAATAATAAATGTATTGTATAGAAGAATTATTTTCCTCACAGACGATATATACAATCGATAAGTTGCCCGTTAATATGGGAGTACCGCACTAATTTACACGTGCCTGTGGGTAAAAGAGACAGCGTTATCTACAACTGCAAAGAACAGTACGGGATGGCAACAGATATCAACGCGTTCCCATATTTTTGTTATTTTTGAGTCGCTGTTTAATTACTTCATTTGTGTATTTTGTTTTCTTCCAATAATTAATAATCTAAAATTATATGTGAACTGTAATTCCATCCTTTGCATACGTGGATGTATGCCTGTTTTTTCCGTACCACTTTACTGAACAATAAGGCATAATTTGATTTGTTTTGATTATTTTTCATCCGCTTGTTCTCCACGCGAAGTCAAACTGGTACTGACGTGTTGGTTTTTTTTTTCTAGGAAGGACATAGAGCTTTTTGCCACTACGGGCATTAAAAGCGACAAAGGACTGTTGGTGAGTGCACGCAGCACTCAACCGAGGGACAACAAGCGCGCATAAAGCGCTAGACAACGACAAGGGCGAACCCTTGCCTAGTAGGGAATAGAGGTGCCGGTAGCCGCCAGCACTGTCTGAAAGAAAACAAAGCACAAGTTAATGAAATAAAACACAGGTTAATATTGATGATACTTATAAACTTTCAATCGAAAATCGATACGTTACCTTTACCTTAATACACATTACCAAAATATAATACAGATTACCTTGTGTCTGATTTAGGATTATTTCGAAGTCGCTTACGACGACCTCGATGTCTAACTGTGAAGACTGGAAATCCAAAATCAGACATATTACCTCTCGTGGCTCGGCGAGTAGACCCTGAAATACCTGAAATTCCAATATTACCAGGAGGCTGACTGATCGACGCCAGAGCTGTCGTGATGGGGTTTTCCGGGTCATCCAGGAGGTGTCGTGGGCGGCGGCGTGGCGGGGTGAAGTATGGATCTGATGTCTGTGTTGAGTAGTTAGCGGTTTGCACCACTAGTGGGTTGGGATCGTGTGGGGCCGCATCGATGTAGCGGCCAGAACAGTCTTTCATGAACTGTACGATAGAGGGGAGTTCTAGGTCGCAGTAGAGGTCAGCGTTCCGTAAGTACCACGGTGCGCCTACTGCCTTGCGGGTAAAGCGATTTTGAATCACTTGAAGTCTATGAATGTGCCTATCTGAAGCATGACCGAACGTTACAGACGCGTAGGTCATGATCGGACGAATGCAAGTTTTGTAAAGTGTCACCTTATTTCTAAGGGACATTTTACTACTCTTGCATATAAGGGGATTGAGGCGACCTAGGATAAAAGCTGCCCTATTGCGAACACTTTCAATGTGTTTGGCGAAGGTGAGTCGCCTGTCAAGGATTACGCCTAGATATTTACGGCGGACGTAGCCCATGGTATCGGTTCGGCAAAATACATAATGGGTTCTGGCGGTTTCCGTGGACCAGCACTCTCGTGAAAGTACACTGCTGTACTTTTCTCTGGGTTGATAGCGATACGCCATTTGCGGAACCATGTTCCTACATGGTGCAGGGCGTTTGTGACCGACTTTCTCTGCCTGGTCTTGAACCAGCCAGTGCAGTAGAGTGCAGTGTCGTCTGCAAACTGAGCAATCTGAACATTGGGTTCGGATCGTGGGATGTCGCTGGTGTACAGCGAGAAGAGGACGGGTGAGAGTACAGAGCCCTGAGTGACTCCTGCGTGAATGGGGTGAGGGGAGGAGAGCTGTCCCTCCACGCGGTATTGAAAGCTACGATCCCTGAGAAAGTCTTGTATTATAAGTACAAGACGGTCTGGCACACCGAGTTGGTACAGCTTGTAGATCAAGCCGTTGTGCCAGACTTTATCGAAGGCTTTCGCTACATCGAGGAAGACAGCTAATGTCCCTTGAGGCTTTGGCTTCTTATTGAAGCCCTCGAGTATGTGCTCCGTGATGCGGTGCACCTGTTGGACGCATGAGTGTCTGGCCCTAAAGCCAAACTGCTCGTCAGGAAGTAGATTGTTGGATTTGACATGGGAACAGAGTCGACTCACAATGAGTCGCTCGTATATTTTCCCCAAGGAGCTGAGGAGACTGATAGGGCGGTAGCTAGTTGGCAGTGAGGCCAACTTGCCTGGTTTACGAATGCCAATTACAATGGCATGCTTTCAGGTGTCTGGAAAAAAGCAGTTGTTCATAGCCGCATTGAAGATGCTGACTAACAGATGGATTAGTGGGACTGAGAGGTGTTTCAGCATTTTATTACTGATACCATCAGATCCAGGGGATTTGCGGGATTTTAGATCCTTGATCAGGGCGACCACCTCAGAAGATTTGATTAGTGGGAGGGGTGGGAGGTCTGAGATGGGCACAGAGCTTTTAGGTTCGACTTCAGAGTCCACCGTATAGAGGTGACTCTGGTCTACGTGGTCTACATTGAGAGTACAATAATTTTCTAGACTATCAGCTAAACACTCGGCCTTTTCATCGTCAAATAATGCTAGGGGTAGGGGTGGGGGCCTAAGAAGGGGAACCATAGTCGTCTGTCCATCCGATTTCATAGCTCGTGCCAACCACCAGTACGCCTGGTGGGTTGGTTCGAGTTCTGATAAGGTGTCGTCCCACCTTTGATCACGCAGCTCACTCATGCGTTTCCTCACAGCACGCTGAAAGTAGCGCATGGTGGCCTTGTTTTCGCGGGTTGGTGTCGAGTCATATGCCCTAGTGGCTGCGTTCTTGGCTGTCAGCAGCCTCCTCGCATCCTCGAGCAGTTCAAAGCGACGGTCTTCCGCCACCTTGATCTGCCTTGAGGATTTACCTAGTGCGGTGCGGAGGTGGTCGCCGAGAGCTTCGATCGCCAAGAAGACGTCATCAACAGTCTGTATATCGTCAGGTATCCTATCCAGAGCGGGCGAACTGATCGCTCGGAGGGACTACCTCAAAAGCTTCCAGTTCACGACCATTTTAGTGAAAGGGATCGAGTCAGTCGGGTCAGGGCCGAGTCGAAAGATGACTGGGCGGTGGTCAGAGTCGAGTTCGTGTAACACCTCTACGGCGCGTATGCGGAGGCTTACATTCCTAAGAAGGGCAATGTCAAGTATGTCAGAAAGTCGTTGTCGTTTCTGGTTGGGATATCTTGTGGGCTCCAGAGGGGAGAGGACATCAAATTCTAGTGCGTCGACTAGTGAGTCTAGGATCTTACCGTTGGGGTTAGTTTGGGAGCAATTCCAAAGGATATGCTTACTGTTAAAGTCACCCATCAAAAGGATGGAGTCACCCATAGAAAATAGCGCTTCCAAGTCGCTGCGTAGTAAGACTTTATTCGGAGAGAGATATCACGAGGTTATGACGACAGGTTGATGACCTGTCATCCCTAACAGGCAAAGTGACACCTCTAAGTTAACTAGAGGGGGAGGTACTAAAGGAATACAGTGTAGAGACCTTTTGTAGTAGATAAGTGTTCCGCCTCCATGGGTCATTCTATCGTTACGGACTAACCGGTAACTAGCGAACCTAGGGTCCGCTTTTCCCGGTTTCAGGAAAGTTTCCTGAATGCATAGGACATCGACCTGATGGGTCTTACAGAATTCGTGAATTTCATCACGTTGACTAGAAAAGCCGTTAGCGTTGAAGGTGACTAACGTAACTGCGCGGGGTTTTACTCTTATTGTTGTACAATCCATATTAGTTGTACTAGTGAGTGTTTGGGACTGAGTAGCGCTTAATGGCGCCGATAACTTCCGCGTGCTCGAGCGTAGCTCGTAGGCGGTCGTTTTTGGATTTTGCCGTACGAAGTTTGTGTGCGAACACCCGTACTTAGTCTAAGTCAATAGCCATGGCGTAGTCCATGACTAATGCTAGGTCTGCCGCCAAGTCAGGTTGGCTTGGTTCGCCCAGCTCAGTTGCGACCCTTGGTAAGGCCGGAGTGGGCTTGCGACCAGGGGCAGAGGGGCGGGCCGTCGGGAGTGCTTTTCTGGACCATGCTCAGTGGCTTGGCCCAGGCACTGGGTGCGGGGGGAAAGCTAGGCATGTTAGGTGTTGCCGGAGTTGGAGGAGTAAGCGTCAGCTTAGGGCTGATGCCTTGTGTGCGCGAAGGGTTCGCTAGGCTAGAAGGTAGTGGAGCCCTTTTTCCCGTTACCTTAGCGGTACGGGACGCCTTAGGGCAGCCGCGATAATTTGCGGTGTGGCCTTGATTGCCACACAGAACGCAGCTTGGGGATCCGGCGATTCTCTAGTGCGAGAGCAGCTAGAGGTGCCGTGGTCACCACCGTGCATTTAACGCACCGGGGACGGGCGAAACAAAAGCGAGCGGCATGCCCGTACAATTGACAGTTGTGACACTGTCCAGGGGTGCCATTACGATAAGGGGCCTGTACGGTGATACCCGACAGATTGACAATTGTCTTTATATTAAAAATGGCTTTGCCCTTGGGAGAGCGGTCAAGGATGACGAATACTAGGTCATAAGGGGATTTGGTTTTCCCGCTGTACATGCGGTGAACCTCGCGAACTGAGAAGCCTTGGGCTTTTAAGTCGGTGCCGACTAACTCCGTCGACACCTCCTTAGGGACGCCACGTATAACTACTCGTGGGAGTTTTTCCTCCTCGAGAGCATACGTATGGAAGCTAATTTTTGCATCTCGAAGAATCTTTGTGAGACCTCTGTGGTCAGAGGACGTCGGGACTTGGACTCTAATGCACTGCTGCGTGGAGCGGGCATTGGTGAAATTGAGCTATCGCTCGGTTAGTAACTGGGATATGCGGTCCCATTTCGCCTTCTCTTGAATAAAGAGAGGTGGCGGAGGCTTTTCGCGTCTTGGCGCGGACGACCCCTGCGTAGGGTTTTCTACCTGAGATGCAGGTAATACGGGTGCGGGACGAGCCGGTTTTTTGCCGGCGGAAGTGCAAACCGCTTTTGGCGGTGGGACAGGGGCGGGGGAGCCCCCCTTTCCACAGTGCTTTCTCTTGCCGGAGGTGACGGTAGTAAAACTGTCGTCGTCGTCGCTAGGGATAGCGGAGGGGACGGGGGGAGAAGTTTCAACCTCCATATCTGAATCATCCGAGTCGGATGCTACCAGAGGGTAGGGAGGGGGAGCGGGGAGCGCGAGCGACCGCGCGTGCGGGAATAAGAGCGTGGGCGCAAGCGCGCGGGCGGGCGGTCAGGGGAGAGGGGGCTGTCGCGCATGAGCATGGCCGAACAGCGAGACGGCAAGTTATTCGCAAGCGAGCCGGAGGGCGGAAGCAGAGTATCCTGCGTATTTATGTCCTGATGGGACATAAATTTTTCGAACATTGAGGGAGCGGATTTCATCACCCAACTGAGAAAGGCTTGCGCCATTTCGCCGTCGGGCAAGCGTTTCACTGACGTCATCCTGAGAGATATCTAAGGATGCGAGAACGGGAGAGGGTGAATCTCCCCGCCGGGCAAGGGCGGGGAGTGTGTGTACCTAACGTGTGTGTACCTACGTGTGCCGTAAGGCACTTACCCGGTGGCCAACGTCGCTTCACACACGAATCTGCACAAAAAAAAATGCAAGTTATCACTGCATTCCAAATCGCACAACACAACACAACACTGCAACAGGAACGATAACAGGTTTCAAGCGGTGAAACATCGAGCGCGAATCTGCAGCGAGCGCAAGCGTCTAGCGACCGTCTCGGGCGAGCGCGGTAACCAGACTCAAAGACTACAATGAATACTGGGTTACCAGACTGTACTGACGTGTTGGTGCGATATGTTAGCCTTTCATTGTCATAGTCTTGGCAGCTGAGGGGAAGCCGTATGAGCAGTCAAGTGGTTATATGGCCTATGGTTACTTGCCACAGTGCAGGGTCACTTGACGGTGTAGACGGCTTTTTTTCTATTAGAATTTCGTCTTCATTGTAGATTTTCGGTGTCGTCGCTACTATAGGGCTAGTATTGGACGGAGAAACGTAAGAACAGTCCGCGGTAGAGGGACCAGGGGAAGAAATCGATGGCGATAGTGCAGCATTCGTCACCGTATTGTTCTTTTCTGCAGAGCTGGTAAAAATGTTTCTAGTTTAAGAGTATGTTTTAAAATATTTTCGATCTTATTTTCCTTTTTTATTCCTTTTTTCTTGTCTCATTACCAGTCATAGTCTTTAAAAAAACATGGAAACTAAGAAAAGGACAACAAATATCAATCACCAAAAATGAATAAAGCCCGTGATATGAAGGACGAGTAACGAAAGAGATAAGACAAATGAAGGAAGCGCGGCAGAGTATACTAACCATTAACAACTAGGGAGACCCCGCGCGTCGTTGATGTGTTACTCGCGCGCGGCGAACTGTATTATACATCGCTGTTGCCAGCTCACTCACTCGCTACTCGCTCGATCACCGATCGATTCGAGTGACAAGTTAGTATTTGTTTTGAGTGCGCTTTTTAAAAAAATATAATTTATTGTTAAAATAAGGAAGACCCAAGCTTTTGCAGTTCGCAGCGCATTAAGTTTTAGTGTTTTATCTCGGCCTAGTTGAAATATGTAGCGTATATGCAATGATGGTAGATTAATAGTGCATGCGTAGACACGATTTCAGCGCGCCCCCTTGATCCTCGCGCCCTAGGCTTCAGCCTAATTAGCCCAAGGGTTAATCAGGCCCTGGCAGTAGTGCTTGCATTACTACATGGTAGCAAACTATCTGCCACTCCAGCGGTATTTACGAAAATGAACTCTTGTCCTGATACGCATCAGTTAGAAACAATGCATAACATAACTATTCGAACCTACTTCTCCGCATCCTGAATTGTTTATGACAATCCTGCAAATAATATAAATAAAAAGTACGTATTTTTGTAAACACGCAGCGCTAACAAGGCTTATAACATTTGAATGAAATATTGTATTACATAAGAAAACCTACTTATCTACCTAAAAATAAATTCGTACCTAGTCTTTGTTATCTTCATATTATACACTTGACCGTTATAAAAAGTGTGACTCAGATACATTATCAATTCTTAATTATCTCCTATACTTGTCACCCGTCAGTTTGCGTTAACCCGATTGGCCTTTAAATTATCTCTTCTTTTTCTTTTCTTTATAGAGATACCAATTTCAATGATTCTTTATTTATTTTGTTCGCCTCAATATAGGAGTGGTTTAAATAAAAAAATAACATTAACATCACCCACCAATCAGGCAGGGGAAACTGCTAGACTCAACTGGCGTGCTATGTTGATGCTAAATATGACTCGGAAATAATATTATTATGATAATTTGGCGACGAGAATGCGTAAAAACATGCGAAATGTCAATAGTATATTATGCACCGAGGGAGTAAAGCAGTGTCTTACGTCTCGGGCGGTATATTGAACCCTGAGCGTAACGGGTAATTAAAATTAAACTCCTGAGTGAAGCGAGGGAGTTATGTAGAGTCCTGAGTGAAGCGAGGGTTTAAAGCGGCCCAAAACAAAGACAGGCTTTATCCTAGAGGTGCATACTCTACTTTCCATACTTACTGCGAGACAATAAAAACTCAGAGCTTTTAAAAAGCAGTTATATAGTTTAAAGAAAAAAATAAATAATATTCAACTTGGACATGTGTCCCCTTATAGAGGGACATTTTTGGAAGGAAAAGTTTATGGAAAACACTGTTTTAGACTTTCGCGGTTGTTAACTAAGTTATAATTAGTACTCACGAGATGTAGACCATGCTTGCTTTTGGAGCTCCCGATATTTCGGTACAGTTACATGCACCACGTTCAAAATTATGACATAACTAGCTGCGCCCCGCGGTTTCACCCGCGTGGTGATGGATGATGATGATGATGATGATGAAAAGTATCCTATGTGTTAATCCAGCGCCTCATCTACCCCCATACCAAATTTCATCAACATTAGCCCCCCCGTTTGTGCGTGAAAGAGTAACAAACATCCATACATCCATACATACAAACTTTCACGTTTATAATATTAATAGGATTATGAAAGTTGTTAACATAACATCAAACGTGCAGCAAGCAATAAATAATATTAATGTAGGTACTTATTATCCTAATATAAAAAAAATCCTTATGGTCTGCCGGTGCTTTAGAAATTCAATATCCTACTAATATTATAAACGCACAAGTTTGTGAGTATGGATGTATGGATGTGTGGACCTTTGTTACTCTTTCACGTTCCAAAGGCGGGCGCAATTTTGATGAAATTTGGTATGGAGATAGATGAGGTGCTGGATTAATCCATGTGATACTTTTCATCATCATCATCATCCATCACCACGCGGGTGAAAAAGCGTTATATGCTTGGGCACAGCATAGACAAAATAATAAGATCTCCGCCTGTCAAGATCGTAATGATGACAATTCTCAGCTTTTGATAGCTTAGTCAAAAGCTTAGCAAAAAGTTAATTCGACAGCTCGATACACTAAACATGCTACCTAGACGGCTACCGTCAAGGGTGATGAAATGTAACACAAAATTCAAAATTCAAAATTCAAAAATTATTTATTCAGTTTAGGCATCATAGACACTCTTATGAACGTCAAAATTTTTAAATGATTCTACCGCTGTCTTCGGAAAAGAACCACCGCCGAGAAGAAGCAGCAAGAAACTCGTGGGCCATTATTTTTTCAAGTCTTTGTACATTGAGGTTACATATGAGTAGTATTAAAATAACAAATTTATTCAATAGTTGGCTATTAGGCAGAAGTCGAAAGCTTCCAGGCATCTTTGTCTTCTAAGTAGTGACTCAATTTATAATAGGCTTTTTTCATTAGTATATTTTTGACACGTAACTTGAATTTCCCTTCAGTGAGCTCAGTAATGTCTTTCGGGATTTTATTATAGAAACGTACACAATTTCCTAAGAAGGACTTATTTTTAGTTTTCGTGAGTCTAAATTTAGATACAGCTATCCTATCCTTATTTCTAGTATTAATATTATGCATATCACTATTTATTCTAAACTTCTTTATATTTTTACGAACGTACATTATATTTTCTAGGATATACAAAGATGGAAGAGTTAATATATTAATTTCTTTGAACATCTGTCTCAAGGATTTCCGGGGACCCATTTCGTAGATGGCTCGAACTGCCCGCTTTTGCAATATAAAAACTGTCTCTATGTCCGCCGCTGACCCCCACAGCAGGATACCATATGACATTATACAAATACCGTCAAGGGTGATGAAATGTAATTACTGTTTTCTTCCATGGTGATTAATTTTATATTTGTATGTACGTAAGTGCTGTATTTTATTATTAATGTCTAGTGATTGAAATACTAAGTATTTAAATGTACTCCTATTATATACGAGTACTATAATAGCAATCGTTTTACCATGTATTTTTTTTACTTTAAGACACCAAAAAGTAGCTAGTATATTAGCTAATATGCTTATAATGAAACCTAAATAAGTTTTTATGTATGTAAAATAAAAACTACACATATTCATCTCATTTTTTTTCAATATTACACGCTTTTGTAGCCCCTGGCTGGCTAACGGGTCACTATTACTTCACTTCATATACGAGTACAATTCACCATAATACTAAAAACATATTTTTTTGTGCGATAGATTGGCAAACGAGCAGGCGGCTCACCTGATGGTAAGTGATCATCGTCGCCCACGGACATCTGCAATTCTAGAGGTCTCGAGGATGCGTTACCGGCCTTTTAGGAAACAGTATTTTTTAACTTACTTATTGTTCTCAGCATAATAATAATTCATAAATTAATTAAAATTATACAAATTAACAAACAAATTGATTTGTATACAAACTGGTGAGGCAATATGCCACCATACGCTCGATGATAGGGGGTGTAAAATATGGTTGAGCAGTTTCCTGCAACCATACAATAGGTAGGGAAAAATTATTGGTACCTGGGTTCCGTGGGTTATGTCAGGAGACTCTGGAACTGGTGAGAGCTGGTGACCGTGAGTCCTCGTTGGAGGCTGCTGAAGGGGCTGAAGAACTGTTGTTCACTTGTAGGTATAATTTGTAGTGTCTTATTGATGCACTGTTCACGCACTCGCGTACGCGTATTTTACGTCGGTAAAATTTGGGGGCGTATCCGAATCGTGGCGAAACGGCGGCGGTGCAGAGCAGATTTACGTGTAAACACGGGCTGATTTAGGAGGTGGTGTGTGGCCGTGCCGAACACACCCTAAAGGTCACTCGCGGCGAAGTCAATCGCGGTGACTCGTGCTGATAATGGCGGTTGCCATGCGGTCGCTATGAGGAAGCGCAGCGGTACACGTCCGCCAGCTTCGACTCAAAAGGGTTGACTATTTCCGCTTCCCTTCAGCCGCTTGCTTCTAGTTATGACAGCTGCAGGACAGCGGCGGTGGGGCACGAGGGCGCGGGTGCGCGCCTTGAGGTGACGTCACGCTTTGGCGTGAACACAAACCTTTACAAAGTGTATACATTCTTAAAATAAGGACACATTACTTAGTACTTAAAATAAGTAACAAAAAATACGGTACATAATAAAAGTGATATAGTTTATACGGCACTTTAGTACAGTATAATCATTCTTATGTAATAAAGTCATAAAAAATTAAGATATTAAGAAAACTACGCAGCAAAACGAAAAGAAAAACATTCCGTTTTTGTATTAGAATCTTACAATGCAAACGTATTTATTTTTGTAGCCATTCAGCACTCAGTAGACTTATCAGATTTGGATGGATCAGGTTCGATAACAACCCCTATCTACCTTATTATAGACTAGCTTTCCGCGGTTTCACCCGCGCGGTGATGAATGATGATGATGATGAATCTTATATAGCCTATGTTACTCAGGTTAAATGTAGCTTTGAAAGAATTTTTGAAATCGGTCCAGTACTTTTTGAGCCAATTCGTCACAAACTTTAAAACACAAAAAATCCTTCCTCTTCATAATCTTATATATTAGTATATAGATACGTTCGTAGTCTTTAATATATTTTATTTTATTTGATGTTACATCGAAAACAAACAGCTTTAGTTCACAGCATAAGTTCAGAATAATGAAAAAACCATAAGCCTTAAATAGTTATCACTTATGGAACATTAATAATCAAGTGTCCCTTGGAAACGCCAATACTTATTGAGATAAATCTCAATGAAAACATGTCTATCTATGCATCGTTACAAGTGAGTTTGGTATTAACTTACAGTCTAACATTCAAAGCCATACAAAAACCGTGTATAGCAGCTTTCGTTACATTATTAGTTATATCAGTGAGTATCATTTGATCTTAATTTTAATTTGTGACGACGATTTAATCGACGTTTTGTTGAAGTAATCCTTAGCAATTAGGTTTTTAAAAGTGTTTTGCCTCATCATGAATAAATCACTATGTTTAGAGTAGTTTGAGTTAAAGGTTATTATCCTTACATATATCTACATATGCGCACACACAATGCTTATCGAAACTGTGATTCATGTATATTTACAATTTGGGCACTCTATTTGTTTAGTGCAATAACAAATCATGTTACTGTATTATGCTTCATAAGATAACATTGTATTGTATTAGCGGCTATTAACACCGCATTAGTATAACCTTACGTGAACATGAAGCTGTTATAGGACTTGTAGGCTTTATTGTAACTTGGGTCAGATCTGAAGGCGATCAATTCAACCCAAACGCAGCTAAAGCGATCATTGAAGGTTCGCATACAATCCTAGCCAGCCATAAGAGGTGTTTTATTGGAACCACTACAACATGGGAACTTGATCTGGTTTATGCTGAATTTATGGTACGGTGGTAACTATTCGCGTTTGCATCTCAGGTGATGAACTCATCATCCACGAATGAACCAAACGAGCAACAACAATCATTTATCATCATTATCACATAATTCCAATTGAATTGTTTGATTGAATTGTTACATTGCATTGCAAACGAGCAACAATATAATCATTTATCATGATTATCACATAATTCCAATTGAATTGTTTGATTGAATTGTTACATTGCATTGCAAACGAGCAACAATATAATCATTTATCATGATTATCACATAATTCCAATTGAATTGTTTGATTGAATTGTTACATTGCATTGCAAACGAGCAACAATATAATCATTTATCATGATTATCACATAATTCCAATTGAATTGTTTGATTGAATTGTTACATTGCATTGCAAACGAGCAACAATATAATCATTTATCATGATTATCACATAATTCCAATTGAATTGTTTGATTGAATTGTTACATTGCATTGCAAACGAGCAACAATATAATCATTTATCATGATTATCACATAATTCCAATTGAATTGTTTGATTGAATTGTTACATTGCATTGCAAACGAGCAACAATATAATCATTTATCATGATTATCACATAATTCCAATTGAATTGTTTGATTGAATTGTTACATTGCATTGCAAACGAGCAACAATATAATCATTTATCATGATTATCACATAATTCCAATTGAATTGTTTGATTGAATTGTTACATTGCATTGCAAACGAGCAACAATATAATCATTTATCATCATTATCACATAATTCCAATTGAATTGTTTGATTGAATTGTTACATTGCATTGCAAACGAGCAACAATGTAATCATATATATCATTATCACATAATTCCAATTGAATTGTTTGATTGAATTGTTACATTGCATTGCAAACGAGCAACAATGTAATCATATATATCATTATCACATAATTCCAATTGAATTGTTTGATTGAATTGTTACATTGCATTGCAAACGAGCAACAATATAATAATTTATCATCATTATTATATAATTTCAATTGAATAACTGAATAATTTGTTATAAGAGTGACATTGAACAAACACATAGTACCAATACCAATGTATCATCATTATTATATAATTAAAACCAATACCAATGTATTGGTACTCGTACTATGTGTTTGTTCAATGTCGCTCATATTATAACAAATTATTCAGTTATTTAATTGAAATTATATGATAATGATGATAAATGATTATATTGTTACTCGTTTGCAATGCAATGTAACAATGCACACATTGTTTTATCACATTATTATTTATTTGAATATTTTTACAATAATAATAAATGAAACTACAATAGCACATTCAGAATGAATTAATCAAATTAAAATATTTTACATTATGTAGGTGTCGTCACTACACTAACATTAGAATTCCAAAATAATTCTAAGAAAATACCAATTTAAACAAAAAATGCCAAAATACCCAATTTCTAGCCAATAGTTATTGCCATTCATAATAGTAATTGCGCTTCTATAAACATTCAGAGAGATCACCCTGTATAGTCTGAACGGATCTATTATCCCCTAATCAATACCATCATTTTCTCGTACCTGTATCCCATTATACAGGGTGTTTGGTAGAGGGACCAACAAACCAAATGAGCGTGTTCGGGGGCCCACTTGGAGAATACAAGTTGGCCAAAAAAAATCCCCGACACCCCAATTTTTTTCAACTAATAGTTAGTTAGCTCTGTTTTGTATCCAATTTTGCTTTGCGTGGCCTGAAGGTGTATTAGAGACCAAATTCAACTAAAAACATCCGGTCTAAAACAGATTTTACAAATGTTATGGTGGTAAATAGGTACACTTTCGGAGAAAAAGGGAAAAATCACAAAAAAAAGTTAAACATATTGGGGGGTCGTATTTTTTTTGGCCAACTTGTATTCTCCAAGTGGTCCCCTGAACACGCTCATTTGGTTTGTCGGTCCCTCTACCAAACACCCTATATATAAAGTTTAACCTCAATTTAAAACATTTGCATTTTTCACACGCCTCAAATTTTCGTATTCAACAGGTAATATTTATATGTCAGGCAAACCTATTTATTATACAGGAAAGAATAATTATATTGGTACTGTAAGTATGTGCCTACTACTTTTTATTTAAGGAAAAGGAAATATATTCACTAACATTGTTGCTCTCCCACTGGCAGTTATCCCAAACAGTTGTAAGAGAGGTTTCCTGAAAATACAATTTCCTAGCATCCTGTATATACTCGTAATACTGCAATTCCAGAAGAATAACGCAAAAAATAAAACCCTTCCCAATATACATACTCGTACCAGCTGTAATTAGGGTTGCGATAATCAAGGTTTATCTCCCCATTTCGTGAAGAACCCAGTAAGCGGTTGGGGCCATTAACATGGCGACTAAACCGACAGTCGTACTCGTGTCTCGTACGGTGATAACATAGGCACTTGTCGCATGTAGCTAATTGAAATAAAGGGTATATTAGGTAATTAAATTAGGTAATTGAAATAAATAAATACTAAAAGTAAAGAAAACCGTCTCATCTTCCAGAACTTACGCTCAGGCTGGCATGGCAGCGACAAATGCCGAAAACTTTAAACGGCGCAAATATGCCAATATTGATAGAGGTTACATATATTTGCCTTTTGGGGTAGAAACTTTGGGTCCGTCCAGGTGCATACGAAGTTTTCAGGGACTTGGCCAAACGTTTGGTTATAGCGTCAGGCGACCAGAATGCTGGTTCATATTTTGCACAAAAAATTAGCTTCGCTATACAAAGTGGAAATGCAGCCAGCATTCTGGACAATTTTCCTTCTACAAATGGTTTAATACATTTTTAAGTGTCTTTAAATCTTTGTAAGTATAATAATAAATAATAATAATAATAATAATAAAACCCTTATTCAAACAATTGTACAATGTTATTTCATACATTATAATGGGACTAGAAAACATGAGCAAATTTGTGCAAGAGTATCTGCTGCTGAACTAGGTTCATCACCCGTGTTTCAGCATACAGCGCTCTTTCCCCAGCGTTGGACTACTGCTAGCCATAACGGTACAATACTAATCTTAAGAATTTAGAATTAATCTTAGGTCCTAATATTACATATAAAGATGATGATTGAGTTTGTGTGTGTGTAGAGGTGTGTGTGAGTGAGTGTATGTGTGTGTGTATGTATGTGTTTTACATCCCAAGTAAACTATTTAGGTGATTACTGTAAGAAGTTCTTCAGTATCGTCATAAGATAAAGTTTTTAGCCATTTAGTCACTACAATTTTGACATCTGATTTAACCAACGGATAAATGTTCAAAATTGTATTAAGCTTGTTGTATAAATAAGGCCCTAAAAACAAATAAAACCTCTTTGCAAAACGGGTACTAAAATGATGAGGTTGTGTGCAATCAAGTATTTTCTTCTTTTTGTTAAATGTGTAGGCTCATAATCCAAAAAAGTGTGTTGTTTCAAAATTATACTATATATAAAAAGTTGGCACACGGTAAGCACGTCACAATACTGATACAGTGATGTAGTGGGGAATAAAATAGGTTTCCCAGTAGCAACTTTCAAAACGGATCTTTGGGCTACCTCTAGCATTTTTAAATTTGTTTTGGGAGCACCTCCCCACGACGAAATACAGTAAGTTAGCAGTGATTGGCACATGCTCAAATATATTTGTTTTACCAATTCTAAACTTATGATATGTCTAAGTTTTTTAAAAATAAACATAATCTTTCGAATCCTCCCACTCAAGGCTTCTATATGATTTTGAAAAATTAATGTTTTTATCAACAATGATTCCTAAATATTTGATACTTTCCATTCTTTCCAATTTATCACAGTTGCAGTCATTATTTTTTAAAGCGATACACCGTCTATTGTGGGCAGAAATTGAAAGGTAAAAGGGGTATGGTGAAAACTCTCGTATTGAAAACAATATATATTTTGTTTTGACCGTATTAAGGGACAAGACATTGTCATGAAGCCAAGTTGTGACTGCATTAAAACCATTTTGGGCAGCATCAAATACCGCGTTCCACGTATCTGACGCAAACAAAAGAGCTGTGTCATCAGCGTATGATATAAGTCTGGCACTCAAAGGTTGCAATTGACACAACTCGTTTATATAAACTAAAAAGAGGGTAGGTCCTAGAATACTACCTTGTGGTATACCGTATGTAATTGGTAAATCGGTACTAATGTGAGAACCCACCCTTACACTTTGGAATCTGCCAGTTAGGTAATCATTAAGTAGGGCTAACTGGTTAGTATGTACCTTTTATAATAATTGTTAAAATGATTAATTCAATAAAAGTAAAGTAAATCACGTGTTCGCTCCGAGGTATACATTTGGGATCGGTACTTGTGTTTAACTTGTGTGCGAATGTGTTCATCATCATCATTATCGCGTTTTTCTTTTAATGCTGGTGCTTGGTGAAGGCAGTCAACGTTGGGAGCCTGCAAAAGTAGTACTCAAGCCGAAGACCATTTAAATACACACACACACACACACACAGGTCAAACAGCATAATATTCAATCATACACACAAGGCCTATCGGGGATAAAACCCGAGACCAAAAATGAAACATCATATCAGAAAAAACGCAATCAAACGTAGAATAACACCTGAACGCACAGGTTTATATTATTTTGATTTAGAAATATTGGGTATTAACCCTTATCTACTCTAATAATGTTATAAATTAATAATAACGATACAATGGACCGATACTGTAAAACAGGCGTGTAAATCCACCATTCACGCATCCATCCAACTTTCTCAAAACAGAGAAGCCTGGAAGATCTCAGTGGGAAACCCTTGTGATGACCACGACCCTCAGCCATGAGGCAACGACGTAGAAGAAGACTCTAATAATAAAGAAAGATATACGATTGTTTGTCTGTCTGTAATGGACACACGTAACACTAACCGATCCAAAATATTCAAACTCAAACTCAAACTCAAATGATTTATTGCTTATGTGCCAAGTTAACATACAATACAGGTGTTGTTGCATAAGGTTTACAGTAAGTACATGTCACATGTTACCCCCTGGGGGTGTTGCAATTGTGCAGAGAGGACCAGTCTATTTTAACGTATTATCATTGAAAAATTCGTCAATATTATAATAACACTTCTGCAAAAGTAATTTTTTAAGTGTGAATTTGAAAACGTTCGTTTTATTTTCGTCTTTTATTTTGTTAGGTAGTGTATTATAAATTTTAACTGCCATTGCCTTGGTACCGGAACTGTGTATTTTCAGTCTAGAAGTAGGTATTAAAAGTGTATGTTTCCGTGTTGGTCTAAGGGGATAATTTCTCGTCTGTTCACATGCTTTTAAAAAGTATTGAGGATATTTTCGAATAAACATGCACATTTCCAAGATGTAGATGGAGGTGAGGGTCAGCATTTGGTATTTGATAAAATATGGTTTATGGAAATGATGTATTGTTAAATCTGGAAATTCTATGTTTGCAAGTATTCGTAGGCATTTCTTTTGTGCGATGAAAAGGTTATCTACGTTTACACTATTTCCCCATAGTATGATGCCATATCTTAACCATGAGTATGCATATGCGTAATAAGTGGTCATAGCGGCATCAAGTCCAGCTGCTCGCCGCTTTTTTTTCTTTCACGAGTCTAAAGCTACATTAACCCTGAGTGACACATGCTATATTTGATTCATCCTCATCATCATCCAACACCACGCGGGTGAAACTGCGGAGCGCAGCTAGTAACATATATTCACCAATCGTCGTTTTAGTGGCTCGCCATCAGATTGGCATGAGTGATGTTTATTGAAGCTCGCCAGTAGATCGGCCGCGATCGGCTGATTATCGCCTTATTGGCGGCTATGTTAATTGAACTACCCTCTGCTCAATTGTTATAAGGTTTATTCATAATACAAGCGAATTTCAGTGCTACCCTGGGGGGCACCATAACCTAGAAGGCGTTATCGCTAGGCATACCTTATGAAGTAATGATAGTGAACATGATAGCCCGCAAGTTTGCACGTTGTTCACTAGAGGTGTAGATTACGCTCTTTTTAGAGCATTCGGTACATCCCTCTACACGTGCAACTTGTGGTCTCCTGTGTCAACTCGGTTTGGAACCCTCCTATGACTTATGACTATATTTATTGTGATAGTTATTTGAAGTGATTTGAAATTAATATTATTTTTACTGTATATTATGATTGTGATTAATTTATGGCTTTGTTTTTTATTTAATGTAATATGGGTTCCTAATACTCGTACCTGAAATAAATGATTTTGAATTTGAATTTCAAAGATAGTGAGCTTAGTGGTAGTACGTCTAGGCAATCAATCAGGCTGTTGCTGGTTCGATTCCTAGCTCGGAGTTGATCTTTTACGGTAACATCTTGAGAATACCTGAGAGCGTGGAGGTAGAGCAGTTTGTATTGAGTATATGTTCGTAGAGAAGAGTCAACTTGCGCTATCCGTGTAGAGTAGGCTAAATGAGCGACAATAATGTGGACAGGTGGCTCTAGCAGGGTGTGGCTAAAAGCTTTGGTACATTAGTTCCCATCGGCTCTGACACACGGATAGAAAGCTGTTAGAGCGACTTCGGAGAACACTTTAAGTAGGTAGAGTAAGGACGCGCCTTGTAGAGATTATAACAATTTTATATTAATTTTATATTAATACATAAAAAAGGAGTTTGTGAAATATGATCTTGTGAGGTTGGCGTAGGAGCCTTCGGGTGAAATTATTAGAATTTTTGTTTGTATGTCAAGCGACTAGTGTTTAGCACTACACTTGCCCAAGAGAGTTGCACTGGCACTGTATTGCGCTCCTCACTCGGAGACGTCTCTATCGGCCATTAATGTCACTTGCTACTATGCCCTTAACACTCAAAGACATTAATGCTTGCGGCTAGATCCTGGTGTGATCAGTCCCATGCTGTTTTATCTTCAAAGTAATCCATTTTGTAATAACCTTTTTGACAGAGTTTAGAGTTTTAATAATCATTTTAAACTTATTAACAGGCAAATCTCGGATAACATTGGGAAGTATATTATAGAATCGTATACATTGTCCCATAAAATAATGACTTATTCTGTGGAGACGCGTTACATGTACGGATAGCTTGTGCTTATTCCGCGTGTTGATGGAATGAGCATCACTCCTTTTATCAAAACTGCTAATGTTTTTCTTTACATTCATTAGATTTTCATAGATAAACTGAGAGACAACAGTTAGAACGTTTACGAGTATATCTATAAACTTCTGTCTAAGGGAAACTCTGGGAGCTAAACTGTAAATAGCTCGTATAGCCCTTTCCTAAAATCTGCAGAACATCCCCAGAGCAGTATGCCATAAGTCATAATGCTATGAAAATAACTAAAATAAACTATTCTAGCTGTGTCTACATCAGTTGTCTTTTTTTACATTTTTATCTTCGCTACAACTAAAACATATTCCTAAATGTTAGCATAACTACAAACGGTTTATATCAAACTCGTGACTCCCTGTTTAAAGCACTAACCTTAAATAAAACTGGAATATACGCGAACTCTCGATTTTTTGTAGTTTTACGCTGAAAGTGATATTTCAGCTCCACTTAAGCTGGATCAGCTTGTCGAAACTATCTCCCGTGTATGTTCTCACATCGACAGACACCTTAACTGCAAAGTGTTTCGAAACATTTTATTATGCTAATAGCTGGCCCGCCTGCGGCTTCGCTCGCGTGGCCTCGCGGGATACAGTTAATTACAGTTTATTTCCCACGGGAACTCCTTACTTTACCGGGATCAAAAGTATCCAATATGTTGATCAGGGATTGAAGCTACCACCATACAATTTTTCAAATTACCAACATTTCATTTTAATCAGTCGAGTCGTTTTGAAGATTAGCCCGTACAAACAGACAGCCGAACATACAAACAGACAAACAAAAAACAAAAAATTAAAAAATCACATCTCTCGGACTCGATTTTTAGCATTTCTTTTCATTGTACAGAAATCTGACCTCTACATTTTTATTATATGTAGAGATTTATGTGCCGAAACGCGAACATTGACTTACCATTTAAATACTAAAATAGTACCTCTTGAATGCTACATGTCTGTCTCGACAAAATTGTGATTTTCACTGTAAAACAAATTGTTTCGAAATATGTATGTAGTTTTATTTTAGACACTATTTATAGCACGGAACGATCCCTCCCTTATGTTATTTATTTAGTTATTATCCCTTACGTATTAAGTATTTAGATCTTATGCTTTTAATTATTATACATTTTGAATACTGGCTAAACTAAGTACCTACTTGCAATACTTACTTACTACGTTATACTATTATACACTTTTTATTTTTGTTTCATTCAATACGTTCTATAAAATATAAATATCTGTCTGCGTGGTGATGAATCAACATCAATAAAAATACCGCCAACCAACAGATTCTGCAGGAAACTTAAACTTTGGCTCATAGAAAAGTCATATTCATTGCTTAAATAAACCGAAAAAAACACATAAAGATTAATTTAATTAAATTTTTGTTATATAATAAAATCCCACTAATCCTACTAATATTATCAATGTGAAATTTTAGATGGATGGATGCATGGACGTTTGTTGCTCTTTCACGCTCAAACGGCTGGGCCAATTTTGATGAAAGTTGGTATGGAGGTAGATGAGGCGCTGGATTTACACATATGATACTTTTTGTCACCATCATTGCAACGCGGGTGAAACCGCGGAGCGCAACTAGTATTATATATTTTAAAATGACTCTTTTGACATTAGTGGTAATTTTAATTTTGTCATAAGTTAGAATGCCCACGTTACTAAATATGTTAAATTGTAATATTCATACACGTCGCTATGCGACAAAATGTATATGGTACTGTTTGTTTATAAGCTCCAACTATGTATATTGTAACCTACATTTTGAGCCAATAAATGTTCTACTATACTCTAAATAATATATATAGCCTATGTTACCCATTAGTATTCTAATGGAGAAAGAATGTCTGCAATCGGTCCAGTAGTTTTTGAGTTTATTCGTTATTAGTTGCGCACCACTGTTTCACCCGCGTGGTGATGGATGGTTTTAAAAAGTATTATGTTTGCTTCCCCAAGATAATTATAATCTTTTGCCAAATTTGATTACGTTCCGTTCAGCCGTTCAGGTGTGAGGTAACAAACAGACAGACAGAGTTGTATATATTATTTTTTCTGAAATAAAAGTAAACTAAGTTACTCCATACAACAACAGTTATCCTCGTATCTGCCAGTGAAAGAACCGCTATAAAATCGGTCCAGCCGCGTCAGAGATTATCCGGAACCACAGATCACAGGCCAGAACAAACAGACAAACAAAAAAAAATTATAAACGTACCGTATATACGAGTACTATATAAGCAGGCACTTAAGGTATCATGATGTCGATAAAAATGAGGGTTTTTAAAGCACTTTATCTCATAAGCAGCGATTTAATTAAAACTACAAAAAATAATGCGACATTTCTAACACTTCTCAGTAATTGACGGAATTAAAAACATAATTTATACCATTCCTACTCTAAAAAGCTTATTTTATTCACTGAACAAACAGTGAATAAAAAGGCCTTTTAATCACTGTTTTGGTGTTTGAACTTCGAACACACCAATATATTCGATCTCCATTTCAGTGCTTATACATCTTCCTTACGCAAAGAATAGTCGACATACAAACTCTTTGAGCAAGGAACTCCTCGAGATTTGATTGGTCGATATTTGAGACAAGGAGTTTAGCATTAGAATCAAAACTGTATTGTGTTCTTTGCTGCGATTATAGAAAAACAAATATAATAATAATAAATAAATTACTCTTATGTTTAGTAATTGTTCTAATTTTAATGTGCATTTTAATTAATTAAACCTTCCTTTTTTCTTCATTAAATGTCTATTTTCGCTTAAATTATTTCTTTTTCTCGTAGTCATGGTATAAATTATAGTATGCAACTCTTGAATAAAACGGATTTACATCGAGGGCCATGAATCACTCGCATCGCTCAGGATTCTAACACGTGAATAACTCGCTACGCTCGTGATTCAATAATCACGAATCTCTCCCTGCGGAAATGATTCAGTCGTTAGAATCCTTCCCTATCTCGTGATTCATCTATGGCCCTCGCATTAAATCCGTCCTTTGTTCACTAGTTGCATTATATACTATTAACATACTAGAGTACATTAGAAAAAAAATCAAGCATACCACTTAATTTCACCTTTTAAACAGTTTTGCTCTTTATTTACTATTGTATTTGACATGAAACACATATCCTAAAATAGCAATTTATTAATACACATACACTAACAGATTATTTTTTTATTTAAGAGTGCACATAATTTTTTTATAAATTTTGTACGTTTTTACGAGATGCGCTTGCTTGATTTAAAGTAAAGGAAATTTAACGAAGCTTAGAGCTGACCTGACATCGCCTAAACTTGGTTTATTTGTATAGATTTGTATCGCTTGACGTTGATGTACGAGTAGCTATCATATTTCTGCAAAATATTACCCTCAGTCACTTATGATAATAGTACGAAAGTCAAAGACGACGAGCGAGTCATCTCGTGCTCACTAGCCCAGTCTCTATACGATCTGGAAGGCTCCAGCCAAGTACTGGTATTACTTTTACAAAGTTTCAAGGTTTTAAGGTAAGTGTAACGATGTTTTCTGAATTTTCATTAGAACTTAACATTTTAATGTGTAACCTTCCCAAAACTTCCAAGGTCTTATAGAGGTTACTTGGGGAAAACAACGTTCATGATGTCATAACGGGCGCACCCGATCTAACCGTTTATTGTTTACGATTTACATGAAAATGTTAGAATAGTATCTGCGATAAGAAAACGTACATGAAACTCAAAGCAAAAAAAAGTGAATCGTTTTCACTAACACTACCAGGTACCAAAACGCTTAGGAGTTTCTATAGTAAAAATAATAACGCCAACCGTAGACTCTGAGACGGAATCCTAAGCACCAACTAAATATATTAACCTACGAAGAAATAATGTCAGGAAGCATAAC
This sequence comes from Selenia dentaria, assembly GCA_917880725.1. Taxonomy (NCBI): domain Eukaryota; kingdom Metazoa; phylum Arthropoda; class Insecta; order Lepidoptera; family Geometridae; genus Selenia; species Selenia dentaria. The sequence goes on from OU862877.1 coordinate 42,633,688, forward strand.
TCAGAACAAATTCCACACAAAAAGTGGTCCTTCAAACCAAAACGACGTATGATTCCAAATACGAATTACTTCCGAGGTTACAAATAGACATGTCCGATGATTGGTTTCAATTTCAGAAGGAAAGCAGGGGTTGGTCCACGCGCGTCCTGCAACGTCTACTATAACAGCTAACACTGCGGTCCCAATTGGCCATAATCGATATTAGCGCGATAAAAGTCGGTCCCTTTCACCGTGAGCGTGATTACGATTGCCCACGCTACGTCATCGATGACGTCTTAACTGCCGCCATATTGACGATTACATGAACCATGCTCTACACCATAATCGTCGTGAGCGTTCTGTCAAAAGTGACAGGTGTTTGTTTATTTCTACAATGTTTTTACTGGTGTCCCTTCTTTTTGATGTAAAAGTTGTAAAAGTCGGCCATCCATTCCATTATTTCTTTTTAATCCACACACCACATAGTTAACCTTCACACCATGCACGATATTTTAATGAATTTGTTTTTCGCGCGCAAATGGTTCGTTATTGCTACAAATCTGGTCCGAATTAACAACACGCTTACAGTGCCACGAGCTGTCAAAATCGCGATATTTGTCTCGGACCAGCTTTGGTAGACGATAGCACTGTGAGCAAAATTATCGCAAAACGGACCACGGCGTAAGTCATAGCGGCGTAAACGATGTTATTGATTTAGCACGACTTTTATTGGGTCATTTTTTTAGGCAGTTACTCTTCGTAGTTAAAAACATTAGAAAAAAGTTTATAGACACTAGTCTATAAACTTTTTTAAGAGTATAACACTAGTTACCTAACAACTCTTAAAGTATACATAAGCAAGCCGGAGCACGTTTGTGCCGATCATAAGCAAATGTTTAGTACATACCTACATGGTATAGCGCTTTATCAGATGATGACAATACTTATCTATGAAAAAAAGTTACTTTTAATAATTCCTTTTTTTTTATTGTTTTATAATGGTTCTTCAAAGTGACTCCCTCTCGCCTGATCGAAAGCGAAGATGGAATCAAGAAGCGATGACTATTAGTGCAGCCGTAAGCTGCATTAACCGCCACCATAGGGGTGGCAATTAGTAGTAGTATAGCATAGAGTAGTGATAACCTGAGAGATGCTTCACGCCCCGCTTGAAATACCCAGAGTCATAGCTGCAAGGAAATACGTACACCGGCAGTGCATTCCACAATTTACTTACACGACAGAGGTAACAAACTGTTTGGTTTGTGGTAAGAAGTTTTTAACAGTATATGGATGTAATGCTAACCGGAACGAGTAGTTTATTTTGCTTCCGGGAATCGTTTTTACACCGTGGCACCGCATATTTCTCCATTACAATAACTAAAACAACTAAGTACTTGCTTGCCGATTCAATATTACTCGTTTTAAATTACTAATAAAAAGTATTGTTTAGGGTTTCTTTTACTTTTGTAGCCACGTCAGAGGGTCTGCGTTGAGAGAGTTGAGAGTCATTCGGACAGACGAGGTGTATAAACTATGTAGATATACATAACCTATCTTCAAATTTTGCGGCGATAATTTTTTATTATGCGTAAGCTACCGGATTCTTCCAAAATAGACCTCTAATCAGATGCCAGCTCCGGCCCTCAAAGGCACTCTCCACCGGCAAGAGAGACTCGATAATCCTTCGTGAGAGCACCGAACTCGCTCGATTGGAAATTATATTACCACATAGTGTAGCAACTTGAGTAGGTTGTATTGGAACTCCACTTAATTAGCAAGTGGTAATGCTAAGTCAAACCGCAAAGCAAAATGCACTGGCTCCAACGTGATTCGCGAAAATCAATTATAGCGCAAATATGTGGCTACCACAGTGTAAATTAAATAGTAACACTGTGGTATTAGTATCAAATTGAATGCTGTCCCGGGTATAACGCAGTATGATGTCCCAAATATTCAAACATATTTTCGGTGTGGCAAAGCAACTGTTGATATCCAAGTGTCGCTGTGTGTTCATGTGTGCCTTATGATCTACCAAGCTAATAAAAAAGTAGAAAGCTCTGTGCAACACTGTTCTGTGGCTGGCACACAAACAATTTGTGTTTTCGTTCCATAAGCGTCAACGCATCACGCTTCGTCGTACTAACTGTGAGTTACCACAGTTGCTCCAGACAAATGACAGTTTGTACTGTTTTACGTGAACTGCACGTTACGTTACACTTACGCAGTTATTCGTGCTAGGCACACTGCTCACGTCGCGGATGTAATCTCACTGTCAAGTATTTTACTACATAGTCCTTTAAACGTGCGTATCGAGGTTTATGGTAGGTAAGGTATAATGATAATAATAATAATAATATATAATAATATACTAATATATAATAATATAATAATAATAATATATAATAAAATACCCGCAGGGGCGGCCTTGTGGCGAGCCGTCGGTGAGTGGCGACACCGTGGACCCTGATTCTCCCTGGGGCTAAATGAGACCCCTGACCCCCGGCTTGCCTTAATTGGCCGTCCGGGGGTGGAGACGCAAGAGCAAGTAACAAAAAGCTCCAAGGGTGGAAGTGTTAAAGGGCATAACGCCGGTAGTAGCGCTCGAGTGAAACCGCAGCACACCTCTCGACACCCTTTAGCCATCCAAACCAACGTTGCCCCTTTTGTCACCACTCATGGTGGCCTTTATGGGGGGCCCGTTTAGTGGATGGCAAGTCACCAAGTATATTTTAACATGAGACTAAAATTGGCAGGTGCCGTAGTCTCTTCCATAGCCCACTATCTTCCTTATCACTAGTAAGTTCATCTCAATAGCCTGGCCATTTTACCCATATTTGTTATAGTTATGAGTACCATGTTACCCTTCATCCAACATTTTTTCTGTTTTTATACTCCTTTGTATTTTTATACCAAACAGGCCTCTAAGTGTTGGCTACAGCCCCACTTATGCCTTTGTAAAGGACCGGATGAAATCCGAGATTTTGTTTTGAATTAAAGAAATAATAATATAATAATAAATCGTTTATTTCATTTCTTAGCATTTTACAAAATGAGGTGGGGACTACCTTTTAGGTATAGTGAAATACCTGTGCCAGGTAGACCCGCTCTTCCTTATCTTAACAATATGAAGTATACATATTAATAGTTTAATATTTAAGTAACGATTTATACAGAAACAATCTTATAATTAACAACCTAACAACTAACAAAATAAACCAAAGGTATATAGGTACCTACTAAAACATTGACTAATTTTGCCATTTAGTTAGTAAGTATATTTAATGATTTTTTAACCAAAGCACCTGTTTATTTAAAATACTGGTTTACAAGCTAAATCTATTTAAACATTAATTAATTAATACAAATATTTTGTGGGTATAGTTAAAGTTAGATATAGGTATATACAAAAATAGAAGGTATAGGTCTCTAGTCATATCTGATATTCCTTGAAAATAATTCTTAAGTAATAGGTTTTTTTATTATTATAACTAGCCTCCACAGACTCTAGTGTTCGTGCCATTTTTTAGCTTTTTTGCAAATTTATCTAATCTAAATATAATTAAAAAAGAGACAACAATACATACTTAGTTAGAGGGCATAGGATTTTAATGTTAAACTACTCAATTAACCCTTCAAGGGTCGATGTCATTATAACAATGAAATTTCTATTGTGTCTGGCCGTGTGACCTTTGATGCATTAACCCGTCCGCATCAGGACAAAAAATAACAATAGATTTATGAATGAAACTTGCCTCTAATGGGTCTTGCTGATTCGGACAGATTAAGGGCTATATCGTTTCTAGTTTCGCATCAGCATTCAGGGCAGACCGGTCTCCGCAGTTCCTCCGGACCCGTTCACGAGTTGACATGTGGCAGCCATCACCTTCCTCAACCATATTTGAGGGAAGATGTAGCTCTGTATGCTCATACTTACTCTTTGTCAAATACAGCTTAATTTAAATAATTGCTAATATTAACTTATTCGCTTAGGTATCCGTATTGCACTGAAGCAGGGCGTCAATTACTACTTCGTTTCGATCCCTTATGGCCATTTTGTGATTGTATTCAGATATGGTTTTGGTGTTTGCAACCATCGCTTTGCTCACGAATCGCCCAATGGCATTATCGTCATCATCGGCGTAATAAGTGAAGCTCCCGTTATGCCGGGAAACTGCAACGACTGCGTGCGGGTCGAGGCCCAGGGACCTTATACGGACCCTTAATGGTCTGCAATGTGTCGTTGTCGTATATTGCGGTCTCAGCCTCCTCGAGTCTCCCCTGCAAGAGGCGGGACTCGAGGACGCTGCCCTCGTTTTCTCGCCTCACATGTATTAGGTTTATAACTTTAAATTGCTTAAATGTCACCGCACCTTATGATTCCCATTCCGATGAGTAGGGAAAGATTTATTACATCCACGATACCATTGGAAAACTCACCAGACATTACTTGTGGTAATAACTATGATGATTTACTGATGAGTCTTAATATACTCGTTATTTAGAACAGGTTAGTATGTTGGGAAATTATATGATAATACCTAAGCCAAAGTAAATAATGCAAAGGAGGGAGATAATTCAAGTTCTATGTGGAGTTTTTTCAATATGTTTTGATAATCATTTTGATTACCTAGCTGAGTATCAGAATAGAAAAAAAATTAAAACTGTGTTGTCTCGAGCACCAATATGTATACACTTCCCTAAATTAAAAAGCAATTTTCCGAGAAATAATGATTGTAACATGGAGATAGGATTTTTTCAATAAAAATTATGAGTTTCAGAATACTATGTTCGTAAAAACATGAATTTTTAATCAGCACAGTAAGAGAAAAACGGTGTAAAACGTTGAGTTTACTACGTAATATGTATAGTGCTCGTGACTGTACCTGTTAGGTACTGTACTTAAAATATAACGTAACGTTTACATACTCATCGCCTTTGGTCTCGAGCACATACGAGATCATTAACCCGGCTCCTGGGAACGTAGAGTCACTTTCTCTAGGTTCCACTTGGGTAACTCCTATCTGGCGCATCCACGTTGCGGGGGTAGGCAACACCTCCACTCCAGTAAGCCAGAGTGTGAGGTGGCGAAGTTCAGGCAGGGACCCAGTACTGCGGGGTATAACGCGGTCTCGTGCCCGGCGTTACGGGTGAAGACCTTAACGGCTGCAAAGGCGGAGATGGAGTACGGCAGAACAGGCGGAGGAGGCAAAGCGTCACCCAGTGTGAGCTAATTTCACATAATGGAGTCCCAGGTCACACTGGAGTTCCATAGCTAGGCAGGGTGGGGCAAAAGAGATGGTGGCGGAGGAGACCCCAGTGGCCCAACGGCAGCGCTCATAGTTCTAAGGAGGATTACTGTCTTGGCGTCAGGCGACTTCCGGCCGTAAAACTCACAGCCACCACAATTTCCTTGTCCAAAAATTATTACACAACAAAAAAGAGCGAGTATAACCACTAGGGCGTCACCCCTAAGCGACGGTCGAAGAATGTTTATTATACAGGTAGCCATTTGTAGTGATGTTGTGCATGAGTTTTCATGCACAACATCACTACGAATGGCTACCTGGAACGTTGGTTCCATGACGGGCAGAAGTGCCAAACTCAGTGACGTTTTGAAGAGACGTCAAATAGATGCATGTTGTGTTCAAGAGACCAAGTGGAAGGGTTGAAAATCCAGACAGATCGGTAATGGGTTCAAACTTGTTTACCACGGAACACCCACCGGCAGAAACGGTGTGGGCATTATTTTATCAGAAAAACTATCTCAACGGCTAGTCATCATCAACTGTAGAAGTGACCGCCTTATGTCAATAAAAATTGCATTAAAAAATCAACCATGATTTAATATAATATCAGCGTACGCTCCACAATCAGTCAGTTCAGACGACGAGAAGGAAACATTCTGGGACGACCTCAACAAACTAACACAGAGCATACCACCTGAAGAAACCCTTCATCCAAATGACCATTTTAAAAATTTTTTAAATGGTCATGTCGGTAGACATAACTCAAACGCCGAAATATGGCACGGCGGCTTTGGTTATGGAGCACGAAATAAAAATGGAGACTCTATCATACAATTTGCATCCAGCTGTGATTTAGCCATCGTAAATACATTTTTCAGAAAGAAAGAAGAACATTTAATAACATACAAGAGTGGTGGAAATACAACCCAAATCGACTACACATTGGGAAGACGTAAACATTTAGATAACTATAAAGACTGTAAGGTCATACCAGGAGAGCCACTGACAACCCAACACAGAATATTAGTCTCTGTTTACAAGCTTCCACGACCCATTAAGATAAAATTACTTAAATAGACCCATTAAAATAAACACTAAACAAATACCGAAGCTAAAAATGGAAATTGCTTAAAGAACCTGAAGGTGAACTATTTCTTCAAGAGTTGGGAGAACACTTAAGTGCTATGAATACCATAGACATGACTGCAAACGAAATGTAGAATAACTTTGAAACATATTGCATAAAACAGCAGAAAAGTACTTTCCATTCCATTTCCATGGGCCCATTCAGGGAAACTCAATGATGGCAACAAGATGTAAAAGATGCTATTGAAGCCAAAAAAGAAGCATTTAAGACTTAGCGAACTTCAAACGATAGTGTGGACCTAGACATATATAAATAATTAAATAAACATGCTAAGAAACAGGCAATCTCTAAAGCTAAAACAGACAATTAGTTTTATGAAAATTTAAAAAACCCGGAGACAGAAATAGACATATTCAAAATTGCTAAATTCCTTATTTATGATATAACGAAAGACATTACAACTGTAAAATATATAAATGACAAAAACAAAATTTTTTTAACCCAAGATAACGAAATTAAACAAAGATGGTCTGCATACTATGAACATATACTAAATATCTCTCATCCCAGGGGACAAAAACACATCCAACCACTACCAACCCAAGGACCACTTCTTAGAGTGTCCCCTGAAGAAGTGATAAATGCTGTGCAGAACATGAACAACAAAAAATCTCCGGGTCCAGGTGAAATACCAGTAGAAGTCTGGAAACACCTCAGAGGACAGAGAGTACTGTGGCTGCATAACCTCTTCAAAAAAATTATACAAGGCCAGACTATACCAGACTTCTGGCGGAACAACTTTTTGATACCGTTTTACAAAGGAAAAGGGGACGTCAGAGAGTGTAGTAACTACAGAGCAATCAAACTTATGTCACACACGTTTAAAATATGGGAGCGCATCCTAAATAATAGACTGCAGCAGATCACATCTTTAACTCCAAACCAATGCAGGTTAGTACGTGTACAAGGAAAAGGAACATCAGACGGTATTCAAACAATCCGAATTATGATGGAAAAAGCAAGGACCAACAAAACTAACCTACACATGGTCTTCATCGACTTAGAAAAAGCATTTGACCACGTCCCGCGAGATGTCATTTGGGAAGCTCTAAGGAAACAACTTATTCCAGAATACTACGTCAGCCTTGTGCAAGACATGTACAATGGCGTAACTATCCAAGTACTATGCCCAGCTGGAACCACTAACCGTTTTGAAATTGGAGTAGGAGTACACCAAGGCTCTACCACTCAGCCCATTTTTTTTTAACGTAACAGTAGATTACCTAACCAAAGATTGTCAACAACCGCTGCCTTGGAACATCTTGTACGCAGACGACGTAGTGATCATGTCTGATGACCAGAAAGACCTTCAACAAAATTTTAACTCTTGGATAAAAGCCTTCGATGAAAATAGTCTTAGGATAAGCAGAAAAAAGACGGAGCATATGTCGTGCGTGTTCGATGTTGCCACACACACAGATAATTAGAAAATATTCATAGGTAACACACAGCTACCAACTGTAGAAAAATTTAAATACCTGGGTTCAATAATAATAAGCAATGATGGAAAAATCGATGGAGATGTAACTTACAGAATAACAACAGGATGGATGAAATGGAGGCCAACTCACAGGCATAATGTGCGAAAGTAAGGTGCCAGTTAAAGTCAAAGGTAAAATGTACAAAACTGCAATAAGACCAGCGGTACTGTACGGGTCGGAATGTTGGGCAACTAACAAACAACACCTAAATAAACTGCACACTACAGAGATGCGCATGTTACATTGGTCAGGAGGAGTCGCATTATTAGACAAAATCCAGAATAAATTCATAAAGGGAAGCTTCAAGGTCGCCCCGATAGCTGAAAAAGTAAAAAAGAGACGCCTTCGATGGTACGGGCACGTACAGAGACGCCCGGAAGATCATATGGTCAAGCTTGCCCTTGATCTGCCGATGACAAATCGAGGACGCGGAAGACCACCTTCCACTTGCTTGACGACGGTTGGAAAATACCTAAAAGAAGCTCAGCTTGACAAATGAAACGCACAAAACCGTGCGCAATGGAGAAGAAGGACAACGAAGGCCGACCCCAAGTAAATGGGAAATACGGTCGAGAGATATATAACGTTTACATACTCATACCCCCCCTGTATCGCGGAAGGCATAGACACTCTGTTACACCTTAGGGGGAAAAATAAAAAAAAAACACATTTCAACACATAATAACACATCACGACATCCATAAAATTTAATTATAGTAGTCCTTATTCTGTTAACACTAAGACCCAAATTCATGCAACACTTAGAAGGACATTTCTTAAAATTGGTTTACTGTGAATTTATACTCGTACATTATAAGTACAAATACATTTAATTTTGGGTATTTTTACGTTAGTTTAGCGTAATATGTCTTAAATGTACCTAAAATTGAAGAGAAATATCGAATTTTAGTGCTGTCATTCGAAAATGTTATACTAAATTGTATTTTAGCCTAAACAGAATAAGAAATGTTATAATTAAGAGATTTTTAGTTTAGAGAATGCCTAATTGAATTATATCAGAACACTCACTTACATGGGACACTTACATACTTACAATGGGAGACTTCAACGCAAAGCTAGGCACAAGGAAACGTGATGAGTTGAGAGTAGGGCCATTTGGATACGGGCAGCGGAACTCGAGGGGACAGAGGCTGGCTGACTTCATGGAGAAGGAGGGACTCTTTATGATGAACTCCTTCTACATGAAGCGGCCATCCAGGAAGTGGACGTGGATGAGTCCCGACGGTTCCACTACGAACGAGATAGACTTCATCATGACGACCAATAAGCGCATATTCAATGACGTCTCTGTGATCAGCAAGGTAAAAACCGGCAGCGATCACCGCATCGTAAGAGGCGCATTGAATATCAATGTCAAGCTTGAGAGGTCACGTCTGGTGAAGTCTACGCTCCGTCCAAATCGTGCCCAAATCCAAAACCCCGAAAAGTTCCAACTTGAACTTCAAAACCGTTTTCAGTGCTTAGCTGAATGCGACACAGTGGATGAGTTGAACAACGGGTTGGTGGAAACTGTCCAAGCGGTTGGGTCCGAATTCTGTGAGACCAAACGCCGCAGGAAAGCTCAAAAACTCTCAAAAGAAACTCTGAAACTAATGGCAGAACGGAGCGAAATGAGACTGCAGTCCGCAGTTGATATGTCGGACTACGGTAAACTCAATAGACGAATTTGGAAGTCCATGCGACACGACTTGCGTGCTTATAATACTGCGCGTATTACGGCAGCAATTGAGCGGAACCAGGGCTCTAAAGTGTTTGCAAAGGATTCGTCTATTGGGCAAAGCCAAATGACAAAACTGAAGACCGAAAATGGCAGTATCGTTTCATCCAAGCCTGAGATTCTGAGAGAGATTGAGAGCTTCTATCGACAGTTATATACCTCGACGCGCGAACCCGTTACTGAAGCAGCTCAGGACACCAGAGCAAAGTTAGTCCGACACTATACCAAAGACATTCCGGACATCAGCCTGTACGAGATTAGAATGGCTCTCAAACAGCTTAAGAACAACAAGGCGCCAGGAGAGGACGGAATTACGACTGAACTTCTGAGAGCGGGTGGTAGACCGATACTTTTAGTCCTCCAGAAGTTATTCAATTCTGTCATCTTCGAAGGCAAAACACCGGAAACGTGGCACAAGAGCGTGGTGGTGCTGTTCTTCAAAAAAGGTGATAAAACCTTATTGAAGAATTATAGGCCCATATCGCTCTTGAGCCACGTGTACAAGCTGTTTTCGAGAGTCATCACGAACCGTCTCGCACGCAGGTTTGATGAGTTCCAGCCTCCCGAACAAGCCGGTTTCCGAAGAGGCTTTAGCACCGTAGACCACATTCATACACTACGGCAGATTATACAGAAGACCGAAGAGTATAATCAGCCACTGTGTCTAGCGTTTGTGGATTACGAGAAAGCCTTCGATTCTATCGAGAAGTGGGCCATACTGCAGTCCTTGCAGCGATGCCAAATTGACTATAGGTATATCGAAGCGTTGAAGTGTTTATACAGCAAGCACCGATTACAGGACCAGAGTACGGAACAAATTCCATTGCAGAGAGGTGTGAGACAGGGAGACGTCATCTCTCCGAAACTGTTCACTAACGCATTGGAGGATGTTTTCAAACTTTTGGACTGGAAAGGATGTGGCATCAACATTAATGGCGAATACATCACTAACCTTCGTTTTGCCGATGATATAGTTATAATGGCGGAGTCGCTCGAGGATATCGGCACCATGCTCAACGACCTCAGTAGAGTTTCCCAACAGGTTGGTCTTAAGATGAACATGGATAAGACGAAAATCATGTCCAATGTCCATGTTCCACCTATACCGGTAATTGTTGGAAACGATACATTCGAAGTTGTAGACGAGTACGTCTACCTGGGACAGACTGTCCAATTAGGTAGGTCCAACTTCGACAAGGAGGTCGCCCGAAGAATCCAGCTTGGATGGGCAGCGTTCGGGAAGCTTCGATCCATCTTTTCGTCCCCAATACCTCAGAGCCTGAAAACCAAGGTTTTCAACCAGTGTGTGTTGCCAGTGATGACTTATGGCACTGAGACGTGGTCCCTTACTGTGGGCCTCATTAACAAGCTTGAAGTCGCTCAACGAGCAATGGAGAGGGCTATGCTTGGGGTTTCCCTGCGTGATAAGATCCGAAATGAGGAGATCCGTAGGAGAACTAAGGTCACCGACATAGCTCTCAAAATTAGCAAGTTGAAGTGGCAATGGGCAGGCCACATCGCTCGCAGAACTGATAACCGATGGGGAAGAAAGGTTCTCGAGTGGCGACCACGCACCGGAAGGCGTAGTGTAGGCCGGCCCCCCGCTAGGTGGACCGACGACCTCATAAAAACCGCGGGGAATCGCTGGATGCAGGAAGCGAGTAGCCGGTCCAAGTGGCGTTCTATGGGGGAGGCCTATGTTCAGCAGTGGACGTCTTCCGGCTGATAATGATGATGACTCACTTACACGGTTGTATAAATGGTCCATCTGCCTTTCTCTCCACTGTGGTCAAAAGATCAGTTCTCGCGAGAGCCCTCAACTCGGAGGTAGCTACACACCGCTCGGAGATCATTACGCTCTTCCAATATAATGGAAGAAGGATCATTCAAATACATGCTTAATGGGGACTACACAATATTACGTGCGATGAATAGAACTTCTGCAATGCCTCGCTTGTTTGCTTATTGGTTAGGCTTGACGTACACTGTGGCCTGTAGGAAACACTATGCGAATGAGATTTTAATAACTATCATATTTCACCATGAGAAACACACAGTGATGCCTCCCTTAATTTCAAAGAAAATATGGTAATTAACAAATAATTGTATTTAAACTCGATGGAATGACACTTGACCTTATGAGCAACATCTATAGATATGACATATAGAGCATTACAACCGTTTACCTAAAAATGTAGAAGGTTCTCAAGTCGACGCGTATATATTTTTTATGTATGTAATAATATATGTATATAACTTTTTACAGTTCGATTAAATTATTTTTTTTTGGTAGAGTATAGGTACGTACTTGTACGAGGTATTTAAATTAAATTTATATTATATTACTATTTAAATTAGGTCAAACTGATTTTGAGGTACAATCCAATAACTGAAAAGTTTTGTGCCTATCTTGATGATATCGTAATTTCCGCTGAATGACAATCGATCCCGTAAAAAGCAAGGGTCACTAAATAAGGTACCAACATTTTTTTACCATGAAAATTTACTTACTTCAACACTAAAAAGTGTGAAGTAACTTTGCCAAGTCGGTACCATGCGCCCCAATATTGTGATAATAGGTACTTTTGAACTATCATGGTAGCGACTTTAAAGTGTTATTTCACACTTTTGACAGGCCGGTTGGCGCAGTTGGTAGCACCCCTGCCTTCTGAGCCGCTGGTCCCGGGTTCGATCCCCGGACAGGTCAAACATTTGTGTGCATGAACATGTCTGTTTGATCTGTGTCTGGGTGTGTATATTATGTATTTAAGTATGTATATCAACCATCAGGTTACCATAGTACCGGCTCTGCCTAGTTTGGGACCTGAAGACCTTTGTGTGGTTGCGTTGTCCCATATTTTTTATTATTATTTTTATTACTTTTTAGTGTTAAGTCGGTAATTTTTTTTGTGAAGACCGTCATTGTCTGTCTATTCTGTCCGTCATAACCAGAGCTTCAGGATGAAGTTTTGTATGGCAATAGAACTGCACTCGTCGCCCTAAGAGAATAGTATTTCCGTCTCATTGTCATGGTACTTTCGACTGTTTCAGTTCCTTTCATAGCTTAAAACGGTAACATTGCTCATACTGATAATGTGGTGGTACCAAACAAAACGTTATTGTGCAGAAGAAAGTACTACTTTGCGGGTGTTAGTAACTCATAGATCCTGTTAAGAAAAGTCATAGTGGTGTATCTTGAATAACTAGTGTAGTAAAAACCACATTTCTATCGAAGCTACAAAGCTGCAGACATACAGACACACAAACAAACTGTCACTGATGTCAAACCGATCACAGCCCTCTTATTCTCGTATATTAAAAAAGACACACTATAGGTGAAGAATCTCAAGCCGCAGTATTAACAAGCTAGTAAATAACAGCATCGCGAAAAGGGCGGGTCTGATCGCTATTCGTAAGTAGGTATTATCTTTTTCGAATCATGGTAATGTCCCGAAGAGCCGGCGTAGGTGGTGCCCGACAGGATAACGGATGACTTTTGGAAATGTGCTCCCGAAACCCGCGCTCCGAGGAATTTCGCTGGGAAACCACAGTGGACGCACCAGGAGGTCTTCTTCATTTCAATTTATAGCACGCTAGCTGTCCCCGCGAACTTTGTTTCGGCTTAAAAATATCTTTGTGCCGGCCCGACCATCTATCAATAATAATAAAATATATCTCATGTTACTACGGAATAATGTAGCTTTCCAAAGGTGCCAATTTTTTATCAGTTATGTAGTTTTTGTGTTTAGCCATTGCAAACAATTTAACAAAAAATCAAATCTTTTGTTTTTATTATTAGTGTAGCTGTGGGTGTGATTAGAAATGATTTCTCAATAGGTGGATAGGTGATAGGTGCGTTTGACCACTACGTCACTTGAAGGACAGTGATGATGTAGTAAACACTATAACCTAAATTTGTAACTGACTCTTAGCGACAGATGCCGGAACTCATTCTTAGGTACTATAAGCTACAGATTTTCATTGCAGTCTTGAGAGAAGTCTGGAAAGTGGTCTACAACCACGTTTAGGCACAATGATACCTTCACTGGAACAACAAGCGGGGGGGGGGGGGGGGGGGGGGGGCAGGTTCGAGCTGGTGATCCCCTAACTCGCAGCTAAAGCAGCTCATCGTCACTGTTTCTGATATATAATATAAATCCAATATAATGGTATGTGCTTTGTAAATGTACTTAAGTAAATGTATTTAATTACATTTGCTGACCACGCTTTCCACTGGCTGTTCTTACTATTTAAATGGCTTAGTTTTGTCATGTTTTTGTAATTCATTATAAACTTTAGCTTGTAGTCGTTGTCTGTTGTTCATAAAAACACATGGTGCGTTCGTATTTTATAAAAAGTGGCCCTATATTTGGCGTTTTTAGGTAGGCCTTGGCTTGGCGCTTTAAACATTCCATGGTACTTTTTAGCACTATAGCAAAATTATAGTGTTCAAAATTTTACTAACTATTTATTTATAAAATTTATGTGTGATTCATATTTTAAATTTGTTACATCTTCACGTTTAGACCGTTTAACGGAATTAGATTGACTGAGAAGTAGAATTTAGAGAAGTCGTTTCGAGTAATCATGATACGTGATTCATTGTATGTGAACGAAGTTGCAGGCAGCAGCTAGTTATCAATGATATATACTATGTCTATGACTTGTACTATTTCATATTTTGTACGATAGAAAAGAAAGCATTAAATTATACACTTTGAAATTAAAGCTCTTTGAATTATCCATTACTAGCAACCAGCCCCGGCTTCGCACGGGTGCAATGCTGTTACTAAATATACTACAGCCCACCTAAGACATATACCATCGCAGACTTTTTTGTAGACCTGTTTAAGGTGTACAATACTGTAGTACATTATTTTGATCTATATCGTAGGGTTCAGCAGCGTTTGCAATGTAAGCGCAAACACATGTGTTTATTTACATCACATTAGAAACCTCTAATATTATCTGTGTTTCTCCACTACATTATGCGTGTATTATACATATAAACATTCCTCTTGAATTACTGTATTTATTTAAAAACCGCATCAAAACTCGATGCGTAGTTATAAAGATGTAAACATACATGGGGACAGGCAGACAGCGGGAAGTGACTTTGTTTTGTACAATGTAGTGATTGGCCTACTGCAGTAATTCTCCTGCGTCAGGGGTCCAATCTCGCGAATTCGCGCCGCATGTCTCTGATACCATTATTTTTACGTTACCAACATTTTGACAAAGGTTTCGGAGACGCCCCGCCATTTTCCGAATTCTTGCCCGTGTTTACGACGAGCGTCGGCGGCGTGCATGGAATCTGAAACCAGATTTTTTTACACTATCAGGATACGGGACGAGCAAACATTTCCTCTGATGATAAGCGCTTATCAGAGCCTGTGATATTAGTTGTTAATTGTTTTATGTATAACAGTGGAACAGCGCCTGTTTCTTTTAATTCTTTTATCGCCGCTTGCGCAGTGAAACTAAACTTGTCAGCCGTGACAGTGTCGCTCCCGTAGAATATGTAAACTTTTATTATTGTCTCCTTGCATAATTATTAACAAGCATAGTTCGACCAGTATCTCAGCTTTACCAGAAACTGGAGAAGTCAAGATTCGCCCACAACTAACATACATACATCATCCTACAGTGCCGCAAACTGAACAGTTTTAACAGCGAATTAGATATTCCCATCAGGTGTAAACTTGTACCTATATTAAACTTGGTATCTATCAATACAGTAATAACCCTACATTCCTTTACATTTTAGATAATATTTGACCGTCTCGTATGTTGTATCGATTTCATGTTATTGTACATCCTACTGTCGACAATCAGTGACACAAAAACAACTCAATCCTGCTCGTAAAGTCACTTACTTTACGAGCAGCCTGAGATTCTCTGAGAGCAAAAACACGTAGCATCTTTGACAACATCCGTGAAACAAATGACGAGATGACAAGGAAGGTTAGAAAATCAACCCTGTGAACAACGGCGATATGTCCAGCGCCTTCGCTCGCTTGGTCTTGGTGTAGTGGTGTCGTTTTGGAACCTCGACGTAATGGATTCAAACCCCGGTTGGACAGTTATTGAGTTTTCTTGACAAAGAAATATATTCTTAATAACAGTCCGGAGACTGGAACAGTACCCCGTAGATGGCAATAGGCTTGCCATCTATTACATGATCACATGACCAAAACATATATGGCGAAACGTAAGCGTTGTAAAACATATCCTATTAAAATACCCTCAGATCATACAAACAAGGTATTGTTGTAAAGTAAGGTACCTTGTTTTTTGATCTGATAAAATGCCGCAATATCCCTTCGAGGATATATAGGCGAAACTATTTATTATGTTGTGTTTAAACCTAACGTGTAAGTATTGCGGGCGATTCACTGAAGACCGCTAGACTGATGTTTCACTTCCGTGGTGACGGCGGAATCGCTTGACTACAGTCGGCTGAACAACAAAGATGCATAACATGCAGACTCTATTGCCGAGCATGTCTAGTGAATCGAGGTGTCAAAATCATTGCGTGCTTTTGACTAAGCTATCAGAAACTGACACATCTTTGACAGAACTCTGTGGACAGAAAATAAGTCATCATTACGATCTTGGCGAAGGCGGAGATTTTGTTATTTTGTCTTTGCTGTGCCCAAGAATATTAGGCTTCTTAATCCGCGTGGTGATAGATAATGATGATGATAAAAGTAGCCTATGTGCTATTCCAGACTGTAATCTATCACTGTGCCAACTTTCAACCAGATCCATTCAGCCGTTCTGCCGTGATTGAGTAACAAACATCCATGCATCCATCCATCCATCCAAACTTTCACATTTATAATAAGTATCAGTGAGAAGTGGGATAGTTGGTGAGCTCGTCGACGATCGCAACGACGAATCATTAGAGAATTGTACGGGGGCTGGATTGAATTGGTATGTATGTGTAGTATGCATATATGATATACTCGTGCCTACACCAATAAAGACTACCCTGAACCTTCACCAAGCCGATCAAATCATGACGAGCCTTTCTAAAAACACTGGTACAATATTGTCTTACACGCTACAACCTCAAAATGTCCTTTCAGAGTTCAGACAAAACCTCCGATATCTTGATTAAACGCCCGTCATTCTCCCAACCTCCTCAGGAAACTGTCAGCGGCAGCGATATGCTTTTCAAGGACACGTACAAAGATGAAAATAGGACAGAAAAATGTAAGTAGTCCGAACAAAATACTGGTAATAACATACCTACATACGAGTAATTGACTAAATAAGCATAATTCACGTAATACGTTTCCACAGCTAGGAACGAACATTTTCTCCCTGAGAGGGGATGGATGATAATTTTACAATGCGAGCCCAGTGCTGGTTGGTAGATAGGCAAGAGACCAGCCCAAGTGTTGAGATTTTCAGAACGTGTGCATAATATATCATAGATAAAAGGTAAAACAGTCGCACATCTAATCTATATCATCTTTAAATAGTTCTAAGTAGTAGTTAATATCTAATATATTGAACCCCTATTTTTCATGGTCACACTATAACTTGAGAACGGCTTTTCGATTTCATTCATCTATTGTTTTTTAATATTTTCTAATACTTCGTAGAAGGTACTTTAACTTAAAAAATGTAACACCCATTACAATAAAACAATAAAACCAGATTATGCACATGTATTCCATAACTTTAAACTAAAATGCCCAAGTATTTCATGATATCATCATGTCCAAAGTAATGCACTAATGTGCTCAAAATATTTCATGATATCATCATGTCCAAAGTAATTCACTTATATGCCCAAATATTTCATTGTATCATCATGATGCACTAATGTGTCCAAAATATTTCATGATATCATCATGTCCAAAGTAATGCACTAATATGCCCAAATATTTCATGATATCATCATGTCCAAAGTAATGCACTAATATGCCCAAATATTTCATGATATCATCATGTCCAAAGTAACATTTTCTTTTATCATATGCCTATTCTTTATCTAATCCAATATTTACACCTTAACCTTATAAGTGTCAATCGTACTAGATCCTGAATAAGTACATCTATGAAGGTTCGGTCCTTATCTGTGAGCTAAGTAGTCCAATAAACTGATTCTAGCGAGGGCTTTCAGAAAACTCATTAATAAACGAGTTTGTTTTGTCTTTAGTAACAAAAGTAAAACTAAAACATTTAAATTCGTCTACCCAGAAAATGAAGATATTCAATATTTTATATATTAATAACTATATTCATAACAAATCTAGGCCTTCACTGGCTGTTAATTTAATCAGAGTTTAACCCAAGTTAAACCCAGTTGTTGAACAATAGACTAACTAGAGTTAAAATTCCCTCAGTACATCCCTTATCAGACCATAAGAGAGATCATGTACCCACCATTACACATCATCTTTGCAACCTTGTAAGGTTCACTATATCTCTCCTTTAGCCACTTCCCCACATCGACATATGTATTAACATTGCATTTCGTTCCGAAATCTTATTGATTGACCCGCTAATATCAATTTTTGGGGCGAGTAACTAATTGAAAAGTTTAAAGTTTCATATTCATATCCCAAGTAATGTCGGGGATAATAGCATCCCATTCCCCTTTACCTTCAACAATCATTAAATCATTCAAACAGAGTCAGATTTCATCATTTGACCACGTGAACATGCTACTGTAATGATCATGTGTTTCCCAACCTTTACTCTTGAAGCAAAACCCATTATAAAAATCGAAATCAAAACCAAATCTAAAATATCTAAGATCAGATATATTCTCTACTGGAAAAAGAAACAGTATATTTTGTAACCATATAACCTCATGAGCTTTAACTCTTGATTGACTGGAATAGCCCATGTGAACCCCGATTAAAACCGAATCAATATGATAACCCATGATTACTCAACCAAATCCTGAACGTCTCCTACAAAAGGATACTCAATGATCAAGGCGCACGGCATGCATCAGCTTTGAAACCCTTCAACAGGATAGGATTCGCCTTCAGGACGATCATATTGACTTATCCCTCCTCTCATCTGCTACATCTATACGATTTCCCGCAGAGTATTGACTAGGAAGTAATAAACTGACGAGGGAATACGTACTCAACACCCTCCTAACACGAGCGCGAGTTGACCGAGAGCACAGTTGCTGCCTCCAGCGGTACATCAATCCAAACACAGATGTAAGACGACAAATACGGTAGAACGATCGTCGCTTTAGACATACACATTGCCGTTAGTATCAGCAAATGTTCCAATAGACGCGGGCAAAGCTTTTGCTTTGCCGTATAGTATTTTCCATGCTCGAGCAACTTAATTTAAATTGTGCATTAATGATTTGGCTGGCCCATAAATATATGAAGGGCGCCAGCTATAACAAAACTAAAAACTAAAATAGACTCCCTGAGCACGTTGCTCAGGGAGTCTATTATACACCTCCAGACCCATGCCGCAAGTCAACCCACTAACTTGCGATCGATATATGGCAGCTGACTTTCCTTTTCGTAGTGTTTAGTAGCTGTGACAATCACTAACGTAAACAAGTCTCCATATTCGTACGTACATATACAGCCACTTTAAAGATAACTATCGCGGGTAGCGTTAATATTTTAGCTATTCGAAGAGAGTTCTTATTTTCCACAGCTCATTACGTGTCTAAAGCACTGCATAGTCCTACGATGTAAAGGCAGTCGCTCTATGATACAAGACACGATACCTACAGATAGTATCTCATACCTATGTATACTATTATCTCATACTTAAAACAGAGTGGTAAAATTAAATTAACAATGCACACCTAGAATAGAAACAGTGCGTTAGTTTCCTTCCGTTCCCAGTGTATTGGCTTTTGTCGTTACGTTACAAAAATATGGATTGATCCTACCAAATTCATCCCAAGCTACTCGCTGTACACGACTCCAAGGTCCCGGCGGTTTCGATGTCGCCGGCTGCCACGGTGCCAGAGCTGCACGAGTCTCGGCCCTCGAGACCGGCCGCGGTGATACATTAGTGATCCCAATTCGGTAGACCAGGGGATCGGTTGCGACGGGTGAATCCCACTTCTGAAAATGTAACACCCATTACAATAAAACCATAAAACCAGATTATGCACATGTATTCCATAACTTTAAACTAAAATCTATACCAATTACGAGTACATTCAACTGAATTTACAAGATGCTAACATTAGTTAAGTAACAATAACGATCATTTGTTCTGTGTCTGGGTGTAATTTATCTATAATATGTATGTATTTAGAAATATATAAGTATGTTTATCAGTTGTCTAGTACCCATAACACAAGCTCTGCTTAGCTTGGGACTAGATGGCGTTGTGTGATAGTTGTGGAATATTTAATTTATTTATTTAATTTAAATTACATTAAAGCCTACATGAACACCATATCAGTAACATTGGAAAGCTCTATTCGAACGTAGACAAATTTCACAAAAGTAACGTTACATTAAGCAGATTACACAGAAATATACTAAGCTTATAATTATTCTTAATACATATTTCTAAGTATTTTGCCATCTGGCTGACTCTGATAACACCATACCAGCAACTAACTCATAGCGATGTCTTCCGCTGGGATTTCCCTTCTCCTTGCCATTTTCTTGGCGGGAAAATGCCCTGCTCTTCATTGGCAGTTGGAGGCTACATCAAACCACGTGATGCCCTCCATCTTGGACTCGCGGAAGTACTTCAGTTCACGTGGTTGCCGCCATGTTTGACTAGCGGAAATGGTGGTGTATTCTTTTATTTGTCACAATAAATAAGAAAAGGTGGGTGGTTATGGCGAGGCCAAAGGCTGAGCCTACTACGTGAATGAAGTCGCGGACAGTCGCTAGTCTATATATATATATAAATGAACCCCTATTTCACCTGGTCACGCTATAACTTGATAACGGATGGAACGATATCGCTAATTCCTTTTTTGTGTTAGTTATTGTCAGGAGAAGTTTCTTATGAAAGAAAATTCTCAAAGAGGCCCAAGAGCCTATTACGCGAACGAAGTCGCAGGCAGTTGCTAGTTCCAAATAAATTAAATAAAAACTACTGAATTGAACTACAGCAAGTTTTGCTCAGTTTAGTCTAATAGTTTAGGGTCTATTCCACTAAGTACCTACAACAGCACGCTTGAACAAGCTCCACTGTCGGCGATCTGAAGAGTCACCCATCTGTTTTCCTGGCAGTGTGGAGGTTAAGGAAGTTTGAATATTTGAATTACAAGTTGTCAAAACTGATCTTGGTTTTATTGTTAATTATATATTTTCATAGCTACAAAAGTAATGCAAAATTATATAAAGAAATATTGTAATATTACGTCCGTCATTCTTCATGTAGTTTAATAATAGGTAAGATTCTCACGTGAAATAAATTGGAACCAATATTTATTGCCATTTTCCAAGTCTGTTTGGGGATGTCCTAATAAACTGATACGTTTGATAAGGTCGGTAGCATATTTTTTCCGCGCCACGGGGACGGATCGAAAATATTCAAAGATAAGATTGATGTTGGTGCGTGACAGGAGTGACGAGCTCTAAGGGCGTGACGCCGGAGAAGTGACGGTAAATGTATATTTTTAGCAAGTGTAATAAACACTTGTACTTTTTTCAATAACGATATAATGTAACGTGACTACACGTGGGATGCTGAAAATATCAGCCAAGTTCAACAGACGATATTCTACAAAGCGGTGTCAACAGTCTAAAGGACTACTCTCGAAGTAGGTTACTTACATATAACATTGAATAATAAACTTGGTATTAAAATCAGATAGACGACATTGTGACGAGTGCCGGTGAGTGGTGAGACCACGAACTCTGCTTTTCCCTGGGGCTAAAGACCAATGAGGCTGGCTTGGCTTAGGAGGCAGTTTGGAAGTGGTAATGCAAGAGTAAGTATCAATAAGCTCCTAAACTGGAGGTCTTTTAAGGGTTCCCTATTTTATTGCATAATAATTAATAAATATTTTTTATAGTATTACCTTTTAAAGCACTAACGCCTGCTTTAGCGATCTCAAAAATTGAAATTTATAGAGAGAAAAATTAAATAAAAATAATTAATAATTAATCGAATAGAGAGTTAAAATTCGATGCTCGGTCTCGAACCTCGGTGGCCTAGTTGGTCAATGGCGTCTGACACGGAGAGTCAGAAGACGCGGGTTCGAATCCCGTCCGAGGATGGATTTTTCTCTCTATAAATTTGAAATATTTTTTTAGTCATAAGGATATAAAGCAGCACTTCTGGGATAAAATACTTGTCGAATAAATGTGCTGCCGAAGCAATGACTTATCGGTATATATTTTTTCGAAGTAAGTGACTTTTCAAAGTAGTGAACTTGTCGAAACTCATAGGTACACCGGAGGTATGCCTTATAACTATTAGAAGAATAAACAATTATGCCTTATAACTTTATGCAAATCAAAATTAAAGCAAAAACTACTAGCCTAAACATTTTTTTATGTTTACTGAAATAGTATGCCAAAAACAATTATGTCAAACTATGATTATGACAAAAAGAAATGTGCGTAACTCGTTATGCCAAATCAGTTAGGACAAAGAAAGTTATGCGTACAAAAGGGATCCCTATTATAAGACGTAACGCTACCGCGCAGCACACCTCTCGGCATCTATTGATATTCGCACAAGGGCCCTTCATATACAGAAATTCAGCGCATTATAGCTTCGTACAAACTAAGACGGTCTCTTGCTCAAGATACCTAACGCCTAGTAAATAGGCCATCCTCGGATATTACGATTCACTTCCAATGGCGGTCAGTATTTTTTAACCCTGTCCCCTCACGTAGTAAAAAAGAGATCTTATTCGGACTCAATGGTACAGAAATGCAGAAATTAATCGGCAAAACACTCACATCCCTGACGACGTCAAGAGTTTGCGACGCCGCTGCGCCCTAAAAATTAGCATCTGTGTGCCTAGCACGAATTACTGCGTAGTGTAACGTAACGTGTCGTTCACGTAAAACAGTACAAACTGGCATGTATCTAGAGCAACGTCACACAAATAACTTACGGTTTGAACGCCGCAGAATGACGCGTTGCTGACGATACGAATTTTTTTCACAAATTGTTTGAGCGGTCTCTGAAATGCTCGAATCCCGTGTTGACGTATGTGATCTTAACGTGATTGAAATACGAGGTTAATATTGGTCAAAAACACGAGCATGTCAATATAAAAAAGAAGAAATAAATCAACGTTCTTGTTTGTTTTTTCACTATAAATATAGCGACACTACGTTGTGAGGACGTTTTACCTTTTTTTGCGATATTTCTCTTCCCAACGGAAAAGCGGTCTTTTTTAGTAACATACTCATCGCTCGTACGAGCCCATATTTCATATTTCGGGATACATCGATAGGTTCCTTTATGCTCGGGATATTTTGGATGAAAATGTGTTTAGGGTATGGATAAGAGGTCTCGTCTTCACTAGACTAGAATCGGATCGGCTCAGCATTTATAGTTGTTCAATAGGAGAATTTCAGAATACTTATAGATATGACACAGGCTTGACCTAATGGTTGATATAGATAAAAAAGGTTGTCTGTAAACTCGGTTTACGGACGATAATTTTACGTGATAACGTTATAAGACAAGCCGAACGCTTAGGCCGATCGTGTCTACGCACGCGGTACATGACCATGAGTCATACTTTTTCGTGCGTGCAGCCGGCGTTCATCGATTTATAAGACATTATCAATTCAAAAGCATACATTAATTTTTAATCCATTAAGTTACATATTATTCTTAAGTGTTTATTTTTATACACGTACCAAGTATTTATTTATTTATATGCCAAAAGTAAAATTTTATAAATAATCATCAGATGATAAGGAAGTGTTGTTGTAAGAGCAAGTATGTTTATGTGACGAGACAGGCATGGCATCCGCCTGATGGTAAGTGTCATATCTGCCAATGAGTGTTGTACGGCTTGCCGGAGTTTCACATAAGGCGGCACTCGTGTCACAGTACACTGTCCTTCAAACCTCAATTTAATTTTCCTACATATCTAAGTGTTTTTTTTAGTTTTGACGTATAATAGTAGTGGATTATTGAAATCACGAAACGTTGGTTTGCGTTTTCCTTGTCAGTAGTCTTCTAAAGTTTCAGTAATGTATCCACCATTCTACTAGAACGTGACTTAGACAGGACAGTGACTTGATTACAGACTTATCAATACGACAGCAGTATAAGTTAATAGTTTGAAAAAACACTTATTTTGTTTGGATCTAGTGTTGTCAAGCTGTTCAACAGATGGCGCTCCGTCCCCATACGACAGTTAAAATATAATAGAGAGTTCAAACTCGATGCCCGGACGACGAGCCTCGATGGCCTGTGGTCGTGGCGTCTAACACGTATTTTCTGAAGACGCGGGATCGAATCCCGTCCGAGGATGTGTATTTTTCGCTTTTAAGCCTGCTAAGTTTGGTTTGAGACCAAACTTAGCAGGCTTAAAGCGAAAAATACAGTTAAGAGAAGTTACAATACAGTTTAGAAAAGTACAGCTAAGTTTGGTCTCAAAGGTTTGCCTGCTTTAAAATCATATAACAAAAAAAATCGGTGTAAAGACAGTTATAATCTCTAACAACAATTTTAAATTTGAAAGTAAACAAAATGAAAGAAATAAAATCACGTACATTTTATATAACTTTTATTCAGGTATTTCAAACGCTTTTCAATAAACACGACGGAAATAATGTAAAATATATGTAGGCTATTTAATCCGATTACACTTGCTCAAAGGGTTGTTCCGTACTCATCCTATGATGTCTCATCCTAATAGGAATATTTATCTCAACTGATCCTTTTTTATTAACTTGTGAAGAATGCAGTTCCACATCTCCGCCAACTCCGGGGGGATTTGACGGGCTATGTCAGACTCGTCTTCAACTGAACCCACAGAAGCAAGCAGATCATACGGACTAAACCACCACACGTGTTCTTCGGGCGCCCTAATACCGGGACTACGGGCAAGTTTTTGTATTCATCCGCGGCCCCGGCGACGTTGGTCCTCTCATGATGACCCCATCCCGGGTGGAGAAGGAGTCACTCCATTCCCCCCATCCCAGCATTCTTGAAGGGCACGCGGAAACACAACGTGTGCCACCTCGAAGTCTTTAAATAGCGACACACAACCCCGTGCCCATCACCGAGACCTCCTGTTATAGGGTACTTTATCTTAAGGGATCTTAGGGATCTTAAGTCATCGAAAGCCACATGCTTAACTCATCCGAGTATTATATTTTATCAATTTTCCTAAGTACAGCGCACGCCTAAGAATATTTTAAGGTTCTTATCTGTCTAGATTTCACGCATACAATATCGGATAATACAATATGAACATTGAACGTGTAGATATAATATTGGCATACGTTACATACTCTGTCTACGACAAAACACTTTTTGTGGCGTTCTATGTAAACATGCATTGTGTGTTTGTGTTCAACCAAAGGAATATATACCTGCTACCTACTATATTTTGTTTTGTCATTGTCCTCTGGTTTATAATAATCTAATAATTATCTGGTATAAATTTAATTGTCCTCTGGTGTGGAAACTCATCCAGAGGACTAACTCACTTTTAGATATTAAATACTAAGAGTGATAATAGTACTAACATATATATTTTAGTTTTACTAATTACAATGGACTTTGTTGTCTGAATAAATAAATGAATGATGATTGTCGTTTATCGTATACAAAAAGTAAATATTTAAGATGTGAGATGAAAATGTTTTTTTTTCAGCTCCCAATCTCGGAAAGATTCTGTTTGCCATTACAAATCTGAGTGCAAAAGTGCAATTTGTCCGCTAGCGTGGAAACGGTTTTTAAAATAAGCACTTTTCTATTCTATACTTTTCTGTACCGTACGTCTACTCCAAATTAAATTATTTCATGTCAGTGCGCCAACCTCATTTCTTTGTGAATAATCGCACTGGCCAGCCACAGGTGGCAGCACTGGACTGAAAGAAAAACATAAAAATGATTTATTTAGTAATAGTACACAAGTAACAAACACTAAGTGTAAAAAGTGTTCCAAAAAATGTGACTATCAATATTACTAATCGTAGTAATTTTAATTGTAAATTTTGTAACTAAGATGTTTTTTTGTCCCTAGCGTTTTCCTCGGTGTAGAGATGTGAAAAATTATGTGTTTCACTCGGCAGTCTAAAGTCATTTTGCATCTCGTACCTTTGAAACCCTCGCTACGCTCAGTATTCTATATTTGAATCTATCTAATTTCAATCCTAGGTTCCTTCGCTTGCTCAAGTTTCAAGTACTCGCACCAAAAACCAACTTTGCAGCCTTGCATAAATTCGGGACTCTTTACCCTTGTTTTATATAATAACTAGCTGCGCTCCGCGGTTTCACCCGTGTAAAAGATGATGATGGTGTTAAATTAAATATAGTATGTTACTCAGGCATAATGTAGATTTCTACTGGTGAAGAATTTTTTGAACAGGTGAAGTAGATTTTAGTTTATTCATTTCTAAATTAAATATTTCCTAATTATTATTAGAGTGATAATTACATGTTATGTTATGGCATAAACTATTGGCATGCTCAAACACAATTGCTATAATATTATTAAATGAGTTAATTTAAATACTTTTTTCATACAGTAGTCAACCAGTTAATCGGTCAGTATTTAAAACAGTAATTATAAATACAGTACCTACGTACAACACGTTAAATACAGTACCTACGTACAACACGTTAAATACAGTATCGTACTCACATACAAATATAATATTAACCACCATGGAAATAAACAATCATTACATTTATCCACCCTTGATTGTATTAGTGCCTTTTCACTTTCCTACAAAACCCGAAATCCGACCAACGAAATCTCATGGTTCGTTTTTGGGAGTAGGTCAGCTAGGGCCTTCAGTGTACTTGTCTGTCGGTGGGGCCAAAATCGCTCGACTACAGTCTATTGAACAACAAAGATGGATGACATGCCGACTCTATCGCCGAGCACGTCTAGTGTATCGAGCTATCAAAATCATAGCGTACTCTTGACTAAACTTTCAGAACCTGATGATGATGATGATGAAAAGTATCCTATGTGGTTATCCAGCGCCTCATCTACCTCCATACCAAGTTTCATTAATATTGACACAGCCGTTTGAGCGTGAAAGAGCAACAAACATCTATCTATCCATCTAAACTTTTACATTTATTACCCATTCCATCTAAACTTTTATATTAATAACAGTGGGAAATAATTATAGGCCAGAAGATATTATAAAAATATGTTAAAGAGAGATCTGAAAGTTGTAATTTAATTAATATCTTCAACATTTAATGTTTTGGTATAATAATATATCCCAATATTGCGAGTACGTAGGTATTTATTTAATTATAAGAGAGTATGTTGTTTTTTAATAAAAACAGTATCCTAGATTGCGAATTACACTGTTTTTTGCTCGTGCTATTTAATTTGGGTTAGCCTCGTTGTGGCGCACGGTGATATGGACGTTATTTCTTGGGTATTTCGTGCGATATTTGTGATTTTGCATCTGAAACGGTATTTAAACGGCAACCCTCATGTATGTGAGGATACAAAGATAATTAGACAGATACGTTCGTACGCATCTAGTCCATCAAATATAGAAGATTCTAGTTCGAGTTACGCCCGAAAAAAGTTTAACAATTGTAAAATAATGTTGTTTTTAATATATTTCAGGACCCGACCATTATAACCCTATATTTACTTATATTTTCGTGTGTATGTTAGCCGATTTCTCCTTCATTTGTGGGCCGAATCTAAAAATTCTTGTTTTGTTAGGTAGAGATGGGTCCATTTAAATTTCATTAATTCGGTCTACAAATTTTTGACTTACACTCTAATGACTCTAATAACTGAACAGCTGCTCTGAATCTTGTAGAATCATACTTACCTGATAGGCAGCAAAAAGTTGGCATTAATGGCGTGACATCTTCTGGATCTTTGGTCAGAATGGGGGTTCCACAGGGGTCGATCTTGGGTCCGTTCTTATTCTTAGCATATATCAATGACTTACCACATATGGTTGAGGGCCTTGCTGACATAGTTCTTTTTGCGGATGATACTTCTCTGATTTTTAAAGTAGATAGGAAAGATAGAGAACTAGTTCAAGTCAACAACGCGTTAACTATTGTTTCAAATTGGTTCGCCGCAAACAACCTGCTTCTCAACGCAAAGAAAACGAAATGTTTAAAATTTTCCATGCCTAATGTAAGACATATAGAGCCAAACGTATTACTCGACGGAAATAAATTGAAAATTGACAAGGCAATAGTCTTTCTAGGTATTAGCATAGACTCTAAATTACAATGGGGTCCTCATATTGATGCACTATCTGGAAGACTGAGCTCAGCTGCATATGCGGTTCATAAAATTAGGCAATTGACAGATATAGCTACTGCTCGACTGGTCTACTTTGCTTACTTCCACAGCATAATGTCTATATATATCCTATATGGTATATATATGGTATCCTGCTGTGGGGGTCAGCGGCGGACATAGAGACAGTTTTTATATTGCAAAAGCGGGCAGTTCGAGCCATCTACGAAATGGGTCCCCGCGAATCCTTAAGACAAATGTTCAAAGAAATTAACATATTAACTCTTCCATCTTTGTATATCCTAGAAAATATAATGTACGTTCGTAAAAATATAAAGAAGTTTAGAATACATAGTGATATGCATAATATTAATACTAGAAATAAGGATAGGATAGCTGTATCTAAATTTAGACTCACGAAAACTAAAAATAAGTCCTTCTTAGGCAATTGTGTACGTTTCTATAATAAAATCCCGAAAGACATTACTGAGCTCACTGAAGGGAAATTCAAGTTACGTGTCAAAAATATACTAATGAAAAAAGCCTATTATAAATTGAGTCACTACTTAGAAGACAAAGATGCCTGGAAGCTTTCCACTTCTGCCTAGTAGCCAACTATTGAATAAATTTGTTATTTTAATACTACTCATATGTAACCTCAATGTACAAAGACTTGAAAAAATAATGACCCACGAGTTTCTTGCTGCTTCTTCTCGGCGGTGGTTCTTTTCCGAAGACAGCGGTAGAATCATTTAAAAATTTTGACGTTCATAAGAGTGTCTATGATGCCTAAACTGAATAAATAATTTTTGAATTTTGAAATTTGAGTGATGAATTGAGTATATATTATTGTTGACGGTGAATGACAATCCATCCCGTAACTGGCAAGGGTCACTAAAAATGATGAAACATTATTATTACCAATAAATGGAACCGACTTCAACACCAAAAAATGCGGTACAACTTGTGTAAGTCGATATATGCGCACAGTATTGTGGTAATAGGCACTTTCGAACTATCATGGTACCGACTTCAACAAGTTATTTCGCACTTTTTGGTGTTGAACTCAGTTCCATATTATGGTATTTTTTTGAAAGCTACTAATTTATTAAACACCATATACGCTATTGAATGCTTTTGCATATCTTTTTGATTTAACAACCAAAGCTACGATTACTGCTATGCCGTCATTGTGGGTGACACTGCCACCGTGTAAGGCAGCCGTGGTGCATCAGGAAAAAAGCTTACCTACACAACAACCCACTAGATAAAATTCAGTACAAATTTTTGTTTAATTATGTATAGATTTCTTAGACTGAAAGTCTTCGAAATAAATGTTATAATTATTTAGAATTAAGAAACTTCAAACGAATTAAAATAATATAAAACATATACTTGTCAAGCGAAATGTTTATTATCATGGCATTACGATTTTCGATTAACTGCCAAATGACTTCAAAGATCTACCTTTCAACAACATATTTAAATTGAAATTAAAAATATGGTTATTAGACAAGTGTTTTTATGATGTTAAGGAATATTTGACTTATACAAATTTACTTTGCTGACATTTAATATTTTACAATTTGGATATTGACATTTAAATTTAAGCAGACTTCTATGTGACTAATATAATTTCTATGTAATTTAAATCAGTATTCAATTTGTTTGCATAATAACATTTAAGGTTTGACATTGTTATTAAGAATTTTGGTAGGTTCATACATTTAAATGCTATATTTTAAAATTGTACTAAAAATGTTTTTTTTAATACTAAACTAACTAATAAAAATGTTTCATTTCATTTCATCTCATCAAATTTCATATCAATTAAAAATACTGAAGACTTGCCTGTATGGACATAGTTCCCTTTACCTGCCAGAATGCGTGAAGAAAAAAAATCTCTGCTTATATTCTACGCTTGGCGCCATTTTTCAGAAATTTTCTTTGCGATTTTATTTTATTAAATTGCTTAATTTTTTCGGAACTGTATTAAAAATAGTCGTTCAGTACACGTGCGGGACCGTCATTGCAACTTGTTCCGACTATCAGACATTTGTCGGAACTCTTTGCAATGACAGCATTTCCCCACTTGTATATATGAGGCAGAATGTAATGAATCCTCTCTATTGTAACTATAAGAACTATTGTACCTACATTTCTCGCAAATAAAAATTATTATTATTATTATTATACGCAATGTAATCTGTTTACAGTTATATAATTAGGTAAAGTGTTTTTCTTCATCAATCTCTGATCACCGTTGTTGTGACTCTCTTGTCAGTCGTAATTGGTTAAAATATAATTTATCAAGACTTGTTGCAAAACTTATAGTGGACGATAAGATTGTAATATAATAAAAGTTTTGGATATCTCAAAAGTTGTACTAACAAGAAGTTGGAGTAAACTTAAAATTGAGATTGATTGGTTATCATTATTTTGACTAACGGTGCAGGTTGCGTCTCCGCCTGCGCCTTCAGTAAAATCTATTGGGATAAAAGTACTTTATGACATATATATATACCTATATATATAATTATATGTATATATATGGTCGCACCAACAATGGCCCTATTGAATTTTGTAAATATTTTGTAACCATAGATAATGATGTCATGTATCTATGGTAGTACGACGCTAGCGCCGCCACGAGCGCACTTGTAAATCACACACTATCCAATTGAAGTCGTTAATCCCCCGCCGCCAACTAGCAAGCATTTTTCTCTCAATTTAATTAATTGTGAATTGTTCTTCGACTTACGAAGCTGTGTACACTCATATATACATACAATTACACATCGCACACACTAACCACAGCTAAGTATGTATTTTCAACGAATTGTGTTGTTCCCGCATCCCTGGTAAGTGATTTACTTTTTTTGCTTACTTCTTTGATATCCCGCCTAAATGAGCTGTTGACCATCAAACGGCCATCGGGTGATAACGATGCCCGGCTTGTTTAATATATATATCTTAGATTAATCATTGGTCTCGCTCTCGCTTCGACTAGATACCGCGCTGTTTAAAAACAACAGCTCCGTAAAAGCGGCAACTCAATATCGTAGTGTGTGTAATGCAAATTGGGAGGATGCTAGTGTGCGTGAAGAATTGTGTTGCTAGCTACTAGACTGTTAACCAATTAATGGGAAAAATATTGTATGTTGTGCTTAAGTATGTATGTTACCGGTTATAAATGTAGTTCAGAAAAATACATTAGCCTCGAGTACAATGAGAAACTTAGCTCACTTATATCATGATATACTATTATTTAACTATATATTTAGATATTGATATGAGAAGACAAATAACAAGTATTTAGTAATACTCGTATCTATAGTGCTTTCTATTTCCATTCTACCAGTCAGTAATTTGGGTCTACCTTTTGTACGTTAATAGTTCTTAGGTTCATTTACAATTAACAGGTGCGTAGAAACAAAAAAAATAAAACAATAATCTTATAGGCATAATTAAACCTAATTTTTTAAACTTAATTTTTATGTACAGGTTAATGGAATCTAAAATTATTATTATTAATTAAATATCACT
This sequence comes from Selenia dentaria, assembly GCA_917880725.1. NCBI lineage: Eukaryota > Metazoa > Arthropoda > Insecta > Lepidoptera > Geometridae > Selenia > Selenia dentaria. The sequence goes on from OU862877.1 coordinate 42,665,189, forward strand.
TTCAACTATCGTAAACTTGTACTAGTTTACGATACATTTGTCTCTTGGAATTTACACATTTCTGCATTTTTTTTTCTATTCTCTCTATCTCTCTATATTCCTACCTCTATTATAATAGTATATATGTAAAGAATATCGATGTACATAAGAGAATTTGATTCATCTAGTGGTTGAGAAGTAAATACTTGGTTAGCCGAATCATTGAGTTTTATGTATAGCACCGTTATTTACTCCTCACGTAATTATATGCAGATAGAGATTAACAGTTTAAAGTTAACCAGAATTTCTTGAGTTCGTTAGTATATTTCGGTTTGGCATATTTAGTAATAAAATATAATAATAAATTCACATTATAAAAAGCTCAACCATAGGTACTTGATTCTTATATTAAACGGCAACACTAAATGGCGTTTAAGGTTCATGTTATTTTATGTTGAAATTTCGAAATTACATATATGGTATTTACTGATGGTATGTGATCCCAGTGCATTTCTTATTTCTTGTAGTATTATTTTTACACATTTTCACTTTGGAAACAGGCATTTTACTTTGGATTACCACCAAAATTACAAAAAAACACTCGGTACGTTAACACCACGCTGCTTGGGACGTGACTGGCTCGAGCGGGCTCGAGTACGCCGAATTCGGCGTAGTATTAGTTGCCGCATTTTGCAAGTACGCCGGCGGTATCTAGTCGAAGCGCGCGCGCGAAGACTAATCATTAATCTAAGATATATATATATATATATATATATATATATATATATATATATATATATATGCATACATATATAATCAATCAAATTCAGGTAACAAAAAAAATACAAAACTTAAAAAAAAATATACAAATCCTACTAAGATTTTGTTACTAACACAAAATTAAAATTGTTTGTTTTTATAGTTATACTACCATTTGATAGTTAAATTACAACTTGCTATTACTCGACCAGCAGGGCAATTATCTATCTCAGTTACATTCTTATAAAATGGCGGCTCAATATCGGTTTTGGAAACTCCAGTAAGCCAAAATGTTAGTAAGTTAATCACTGGAGCTGACAACATAATAGCCTCCAGTTTTTTAGATTTTAAGTTACATTTGATTGCAACTGAGATACATAATAGCCCTGCTGTTCAAAATGTCGAATCCTGACATTATTCGGGAATAGCCAACAAGCTACTTGTCATTCGGTGAGTGGCTCCACGGTCCTGCGGCCTCGCCACCGCACGGACTCCGGCCTCTAGAGGTCGTGCGCCTTTGTGACGAGTACGGCCTCTTGAATCTCGCTGGAGGCGCTTCGAGAGGGTCATTTGGAAATCTTTTGTGTCTCCTCGTTATACTGCCTCACCGATTTGCTCGGGGACTCTCGCACAGTGAAGTAGTGTTTGCGTCATTTTTAAATAACACTTATATCGGGCTCACGATTAAATGATGCGAGTGGACCAGTGTGATCACACAGGTCCACTCGCTTCATAATAATAGTATTTATTGTGTCTCGTATGTTGTACTGTTAAGGGCAAGATAACAATACAAAAGTAATTTTTGTTTATTGTATTGTTTGTGTAATATTTTATTTCCTAATAATAATATATTATACAAATAAAATATTTAAAGTTGAATTTGAATAACATTACTACGAAAATAATTAGCCTGCACTGTAAAGCGAATACAATCAGACCTTTTTTGTACCCAGTGACACTCGCGCTGTCAGGATGTATCTAATACCGAACCATTTATCAAAATCAGTTGAGCCGTTGACCAGATGTGTGGAGAGAGATAAGAACGGATATATTTACATATACAGACAGGACAAATAGGTAAAATTAATCTCTGGGATGTATTATACGACTCGTGAAAATATTACTCACCTCAGATGAATATTTACAGCACTATAAACACAATTATGTCCACAATAACAAAAAACGTCTTTCGACAATCACACTCCGAAACGCCATATTGCGTGATCCAACAGTGTTACCACTTTGAAATAAATATATGTTGCCAGTGAAAATCTTAAAAATCTACTACGTCCAAAAAGAAATGTCAGTTCATTTTGAATCCCACAAAACTTTATTAATTGTTATGATACGGTAGTTAAGGTCAAGTTGACCAGTGAAGGTCAAGTTGCCACATTTGACGGTACATACCTACTTTTGCAAAGTCGGCTAAAAGAACCGTATCGTTTTAGTTACTTCGTTGTTGGTACTTCTTTGTTGCTTCGTTTAATCATTTATTGGCACTGTTTGCACTGTGTTATTTTCACATTTTTTACAGTAAAGTCTTTGTAGCACCGGAGTTGCGACGTTTATGTTCGCTACCGTTGCAAGACGTAGTGAGGTGACAGATAGTAGGAGTACATTGCGACTTCTGGAGAGTAGAATAACACATGCTAGGACGGGATTCGAACCCGCTTCTTCCCGAAATTCTATGCTCAGACTGATTGCCTCGGTAGCTTAGCGGTCATAGCGTCAGACACCGATTATCGAAAGACGCGGGTTTGAATCCTTTCGAAGGATGTATACATATTTTTCTCTAAAATTGCAAAGTTTGAAATAAATATTTTTTTTTACTAGTACTGTTTGATTGAAGTACTTATATTAATGGCGCACGTTGGCTTTAATTAATTATAATATATATATTTCGATTTCCGTCAAAAGTAAAATATAAAAAAAAACTAAGTATGATGTAGTTATTGTTTCCTAATACATCGAGGGCATGTCTCCTTTCACGATTTATCTCTAACTCTCGTGGTTCCGGACTTGGCCATGGCCGCTCTTCTCAAAAAAACGACCCTGTATGTTGTAGTTTATTATACTTTACAGAAATTTGCAAACCAAAACAAAATAAGGATATTATTATTTTTTGAAGTGGCTACATTACTAAAAAACAATTGAAATCAGTAAAATATTGTCATTCTGGACTTCGATATTAGCATTTAATGGTCTGCCAGTGCTCTTCCATGTAAGTAATTTATTGTTTAGTAACCCGTATGACTATTTGACAACAGAATATATAGAAACGGAGGCCGAAGAAGCCTGTAAATTTTAAATGATTAAATCTGCCTTTTGGGTAAATAAGCTGTCAACATCGTGTAAAGGTTAACACAGAGGTGAGGTGTGTTCAAATGTTTTAGCTATAATAGTTTATTCATGCAAATGTGTGTATATATTACAAATCAAACATGAAGTCTCGACAAATATAAAAACAAAATATTATAATGTTATGATAGTCAAATTGCAAAGTCACAGAGAAACTGAATGGCTTCCAATGTTTCCAAACCATTCGATTTTAACAGACAAACAGAAACGAACCATTTGTACAATATTATCCTAGATTCTTTGAATATCTAAGAAAAGAAATCGAGCTATCTGTATACAGTTTATTTTTGTTTAGGTATTATACTCGCAAAATGCGATCTTGGAGAAATCTAAGCCCCATCCAATATTACTTGAACGGAAATTTGTTTGAAGCACGTAGCGAGTAGATAGGAAGGATTTGGAAGGCAACTTGGATTTTATTTGAACTCAAAATGCTTCAGTTATTTCTGCGCATTATCTATTGAATACGCCACTGATAAAGACTTCTGCTTGCGGATAATGAATAGATGACTAAGTTTTCAGGCACAAACATATCTAAGAACCTTCTCCGAATTATACGGTCTATATCTATATTCCAAGTTTCAACAAAATGGCGGTTCTTTATTATAAATCTTTTACACGACAAACCTGCCAAATAAGTATACTTTCGTAATTATTTTCAGTGTTGCGCAGAAAAATAAAAAATACATTCTCTGTTTCACATAAAAATGTCAAAAAAATATTTCTTTGTTACTTAGAGACCATTCAAGCACGCTACTCAAGGCCAAGGCGCATCTGATGTCAAGTGGTAAACTCTACCTAGACGCCTCTGCCTGCAGTCATTTGTGATGAAATGCATCAGGCATTGCACTGCACCTGCACCTGCACTGCGTCCGCCAGACATTGTTATGTCTCAGGTACCTGTAACTTCACAGATTCACAGAGCTCTACTGATATTAATATTATTATCAATATCATTGCTCTGGGGTGTTGAGCGCAGTGCTGTGCCGCGCTATTCTCTGAAGGATGGAGATCTGTCTCGCACTGCAAATCTCATTCATAGACAGGTGTAACACTGACCACTAAGTGCACAACTTGCCCATATCGTCCTCGTATCGCCCATACCTTACATGTACAACAAATATATAGAAACCCATTATCATCATCATCTAGCCGTAGAACGTCCACTGCAGAACATAGGCCGCCCTCATAATTTTCCAAAAGGACTGGTTGGAAGCGGCCTGCATCCAACGTCGTTTTGTAACCTTTATCACGTCGTCTGTCCACCGTATCGGTGGACGACCTACGCTGCGCTTGCCGGTCCGTGGTCTCTACTACAGAACCATCTGGCCCCATCGACCATCTGGTCTGCGTGCTATGTGCCCTGCCCTAAATAGATATATATCTGGATGTTATGGAAATCCATAACAGTATTTAATTTTTTAAATCTAGATATTTAATTTAAAATGATACATTCCAGTTACATACTTTTGGTTAACCATAGCTTAACTTAAGTATGGTAGCTATAGCAAAGAAATAAATAAAAGTTGATCATAATAAAACGAATATTACTTATTATTTCCCACTTTATAAAGAAATCAATATATAGAACTCTAAAAAAGTGGATATTGCTTGTCTCGTATATGAATTTTTACGCCCGAGTTTTTAGTAATTGCTAACTTTCTTAATGTTTACTCGTAGTTCTGAACTCTGACATTCCTCGACTCATTATTACTCAAGGGCACCTTAAGGGTTTCACCTCTATGCTTCCTTGGAATTGGTAGTTTAGTTGGAATCTTGACTTTAGTTCGAGGGGTGTCGTCAATCAGGCGCGGTCGAGGTACTTACTTGAAGGCTTGATTACCTTGAATCACAGATTAATCAGACTATATCTAAAGACCTTGAATAATTACTTTTATTAAGTAGACAATTCAGTCAGTTTCTGGCATTTATATGACATATTCTTGCATTACTTTTAAATGTGTTGGTCAAGTCGAGTGGAGGAAAGCTTTAATATAACGTGACTTAGACAGGACAGTGACGTTTTGACAGTCTCGTTTATGTCAATATGACTTAGTCTTGTATTTGACTACTTTACCAAACTTCCATGCAATTAAGCGTATTAAATAATGAGAGACATGGCATATGCACAAACATTCGAATCCATTTATAAAGGAAAAACCACAGATTGCAGAAACAAGGAAAAGGGTAAGGTTCGCAACTTTTGTATTATGTGACTGAACGCCGCGCGCCGGTCGCGATATTATATGTAAACAGTTTACAATGCTTGCTCTGTACTTACGAATATTCAAACGGTAAGTTTTAATACAGTGGATAATGAACTTATTGAAGCTATCAGAATACGTTGAGTACGGCCGCTGCTTGCGACTCCAGGTTTTGTACTCAGCGCACGGATTGGCATCTTTCTAAATCTCTATGGGAAAAACCTAAGAGTATTGAAGTTCCTCGGAATAAGAGCTCAATATTCCATTTGGCTGGGCTTTTCTTATTTTATCCGTTTTTTTCGTAATCTCAGAGATTCTGGCTGAACCATTGACGTAAGATTAGGATTGGAGCAGAGGGGACGACGATTATTATAATCCGACGATATTTACGAGTTACGTCGATTTTTGAGGAAGTCTGGATGAAACAAGAATATGGACTCTCTAGAATAATAATTGTGTGTTGTTGTGTGGTAATTATGACTGACATTCTGACTTCGTGACAATACCACGGGTAGGCACTCCACTGTAATGAAACTTTCGATTTTTTATTTCGATGAAGGATTCCGCGCAACAACACAATATTTAACAACATTTACCCGAGTTAGGGAACCGTTAACAAGGCAAACTCGACTGATTGCTTCTCAAGAGTCTAAGAGCTGAAGATGTTCGAGTATCTACTTTATATATATAATAATGTGTAGCAAGATGATCTGGGAAATTGTATCAAAAAGTCTAGGATTTCATTGTAAAAAACATTCAACATTTGATTATAACCCCAAACTGTTTTGTCAAATTATTATAAATCGTCAAATTTTAATGACATAATAAATTCAGATTATTCTCACTCTATGAATATTGCACCATTTGAATTCTAAATTATCCTAAACATCTTGTATGATAATAGGAGAACGTAGCGATTTTTTTAATTTTAATAGCACGTGTATATGTCATATCTATGTCCGTCTGTCCGTTTATCCATCAGTAAAGCTATCCTTAGTCTTACACTCGTATTTACGTACTAATTAATTTCTCAATGAAGTAAGCACTTGGCGATAGAATATTTCTAGCCTTTGATAGTTAGTTCTAACTTCAGGCAAATACTAGTCTACAGAATTAAAAACGTTGCTTCAGTAATAATTACTTTTACTTGTTTATAAATAATGCAGTTATAGTTATACCTTTGTTTCGCTGTCTCAAAGTCAAAGTCAAAATCAAAATCATTTATTCAATTTAGGCATCAACGACGCACTTATGAAAGTCAACTTTTATTATAATGTACTTTAAAGACTACCGCCGCGTTCCAAAATATAATTCAAGTAAATTAAGTCAAATAAGAAAGTATCATTATGCAGGTAAAGTTCCTAGTGCTCCGAGCATGTTCGGCTCCATTATAAATTAGTTCACATATTCAATTAAATTTGCCTCAATTTATTCTTTTATTATCGTATCACTTCAAGGTGACAATAGGCTTCACGAGATTCAAAAAACTCCGTGACGGGCAGCCTAATAAGAGCAATGTATAGAAGCAATATATTTGGCCACAGGAAGTACGCCCTAAATATTTTCTTAGCTCGCCTGTGGTTTCTGTTACAAGATACTAACTGTACAGTGCATATTTTTCTTAATTAATAGGCTATGGTTCGAGGTCCAGTATCTTACTTGGTAGTGAATGATACTACTTCCGAAGGTCACAGTATAGACCTAGAAGCTCGACTGACCCTCATGAACAGTAGGCAGAACACAGCGCTAGGTGCTTCGTGACAGGTGACAATTTTGACGGTGGTACTAGCAAGGCGAGGAATATATATGAGTAATTGCTGTATCATCACCTTAACTGAAAGATCGAGATAGAGGTTGTACCATACTGCTATGTGGCTGACCCTCATAACCTCTAACCTATCATGTTTTGTTGGACCCATAACCTCTAACGTGACATATTTTGTTGGTCCCATAACCTCTAACCTGACATGTTTTGTTGGACCCATAACCTCTAACCTGTCATGTTTTGTTTGACCCATAACCTCTAACGTGACATATTTTGTTGGACCCATAACCTCTAACCTGTCATGTTTTGTTGGTCCCATAACCTCTAACCTGTCATATTTTGTTGGAACCATAACCTCTAAACTGACATGTTTTTTTGACCCCTAACCTCTAACCTGTCATGTTTTGTTGGGCCCATAACCTCTAACCTGTCATGTTTTGTTTGACCCATAACCTCTAACCTGTCATGTTTTGTTTGACCCATAACCTCTAACCTGACATGTTTTGTTGGACCCATAACCTCTAACCTTTCATGTTTTGTTTGACCCATAACCTCTAACCTGACATATTTTGTTGGTCCCATAACCTCTAACCTGACATATTTTGTTGGTCCCATAACCTCTAACCTGACATGTTTTGTTTGACCCATAACCTCTAACCTGACATGCTTTGTTTGACCCATAACCTCTAACCTGATATGTTTTGTTGGACCAATAACCTCTAACCTGTCTTGTTTTGTTGGTCCCATAACCTCTAACCTGACATATTTTGTTGGAACCATAACCTTTAACCTGTCATGTTTTGTTTGACCCATAACCTCTATGGTTACATATTTTGTTGGACCCATAACCTCTAACCTGTCATGTTTTGTTGGGCCCATAACCTCTAACCTATCATGTTTTGTTGGACCCATAACCTCTAACCTGACATGTTTTGTTTGACCCATAACCTCTAACCTGACATGTTTTGTTGGACCAATAACCTCTAACCTGTCTTGTTTTGTTGGTCCCATAACCTCTAACCTGACATATTTTGTTGGAACCATAACCTTTAACCTGTCATGTTTTGTTTGACCCATAACCTCTATGGTTACATATTTTGTTGGACCCATAACCTCTAACCTGTCATGTTTTGTTGGGCCCATAACCTCTAACCTTTCATGTTTTTTTTGACCCATAACCTCTAACCTGTCATGTTTTGTTTGACCCATAACCTCTAACCTGACATGTTTTGTTGGACCCATAAACTCTAACCTTTCATGTTTTGTTTGACCCATAACCTCTAACCTGACATATTTTGTTGGTCCCATAACCTCTAACCTGACATATTTTGTTGGTCCCATAACCTCTAACCTGACATGTTTTGTTTGACCCATAACCTCTAACCTGACAAGTTTTGTTGGACCCATAAAATCTAACCAAACATTTTTTGTTGATCCCATAACCTCTAACCTGTCATGTTTTGTTGGACCCATAACCTCTAACCTGTCATGTTTTGTTGGACCCATAATATCTAACCTGACATGTTTTGTTGGACCCATAACCTCTAATCTGTCATGTTTTGTTTGACCCATATCCTCTAACCTGTCATGTTTTGTTTGACTCATAACCTCTTATCTGTCATGTTTAGTTTGACCCATAACCTCTAACATGTCATGTTTCGTTGGACCCATAACCTCTAACCTGTCATGTTTTGTTGGACCCATAACCTCTAACCTGTCATGTTTTGTTGGACCCATAACCTCTAACCTGTCATGTTTTGTTGGACCCATAACCTCTAACCTGACATGTTTTGTTGGACCCATAACCTCTAACCTGTCATGTTTTGTTGGACCCATAACCTCTAACCTGTCATGTTTTGTTTGACCCATAACCTCTAATCCGTCATGAACTATCATAAATCAGGAGCGTTTTGTAATTAGCTTAGAATAATCATACTTACTATCTTAATCCCACCTCTTAAAGAAGTCATGTTTCAACCTCGCTATTAAATTTGGTACTACCACGTCAATATAGCAAGCTTAAAATAATAATCGATTACGATAACCGTTTTGATGACGCAGTATTATTTCAATTCGCGTAGTTGACGTGACTTTTGACACTAAGTTTCATTGTTCCAATGTCAAATTTTTGAAGATCCGTGCTCCCATCTCATAATGTCATAATGCAACTTTACCATTCAATTTGGTTGACCGTTTTGTGTCGGTGGGAGTACGATAGTAAGTATGATTATTCTAAACTTATGACAAAATGCTCCTGATTTATGATGGTTTCGTAAAAGGTGGGAGTAGGCCCCAGGCCTTTTAACCGCCACGTTTTTTTTGTCTCTATAAACACTTTGGGTTTTTCTCATGCGGACGTTATGTCGTCCAGACTTAAGTTACCCGTAATCTTTCGCAAATGAGGAATGAGGATCTTATTAAAAAATAACATTTTCACACTCACACCCACGCACTAGGATTCTCTGTGTCGTAAAAGGCATGGACACACACATTAACACACCACAAACATCCAAGACCCAAGAACTAAACATCTGAGCTCAACACAGGAACTTTTTACTCGGCTACCCTTCGAAGGCTCTTCAATACCAGCGGAGCTAGCAGGGCCGACAAACCAAGTAACGTTCTATATTTATTACCAGCTGTACACTAGTGATAGATGATGGTGATGAGAAGTATCAGTATGTGCTTCCTCGGGATATAATCTATAACCTTGACAAATTTGATCACGATCCGTTTAGTCTTGATAAGGTTACAAAGACAGAGAGATAGAGTTTTATATAATACTGTGTGGTGATGAATGATGTTGATGATGATGATGATGATGATGATAAAGTATCCTACATGTTATTTCAGCATCTCATCTATCTACATACCAAATTTCATTAAAATCCATTCAGTAGTTTTTTGCGTGAAAGAGTAACAAACATACTATATGATTTATCCATCTATCCATATATGATATTTCCATCTATCCATCCATCTAAACTTTCACATTGATAATTTTAATGAGAATTTATAAAATAAAAGTAGCCAAAGTTACTCCTCATAACACCAGCTATTTGTCAATGAAAGTGCCGGTAAACCGTTTCAGAGATGAGCTGGAACTAACAGACAGGTAGACAGACAATTTTGTTAAAAAATATTTTTTATGTAGTTATACCGTGTATAGTTTCATATACATTTAGTGCAAAGCTGTAAATTTGGAATTACAAACAGATAATCCAATTTTATTTATCTGTATAGATAAATTATATATTTGGGGCGCAGGCATAGAGTTACAGGTATATGGTTTGGCTAGACGCAGTCCTAGTTGCTGAGTTTCAATTCGCCCAAAGCCTCCTTGTCCTAAGATAAAAAAATGGATGATTAAACGTGCCCTCTAAAGCACTGAACCGCTTAATGGAATTGTCATTAGCGGACATATATTCATATACTGGTCGCAATAACCTTTACAGTTGAGATTGGCTGATCAAGTCCAGCTACGAGTGCTGTTATAGCATTTATTATTCAGTGCGTCCGGTGAAATCGCTACCTCTCATGTCCTGTACTCCGCCATTTCCCCACATCCGGCTGCCGCCCTTCCGGCCCACTCGTAGAATAAACAAGTGGCTCAATACAAACGAACTGTATTAGCTCTGAATCACTTTGATATTAACGAAATAAAATTATCTGTGCTTCGGTATATATGAACAACATCAATCAAAGGTTTTATGTATTCAAGGATCGTGAGGGGAAAACGCGCGTCTAATGATAAGCTCCACGCGTATCCGTTGGTAGTGTCGTCAGATTCCAGCCTGTCTTTTCAACCAACTTCTTAAAATGAGGAGGGTCTGAAGTCGACGCGTATAAATTTTTGGCATGGCACTATGTAAACAGAGCTTGTCACCGTGAGACATTCGTTTTAGAGTCTCTTTCGCCCATGCGTTATGTCACTAAACTTGCTGCAGTGCCCATCACACCCTGATACAGTAATCCTTGCGGAATATTGCTTCGCAGCAACCTGCTACTGCAGACGTGCTTACCAATAGATCTTCAAGCACGTTTGCTATTCTCTAGTTTTGTACGACAAAATATGTTTGAAAAAATGCGAATGGAACGTTCGACGTATTTGGCCATCTAACCCAACGCAAGCTTTGACAGACAGTTGGCCCCCTACCAGTTACATTAGGTGAATCAATTCGGAGTGTCGAAGGTAAAGCGGGAAACTAAAGTTTATCGTAACACTGCAATGCGCCCACAAACTCCATTGTTTGTGTATGTTTGAGGCGCTATTGTACAGATTTAATAAAATGTTAGAAAAATTCCTTTCGCCGAAGCCACTCTAGTGATTGTGAAACCTCGTTTTACGCCTACCTAGAAGGCTTAGAGATTTTCATGAATGACAGGTAAAGTTCTAAACGTTTATTAGCCTTTAGAAGGCCTAGAGCTGGGTCGTGAGTACAGACAGATGATGCAATAGCCTCCCTTGTTACGGGGACTTATCTCAGAATAGCAGTAAAGTCCTCGACGCGATGCTGTGGGTAGTGCGGTAACCAGCAGAAGACAATAGCGGGAAAACGGGAAACGGGCAGCCGCAGCTGTCGGGTTAGCCCAGACGCCCAGCAGGATTCAGGGTCCTGTGGTAGCTGGTAGCCGCTCCGGCGATGTGCACAGTACTGGCCCCGCAGTCTAACCAGCGAGGGTTCCAGTCAGCGGCAAGTTGGGCCAGCGGTAGGTTTAGCCCGCCGTAAGGTCCCTGGAATGCAATGAAAGGATTCCGGTTAGTAGGAATTCCTCAGCGGCGCTGTTGTCACATGCACGAAGTCCTGGGCTCCTCCGAGGAAGCTTAACTTCGACAAGCCCCGTGATGTGACAACATGCCGAAAAACAAAATAGTCGGAAGGACATTTAAAAACAACTTACAATAAGATTGTTATAGATTAGGCTTGAACAATTAGGTACTAGATGGGTTTACATTACACTACAACGTTAAACTCTAGTTCCCGGCAGTTTACTTCAGCTTGAAGAGCTCCACAATCATTATGATATAATAGTAGGTACTAAAAAAGGTAGAAACGTACTGATGAGGTTATAAGAATCGCACAGCCTAGTACCTAGAATGAAATTACAAGATAATTCACAATAACGAGTGCACAGTATAGATTTAAGCTAGACATTTGTTTCAAGTCACCCGAGATGGGGACTAAACTGAATTAAATTTAAATTACTAGGACGATACAACATCCCAAAATTGCCAATGGGTCACAGCACTTGGTAATCACTGATGAAGACGTCTGTACTAGTCGGTGGCTGGCGTCGTAAAGAAAGTATAATGGCTTGTCACCCGCCTGCGATCCTCGCATGACGCTCGTGACTCAACCTTGGCTCCTCACATTTTTCGCCTTTGGATCGCGCGTAACCTTATTTGGTAATTTTAAAAGCTGTTCTAGATAAAGAGAGCTGAACTGCGGGGGGAAATTATATTAAAACCAGTTTTGGTCATAAAGTACAATACCTCATTCTATTTGTTTCTTAGCCACAAGTGACTCAACCTTGGCTTGACTTGCTTTATTAGCATAAGCGCCCTCTGTGTCGTAGTTGTCTTCGAGCTAGCAATACTTCCACCTAGATGGCGACACTTGTTGTGATTTGGCTAGAATTATTTTCCAATATTTTAATTTTTAATTACTGAACCAGACTAACAGGTTACACTTGTAAAAGTAGTTGCTGTAAAAGGCAGAACTCAAGGAAGGCAGGTACTCGTGAGGCGCTAACGAAGAAAAATCAAATTTTGAACACGTTTGCGCCGTGGCAGACCAATTATTTTAACTTTTTTGATTGGTAGCGCACGCGGCCAAGCACAAAAGGAAGGTTATGTGTTTGACATGTATATATGTAATCTGTTCCTATGTCTGCTTGTAACTATTCAACGGCTAAACTGATTTTGATAAATACTTCACTAGATTCGTCTTGATGGCGCGACTGAGATTACACAAAATGATAAATAAATCAAAACGTCACATTTTTAAGTGTGATCCAAAAAAGTGATCCCAAACCTCTTGCCAGTAAAGCGGCGATAGAATCTTTACCTGTAAAGATTATAGAATTTCTTTGATTTTCAATTTTGTAGTAATGAAAATCATGGAAATTCCTGGACAGGATCCTAGTGCTAAAAGAACAAGCGTCCCGCTAATATTATAAATGCAAAAGTTAGTGAATGTGTTATGTTTGTGTTTCATGCAGGAAGCGCTAAGTGCTAAGCGAGACGTCATCGACGCGGGCGTCCCAAACACTCCTTGAAATAGACCACCGAATGTGGTCGAAACTATAGTCGAACCTATCCGATAAATATTACGTGAGTAATCCCGTATTTCTAATTAAAAATGCAGTAAGCGCTCAACGAAATGTGAAATGGCGACTATGCTAGTATTGAATACATTAATGAGCTATAACTTACAATGTTATGGCAGATAACATCATGACCCTGATTGTGGTTTAGGCACCCACACAGTAAGTAAACTGATAGCATATTTTAAAATGTTTTTGCCTACAGTAATATAATACACTAAAGAACCGCCCCAGGGTTTCGCTGATCAAGTTGATGGGTAGTCAATCCTACGACATTCAGCAGTGGACAACAACTTCGACCATTGTTCCGGGAAAGGGAAATTAAAACAAACAACGCCATCAGTCTTTTTATTGAGCACTTTGGTTCATTAGAAGTATTGGAGTCAAACAATCAATCTATATCATTAACATAGAGTTTGTAGAGGAATCTTCCTTGTAGGATTGTAGGAGGTCTCTGAACCATTCATTGACGTGGTTACATTGGGTAATGGTGCCAATTAAGTGGCATACTAGTGCTAAGACAACTAGACAGGAATCTGTTTTAGTGGGTGTGGATACAGTATTATTTCTGCTATTATATGATATTCCGTTATATAACTAGTAGTAGTAGTTCTGCGAACAGTAGACCTCACGAGCACATAGTCTTATTAGCGGTAATTTTTCGCAGTACTTCACAACCTATTATCTTGGAAACCACTTGACCAATAATGCACATATTCCAAATTCTTCTTTAAAATCAGGTACCTAATGTGCGTGCCAAATTTTATTAAATTTGATCGGTACATAGCCCCACACCAAGATCAAGATCAACCAAAATCACCGACAACAAAAAAAGTTTAATAAATAGTACAGCAGGCACACCAAGTTTCGTTAAGATTGATTGAAAAATGTGACCTGTAGGTACAGGAAGACCAACGAACAACCTAACAAATTTACGGACAGTTGAAAGTCAATTTGGACGGTTAAAGCAAAGACGCTTCGCTCGCTCGATCAATAAAATTATAATGTAAGACCGGTTAGAACTCGTGTGATACTTATCGTAAATAGTCTCTGACCAGCTTGGACCTTCTTTGAAGTTCTTCGTCTGAGGGTCATTGTGCAAGCGACGAGCGCGGGCCACGGGACGTAACTAGCACGCGGTCGCACTGTGTTAGGGAAATATCACGCTTACAACACTTTTATATCCTCTTCTGTTGTTTGTAATTTAACCTCTAAAGTCGTACAAAAAAGAATAAGTGTAAGCCGTATATCCATGTTATAAGGAGCGATGTTAAAGCTTTAGTCTGATACAGTGATAACGTGGAGGTGTCGCGCTTTTCCTCGAGCTAACAATTTGTCCGCGTTCACTTACTGGAACCTTGTGCGTAATCCGAGATATGCTTGTATTATACAGTTTTACTGGCATTATTCTAAATGCCGTGAAAAGTGTTGTACTGAATTCTTAAACTTTACTGCGTCAACTGTCGCTTCATCTAGTTATTCTAAGAATGATGAGTCAAGCTTCGCTGCTTCACTAGCACTTGCTTCTTCATAATACTTTTGATGTTAAGGGAGAAGAAACTCCAGCAGAATTTATTTTCAGAATTCAGAGATAATAAACGGGCGCTCTGCTTCCTTAACAAATCATATCCTGATCTTTTCAGACAAAGCGTTTACCTACATAACAAACGTCACGGGACAAAGGCTTTTGACTTTTGAACGCGCCAGTACTCTTCGCTGCAGGCTGGTTGTCAAAGCGCTTTTCGAGGAGCCACGCTTTTTCTTTTGCATTAAATTAACTTCGCGCGACTGTACTGCGGGTTCAGAGTTGAGGTACTCCGGCATTTATACAGTATTTTTAAGGAACCTCGAATAGGTATCATAATTCTATTTCAGTATCGACATAATTTAGTGTCAGTCGCGTCAATGTTACTCCACCCCGAGCAACTTGCCCTATGTTCCATGTGTTTTGTCTCAAGTCGGCGCTCAGCAGGGTTTTTTAGGCTTTAGGCCCGTTGATTTTCAGTATGGCCATTCATAAGACCCTTAAACCCTTAGATTGTCCTCTAAACATTTGGTACCTGGGCGATGGGACCTTAGGTGGGAGTCCAGATGCAGTTGAACGTGATCCTCAGTCGGGCTGTATCAAATTCAAAGTTTTTTTTTAATTTCAAATAATGTTTAGAAAGATTTATTGATTTGACGATGTTTTAGTGTGTTATTTCTAAACAAATAAAAGTATATTAACGAAATAAACATATAAGTAATTGATACATGATATAAACTTTTTAGCCCTACCTACAATTATTAGAGTTTCTTTTTCCTTCCTTTTACATGTCGGATTCGGTCGCATCCGCAGAAACGCGCCATCTTGGATCGCGCTGCTTAGCGGAAAAATATATTTAGCGACGCTGCTTTCTTTACCTATGATATCTCAGGTTTGGATAGGTTCATAGACATTAAATTTGTAATACTTGAAACTATTTATTTACTGTAAATTTATTTTTACATATCTAGTAAATTACCTAACAAAAATAAAATTGTTTATGGTTAAAACATGCCTAAACACAATAACAAAGTTTGTTTACCTCCGTAATAGAGTCGGCCGATGACGTAATTTTCGTTCCGTAAATCACCAGATGCACATTATATTCACATATTTTTAAACCAAATTATGTTCATAATCTTTACACTATCACCATTCACTGCAAAACAACAATAAATTATCTTAAAAAGTCGTAAACAATTATTTTTCATTTTTATCTCACGCGCCATCGTGCGCCACAGAACAGGCACAGAAAAATTACCCACAGGGACAATGGCTTGAGAATTCTAAATGTTATGTTTGTAGTAACATAAATCAACTTAAAGTATCGACAGATGAGTACAAAACCATAGATTCATTAAAAATAGGGCTTAACATAAGACCTAACCACCCGACCGTCGGGCACGACTAATAGTACACATCTGTACATCCCGACCTGCGAAAGGCTGGAAATGATTTGTCTAATTTTAATAAATCCACACTTGTACGTGTAAAATACTTAGGAGTCTATTTGGACCATCGATTGAGCTGGAGAACCCACATAGTTAACTCAGCAGCAGAGTAAGAAAATTAATATTTGTTTTAAAACATTTACGTGATGTTGCTGATCATACATTGGTCATAAACGTATATAAAGTGCTCTGCAAATCAATTCTTACATACTGTTATATTACCTGGGGTGGAGCATGTACTACGTATATGCTGGCTTTGGGACGTGCTCAAAGAGCACTACTAAAGGTAGCAACAAGCAAGCCAAGTATGTTTTCCACTGTTGAGTTGTATAAAGAATGTGGATTATTAACAGTTCACCAGCTCTTTATTCTTAACCTCCTTATATACCAACAGAAACTATCAACTTTAGATGAAAGATTAACTTTCTCTACAAAACGTAGAAAGGACAAAGTTTTTCATATCCGAAAGTTTAATACGAAATCGGCAAAACGTCACCAACTGTTCTTAAGTACATTTTTATTTAATAAGGCGACTCAGTTTATACCCCATTTGTCGACATGTAAAACAAGAGAAGCTAAATTTTCAATTACCAGGTAGCTTCAAAAACTAAATTATGAAGAAACTGAAATTTTTTTACGTGTGATTTCATAATAATATCTTTCACTACTCATTTCCCTGAACCCGTATATTTCCCTACAATCACATACACACATCACACACATGCACTAAAACCCACACACATACACACCCTAACGCATACACTCTCACACACACATATATATTGCCTACACATGTTATCATTACATATACCTCCTCTTGCTTTACTTATAAGATATGTATTTTATAACTCTTAATATTGTGACCTTGAAGGAAGCAGACGCCCACGACACAAGATTTATTCTTAGTGTGGGCTGTGCGAGATTTATTTTCCCTTGTGGTAAGGCAATCTGCCACCATACGCTCATGGTACAAGGTGTTAGGAAGTTGGGTACTCACAGGAATGCGGGCTGATCTGTGTGGGACTTCCTCTGGGTAGTCCGTGTAGGTGTCCGTCTGAGGAATGTGGGCTGATCCGTGTGGGACTTCCTCTGGGTAGTCCGTGTAGGTGTCCGTCTGAGGAATGTGGGCTGATCCGTGTGGGACTTCCTCTGGGTAGTCCGTGTAGGTGTCCGTCTGAGGAATGCGGGCTGACGATTCACTTTCGGGAAGATTTGTCCCGTACGCACTGGGATACGCGAACACGTATATCGCACGGGCGCTGTTAAAAAAAAAATTACCTAGTGCTAATTAATATCTGTACTTACCTTTATGTAATGTGTAATGTGTGTCAGTAATAAAATTCTAAATTCTATGAATGCCAATAATTATTTGATAAAACATTATATAAATATATAAAATGTATTCTGAGTATTCAGATACTACCCGGCGTAATTTATTCGGCCAATGACTACACCGCGCATATCTAGTTAACCCTAGATAACTAAACTATGTTTGAAGTTACATAATAACTAAACATTCGTCGAGCGGACTACGCAAATAAAAATGTACATATCTTCGAAATTTTTTAATCAATTTTTTTTATTATTATTAGGCACAAGAGTTTACAGTAAAATAAAGAAAATAATGCTTCTTAATGAATAAATACACTATTCTGCACAGCAAATACACATATCGACATTATGGGGGCCACAAATTGGTTTTTTACATTTAGTGCAATAGTGTTTGGTCATGC
Source organism: Selenia dentaria (assembly GCA_917880725.1). Taxonomy (NCBI): domain Eukaryota; kingdom Metazoa; phylum Arthropoda; class Insecta; order Lepidoptera; family Geometridae; genus Selenia; species Selenia dentaria. The sequence goes on from OU862877.1 coordinate 42,683,290, forward strand.
GTCGGGCCTTGGAAGGACACAAGTAACATATTTTGCGCGCATTCGGTACTGGTTGAACAGGAGCTTCATTATTAGGTGAGACTCCTAAAATATCTGCAATCATGGCTTTGACATCGCGTCTCAAAGTCACCGTCTGCAATCGCTGCTTCAGCCATGGTTCCATGAGTTGGTCTCCTAACTTCATTACAAAATTTCGCCGTGATACTGGTTTCACTTTATTCCTTATGCTGTTTGAGACATGAATTGCATATGCATTGACTGTACTTAAGTTTATCATGTTATAGAAAACACATAACGGCCATCTTTTGGTTTTTCTATTGGAACATATATTTGAGCACATTTGATCAACAGTGTCAACCGCTCCTTTAGTGCTGTTATAAAAGTGAATGATCTCTGGTTTTCCTGTATTTTCATTGATAACAGGTTGATCGTGGATTGTCGACAAAAGATAAACAACTTTATTTGGCTTTGAAAGAAACTAATGTCTTATCGCCGTCATAACAAAACATCGAAGTACCAACTGGTCGAGATCTGGAGTTTTTTAATTTTTCAGGTATTTCCCCTTTGTTACTCCTTATAGTTCCCACCATTGTCAAATTGTATGGTGGCTTCAACAGCTCTTCAGCCAAGGATACAGAGGTAAACCAATTATCCATGGTAATATTGCGGTTGGTACCATGCAAAGCAGCTGTGATTTTCTTGATAAAAAAGTTAGCCAACGGCAACGGTTGATTTTGTGAATCAGTTCCCTTTCCTAGGTATGGAATCGCATTTATGACATATTTACTATTGACATCTGCAGCCATCACAAGTTTTATGCCATATTTGTTTGGCTTGTTAGGTATATACATCCTGAAAGGACACCTTCCACGAAATCCGACCAGCTGTTCATCTACGGTAATGTATGTTCCCGGTGTGTACCACTTTTGGAAGTTTTCAATTAACTTTTGCCATAGATCACGTATTGGCGCAAACTTGTCAACCGATCTTCTTTCATCTCTTGTTTGTTTATCGTCAAATCGAAGGCACTTTATAAGAAAAGTAAATCTCTCTGCGCTCATACAGGCCCTAAACATTGTCCCTGATCGTTGAGAATTGAAAAGCAGGCGAATTGGCAGATGGTTGCTTTTCATAGCTGCTGAATAAAGTAGCAAACCAAGCAAAGCTTTCATTTCCATCATATCAGTCAATGATACGGTATGTGAATCTTCTTTATATTTATTCCTTCGAATAAGTATATCAGCATTAGTGAACGAAACAACATGCTCTAACATCTCGTTAGTGATGAAAAGGCTGAATAAGTCCTGTGGTTCAGATAAATCTCTGGCTTCAGATCTTGGGCCTGGTATAAAGTGTACTATGTTTCGCCTCAAAGTACGTGTAGTAGCTGGTCTAGGTATAGTAGACCATTTGTGTTTATTTTTTCCATATAAGAAGCGAGGACCTGGCTGAAGAATACGTGAATGTCTACTGCATGAAGCACGGTTTTGAGAACTAGATTCATCTAGATTTTCACCTGAAGAATCATCTGACTCAATAATTTGGGTCCTTTGTCTCTTGCTGGGCTGGATATTATCATCGTCCGAGTTCATTGGCTCATTCGTAATATCCGAATCACTGTCAGTATTTTGATGGTTTTCTATTTCTTCATTATCTTCGACTTCCGAGGTTGAGTTTTCACCTCCATCCTCCTCGTTCTCATCATTTTCAAGCCACTGGCGTATTAGCTCTTCGTCACGTCTCAAATCCATCTAAAATAATAAAAATATAATGTTAGTAAACCAAAACAACCAAAAGTAAACAAAAAAAAGTAGTACTGGTTGACATTTCTGGAAGTTAACATCAATTTAAGTAATTTTACATGAAATTATGCTCAAAACAATCACAAACGATTCAAAAATATAAAATAGTTCGACATTATTCGGTTTATAAAATAATTATATCAATAAATAAAAGTGTACATACCTCACCAATAAAGTTACGTAATAACTAAACTTTCGTCGAGCGGACGACGATGCGGTCATATATCACTTCCTAATAGACGTGCGACTGCAAGCGCATTACGCACAACACTGTTTCCGGGAATTAAGAAGGTAGAATAAATGGCGCGGGCGGGGGACACGTGGTTATAGGCGAACTCGTCATACGCGGGGGGGTGCGTAGTCGAACGGACGAATGATTAGTTATCTAGGGTTAAGAATGTTCATAGTTGGGATTTCCACGTAGTTTCCTCTGTGTGCATGCTCGATGCTCGACGAACTGACAAAATGAATATTTGTTGGAATATATGATTTGTTTACTCATAAAATGTTCAACTAATTTCGTTACATGGTAGAAAAAGATAAATTGTTGCTCGTGCGGCGCGCTTCATTGGCCTCGCGGTCAGACGTCTGACTTTTCAAATCGGTCCTATAGTTTCGGAGCCTATTCAATTCAAACAAACAAAAAATAATTTTTACCTCCATATAATATTACATTAATATACCTGTATTATATTGTAGATAGTGTATAAATATGAAAGTATGTGAGCTTGTCAACGGATTTGAATTTTCGGAATGTTAACAAGTATAAGTTGAAAAATTTAATACCGACTTCCATTTTATTCAGTTATTGGAGTATATCTCAAAAACTACTGGACCAAATTTGATGAAATTTAAATGGGACCACACGGGGTACTAGCACTAGCTTTCAAACAAAAACAATTTTGAGAATCGGTTCACCCAGTCGAAAGTTATGAGATAACAAACATAAAAAAAATACAGTCGAATTGAGTAACTCCTTCTTTTTTTGGAAGTCGGTAGATAACTTTTTTACTAACAAGATTAACATAACAAACACACATAAGCTATTTTATATTCCGGTTCAGCGGGCAGTTCTGGAGGGGCACCGATAACCCCTCCCACGCGGCCTAAGTCGCCGGTAGAAGTCAACCAAACAGCAGGTTAGGAAGAAATTATTATTTTATTCATTCATTTATTTTCAGATATATATCCATAAACTTATGCTTTCATTAATTAATTCATTTAAAACATGTCAGAAATATTAAAATTAAAATTCACACACACGGTCAGTACGGTCACAGATAATAATAATAAATATATTACACACAAAAACACAAATTAAATTTTTTTACCCAATAAGGTGTCCATCCACTTATTTTGTATAGGGCAGTCTAGCCTGTCACTTATCATCTTCAGGATGCTGTTACAGCTGCCTCGCACTCGCTTTCGTAATGAGGCAACCTTCTTACGGATAATCGCATGAAAGTCGTCCGTATGTGCTTCAGCGAACATCAGAGATGCACTGCACCAGCGAGGCAGCCGCATCAGCATCCTGAACAAGTCATTGTACTGGACACGCAAGGCGCTGGAAGCACGCCGAGTGTGGTTGACCCACATGCTGCTCGAGTAGAAGGATTGGCAAAACGCCTTAAATAGAGTAATTTTCACTTCCCTCGAGCAGCGTGCAAACCGGCGTGCAACCATGTTTCCTCGGACTGCCAAAGCCCTGCGCTCCCTCTCAATGTCCTCATAATCATCAAGGTTCTCTGTCACGATATGCCCTAAGTATTTAAACTTTGTTACCATTGGTAGAGCCGCACCGTTAAGCATAATTGGCGGAACATGAACTGGTTTAATGTTTCCACTTTTGAAGACAACTACTTCACTTTTGCTAGAGTTGTACCTCAAACCATGCTCCGCCGCATATGCTTCACATATTTTTACTAATTTGCGAACTGATCCCACTGACGGGCCCAGCAGTACCATGTCATCAGTATAACTTATATTATTGACAACTACTTCATCTATAATACATCCTGCATGCGTACTGCTGAGCTCACCAATGAGATCATTAACATATAAGTTAAACAGCAGAGGAGAGGTTATCCCACCCTGCCGAACTCCGCACTCCATACCGTACGAATCAGACAGTGCTCCCCCCATCTAACTTGGTTCTTCTGAATCCCGTACCATTTTGCCAGCAAAAATACTATTTCAGACGGCACACCCACACTCTGCAACTTTCTCCAAAGCTTTCCATACAGCACACTATCGAAAGCTTTGGAAATGTCGAGAAAGCAAGCGTATATCGGCGTCTTCCTGTCTGTGTAGTACTTGATAGCCTGCTTAAGACACAAGATCGCACTTTCTGTCGATAGGCCAGCTCCAAAACCGAACTGTGCCTCGTGTAGGTCGACGTATTGCAGCATTGTGTCATTAAACAAGCTATCTAGAACCTTCGCCAGTATGGTAGCCAGAGATATGGGCCTGTAATTATCTTTGTCCAAAATATCCCCCGTTTTACATTTAACAATAGGTACTACTACCGTCCTAGTTAGTTCTTCTGGTAGATGGCCATGACACGAAAATAAATTATAAAACATGGAGAGTACGCGCGGCAGATGCACACCAGCATGTTTAAGATGTTCGATGCTGAGACTGTCGTAACCTGGTGACTTTCCCCTTCGCATCGTGTCAATTATCTTTTTAACATGCTTGGCTGTAAAGTTCACAGTTCTACCTGTCTCGAAAATCTCAGCATCAAAAATCTCCTTCGTGGCAGAGATAGTTCCTGGCATAACCCTAAAATGATCCCTAAACATTATTTACTTTGATTTCATTGTGTGGAATAAAACAAGGCATAAAGGCTTGACTAAATAATATCATCGGTTAAAGCTATGCGCCGACAGGCATATACGCTGGATTAACACAAGACTATAGGTTACCATAAACCAAGATTATAATAAATACAAAATGTGTTTCTTTCACCCACCAACGGGGAAACAGATCGATGTTATTGTATGCATAGAGATAGATAGAACCCCAGAGGATAAACGTAGTTTTTATTGCGGAAAAATGTTCCTAAAGGAAGGATGGCGCAGCTACTTATATTACTTATAAATATATATTACGTTTGATTGGAGAAGTTTCGGAGCCAGGTTGATAGTATACTAAAGCCACAAGTCTGTAATAAGAATCTGATGACGGAGGCTCGCAACGTTTGTTTCCAGCACGCGGGTTTTGTAGGTAGTGAGAGAGACCCACATCCTCGCTTGAGCCGTGGGACCTGGAGGCCAAGAGATTTGTTACAGAACTCGGGCGACGCCTGAAGAAGAGAACACGTGATCCTCAGTCGGGCCATTATCTCATCCAGAACATTTGACAGCGAACAGAGTTTTATTAGATGGAAATTAGAGGTACCTACCTACCCATCTGCTAACCAGGCGTGACCTGTATGTGGCGTGACAAAAATACTTGCTAAACATATGCATAATGCATATTTTTAGCAAAATAAAAATTGCTTCAGTTTTTATCACTAAAGCCATTTTTAAACGACTTCAAAAAAAGGATGAGGTTTCTCAATTCGACCGTGTGTATGCGAGTATTATGTGTGTTCGCGAATTAATTCGTTGTTTATGAACTGATTTTGATGAACCTTTGTTTGTTTACACTCCAATAACTGAAAATATTTCGCCTATTTTGATGATTTGAAAATAATATTATCGTTGACGGTGAATGACAATCGATCCCTTAAGTAGCAAGGGCAACTAAAAATGTTAAAATATTTTTTTTACCAAAAAGTGGAACCGACTTCCATACTTAAGAGGGTGAAATAACTTGTCGAAGTCGGTACCATGCGCACAATATTGTTATAATGGGTACCTACTTTTGATCATAGTACCGACTCCAACAAGTTATTTCACTTATATTACTGAAAACTATATAATATTTTCAAAAAAAAGTAAGGGTTCTGTATGAAAACTTCGATAATGTAACCCAAGGTGTGGAAAAAATGAACAAAACATCCTTATATCGTGTACGCTGCAGAAACTATTGACAATAGAGCAAAGTGATGTATTGCAGTTTTATAGAAAACACTAATACATATCTTTAATAAAGTACGCGATACCATATGTCTTACTAATACAGCTATGTCACATATCTACTTTTTAACGGATAAACGCAAACTTTATACCCAGTTCATTAAATTCTTTTACCAGTAGAAAGCTATATTATGCTTGAGTTAATACGCTATATTTGATTCATCATCATCACCATCCATCAATGCGCGAGTGAAACCGAGGAACGCAGCTAGTTATTAAAATTGTGATTAAACTGGGTTTGACCTTTTCATTTAAATTATTGTCTATTCTATGTGATTGAAAACGAGCGTGATGTTGTGACAGACACAAAACACTGTATCTAGGAAATGTCACTTCATCTATTCCATTGATGGTTCCAGCCAATAGGCTTGCAGGCTTTCGCACAGAATAGGATTCAAATGTCAAAAGGAAGCTAATTCCCATTCTTTGAGAAGCTGATTAACTTCGGTGGAGCGAAACAGCATTTAAAATCTCCGAAAAAGTAAATATTTCTTTTGCTATGACAAAACTACTCGTATCTACATAAAACTTGCAAACCCCATCCCGAAATATGCCCAAATTCCCTCCTCGGATAAAAATAAAATGTAACGGATCGCTAACTGTACACGGAAGATATATGAGAAAAAATATTATTGGGACCTTTATAAACGATAATATAATGAAACATATTATTGTGAAAATGTTTGCCTGTTTGTTTATCTGTTTGTCTGTGTATTTATGCACAGTATCTCAGAAACGGATTATCCAATTTAGATGTAGTTTTCACTAACATATTATGGTAAACTTTACTGAACATTTAGTGTTTGTTCCATATTAATCGGTTTATAAATAAAAAAAAATGAAATTTAAAGAATAACTCTCTCGCCAATTCAACTAGTCTTGAAAAATATATTTAAAATTAGAGAATTCAGTGCAGTTAATCTTTCGCATTTTATTTACTGTTCTTGCATTATTCATTTATAATTCGCCATCAGCTAACGAGTTTCTGATGATGCTTTGTTCCAGTTTCGTGAATAAAATAAACGTAAATTTAATAATAACCCTCTCAAATTACAATGAAATAATAATGCACCACGATATATACATTTACATCCATTCTCTGTGGAGGTTCTCTGTTCTTCTCGGCAGTGGCAGCTTTGTGAGTAAGAGGGTCTCATAAAGGAAGACAAATACTTAGAACACTATAATTAGTTGTAACTGTAATATCGTCGATATTAAAATTGTATAAGCAATTAGAATTCACAAAACAAATGTTTACCAATAAACGGAACCAACTTCAATACCAAAAAGTGTGAAATAACCTGTTGAAGTCGGTACCATGATAGTTCAAAAGTACCTATTATCACAATATAGTGCACGCTCTGCTGCTATGCTGCTAGAAGCTGCCAACAAACTATCGGACGCGTCCATCAGCCGCGGCTGACGGACGCGTCTGAACACAAAGCTGGACAGTATGCACGGCTTCGAACGGCATCTTCAAACGTGTTGCCAGTGGCAGATAGTCAAATATAAAATGAGACAGCTCAAAAAGTAGTTTAAGTAAAGTAGTAGTTTTCAAGAGAAAACCTACATTATTTATGTGGACGATGAATCTATAGATATACGAGTATGTAACATACATGTAATGAGATGAACGAAGTAAAAATATGCAAATAAGTCAAGTCGTTTTCGAACAGCAATTTATTTTTGATGTAGAAGAAGAAGATAGTGCAGATAGCTCTCATGACACTCCGTGCGTAGAAAGGGATTAATATATAACTCTCCTTCTTCAGGATGAGAGTCTTAAGAGAAATGCAACCCGAATGATTAAGTGGTAGGTCGCTCGTGAACGAGGCCGTCTTGGTTGGTACTGCCGGAGTACCACACATTCTTTCGAGAAGCAATATTGCGCAAGCATTGCTGTGTTAAGCTGTGAAGAATATTTATTTACGAAAGAAACTCAAGAAGCAGTAGTGGTTGGAGTGGGGACCACAGGGAAGTGCTACGTAATACTTCAGTTTTACGCTCTGGGTGCCACTGAAACTGTAATGATAGTGTTTACTACCAAGCACACGACCTGCCCGCCTGTCATTTGATTGCATAAAAATGCAAAGGCCAGTAAGTACTAATATTTATGTATTCTGATAAGTATTGTTGTGATTTACATATTATCATTGTTTATGTAATGACGGCAAATAAAAAGCGCAATATTATCATTATTTAGCAGATTAATGAAGATATCTGCTGAGTACATGTTTGGATAATGATTTGTTTTCTCTCTGTGGGTCCGTTCGGATCATGACTTTAGATAACTTAATACGTAATCGACAACAATAACTATGGATAAATGCATGGAAACATATATATATTATTACTGCAATACGATTCCGCCACTTTTCCAATTACCTTTGGGGTGAACACACGACAATGGCTAAGGATCTTAGAGACAAAACAGTAGTTATTACTGGTGGAGCTGAAGGCATCGGCTTTGAAATAGCAGATAACTACCTCAGGAAACAAGCCAAAATAGTTATCATCCTTGATATTAACGAAACACAAGGCGCTGAAGCTGTCAAAACCCTGACAAAGAAGTATGGTAACGGGAAAGCAGTTTTTTACAAATGTGATGTCACCATCGACTTAGAAGAAGTTACCGAGAAGATTTTTGATGCTTACAAACAAGTAGACGTCTTCGTTAACAATGCTGGTATACTGAACGACAAGTTAGCTAAGAAGACAATAGACATCAATGTCACTGCGGTCGTTGAGTGGGGTATGAAATTCTGGGACCACATGAGGAAGGACAGTCAAGGTAAAGGGGGTACCATAGTTAACTTGGCATCGATATACGGCTACAGAATCGATCAGTTCTTGCCAATATATCAAGCATCGAAGTTTGCCGTAATGGGGTTCACGAAATCTTTAGGGCACGAGTACAATTACAAAAAGACTGGAGTCAGAGTCGTGGCGATTTGTCCTGGTTTCACTGAGACCAAGTTAACAGCCCAGCCCCAGACTTGGGATGAATCGAATAAAGGAGACTTCAAGGTGTTCTTAGGTGCACAAGCCTGGCAAAAGGTGGATATGGTTGGGAAAGCGGCTGTGGATATCTTCGAGAAGGGTGACAGTGGATCCGCCTGGCTTATCGAAGGTTCTAGACCAATCGCCGAAGTAAAGCTTACTACTATGGTTCGTTGAATTTTGTTTATCATAGTAAAGATTTATTAAAGAGACTTTCTTTATTATTCTGTACACTTTCATTAATATATTCTAAGTGCATCCTTTCATATTTCTAAATATAAGGATTAACAAAATTGAAGTCTGCTGTCTGTCTGCAATGTTTTTACAAATACACGTAAAAGTTTGCCGGTGTGACACTTATTGAAATATATTTTTTCTGTAATTTGTATTTTTACCCAAGGAGTTAAACTAGTTAAATACCTATATTATATAGTTATATATTGTATGTTTCTACGAGTATGAGTGTCATGTAGTTTGGTCTGTTTTCACAACGTAGTGTCATTTAATTCAATTTACTTAATAATTTAGTGTACACAGCATACACTTAGTAGAACAAAGACGAAAAGTTGCATTTTAGTTTGTTCGTTTCTCGAGGGATACGCTCTGTGGGGTTTGTAACGTTTCCGGTTGTGAGTGCCTTACCACGTAGCGTTCTAAAGTAATAGTATTTCACTCGTATAAAGCCAAACTGCTTTCATTATAATCTATCATTCTCACTGAAACAAGCATGAAGTATTATTACATTTCATTTATGATTCAATAGAATTTACAAACTGCTTTGGAGTGTAAGGTATATAACCTTTTTGAGGGTTTTGAACGAGGTTAGTAAGAAACTATCGAAACTTCGTAAAAATTACGTTACTGTTTTAGTAAAAATAAAATTGGTTTATATTGAAAATATTTTCATTTTACATTTAATGAATTTTGTCTATTTGATCAATACACTCATTCATATTAAAATTTATTAAAATAATAGGTGACCCGCAAGCGGCTTCGCTCGTTTGATCTACGGTATGTGAACCCTCAATATATGTAGTAAATTCACCCTCTTAGGAGTGAAATTTCCAAAAACACTTCCTTCGTAGATGCTTACAACAAAAAACTGAACTGTAAAATTTTAAAATATAATGCTACATTATCTAACATAACAATGCTATATTTCCTATTTTGATTCATCATCATCTACCACCATGCGGGTGAAACCGCAGATCAGAACTAGTGTAGTCCAACGGCTGTGCATTGATAAATCAGTCAGTTGGTCAGAAAATGTAATTATATGTATTGATGGGTATTATTAATGTTTATCTGTATATTTGCTATAAAACATATTTGAACCAGTGTTAACTATTTTGGAAGTAATTTCCCACTATGCTAATATTAATGTGTATGTAAATATTTTTATTTTTGAGTTTTCTGTTTTGAATAATAAATATAATATTAGCTTCTATGTTAATATTACTTATAATATTAGCATAGAAGGTATTACTTTTATTACAATATTATTTTATTTGATATTTTTGCTGTTTATATATCAACCCTCCTACTATTACCCCTCATTGGTGCACGCAACCTTTTTCTTTTCCGCTGCTGGATGACTTTTAGATTATGCCCTAGCATTAAGTCCTCCTTTTGTACATTTTGCTGTGCAATAAAGAATTAAAACAAATAAATAAAATAAGCGATACATTTTAGGTGACAACCCTGTATGCAGATCTTTCTGTGGGTGTTCTCATACAGTTGGCATATTTAGCGCAGATTGGAGCAGTACTTGAGCCGTATTTACATATAAATAGGAAATATTTGATTTGCGCGTGATCAGTATAATACTCTGAAGACGTGCGCTGAATCATAAATGGATGAAATTCTATCGATTGACGCAGGAACCGCTTGTTTCAAAGTGATTTGTTAAGTGTAATAATGCTGTATGAACAAGAATTAAAATGTATACTTTAGATTTAGGCTAACTTCTCATCTAAAGATAATTTATTGATTCAGGCGTTACTTTGCAGAAATCCATTATCAAAAAACGACATTAAAAAATATTTTGTGACACTTCCGCTGAAAAGAAAACAATGATTTTGGCCTATTTGGGGGCGTGCACCACCCTCCCTCGCGCTAGACCGACAGTGAGAAGAGTCACTGTCGGTCTAGCGCTCGACGAGACAACATCTCCTGAGGATGCCTCGTGTAGAGGCGAAACACGTGTCGAATCGGTGTTGGTTTATATGGGGTTTCTTGTGTTTTTTATTTTGTATTCTTCCTATTAGCATTTTATGTGGGAGGGAGGGTGGTGCACGCCCCCAAATAGGCCAAAATCATTGTTTTCTTTTCAGCGGAAGTGTCACTAAATATTTTTTAATATCGTTTTTTCTCATCTAAACATAAATCATCAAAAAATCATCAAGAGTAGTAGCAAAAAAACTATAAATAAACAAATATTCATATAAACTCTGGAAAGTATTTGAAACTCAGTAATTTTGATAGCAGACAGTGCATATATAATAAATATGGCAAATGGGTTCAACGATCAAAATTATTTATCAAAACATAAAATTAAATCTGCAAGTATCCAAGAAAGGCTCTATCTGGTACGTCCACCATAGCACTGGAAGACACAAACGGTACACGGTACGGTTCGCCAGCCGGCAGTTACAGGGGGCGCCAATATCTAATAAAATATTGTAATTATACACAAACTTACTCCAGGAAGCGCCTAGCATACGGAAGCCTGGTTGTCTCACCATTGCTTTGTAATAAAAATTAAGTTATAAAATAGAAAGAGTATAAATTGTGACTTCTGTTAAGTAATTTATCTCAAACTCTGTTAAGTAATTTATCTGAAACGCTGGAGAGTGGGGCGCCGCTATCTATGAAGATTCTACCCCGGTCCAAAAAAAATGTAGATTCAGAGCTGCTCTTGCCCTGCGTATCTAGCGCTATATTTTTTTATATCTTCACTGTAATATTATAAAGAGGAAAGATTTGTTTGTTTGTTTGAACTAAATAGGTTTTGAAACTACTGGACTGATTAGAAAAATTCTACGTTATCCCTGATAAACAAAGGCTATTTTATATAATATTTTCAAAAAAGTTAGGGATCCTTATGAAAACTTCGATAATGTAACCCAAGGTGTGGAAAAAATACCAAAATAGTCCTTATATCGCGTACGCTGCACAAACTATTGACTATAGAGCAAAGTGGTGTAAAACAGTTCTACAGAAGACATTCATATCTACAAAGAAGTCCACATTACCATATATCTAACTACCACAGTTACATAACTAGACAATAAACACTTTTTTAAATATGCAATAGTAACGCCGGTACAAACGAGGCCACATTATTCGTACCTTGGTGTTTGGTCCCGAGCCCCTGATAATAAATGGCGCCGCTCGTAATGTCATTTGGTTTGTTCTGTTGATTGGAATACCACTCTTGGGCTGACTGATCTGTCACTTTGTGTTGTCTATGACAACAGATAACTTATCTTGAATTTTGTTTAGATAGTTTCATTTACTCTATGGATAGTTTCTTGCTTTTGAGTAAATGGCTGCGAGCCATATTTGTTGTTGAAATGTGTTTAATTGAGTGTAAATTCGATCACGCTGTAGGCCATGTTGCGTGTATAGTGTTAGAGTGGTATGTGACACCGGTTTGAGGATCTTTCGAATTGAAATACTGCCGGCAGCCGAGTTGAAGATCGGAAAACACGTGCAGGAGCCCTAAGGTTTGTCCGTTTAGCCCATCCTGAGTTCCTTGCCCCCGCCTCTGTCTCCCCCTCCTAACAGAACCAACTACCGGATGCTACGCTTGGTCATCAAGATTGATGTGAGTACACTTTGTCTATTTTATTGATAGGTTAGGTAGGGCAATTGTAAGACTTGTTAGGCTATTGATTTGCATACAAGCTCCTTGTTATCGAGGACAATTCGGTGAAGACTCTTAAGCACCCGCTCCGCAGACCAAATACACAAATCGCTTCCACACGCTACTCCGGTCAGCGGATCCCCAGTTGAAGTGCGTTCCACACCGAATACTTAGTATTAATCCTTATCGACTCAAAAAATAAGGAAGAGAGATATATGATTTTTTCTTGTGTATCACTTTGCTTACATCGTGCATCTTGTAGACCACACTGATCTGTCAATGTTGGAATAATTCTGTACTTTTTTTTTGTGATCTATTTTGTTACTGGAACAACGCTTAGCATTTTTCCCGTAAACGTTTACGCTGTTGCGTGGTACACAAGCGTGGTTATATCACAGGTTATGGGGGACTCCTCGGGCGGCCTGCGCAGTGTACCCACTAAAACCGATCGGTGATCATGATCCCTCTGCATCTGCGTGCAGGGTTGAGGGAGGTCGTTGCACAATCTACCTTCGCCGCCGCCCCGACGCTAGACCCATTTTCGTAGGTCTTCCAGCTGTAGCGAATGTAAATCCTTAATCAGCCTTGAGAATAATATAAATCCAATACTTAATACTTCATTTTCAAAATCACACAGCCAAATAACACTCACGAAAGTAAAACCTAATAAAAACATGATCCTTTCAGTGGTAAATGGTTCTTAGGTACATTTTCTTTAGTTCGCACGAATGGAATGGAGACCAAATATTAACTTAAAATATAATACATTCGGTAGAAACCGACTGTGCCCTTACAATATTCAAATGCGACATATCCCGCCATAACCAGGGTGACCGTGCTTACCACGGCATAAATTACGCTTTATCGGGAGTCGGGACCGGTCCGCAAAACTAGCCAATTTATGGCCACACGCGAAATTGGATGCAAGATATACACGCTTTATTTAATGCAGGAATAGTTAGCGCTTGGTATTAACAGTAACACATACAGCTTATATACTTATATATTTTGATATATATGGAAGGGATTATTTATCTATCTTTTTTTAGTTAGTCTACATGTTTGTGCGGTAAAGACTTGGATGGGTAAACGCTAGTTGCTTGTCCCGCTTTGCAGAACATTTTACTGGACACCGCAGTACACCATAAAACATCCAAAATCTGAGAGTAGACATTTTGTGTTCTTTTCATAGGACTGGCCGGTTGGCGCAGTTGGTAGAACCCCTGCCTTCTGAGCCGCTGGTCCCAGATTCGATCCCCGGACATGTCTGTTTGATCTGTGTCTTGGTTGTATGTATTATATATATTATGTATTTAAGTATGTATATCAGTCATCAGGTTACCAAAGTACCGGCGATACCTAGGTTGGGACCTGAAGACCTTAGAGTGGATGTAAAAAAAAAATTATATATTTGCTGCGGCTAGGACTCGATCCTGGGGTCGCGCGCTTCAAGACAGAGTGCTACCAATTGAATTATCGAAGCCGTCAAAAAAATGCAAAGACCTTTTCACCCCGATAACCCGAGAATACAGATAGATAATTCCAATATTATTTACTTAAATTGACGCATTTTGTATCTGCAGCAAAGTATGAAGATATATTAGTAACCATATTTGTAACGTATGTAAATATTGTTCATAAATTGTAGCAAACAAGTGTCGATGCAGCATAATTAATGCTAAAAAGAAAATGTTTAAGATACAACTTCATATTTTCTTAGATTATTTTCCAATGAGTGCTACATATGCAATACGCACGGCAACGCGTCAAGCAAAGTTCGGAAACCTACTGGCCCCGCGCACAGCTGATGACATAATTTAACTGTTATAATGTAATAAAAAGAATGAACATTGACAACTTCCCGCGTAAGAGCTTTTCTACCGACTTCCAAAAAAAGGAGGAGGTACTCAATTCGACTGCGTATTTTTTTAAATGTTTGTTACCTCATAACTTTCGATTCTCTGATTTTTTGATTTCTGGACCGATTCTTTAAAGTCTTTTTTGTGTGAAAGCTGGTGCTTCCCGTGTGATCCCATTTAAATTTCATCAAATTCGGTGCAGTAATTTTTGAGTTACACTCCGATAACTGATTTTTACCAAAGTACTAGAATGGAAGTTGGTATTAAATTTTTCAAATTGCACTTGTTTCTGAAACATTTGATCCACGGTTATATTAAAACTCAAACTCATTAGATAACCTACTCGTATTTTAAAAATAAGGACCGATACGCGTTGTCGATATCACGATCGCCAATAGTTTTAGAGTTAGCTTCTTTCAGGGTCGTGGTGCACTTGTATACACTTACACATAAAGCAGCTTCTGAACTTGGAGTTCTCATAAAGCATACATAACCAAAATCGAACGGATGACCTTTGTATGAAATGATTATGGCGATAGTTTTTTGTTTGGTAGGTCATACTTCAGAGGTAGTAGTAGTTTAAAAAAAATCATTAGTCAAATGTTTAGTTAAAGTTTGTACATGTTTAGTCTAGAATAAAGTTATTGTTTTTATTCAAAAAAATAACTTAATTTTAATTGAAAGTTTATTACAAATTGGTTCCGGCGCGCTATAATATACTTTTCAGGTAGCGTAGGTACCCAATCGCCTACTAACTGCTGTGGAAGTTGGCTAGTGTCGCTTGTGTGCTTTAAGTGCTTCAAGAACAAAGAAATAGGTACAATAATTTCGTAGGTACCTACATTACATTTTCCTTAACCAGAACATTATGTAAAACAGCGTGTCGTATATTCTACTAGTTAATTAAACGTAAACATTCATATAAGAAGCTTTTTGTGACTTACATCCTAACAATATGTACAGTAAAAAACACGACAAACGGAATCTTTAATTCATGTTTTGAACTCTACCTCTTTAGAATAGAGTTGAGAATCGGAACAGTTCTGTTTGATTATAAAATACATGTAAATAAGGGACACTTTGGCTGTATAATGATGTTTGGGAAAGATAAGTATCACTTACGTGAACGAAGTGCTGGCTGTTTGTTCTCGATTATCTTGAAAAGTGGTTTCTTAGGGAAAAATGGACCTAAATAATTGTATTCAAACATTAAACTTTATAAATACCGGGTGAATTCCTGAATGTATCGAAGCCAAGGATTTAAACAAACACCTACATTTCGCCAGTCATGTTGTGGGAGGGATCGCTTTTAGATAAGATCATCCCATACACCCTCTTTGCACATAATAATACACAATTATTCACCATACACCAGTGGGTACATTATAGGCTGATTGGGTGGTAGGGTAAACCTCCACAATAATAGCTATCGTTGATTTTATTGAATTTTCCTAGATTTTGTTTATTTTAGTATTTACGATTATTAGTGGTGGATTATTAAGTTTTTTAATCATAGTTGGATGTGTTTTAGTAACACATCCAACGTGATCTATCTAGAATATCAATTAGCGACTTCATGACTAACTTATTTACATGACTACTTCAATAAAATGTTAATATACGCAATGTAAATGCAATTATACGTATTAATATTATTGACATAAGATATGGCATATTTAAAACTTACGAGCCCACATGTTTAAAGGAATAAAATAGGCTGATTATAAACTAAACATGTTAGTTGGTTTTATATAAAGTGTAAGGTCATCTGTTCCAGGGGCTTCGTGACAAGGTGTTAATATTAATATCGTTACAGTATGGTAGCTGGTAGGTTTGCGCTGCTGAGTATTGTCTTCGCGTGCTAATCTCCAAAACACAAGAAACTTTTGAAAGGAATGCGAGACCAACACAGAAGTGACGAAAACAGCTGGTAGATATCAACTTCAACTTTTTATTTATAAGGCTTGCGCAATTTCTCTAATATAGCGTGGATAAAGAAAGACTCGGAAAGGATCCGCGTTGCAAGTTTAATATGGTCGGTAGGCAATTCAGACTATCAATTTTGGAACTGTTTTGCAACAATTAATACAATAGAGTATATACAAGACGATGCAAGTATTACAAGCATATATATCATAATATCATGCATCTGAATAGCATATTAGCTAGCGGGGTAAGAATGAACATACATTAATGGAAGGGGATTTATCTGGCTGATTCAATAATCTGTCTATTACTTAATGGCATCTTATTTAATGCGGTCTTATATGTTTCTCTCAGTTTTTAAACAGAACATTAATATATAAATAGCGGTAATGTACCCAAGCATTTACAGTTGACACGCCGAGCGTAGACGGGAATTGTTTTTGAAGTATTAATAAAAGAAAGGCATAATACTCTGAATTGCAGACTGTCTTTGTAAGGACTCACAATGAAATGGATCTAATCTAAAATACAATTAAAAGAATTGAAAAAGTTGTTTGAGAGTTTTTACTGCTGTTTGCATTTATAGTCGTAGAGACAGCGGTCAATTTCTCTAAGGTATTTTTCGGCTAACATAGGTGGAAGGCGTAATAAATTCATGCAAATTAGTTTGGCATCAGTTTTAGTTCCCTTCTTATTTAAACATACGATATGTTTATGTTACCGGCGGTTTTACCATGTCATTAGTTACCTAGTTTCACATGTCAGACCGCTGAGTCCCATTAGAAGAAGGGCTGTAACGAGGGCCGCTAGTCACTCACTCAGTGCGCGACTAGCAGCCCTCGCCCTCACTGATAGACTACGCTCTCCTTGATGATGGGCATCAGTACTGCCCGAACACCGGTCGGAGTAATAACGACTAGATGTTACTACACTAGGTGAGTGTTTGCCGGTTTAACATTTAAATGTGAGTTCTCCTCATGGAACTTATCTTATCTGTTATTTCAGTTTCATGCACATTTTATATTATATTTTTTTTTAGTTTGAGAAGTTACTTATTTACTCTACTACGGTTCTACGTTCTGCGGTCAGTACGAGTGTTAAACAGCTATGCGATTATATATATATGATTCAACCAAGTAGGACTTACACTAATATCACAGTGTTTGAGAAAAAAATTCAAACTCCTCAAGCTACGCTGATGCAGTCGCTTTGCCCACGATTTTTACGAGATTCTTTTTTCATGAAAAAAGGATAGATTTTTTCTACTTTCTGACTATTCTGTTAATTAATTTTATAAGATACTAGCGACTGCTCGCGACTTCGTTCGCGTAGTAGGCTCGGCCTTCGGTCGCGCTGTAACCTCCCGTCTTTTCTTGGTTTTTCTTTCATACGAACCTTCTCCTGACAATAATTAACACAACAAAAAAGAGTTATCGAGATTTTTCTATCCATTCTCAAGTTATAGGATGACCAGGAGAAATAGGGGTAAATTTTTATATACAAAGACTAGTCTTTAAGTACTAGTAGGCTCAGCCTTCGGACTCGCCATGAGCTCCCTTCTTTTTTTGCATATTCTTTTATCTATTAATTTTGCGTTCAGTGCGATACGAGCTAGTTTTGCGCGGTAGTGCACTGCACTCATCACCCCTAGGTATATGAGTCCCATTCGCCCAAAATTTAACTTTCTAATGTTTGATGCCCTTCCACCTTGATACAGGAATGCTATCACAATGCAGCTTCCAGGAATAATATACAGTTTGTCCCGAAACTCAACGATAGCTTGGAACCGGGCGAGAGGCAAAGGTATAACAGTTATGAAAAAATAAGAATAAAATCCATGACACTTAGCCAAGCGATAACAGAATTTTTTGAAAAAGTTGAAAAAAATTATAGGGATTCATTTATCGTTGCGTTTCATGACAACCGATATAGCACTTTACCATTCGTAGTTCTACCAGCTATATATGTGACTGTGAACCCCCGGAGAAATTGTTCACTGAAGAGTTCCTTTTTTACGTACGTGGATGTGTTTACAAACATTACCTAGTTGGACAGCTTAGAATTTTTTTAAAGTACTGATCCAAGGCTTTTACTAAAGCCTCTCAGAGCAGCCCCTAATTCCCAAAGAATTCCCATTTCTCCTCTCAAATACAATCAACAGGAATATTTGTGTAAATTGTAAGAAAGCGGAAGCACTCGACTAAATATAAAATGTGGGATTTCTTTAATTTCGGCTGAAGGATATATTGCGAACACTTCAAAGGGGATTCTTAATAAAGTTATAGGATTTTTTTCGTTCTCATTCAGACTCGTTTGGTTTTTGTAAGCACTTGTGTCTGGAAATGTTTTTGATGTTCTATTATATTTACATGAGTGAGTAATTTCATTAGAAAGTCCGTTTACTTAAGAAATTGGAAAATTATGTGGTCAAGTTGTTAGATTTAACAATCTCTTCTGAAGTTATATGCTTATCTTTTAGTGCTGTAAGGCTCTAATAAATTAATACATTCTAAAAGTAATGGGATACCTTACTAGCATCCTTTTCCTGGTCATTATAACACAAGAGTCTTCAAATCGTAACATATTTGCATGATAATCAAAAATCGGATTTATCGTGATGATGCACATTCAGTACATAGTGTTTTGTGCGATAAGAATCTCAAATACCTTGCACTTTCATGTTATAATCGATTAGAATACCTTTTTTTACTTAAAATAACAAAAAAAAATTTCACTCGCGTATACATTTAAATAGCAGTAAAGTTTGATTAAACTGCTTGAATAATGAAATAGGCTTGAGTTAACGTTGAGATTTATCTTGGTAAGCGACGTGTTGTGATGATCTCCACTTGAAGCCTTCACTAACTGATGAGAAAGAAGAAGCCCAAGAGGTATCTATGCTGTTATATATAATTATTAAGGTTAAAGTTTTTACTAGACTTTTAATATTTATGTCAGTCCGTTGTAAGGTCATTCACATTCATTTTTAATTATGTTTATGACTAGCTGCGCTCCGTGGTTTCACCCACGTGGTGATGGATGATGATGAAGATGAATCAAATATAGCGTATGTTATTCCTGCATAATTTAGCTCTAAACTCGTGAAATAATTGTTTGAATCAACCACACCAACGTTTGTGCACGGTGATCGCGAAGAGATCACACGTGTTTGTACAAAGCCAATTACGGATTGGATTAATGAAAAAGTCATTCAGTTCCAGGAAATCGTGTAGACAGAGTCTTGTATGTTATTTTTCTTAATTCCTGAAGTGAAGGTTTAGATGTCAATAACTCAATAAAGCAAAACGGTTTAAAATATTTGTATGAAATTTGGTTTGTAGATAGATGAGGCACAGGTTTATACATCATGGTCACCACGTGGGTGAAACTGACGGGCGCAGTTAGTACATTCATATAATAAAAATACCACGCGTTAAATATGGGAACGTGACCCGGCGTACGTATTTCCTTGCAGCTATGACCCTGGGTCTTTCAAGCGGGCTTGAAAAAGCATATCTCAGGTCATCATAGGGGTGGCGATTAGTGCAGCTTACGGCTGCACTAATAACTGCAAGTAGTATATTGATATTATTTAATAAATAAATATAATATAAATATTATATTATACTATTTATTATATATATTATACTATTTGCCAGATTACACAACTTGCAGTAAAACTTTTCAATGTGCAACTGTCATTAACAGTGAGTGACAATGACAGCTTGCTTAATAACTGGATACAAATATGTAATTTTTTTACTTTTTTTAACGGATTTGTCTATGAAATGCGACGTTGCCGTTCCGTTATTTCGAAATAAATATGTCATAGTTATGTCAATGTTATAACGCATTTGTTGGTATGAATTTAAAATATAATGTACCAAAATATCTCGTCGTTATAGCTAGAATATGTATATCAAGAATAACGATGAAATAAGAAAGCTTTAAGGATATTTTATGTAGCTTTCGACATTTAATTAGTTTAGTGTGTATTATCGTAACAGGTAATCGGTTGAAGTTTCACAGCAGTGTTATTGTGGCATATATTCAAAATAATAATAATAAACATGTACAATGAAAAAAAGGGTGATCTCCATAAAATTTAACTGTTTGTTTTGTTTTAACTCGATCGGATGGTTAGAAGTTATAATATAAAAATTATATCTATACGGACAAATATCTTAACCTGATAGCGGCACATGCACTTCTTCCCGCTCACCTTATTCCTACTGGAGAAGGGAACTGCCTTGACCACGTTATGGCTCGTACTCCTTTTAAATCAAAAACATTTATCCTTGATGCATTGATTACTGATCATGCCCCAGCTGTTTTTAGTTGTAGTGCAGAACTGCATAAAAAATTCTTTCACCGTACCCTCCAACGCTTGGACACTGCAGCTATTATTGATGATCTCTCTAAGGCAAATTTTTCAACTGTGCTGTCCTGTAACGATCCTGAGGCAGCTTCTGAATATTTTGTCCAAATTGTTTCTGAGATAGTTTGTAAGCATTCTCGCACCATTATCCTCCCTAGTAGAAAACGTATTATTAAGCCGTGGATAACACCTGGGCTTCTGAGGTATATCCGACATAGAGACAAACTATACCGAAAATCCAAAAAAAATCCTGGTCATCCAAATATTAAATTAATTTACTGTCGTTACAAAAACTTTTGTAACAAATTGTAAAAAAATACAGTTCGACAAAGTTCGAAATAATCCTAAAGGCACTTGTAGTATCATAAATAAAGTAGCCCATTTAACTAAAAAACAAAATAATGCAACTCAGTTATTAAAATTGTCTGCCGATCCTTCCTCTTCAGTTGATGAAGTAAATTTATTTATCGCAAACGATGGAAAAGATCTAGTTTCTCATATGGTTTCTCAAATAGACTCTTTCACCAATTGTTCGCAAAACTCTTCAATAACTCAAACTGTCATAAAATCTAGTCACGCCCCTTTGAACTCTATGGTAATTTTTGACGTAGATAGTGAAGAAATTGAACGTGTCATTGTTAATCTTAAAGACAAGTGTGCATGCGGTTGGGATGGTATTTCCACAGCTGTTATTAGCCGGCTTCTAGACACGTTCTTGTGCCTATTTTGAATTATATTATAAATCTCTCTTTTACGGCAGGTATCTTTCCGCATGTTTTTAAAAAAGCCATTGTCCATCCTATCTTCAATAGTGGAAATAGGGACAGTGTCGATACCTATAGACCTATTTCTGTGTTAACTGTCTTCTCCAAACTTATGGAAAAGATCCTTAACAAACGCTTGATAAAATTTATGAATGAGAATAACATCCTTTCTGATAGTCAATTTGGCTTCAGAATAGGCAAATCTACAGAGGATGCAGTTCTGGAACTCACAGATGTTATTGTCAAAAATATTGAAAATAAGTACAAGACTATTGGTATTTTCTTAGATCTGTCTAAGGCGTTTGACACTGTCTCTATTCCTATTCTTCTTACTAAACTTGAACAAATTGGTGTTAGAGGCATTGCTTACGAGTTGTTCTGTAGTTATCTGAGAAATCGAGTTCAGTGCACTGTTATAAATGGTGTAAAAAGTGGCGAGAAAATCCAAACATACGGAGTTTCTCAGGGTAGCGTCATTGGGCCTACTCTATTCTTAATTTACATAAATGATTTATGTAACTCATCACTACTAAATTGTAAAATAGTTACGTATGCTGACGACACAGTCCTTCTTATCCACGGAAACAGCTGGCAAGAAGCTCGTGACCTCGCTGAGTGCGCCTTAAGGAAGGCCTTGAGTTGGTTGTTCTCTAATGTCCTAACACTAAATACTACCAAAACCAAGTTTATTGCCTTTGCGGCTAATATCGCCTCGCTTCCTCCTCTGTCGCTCTCGATACGTGCTTACCTATTTCCTACTTATTCAGATTCTGTTTCATGTAACTGCGCGCCGTTGGAGCGTACCTCTACTATTAATTACTTGGGCGTGTTTCTGGATAGCACCATGACGTGGAGTAAGCACATTGATGCCAGGGTGGTTTAAAAACTTGAGATCAGTTGTCGACTTGAAATGTCTTAAAACTGTGTATTATGCTTTAGCGCAGTCACTGATTTCATATTGTATCCCTGCGTGGGGTGGAGCTGTAAAGACACACATGATTCGTCAGGTCTCAAAGAGCCGTTCTTAAGGTCATCTTCAGTAAACCGATTCCCCTCCTCCGATTTCCCTCAAATGAGTTGTATCCTTTAGCGCAAGTTCTAAATGTAAGACAACTTTTTATATTAGCCACAGTGCTTAAGAAACATTCCCAATTAAAATATAATCCAAATATTTACTCTAAGCGTAGAACGGACAGAGTATGTGATTTGTACGTCGTAGGACGGCACTTGCGAGTCGCCATTATTATTACGTTAGCTCAATGCTATATAATAAAATAAACAGACAATTAAATATCTATTCCTTACCTTTGCATAAATGCAAATTAAAATGTGTCGAATGGTTAAAAACATTATCATATGCTGACACTGAAGACCTCCTAGTTGTATATAATTAACATTACTCATCCGCACTTTTCCTCCCCCACACACATACACACACACTCTCACACGCGCGCGCACACACACACATACACACACACAAACATACCACACAATTTATCATGTTTTAATTTCACCTTTTGATATATTTAAGCTACGAGCTATTTGTTAGCTAATTAATTGTGCTTTGTTTTTGATCTTTGGAACCTCATGTAACCTTTTCGGAGGAGGGCGTTGATATCTGCGACACAGTTTCACACTTCTGCAGGTGTCATCGATTCTCGATGTATGTTTGTGTACCTGTATTTCTGTTCTAAACAAATAAATCATTAATATTATTATTATTATCATCTGGAAACTGGTTGAAGTACTTATGTGAAAATTGTACGTAAACTAAACTAAACTTTTTAGGGTCAGGGGAGCATACACTGGGTCTCTAGGGATCAAATGCGTCGAGTTTTGACTTTTTGAAAGGTGGCACTTCTGGACATAACTTCTTGGGGCTGCACTGATGCACAGAAATAACACAACTGGAATTAAGAGATAGAGTGAGCCAGATACGAGTTATGGACAGACCTTCATAGAGTCAATTTCTTACTGCCCTGGTGACAGACAGGGAAAAAATACTAGCAAGTACTAAGTGTTAAGAAACGACCATAGATTTAATCTTACAGTAAAGTATTATCATATAGTCTGTAAGATCTGTATTCTAGAGTGAATTCAGGATGCTTGAAACAACTATAGCAAAAAAAATAACTAGTGCCACGGGCGTTTCAATATTAATAGTTGGTTTTAAAATATAAATATACTAGCGACTGCCCGCGATTTTGTTCGCGTAGTAGTCAACTCAACTTTCAGCCTCACCATAACCTCCCTTCTTTTCTTGATTTTTCTTTCATAAGAACCTTCTCCTGACAATAATTAGCAAGATAGTTCCCTCCGTTCTCAAGTTATACCGTGGGCAGGAGAAATAGGGGTTCATTTTTATATATTTATGGATAGATAGATGTGAAATCATACTGTTTTATGTTGTATCCTCTCTTTTGGGAGCCTTATGAGGCAATAGCATTTAAGCTTGCTCCCTGTTACCGGAGAAATATGAGCTAACAACTGTGCAATCGATATAAAACAATATAAATATCTTGAAGAAATGAACGTAAAAATGTGTGCCATACTATATTATTTGTTCAGGCCAAAATCGAGCTTAGCGAACTATTTGTATTTGTGTAGTTTCCTTGTCATCGACCTATGTTTCGTCCCGCTCCCACCTATTACTTTTTCCTACCCCCTACCCTAGTACCTGGTGAGTCTCTGCGCGTACGTCGAACCGACAACGGTGTGCTCGCGACGTGAAATCTTTTCCGCGGTCTCAACCTGTGATATACTACTCGTATATGTGCCTACGGCTCAGTGCACGACATTGGATAATCTTCATATAACTGTTGTGTTGTGAAAATCCCGAGTGATCTATTCCCGGCCCGAATCTGTGGAGGAATGCCCGACCGCCTCACCTGCGCAGTGGATAACACTGGTACGTCCTACTTTTAATTCCTTACCCTAACTCGCCTATACATTATTATTACATCTATGCATACCATAGATATTAGTGTACATGTATTTATCTCAAGATACTTTTTCACATAAGAAAGTACAAATAAAGAGACAAACACTAAATTGATCACAAAGTTTGCGGGCTGCCGGCCAACCGTCACAACAGTTTAAACGAAATAGCGGTAAAATGATATTTTTATTTCAAACTTTCCGGGAATGCGGTAAAGTTGCCGTCTCGCGGGGACCAATTAAATATTCACAACTAATGCAGTAGCTGTCCATCCGTGCGCTCGTTTGTATGAATGCAGTAAGAGATGGTTAGAGTAATAGCAAAAATAAATAATTTTTACTACCTAGATTCAGTTTTCCAACAATATTCATAGGCTAGGGTTCTTATTATTAGTTTAGTAGGTGTACAAAGGAATTCAAAGTTCATTACATATTTTAATTAGAATACAATAAAATATGAACACAATTTGTTCTTCAAACTCCAAATCAAGGAGATCCAAAGTTTAGCCAGAGTTTCTCTGGACTGTTAACGGACAGGAGTCTGAAGGGTTGCTCATACAAAACCGAGAATGAACAGTATCATCAGCTACACACACTTATATGCAAAAAAGTGAGTGAGTTCGTATGTGCTCGTGGGGTAACGGATTTAGGGAAATTTTGAGGTTAGCTGTAACTTGATTGAAATATTCTTTAATATTAGTTCGACAGTAAACTGTTAAAGTTAAATCTTACGCTATGGACAATTACCTATTCTATAGCAATAGGTACAGTCGAATCGAAACACTCGCCTAGAGATTATATATGTCTAGGCGAGTATAATCTAGATAGAATAGCTAGATTAAAGAATAGAATACTTTTTATCCCAAAAATGGCTAATGTGCTAACGTGGTAATTAACGCAAGTGGAACCACGGAGCCCAGGTAGGTAGGTATGATATGAGCATGGCTATCATATCTGTACTTCCCGTATCATATTTATCATTCTTGTAAGTGTAGTAAGAAATACGTTTGTGATGGCGGGAAAAACCCCAACAATGGCTATAGGTGATTTTGTTTAGTTTTCCTAGACTTGCGTTTCATCTAGTTTTGCCGAGAAAATGTGGTGCATGATTAACAGTGAAGTGTTCACGTTGGTGCATAAGTGTAGTCAAAGTGAACAAAATTTTGAAACGTTGTTTTGGGTTTGTCTCGTCAATTACCTTCGAAAGTTTTATTAATGCAATCACCCCATAACTAGAACGGGCTTAGACAGGACAGTGACATCATGACTGACTAATATAAATCACTGTGACTTGACTTTGATTGATTAAATGAAAATGTGACTTAATGCGACTATAAATATAATTATTATACTTTAATACTTGAGGAATGGCAAATGTACAGTAGTACGAGACGGCGCCTCGGCAGTAATCACCAATGTTACACACTAGTACCATAATGTACTATTTTTCCTTTATATTTGGTCTCGTACTAATCTCGTAATACTTTAGTATTTGACATCGGTGAGCTCGCCGACGAATCATTATAGAATCGCAAGGCTGAGGTACATTAATTGACTTCTTATCAGACAATATTTTAGTAAGAAAAGACGTCAAGTAACTAAAAGTATGTCAGAAATCAAACATAAGCTAGGTACCTTATAAAAATATTTGAAACGTCATCTCAGAGATCTATGTGGTTGTCATAGTATGTATGTGCCCACACGAGGCATCGCATAAAGACGGTGAAAACAACCGAAGCTCCACTAGAAAGTATGTAAAATTGGTTTAGTTAATAATGTATAGTAATTCAAACCATCAATTCGTGTAAGCAGGTACTTGAGCTACAAGCACTCCTGCCAAATGCCAGAGGAAACCTTGTAGAGATGGTTCTAATATCAGATTTACGGAAACAACATTCTGGATTTTGTTTCTGAATTCTGTTATTTGGGGAGGGTCATATAACCTAATGACGTAACATAGGACTCTTTAATTTAACGAATTAAGATGGTTTGCACTCGTATGCACACTGGCCTGGCAGAACTCAATATACCATATACATGTATCCATTATACAATAATGATAATATTTAAATATAAACTATTAATAAAATACGTTAAGTTTATTTATTTATTTATTTCGGTGATTCAACAGCGTTTACAATTAACATGTACACTAAATATAAAAACTTAAAATATGGTCAAAACTTTAAAAAAAATTACTGAAAAGTAATAATAATACGACAAAATATATATAAAGGACAAAGATAAGATACAGGCACAGGTCCTATTACAATTACAGTGAGAATAGCAAGAATAGCAGGTATGTTTGTGAGTTATGTGTGTGTGTGTGTGTACGTGTGTTTATTTACAAATGTTTAGAGAATCTACGAATTTCAAATAATAGAATGGATTCTCCCGGGAACAAACACACAAATATAAAAATCAGACTACTCTGTAAAAAGGATTTTTGTTCTTTCAATGATAAGTTTTATCCATAAATATGTTTCTTGGCTTATTAGTAGTAAATACACGAGAACGTCTTTACATGCCTGAAGAGTGGTCAAATGTGTACAAGCAACCAAATCAGGCCAAAAATGTTCTTGGTATCGTAACAGAGAAACCATCTTATGTATTAGGGGCGAACATACACATATTAATCAATGTACTGTCCGTCTATATTTACTTGTGCTGACTGACTGAAGGACTGACCGATTCGTTAACGCGGAACCTGAGCCGCTCTGGTCCGGGTTTTCTAGTATTTCGTAGAAGTTACTTACATATAAAAGAAAAAAATTGCGCAGAAACTTAGAACATTTAATCTTTATATATAATAATGAATCTCTATCTCCCTTAGTTACCGCATGAAAGAAAAATTAAGAAAAGAATGGTGGTTATGGCTGGGCCAAAGGCCGAGCTTACTACGCGAACGATGTCGCGGGCTGTCGCTAGTACTTAATAAATAAACACCTTTGACATAGCTGTGTCTCCGGTATCTACAAATCCTGTTCCGGCATTGTCTCATTACAATTGGACCTCAACTATTCAAGCCGCGTCATTAAAACCTCACTCGGGAATGAACTCCAACTTCTAACACTTAGAAAACGATCCTTTGTTAAGATTTCTAACTATTTGTTCAAGACAAACAACACTCTGAAACTTTGTGGTGTCGTGGAGACCCAAACCGCTCGATAGATGAAACGGGCTTCAACTAAAAGCTGGTTGTGGTTTTATTATTAAAGTTATCTAATAATGAATAATCCTTATGTGGAGACATCATAAAAATATGAAAAATAGGCAACATTTTCTTATACGCAGTGAGTTCGGAAGAGTTTACAATAAATCTTTTTTTTACTTATAATTTCACATAAATACATCACATAAAATCATATAAATTAAATAAAAGGAAGGTTTGATCAGACATAATCATGTCACTCTCGTAATAATAATAATAATGAAACCGCAGGGGCGGCTTTGTGGCGAGCCGTCGGTGAGTGGCGAGAGTCTGATTCTCTCTGGGGCTAAATGAGACCCCTGACCCCCGGCTTTCCTTAATTGGCCGTCTGGGGGTGGAGATGCAAGAGCAAGTAACAAGCTCAGCTTGAAGCAAGCTCCAAAGGTGGAAGTGTTGAAGGGCATAACGCCGGTAGTAGCACTTTAGTGAGACCGCAGCACACCTCTCTACACCCTTTAGACATCCACACCAACGTTGCCCCTTTTTTCACCATTAATGGTGGCTCTTATGGGGGGCCCGTTTAGTGGGTGGCAAGTCACCACCTGCCTAAATATTTTAAAATGAGACTGGAATTGGCAGGTGCCGTAGTCTCGTCCATAGCCTATACTATAGCCCTTATCACTAATAAGTTCATATTCAATAGCCTGGCCATTTTACCCATTTTTGTAATAGTTATAAGTACCACTGTGTTACTCTTCATCCAACATTTTTTTGTTTTTATACTCCTTTTTATTTGTATACCAAACAGGCCTCTAAGTGTTGGCTACAGCCCCACTTATGCCTTTGTAAAGGACCAGATGAAATCCGTGAACATAATGAAATAAATAAAATAATAATGATATATTTCGTTACCAAAACATAGTTGTAAAAATATAAATAAATTAGGTACATCTTATAATAACTAATCACAAAATTCTAGTTAATTATTGAATTAAATAATACATTTTATATTATATACCAGCCCCACTTATGCCTTTGTAAAGGACCAGATGAAATCCGTGAACATAATGAAATAAATAAAATAATAATGATATATTTCGTTACCAAAACATAGTTGTAAAAATATAAATAAATTAGGTTCATCTTATAATAACTAATCACAAAATTCTAGTTAATTATTGAATTAAATAATACATTTTATATTATATACATTTACACCTAAATTATTGCTGCCACGGTAGAATTCCCTGTGTTTGTGAGAGCTAGTTGACTTCCGAGTTTCTAGATAATTTACCCTGATATGTGTTGTTTATTGTTAGTAAGTAATTTAGTGTTCTTTAGTCAATGTTTAGTTGACTACTAAAATAAATCATAATAATGCTTTTTTAACATTCAGTGATGTTACTAATTGTTAAAGCGTAGCATATCTTCGGTGTTCCTATAGTTAAGAGTCAGTAAGTTTCGGAGTTAAGATTCCTGAATTTTCCTCTTGCATACCTTTATTGTCTTTTAGGATGTTGTTCTGTTGTAATGTCATATGGGATATTGCTATGGGGTTCAGCGGCTGATATAGAGACCATATTTAACCTTCAGAAACGTGCTATTAGAGCTATATACGAAATGGGTCCCCGTGAATCTTTGAGAGATTTATTTAAAGAAATCAATATATGAACGTTGCCTTCCTTATATGTATTTGAAAATATAATGTATGTTCGTAAAAATTTACATAAATATAAGTTAAATAGTGATCACCACACTTTTAATACCAGAAATACAAATAGGATAGCTGTACCTAGTTTTAAACTTGCGAAGACTAATAAGTCATTCCTAGGAAATTGTGTGCGTTTTTACAATAAAATCCCAAAGCACATAACTGAGCTCACAGAGGGCAAATTCAAGTTGACTGTAAAAAACGTTTTAATAAAAAAAGCTTACTATAAAACACTGTTTTAAACTATCACGGTTGTTCTCTAAAGTTATATGATTATTAACGGGATATTTACCGTGGTAAGGTTTTGGAATGAGCTCCCGATATTTCGGCGCAGTTACATGCACCATGTTCACGGGAAGACTCACTAACTACGGGAAGGCTTACTATAAAGTTCGACATTATATAAAATTCTTTTATGATTATTTTATTATTTAATGTGCTAACTAATATGTGTATAAATTTAATATGCTGTCCCAAGTTACTGTAAGAGTTTTTTCTTATCATTCCTCCATCGAATTCAGAACCAGGCTTCTTCAATGCTACATGTGGCCAGTTGTCTTGTATGGGTGTGAAGCGTGGACCATGAAAGCAGAGCTCCGTAAAAAAGTAGAAGCTTTTTGAAATGTGGTCTTACCGTCGCATGCTCCGTATCAGTTGGACGGATAAAGTTATGAACGTAGAAGTTTTGCGCCGAATGGGAAAAATCCGGACTATCAAGCAGAGAAAGGTAGCCTACCTCGAACATGTTCTACGGCATGATCGGTATTCTCTCCAGCAGACCATCATAATAGGAAATGTACCCGGGAAGCGTAAATCGGGTAGACGAAAGATGTCTTAGCTCCGTAATATCAGGGAGTGGACAGGGATTGACACCGTGGAGCAATTATTCAGATTGGCACTTGACAAGGAACAAATTTAAGAAGCTGACTGCCAACCTTCAGTAATGTAGAGGCTCTTAAAGATGAAGAAGAAGACAAGAATGACTTTTCAAGCCATTGTGTAATCAATTTGGTCCTTACTGCGATTACTGTGTGATGTAGGTCAGTGAGGATTTTACATCCGTCGAATAGAACCTCTCTAGATATTGCAGCTTATCGTCTCCGAGGAGCAGTACTCGTATAGTTTTGTCGCGATTTCTCACGATCTCAGCGTCTGCGGCTGAAATGTCAGGGATTATAGTATTTTTGCAATTTTCAGGTATCGTGTACTCTTCAGCTTCTTTTGCCAACCCCTTTTTGAAGATGGGAAGCCATCGCTGCGTTTAACTCTGATGAATGTTTTCTCCGAACTCTAGGTTGTTCATCCGCTGCGTCGCCTAATGCTTGCAAAAGGTCCAGAGCGAGTTCTGTAGACTCGGTCGATTGGTCAATTTGAGTCTCCTTGTTAACACCTTGCTGGCTATTCAGGACGTCGATTGAAGGTACCTCCATTGTGGGTTCAACTTGTGTGGCTCCGAAATCTGCAATTCAAATTCAAAATTCAAAAATTATTTATTCAGTTTAGGCATCATAGACATTCTTATGAACGTCAAAATTTTTAAATGATTCTACCGCTGTCTTTGGAAAAGAACCACCGCCGAGAAGAAGCAGCAAGAAACTCGTGGGCCATTATTTTTTTAAGTCTTTGTATATTGAGGTTACATATGAGTAGTATTAAAATAACAAATTTATTCAATAGTTGGCTATTAGGCAGAAGTGGAAAGCTTCCAGGCATCTTTGTCTTCTAAGTAGTGACTCAATTTATAATTGGCTTTTTTCATTAGTATATTTTTGACACGTAACTTGAATTTCTCTTCAGTGAGCTCAGTAATGTCTTTCGGGATTTTATTATAGAAACGTACACAATTGCCTAAGAAGGACTTATTTTTAGTTTTCGTGAGTCTAAATTTAGATACAGCTATCCTATCCTTATTTCTAGTATTAATATTATGCATATCACTATTTATTCTAAACTTCTTTATATTTTTACGAACGTACATTATATTTTCTAGGATATACAAAGATGGAAGAGTTAATATATTAATTTCTTTGAACATTTGTCTTAAGGATTCGCGGGGACCCATTTCGTAGATGGCTCGAACTGCCCGCTTTTGCAATATAAAAACTGTCTCTATGTCCGCCGCTGACCCCCACAGCAGGATACCATATGACATTATGCTGTGGAAGTAAGCAAAGTAGACCAGTCGAGCAGTAGCTATATCTGTCAATTGCCTAATTTTATGAACCGCATATGCAGCTGAGCTCAGTCTTCCAGATAGTGCATCAATATGAGGACCCCATTGTAATTTAGAGTCTATGCTAATACCTAGAAAGACTATTGCCTTGTCAATTTTCAATCTATTTCCGTCGAGTAATACGTTTGGCTCTATATGTCTTACATTAGGCATGGAAAATTTTAAATATTTCGTTTTCTTTGCGTTGAGAAGCAGGTTGTTTGCGGCGAACCAATTTGAAACAATAGTTAACGCGTTGTTGATTTGAACTAGTTCTCTATCTTTCCTATCTACTTTAACAATCAGAGAAGTATCATCCGCAAAAAGAACTATGTCAGCAAGGCCCTCAACCATATGTGGTAAGTCATTGATATATGCTAAGAATAAGAATGGACCCAAGATCGACCCCTGTGGAACCCCCATTCTGACCAAAGATCCAGAAGATGTCACGCCATTAATGCCAACTTTTTGCTGCCTATCAGATAAGTATGATTCTACAAGATTCAGAGCAGCTCCACGAATTCCATAGTGGTGTATCTTATAAATTAGAGTGCGGTGCTCTACACAGTCGAAAGCTTTGGAGAGATCACAAAATACGCCAATAGCATCCTGTGAGCTCTCCCAAGCCTCCAGCACATGCTTGACTAACTGGACTCCTGCATCTGTTGTTGATCTGCTTTAAAATTATAACTGTATGTTTAAATAAAGCCACACAATGGACGACAGTATGCTTTGCTTTTAATGACTTGTTTCGTAATTAATGCGTAATTGTTTACATATTAACACTTAATCATCCTCATATTAAAATTAATTTCAACTTAGGTACATGTTAATATTATGAGCATCATACTTAGCTCTCGTGACAACGTAGTGATACGTTATTGCATATGTATTAACGCCTTGAGTGGCAATAACACGTACCGTATATTTTCTCGGAGTCCGACGACGTTTATTAGTCTTCGTTCATAGTCAGCTTCTTTTCATGATTGCGTTTCGCACATCGCGACAGGGATAAACTAAATAATTATTTTTTGTAGTATACAAGATGTACTCGTTGCCGCGGACGATAAAAGAATAAGCAGTAAGATGATCCCGCCTGAACAGTAGGTCGGAAAAGAAAACCTAAATCTCAAGGATATCCTAGGCTCTCTTTAAATATGTGCGGAATGATGTCTGTATATTAGTACTTTTTTTATAATTATTTAATAATATAAAATAATAATTATTTAATATCTACGGCCTAACTTATAAACGCAGCTTAAATTTAAATAATGTCACTTAGATAGATAACACTTTATTGAGACACCACATTTATGACTTAATATTGGACAATAAAATAAAAAACAATGCCTAAAACTAGGTGCAACAATGGGCGGTCTTATCACTCAGAGCGATCTCTTTCAGACAACCCACTTAGTACGGCGCAGAACATTTTTCGTTTCATCATCCTTATCATCTCAGCCGTAGGACGTCCACTGCTGAACATATGCCTCCCCCATGATTTTCCAAAAGGACTGGTTGGAAGCGGCCTGCATCCAACGTCGTCCTGCGACCTTCATCAGGTCGTCTGTCCACCGTATCGGTGGACGACTTGTGCTGCGCTTGCGGGTCCGTGGTCTCCACTCCAGAACCTTTCGGCCCCATCGGACATCTGTTATGCGTGCTATGTGCCCTGCCCACTGCCACTTCAACTGGCTAATCTCTGGGCTATGTCGGTGACTTTCGTTCTTCTACGGATCTCCTCATTTCTGATTCGATCACGTAGAGAAACCCCGAGCATAGCCCTCTCCATAGCTCGTTGCGCGACTTTGAGCTTATGTATGAGGCCCATAGTAAGAGACCACATTTCAGTGTCATAAGTCATCACTGGTAACACACATTGAACGAAGACTCTTGTCTTGAGGCACTGAGTTATTTTTGACGAAAAGACTTCGCGAAGTTTCCGGAACGCTGCCCAGCCGAGTTGAATACGACGATTGACCATACTTTCTCGAACTTGGACCTGCCTAGTTTGACTATCTGTCCCAGGTAAATGTACTCATCAATAACTTCGAGAACTGAGTTCCCAACTGATATTGAGGTAGGTACAACATTGGCATTAGACATAATTTTCGTCTTGTCCATGTTCATCTTTAGACCTACCCGTTGGGAAACTCGATGGAGGCCTTTGAGCATTGTATTGAGGTCTTCCATGGATTCTGCCATGACTACAATATCGTCGGCAAATCAAAGGTGAGTGATGTATTCGCCGTTAATATTGATGCCAATCCATTCATTCTTGCCATTCCAGAAGCTTGAAGGCGTCTTCGAATGTAGCGGTGAACAGTTTCGGAGATATAACGTCTCCCTGTCTCACGCCTCTTTGCAATGTATTTGCCTTCGAACTCTGCTCCTGTACTCGGACTGACATATTGGCGTTTTTGTACAAACACTTCAGCACTTCAATATACCGATACGAGTAGTCAATACGGCACCGCTGGAGAGACTCAAGCACTGCCCACGTATCGATCGAATCAAAGGCTTTCTAATAGTCCACAAACGCTAAACAAAGAGGCAAGTTATACTCTTCGTTCTTCTGTATAACTTGCCGTAGCGTGTGGATGTGGTCTATGGTAATATAGCCTTTTCGGAAACCGGCTTGTTCCGGAGGCTGGAATTCATCAAACTTGCGACTGAGATGGTTCGTTATGACCTTCGACAGCTTATAAACATGGCTCAAAAGCGAGATGGGTCTGTAATTTTTATGTACAGTGTTGTCACCTTTCTTGAAGAACAGCACCACTACGCTTTTGTTCTATGCTTCTGGCGTTGAACCTTCGAGTAAGACGGTATTAAGAGCTTCTGAAGGACTTTAAGTACGGGTGTTCCACCCGCTTTCAGAAGCTCAGATGTGATACCGTCGTCACAATGCGCCTTGTTGCTCTTAAGCTGTTTCAATGCCATTCTAATTTCGTACAGGTTGATGTCCGGGATACCTTCGGTATAATGTCGGGTCAGCTTGGCTCTTGGGTCTTTGACCGAGCTGCTAACAGGTTTAGTGACCGAGGTGTATAGCTGTCCGTAGAAACTCTCACCGCTTCTAACACTTCTGCTTTAGCCGACGCTACACTGTCGTCTTCTCTCTTGAGCTTCGTCAACTGGCTTTGCCCAATAGACATGTCTCTTGCAAATACTTTGGAGCCTTTTTTATGCTCTTTCGTCTCTTTAATACGGTTTGTATTAAAGATCCGGATGTCGCGTCGCAAATACTTCCAGATTCGTCTATTGAGCTGCCTAAATGCTTCAGCATCATTCGAAGACTGCAGTTTTAATGAGCGTCGTTCAACCATGAGGTTGAGAGTATCGTTTTATTTTATCGTTGGAGAGTTTCTGTGGCCTATCTGTACGGTGGGGCTTAAAGAACTTGGAACCCACTGTATGGGCAGTTTCTACTTACCTGTTATTGATCTCGTCCACTGAATCGATGTTCTCAAGGCAATATAAGCGATTGGACAGCTCAAGTTGAAAGCTCTCGGGGTCTTGAATATGGCCACGAGTGGGTCGGAGCGTCGACTTCATCAGACGAGACCTCTCCAGTTTGACATTAATATTCACCGTGCCTCTTACCATTCGGTGATCACTACCGGTTTTAACCCTGTTGATTATGGAAACATCAGTGAATATTTGCCTTTTGGTGGTCATAATGAAGTCAATGTCATTTCTCGTGGAACCATCGGCACTCAGCTAGGTCCATTTCCTGTGAGGTGGCTTCTGAAAAAAGAGTTCTTCATAAAGAGTCCCTCTTTCTCCAGGAAGTCGGCCAATCTCTCTGTTCCGTTGTCCATAGCCAAATTGCCCCACTTTCAACTCATCCTCGCTTCTTTTACCCAATTTCGCGTTGAAGTCCCCCATAACAACTAGAAAGTGCGTTTCAGAAGTATGTATGGCCCGACTTATGTCCTCATACATATCCTCCACCTCATCATCCGGGTGCGACTTCGTCGGTGCGTATACCTGAATGACCTTCAGCGAATATCGTTTGGATACTCTGAGTATTAGGTATACAACCCTATTGGAAACGCTATCGATTGTAACTAGATTGTTAGTAAGGGACTTGTGGACGAGAAAACCGACACCACATTGGGACTGTTGGTCGCCCTCCCGGTAGTAGAGTAGATTTCCTGATTTTAGGATTATCGTGTCCTCACCCGTTCTACGGACTTTAGATAACCCCACAATGTCCCAGTGTAACTTACTCATTTCTTCTTCCAGATCGAGTCCAAGTCCAGTTTTCTCGGAGCCAATTCAATTCAAACAAACAAATCTTTGCTCTCTATAATATTAGTGTAGACTATAAGTATTTAGTAATGAGATATGCAGCTGTGACGATTCACTGATAATCGTTTGCAGTTGTGGATTAAATGTACTTGTGTCAGTTATTAGAAGATGCTCGTCAGTGAACTATACATACCAGCACTGTTGCTAGTATAGTCAGCAAGTGTAGTAAGGTATATATGTGCCACCTGTCCATTACGAATATATGCGCGAAGTTCTATACTCAATATACAGGTGAATTTTTGAGACGGGACAGTAAGGGCAGTTACCTTAACTGTTATAGTTACAGGACATCGTTTATAGGAGGACAAATATAATTTTTTAAGGTATTCTGAACTGCTTTAGAAAAAATGTACAGTCAGCAAGAAAATTGGCATTTTACACAAAAACTTTTTTTGATGCCTGATCGATCCTGTTTCTTAAAAGGATCGTTGCGAAAGACTTTTTCCACACATTTCGGTAAAAGAATCAAGCTTTTAAATTAGCCACTTTTTTGTTATGGATAGATCTGCTATAATCCGCTATTAAGAAAACTGGCTGAGAAAAGTAGGTAAGTAAAAAAAGTTTTAAATTTGTAACTTCGACTTCCATTTGAAATTTTGGGTTATTTCAGGACTATGGTCCTGAAACAGACAGAGACCTACAAAATATTTAATTTTCGTGCGGACGCCAGTTGTTATGAAGGGTCACAATCGCGCGC
Source organism: Selenia dentaria (assembly GCA_917880725.1). NCBI lineage: Eukaryota > Metazoa > Arthropoda > Insecta > Lepidoptera > Geometridae > Selenia > Selenia dentaria. Next base: position 42,719,994 of record OU862877.1, read on the forward strand.
ATGTAGTATGTATTTTGGAAGTTAACAACGAGAATACATTACAATAACCTATGTTGCTCATATTTTTATCATATATGAAAATATAACCTTTAATTTCAAATTGATAACCTTAATTGATACATATGATAGTTTGAATAAATAACAAATTACGCTACTTTTAAGCCTTGAGAAATGTTCTTTTGGAACGAACATTTTCAGTGCGAATGGAGTCACAAGTCTTGTGTTAAATAATTCATAGTTATGTACGTACACATTAGAAATCAACAGGGCGTACTATTTGAGTTTGAGGCTCGAAACCGAGCCCAAATTATGAGAGGTTTTACCGTCACTGTTTGCCGACGAGACCCCGAGACTACGGAGGTCAATATTGTCACAGTATATACAAAACAGTATGGACAGTACATTATAGTAGTTTATTGATTCAGGTGTACTACTACTAATACTAATTTTTGGTTTAATATCTGAAGAATAAAACGAAATGACGAAACGAAGAAGTGAAAGAAAGTTTCATATCAGTACAGTTGTTTCGGAGCCTATTCAATTCAAACAAACAAACAAACAAATTTTTCATCTTTATAATATTAGTGTCTCCTTACGGACAAGATGTGCAGATGTGGAAATTCATATAAATTTCATATTCAAAAGAAATATTAGTGAAAACACTACTGTTCTCTGCAGGATACTGTAGAAAATTCCACAATACCACGGAAGCTCTACGTAAAAATTCAGGTTAAATTCAGGTTAAACATATGGGCCTTTATTAATAAACGTTTTGTAAACCTATATTAGGCGTAACATGCTTTGTCTTGCTTTCACGCGTGACATTTACTGCAAGCGAAAAATTGACAGATAGATGTTTTAACTACTCCGGGTGTAAGCCAAGTTTATGAATAAGGCCGTAACCTTTTACGCAAGTGACGGGATGCGTCACTTGCCCCTTTATTATAAATGGGTCAATTTTAAAAAAAAATTATTAAATAAACTAGTGTGATTTGTATTCTAGAAAATTATCGACGAGTATGCTGTCCCTATGATGGTGCATTTTGATGGTTTATGGACGGTTTCCGAAAAGGCTATAGGTACCATTAGACCACATCCACACGCTACGGCAAGTTTACGCTTGCCTCTTTGTTTAGCGTTTGTGGACTATGAGAAGGCCTTTCATTCAATCGAGACATGGGCAGTGCTTGAGTCTCTCCAGCGGTGCCGTATTGACTATCGGTATATTGAAGTGCTGAAGTGTGTGTACAAAAACGCCAACATGTCAGTCCGAGTACAGGAGCAGAGTTCGAAGGCGATTCCATTGCAAAGAGGCAGGGACACGTTATATCTCCAAAACTATTCACCGCTGCATTGGAAGACGCCTTCAAGCTCTTAGAATGGCAAGCACATGGCATCAGTATCAACGGCGAGTACATCACTCACCTTCGATTTGCCGACGATATTGTAGTCATGGCAGAATCCATGGAAGACCTCAGTAAAATGCTCAAAGGCCTCCATCGAGTTTCCCGACGGGTAAACCTTAAGATGAACATGGACAAGACGAAAATTATGTCTAATGTCCATGTTGTACCTACCCCAATATCAGTTGGGTACTCAGTTCTCGAAGTTGTTGGCGAGTACATCTACCTGGGACAGACAGTCAAACTAGGCAGGTCCAACTTCGAGAAAGAGGTCAATCGTCGAATCCAACTCGGCTGGGCAGCGTTCCGGAAACTTTGCGAAGTCTTCTCGTCAAAAATACCTCAGTGCCTCAAGACATGAGTCTTCGATGAATGTGTGTTACCAGTGATGACTTATGGCACTGAAATGTGGTCTCTTACTATGGGCCTCATACATAAGCTCAAAGTCGCACAACGAGCTATGGAGAGGCCTATGCTCGGAGTTTCTCTAACGTTATCGAATCAGAAATGAGGAGATCCGTAGAAGAACGAAAGTCACCGACATAGCCCAGAAGATTAGCCAGTTAAAGTGGCAGTGGGCAGGGCACATAGTACACAGAACAGATGGCTGATGGGCTGGAAGGTTCTGGAATGGAGACCTCGGACCGGCAAGCGCAGCGTAGGTCGCCCACACGATGGACAGACGACCTGATAAAGGTCGCAGGACGACGTTGGATGCAGGCCGTTTCCAACCGGTTCTTTTGGAAAATTATTGTAAGGCCTATATTCAGCAGTGGACGTCCTACGCCTGAGATGATGATGGTGTATATGCATCGCTCACCATTGGAAATTTCAGTACAACGCAGATCTTTAGTATTCTTCGCTGTTCTGCATCACTATGACTGATGATGATGATGACGACAACACTGACTAATGCAATTGACACCCTGAGAAATTACTTGTAAACGACCAGTTATGAATATGGATTTATGTGGATATTTGATGCCGTGCAACATTTCATCAGATCTGTACTCAAGGCTAGTTCACAACTATAAAATACTTTTTAAATTGATATTTTCATGCGTTTGACCTATAATAAACTATCAATATTAACCAAAAATACTCACGTTGGATATCGAACATACTTCTGGAATGTGGCCCTTATTCGAAAACCCAAGTAATATTGAGGAAACATTGGATTTGATCTACTGTATTGTGTCGTGTACTATCCAGCGTTGCTTGGCTGAATCTGGATTAATTCATTAAACGGTTAGTTACAACTTACAATGTCTTGGGAGATGCTAGCTTTGATTTTGTCTTCATGTTGAATTTTGTCCCAATTGTGACCATTCTCGAACAAGGAGTAATTCAATTATTATACAGGAAGGTTGGATATAATGCAATTTAAAATAGTAGGCTTTACCTGGCTTCGTGTGTACTGAGACATACATCATATTGGGTTTCGTATTCACGATTGCAAGAAATGTGTGGTAAGTAGATTTATTACCCCATTAAGTCCGAACATCTTACTAATTTATTGTTCATCACTGTTGTCTGTGTTTATTAGTGAACACCCGATGGATATCCAAAATCCAAAATTTAAAAATCATCAGTCGGAAGACGTTCTCTCCTAAAAATACGACTCGTTCCTTGAATACCACAACTAATGTCTACTTACCAACTGCACCAAACTTCTACAATGTTGTTGGTTCGTTTGTCTTCCTACAGCACGTCTTCCAGTTCGAAACCATCGCTATAGAAACTTTATTATCCATCAGTTATCATAATCTTTTCAATTTGCAAATTATAAACCTTTGTACGATGTTGACTATAGTCCTAAGGCGAAATCGTTAGTTTCGGATGATTTTGCGAAAATAAAAATCCAAACAAATGCCTCTCCATCTCTTATTGTGCGGATCTGAGTTTATTCAAAAATGGACACAGTCACAAACCATGTTTCCGTTCCATAATTCATCACTGACTTCACACGATAATGAAAACATTTACATTTTGGCTCTTCCGTATTTTGGAAATGAAAATGGTGTGATTCCCCGAACCCTGTTCATCCCTCCTGGATTCTCCGAGTTACCTCTTTGTCAAAAATAGCTTATCTAACTGAATGGTCTGTACAAAGGAGGTATAATCGTCAACAGTTTCAACAGTGTTGTTTCTAGCACTACTAGTACGGGTGTAACATTGACATTGCACATCATTTTCGTGTTGTCCATGATCATTACAAGACCCAATTGCTCGTGAACTCTTCACTCTGAACAAAACGAAGGTGAGTGATGTATTTGCCATTGCTTTTGATAAGGTCCGGTAAAACAGAATATATATGATCAAACATAAATTAGAATCACGTATCTTCAAAAAACGGTAATAAAACAAGACGAATCAAATTCAATTAAAATCGTCATTATACTATGTTTATGTTTGATTCTCAATTCATGGAAAAGAAAGCACCGTTAGTAAAAATAGGGGAAAACCAAGCCTTCCTCTACACTCCCGTCTGTTCAATTCTCATGAAGTATACGTTCCGTGCACTAATGGAAAAATAATGATTACATAAGTGCAGCACTGAGTTACAGAATAAAGAAGAGAGTGCGACACGTTTTTGTAAGGAATTTTATTTGTAGATCATTATGTTATGTAATAATAATAAAATATTAAGGTATATTTTTGTTAAAATTATTACGATACACCACTGTATAAGTATATCTTTATTCATCTCCATCGAAGGTTGTCAGAAAGAGATTTTATATTTGATATTAGCGATAACTCCGCCCATTGTGCAACAGTATTAATTTATTTTAAACCTACGTGATGTTTGTACAATACAGAGTTGTATATCTGTCTATTGATCCATTGTCCATATCCAATCCAATATGTTTATTTATAATACTAATAACATTTTTTGAAGTACATATGTACTTTACGCCCCCACAGCAAGGTCACCGGTCTTTCTCCATCACACGAGCATAGTAGGACTGGTTGATGATGAAGTGATCAACCTTACTGTTGAAGTTTCAGACTGCAACTGGTGACATGTGGGTGTTTACACATCTTTGGCGACCCCTTCGTGGTTTACAGGTGGTATGTTGCATTATGTTTTTGATCAACGATCAAAGGGTATAGCAGGATAGTCTTTTGAAAAGTGCCCCCAACGCCTGGACTTCGCAACTATGACCGAACGATGCCTTATATAGGACGTGTACAATGTCTAAAATTTTAACCCCCCACTACCCCCAATCGGCTATGACACGCAATTGTACATAAAACTGTATTATTTATTTCCTATAAAACTGACTGATTACAAAGTTTACACAAATATTGCTTAGACCTAAAGTAATTACACAAAAAATCAAGAGCTCTTGTCGCCTCCTATCTTTAAAAAAAATAAATGTAAAAATTGAAACAAAAAACCTGTATAGTGACTTTCTTTGGTGGTAAAAACACAGTTTTTTTCCAAACATGCACTGACGTTCAACCTACGAGATCTCAAATATTGGCTAGTCTATCAAAGGTGGAACACTGCTAAATAAGTCAAAGTCTTCAAAAAAATTATGGGTAGTAGAATCTATACATGGCATTGTAAAACAAAAGTAGCATTTACTACCATAAAGTTGACAATTAAATCTTACCTAAAATTCTACGAAGAAATAATTATTTCTTCGTAGCTAAAATTGGTACATTATGTAAAACATCTTGTTATTTAAACAATAAGTATGGAAAACTAATACTTATTGACGTTAATTGCAAAATTGTCAGTGAAACTAACTCTTCCTTTAACAAACAACAATCTTCGAACAAATCTGAAGACGAATTTATTTTATAACTAGCAACTTAACACTTTTACTTATATATTAGTAATTATTCCTAGCGAGTTCATACCTTTGAAAATGTATGACTAAAACAGTGAAAGAAAATCTATCTTATTACCCTTAATTAAAAACAGATTAATAATTCTTCGTTAATAACAGTAGAAGTATTTTGGTTTACAAACAAATATACTCGTATTTGTGAGAATTTTTGCAAGTTTTATAATTTTTAATAATAAATTACTGTAGCTATGTGAGAGCAACAGCTTGCTGTTCGGTTTCCATTGGGGCATGTGCAGAAGTGGCCTTTGTTCCCTGAGTATACATTTTGATTTGGTTCATAACTAAAAACATGATAATTTTTTTTGTTGATGTGTCGCGACTTTATATTAATTCCTAAAACGTCGTTGTCTTTACAATATTCGAGGTTGATGGAACCATCTGTGTTATGTAATTCAGCGAGATAGCATATTGATAGTTGGTACGAACCACCAAAAATATTTAAGAGCATTTCGTCAACTCAGGAAAGTCCAACAAGTCATCGCTTGATCAATATAATTATATTTAAAAATAACATTGCCTAGTTGTTGACTGTCCTCTCGGACTGGGTACATCTTTCAATGGTTGACTTTGTCATCGGTATTAAAAACAGTATTATTGTAGTAATAATAAGACTGTGGTATTATTAACGTCACTAAGTAGTCGTTGTCTATGCTTCCACCTTTGATAGACTAGCAAATTTAGCGGATCTCGTAGGTTGAATGTCAGTGCATGTTTGGAAAAAAACTGTGTTTGTACCACCAAAGAAAGTCAAAATACAGAGTGTTTCAATGTTTTGAGTTTTTGAAATTAACTTTTGTTAAAAGAACCCCACACCTGTTTGCAGTGATTAATGTGGGCAGTTGAATTGGAGACAAGCTTGGCAGATGAAAACATACTCCGACATAGTTTAGCCTGCGGCCTCACTAATGGCCGTCCATAGTAGGTAGTAGTTCTACTGATATGATTGTTCTACGCCGGAACAGGGTACAGCAGGATTTGAAACAATATAACCACTTGCAATAATTAACTACCTGGCAAGGAAATACTGTATAAGGCGTGGAATGTTTCTCACAAGGAAAGGGTTCCGTGAAATAATACAGTTTTAGAATACGTCAAAGATATTTAATAATTAGATTTCATAAATTACTAAAATTGCTTAGTTGTTGCATTATTTATTGTTGCAGTATAATTATTTTTAAATATTAGTGCTTTTACCGAATAAAACAATCGATTGGAACAAAACTTAAACCCTTATTGGTCAGTACTTTACTCCCTTACCATAAAATAACACTATGAGCTTATGTAATCTACTCGTATTAAGCTTCTATACGACGGTGGCTTCACTCGCTTGGTCCATAAGATACGACATCACAGTTTTTTTCTTTTCCTAATTCCCACCTCAGCCCCAGCGGTTTAGACTCTAGAATGATGAATCAGTCAGTCAGTCAATACTAGTAATTATATATGTACAGATAGCATATTAACTTCAACACACTATCCAGGCAGCTTCTAGAACCGGACCTGCTGTCCCGCCACCAGGACCCACCCTGCATCCAAGAGTTTCCGTACTCTCTAGCATGCTCTACGGCCTAGCGAACCTGCCCGCTACTGCAGCCTGCACCACGCCGTCTCGACGCGTCTACAACGTCTGCTACCGGGAACTTCCTTGACTAACCTGCTTACGCTTAAGATAAGTCTTCGACCAGAAAGCCTATCTGCATACTCATGCCTGTCTGAAGCTCACGACCCTGTTCTAGTGCATTATACGTCTGAACTCACTTCTGTTTAATTATTTCTTAGGCTTTCGCGATTCTTGTACATGGAAGTTAAACAATTACAATAAACGGACCAAATCGCGTATTATTTGATATTACATTATCCCGACGTTTCGACAATTTTCAGTATTCGTGGACAAGTATCATTCAGATCGATTTCAGACTACTATCATTCAGTCTACCCGTGACCATGTACACTGAAAAGTATTTGAAACGTCGGTCGGGATAATATAATACAAAATAATACGCAATTTAATCCGTTTAAAGTTATTTAATTACACTTCTGTTTTTTATTTTATTTTATGCTATGAAGAAATGATATAGAAATAATTTCAGGAAGAGCAACTGCCTTAAAAAAATTACCCAATAAAAATCGTGCTTAATCAGTAACATCGTTCACGCCGCTATGACTCAGCTGTCATAGTAGACGTTGCAGCACGCGCTTTCCTTCTGAAATTTAAACCAATCACCGAACATGTAACCTCGGCAGTAATTCGTATTTGGAATCATACGTCGTTTTGGTTTGAAGGACCACTTTTTGTGTGGAATTTGTTCTGAATTATGCTTCCTGACATTATTTCTTCGTAGATTTTATGTTCATCTACTGCCCGGCTAGGTAGAAAGGTGACAGTTGCTCGGTGAAGGTTGCAAAGTTAGCTCCGCTGCGAGCGCTTCAGTTGATAATACCACATAGTTATTCTAAGTAGTGACCTCAGAACAAATACAAATACAAATTCAAATATTTTTATTTCGTAAAATTAAACTTATGATACATTTCATAGGATTTATTTGTTGCGGAACCCAAATAAAACTAGTTAATGGAAGCTAGACACCTGTGGGTTATTTAAAACGTTTTATCGTAGGACGTAGAGGTAGTATTCGCTTTGACCACCGCAAAGTGTAATAGTGTTGTACTTAGTGCTATCAATATTACACATGGAAATATATATCTAATTGTGACTATTATTAAATATAATTATTTGATGTTATCTTATTATCATCTTAGCCATATAATAGGGCTTCCACTAATGACTGACTACCTGTTCCACAGATGTCCGAAATACCATTTAAAAATTTTTGGATTTCAGAAGAAGCGGCCTGTATCCAACGTCGTACTGCGATCGTCATCAAGCCGTTTGTCCACCTTGTCCAGTCTCCGCACTCTAGAACCCTTCACTTCTTTGATAAAGTGTAGTAAAAACTTATTCATAAAGAAGTTTTAAATTCTGGACAAACTAAAACAGTTTCTACAGACTATAAAACCCTAAAGAGTATCAACATATTTTTTTTAATACTCTACCCAATTTCCACAACAAGATCCATTAATTACCACCGCAGAACAACTTGAGAGAGTACTCGAGTGCTCCTCGGAAACAATTCCCCGCAGTCAATATTTGCAAAGTCCTGAACAAACGGAAAAATGCGGTGCGAACGAAATCAGGCCGTTTGGAGATTCGCAGCTCGCTGGGCATTGACAATAGGTACGGTTTATTCAAATGCCAACCAATTCAGAATCTGTGCAGAGCGTTCATAACGAAACTTTACTAATCAATCTGTTTAAGGGGCACGTTACTCACGTTCGTACCCTTAAGAGAAAACTTACACGTTATTCTGGGGTGCAGCCAATCAGGCGACACGGTGGCATTGCATTCTTTCGTCTTGTTGGATACTACCATAGACACATAATTATTATCTGCCTCCAAGCTGATGTGTGCAAACGTGAATGTTAGTTGGAAGGGAAATGTAGCAAGCAAAATCTGAAATAAGACACGAAGCGCTCTCCATGGCGATGTCCAGCTTACGTGATATTGGAATGGATACAACTCGGAAAGTAGGAGTCAAATGTAATTAACTCCTTTTAGCGGAGAAGCTCTTGGTCTATGTTTCCAGGACGACCGTACGATGTCTGTCGTGTACATATTATCTTTATATCTACTCTCGCTGCTGGATGGGACATGGAACTTGTTGTCAGAGAGGAGCATACGCCAGGACTCACTACGCTGAACTCGTGCGGAGTAAGGGGGCTTCCAAATTGTATATATTACGAACGACTTGGAAATCTCTGCTATGAACGCATGTACTTATGTAGTAACTAGCTGACCCGGTAACTGCTCTATTCACCTCTCTTCCTTTGCGTTGAAATTTCCAATAATATTTCCTTAGTGGAGCTTATGATATAAAAGCCATCAACTGCCATATACGAGTATGATTATAGTTTGTAGCCGCCAGGGTTTAGGCTAGACGTTGATCTATCAATAAGTAAGTCAGAACTAGTAATAACATATTATAGTTATATTAACAACTCCACTAGCTCAGTTTATAGTGATCCTGCCTTCGAAGCGTGGTGAAGCATGTTCCATCCCTGGCTGAGGCAAACATTTTTGTGATGAGCAGAAGTGCTTCTCATCGGGTCTTAGAGGAATTTTTAATGCAAAGAAAGAAGTGTATAAACGTTACTTAAATATAATTTATGAATGTTATAATACAATTATTTTCATGTGGGCATAAAGTTAAATAGAAATGATATTGCGGTTCGGCATAGACGCTGTTACTCCATTATTGTAGTACAGAAAGTCGAATCTCCACACTCACTCGAAGTAGGGTAAAATCTATTCAAAAGATTCCCGTGAAAATGCCTTCCAACCACACGGAAAAATAAAGAGTTTGCAATTCTCAGTTCGGCAGTTTTCTACAATGGTATGAATGCAAATGTCGGGTTCCAGAGCCAAAAGCAAATGTATGAAGATTTTAATGTTAGGCTGGTGGCAGTTGGAAAAAATATAGGTTTGTGAATAAACTACAGTCGCTCCGAGCAGCTCAAATAATGGCAGATGGTACAACTACTTACTATAATTTTAAAACAACTTTTGTTCCCATTTATGTCGTATCTATTGCCCCAGAATCAGAAAAGCTGATTTATAGATTGATTGATTAGTAGGTGCTGATAGTGAGCTGAGGTGTGGGTACTGACCGACGTTACGGGGCGTAATGTTCCGTGACGTACCATTCGCAGCGAGCATGTTACGTTACGCCGTGTCCGTGTGTATCCGTGTAACATGCTTGTTGCTCGCCCGTGCTCCAATCCTTGCCACTCGTAGTCAATGTGTCGGACGACGATGTTGTGTTGGGATCTTTGATTTTGCTGAATTATTGCTTAATCCAAATCTCGAAGAAAAAAGAAACGTAATTGGATACCTAACGTGTATAAAGAGAGAAACGTATCTGGTGGTTTGTCGTTACTAAGAATATTAGAAACAAATGATTATTGTACAATATATAAACTTTGTGCTCATGTCTCCGAAGAACTCTTAATTTAATTGGGCCAAAAGTATTTAAAGAAGATACAAATTACAGAAAAGCAATCAGTGGCTGGATGCAGGAAGCGAGTGAGTGGAAGGGATATGTTCAGCAGTGGACGTCTTCCGGCTTCATAATGATGATGAATCAGTGTCACGGAGTTGTGACTCGCAACTCGCTCTGTCATACTGACTGAGGCGCGTAATGAAACTGAAATTGAAAATTGAAATTGTAAAACTGAAATCATTCTCCAAAAAACTGACAGCAGGGCGGTGCACTCGCGGCGAGCAACGAGCCACGCGTTGCTCGTTTCGAGGGCTTTGTTTTCCCGTACTGACTGCATGAATGCTCGCCATGTAAAACGTTACATTACGCCCTTTAACACCGACCAGTACCCACCCTAATAGGTTGTTGAAACGCATAGAGACTTCCTTGATCCCTGGCCGAGGCAAATTTTGTGGTGAGCAGAAATGTTTTTTCGCGGTAATAATAATAAATAAATAATAATAATATTGGCCGTCTGGGGGTGGAGACGCAAGAGCAAGTAACAAAAAGCTCCAAGGGTGGAAGTGTTAAAGGGCATAACGCCGGTAGTAGCACTCTAGTGAAACCGCAGCACACCTCTCAACACCCTTTGGCCCCCATCCACGCCAACGTTGCCCCTTCTGTCACCATTCATGGTGACCTTTATGGGGGGCCCGTTTAGTGGGTGGCAAGTCACCACCTGCCCAAAAATTTTAAAATGAGACTGAAATTGGCGGGTGCCGTAGTCTCTTACATAGCCCACTATCTTCTTATCACTAATAAAATCATATCAATAGCCTGGCCATTTTTATAATAGATAATATACCATGTCACCAACCATCCCAAAGTTTCTGTTTTTTATACTACTTTGTATTTGTTTACCAAACAGGCCTCTAAGTGTTGGCTACAGCCCCACTTATGCCTTCGTAAAGGACCGGATGAAATTTTTTGAATAATAATAATAATTCATTACAAAATATAAGTTTATGCTGTAATTAAATTATGAAATTATCACACGTCATGCACTCATGAGTGCGCGACGCGATCTCCAAGCGTGTACACAAGTGAATGCAGCCGGTATATTTATATAAGTATGTTTATATTGCTTTTTCTATTTTCATTTTCGAAATTCTAGGTTCTGGTGATTGTTAATAGCTTTTTTATATATCACTCACCAATCAAATTAGTGACCCCGACAATGTTTGAGTATTCCAATGGAATAGACTAGTCCAGTCTCGCTGCAAGTTAAACATTTTACTATGGTTTTATTGGAAAAGTCCGCGGGTTAACTTACTTTAAAACAGTATTATGATCGTCTTCCATGATAATAAAATATGCGAGCTCATAAAAACCGGAAAGAATTATTTAAAGGCAGATAGGGAAAATAAAATTTATTGCTTCCTGATCAGGGTTTATGATCGTTCAATAAATGAACCGACACGGGTAATATCACTGTCAGTATATTCTGTAATAATATGAACTTTGTCATGAAAAAACGTAGAATAAAAATGTACTATAAGTTATTGGGTTTGAACCTTTTCATTCGTTCGTTAAAGGCAAAAGATAATGCGTTTTAAAACGAATAATTTCAAAATGATGTCAGCACAGTTGAGCACCTTGACCTGCAGCGTCACAGTGCGACCCTGTAATTGTAAAACCTGCCGATTGAAGATGTTAAGTCCAGTAACGGGATACTATGACAATGATGATAATGATGAAAGTATTAATCTGTTTATGATATTACGGGTCGTTGAGGTTTATGTCCAACAACCGAAAACTATGAATTGAAGATGATTATGATGATGATGACAATATTATTCGGTATGAAATCAGGGTCGTTGTACGTTATGGATGTAAACTACTTGTAAATGCAAAGTCTCTAAAATTATCATTGACTTTTACGGATTCATCATCTCAACCGAAGGACGTCCACTGCTGATCATAGGTCTCTCCTACTAATTTCCAAAAGGACCAGTTGGAAGCGGCCTGTCATCCAACGTCATCCAGTGACCTTTATTAGGTCACCTGTCCACCTTCCGATCTACGTTGCGCCTGCCGGTCCAAGGTCTCCACTCCAGAACCTTCCAGCCCCATCGGCCATCATCATTTTGCGTGCTATGTGGCCTGCCCACTGCCACTTCAACTGGCTTATCTTCTGGGTTTCGTCGGTGACTTTAGTTCGTCTACGGATCTCCGCATTTCTGATTCGATCACGTAGAGAAACCCCAAGCATAGCCATCTCCATAGCTCGTTGTGCGAATTTGAGCTTGTTTAGGCGGCCCACAGTAAGAAACCACGTTTCAGTGCCATATGTCATCACTGGTAACACACATTGGTCAAAGAATTTTGTCTTGAGGCACTGAGGTATTTTGGACGAAAAGATTTCGCGAAGTATCTAGAATGCTGCCCAGCCGAGTTGGATTCGACGATTGACCTCTTTCTCAAAGTTGAACCTGCCTAGCTGTCTGTTCTAGGTAGATTTATTAGTTAATAACTTTGAGAGCAGAGTTCGCAACTGATACTAGGGTAGACCCAAGATGGGCATTACACATAATGTCCATGTTCACCTTAAGGCCTACTCGTCGGAAAACTTGATCGCAGCCTTCGAGCATTGTACTGAGGTCTTCATGAATTCTGCAATGACTACAATACCATCGGCAAATCGAAGGTGAGTGATGAACTAGTCATAATCTGTCGATATACCTATAGATAGATAGAAGATTATTGCATACCGACGTTTTGTACACATGAACATGTTCATGGGTACACTAGATGGCATGTTGTCTGCTGTTGTGTTTACTTCGCTTCGATGCGCTTTGATTTTCCGCAGGCATGGATGGACTCTCATTTTATTTTCTCGTTATTTCATATTCGGTGTCTGTTTAATTATGTTTAAAAGATTTTATCAAATGACATAGTAGTATCAGTGCCAGATTTTATTATAAACATTTGACTATTATTTCCAGTTTCGTGACATTTTGAGTAATTTTTCATATCTGCACTGAAGGCTATCTCATAGAAATAGATTATAATATGCATGGGCAGGTTTTGAATTGATTTAGCCTCAGGGTCACGAGCCTGGCCCATTACCACTCAAAGGTTTGTCTCATGTGCTTTCTATCGAAACGTGACTTGCCCGTCTCATTGGCACAAGCGAAACTTATTTCACGTATTATCTGAGGTACAAATTATATTTTATTATTTTTATGTAATACAGAAAACATGACTTGCAGTATCTATGAAAGGAAATGATTTTCCCACCAGCAATCCTCAATGTATTACGTGACATGACGTTGCATTTCTATCATGTTCAGACGCCATGATTGTTTATATTTTTCCTGATGTTTTTGCTCATCCATAATGTACCAAAATCTTCTAAGATATAACGGATCTCATGGTTTATAATTTGTCGGGGAATAAACCATTTCAGACATAATTATATTATATGGGACAACATCTAATAAGGTCTTCAGGTCCCAAAATAAGCAGAGCCTGTACTATGGTCACCTGATGACTGATAAATACATATATAGACAATACCAGACATAGTCAAACATACTTGTTCATGAACACAAATTTTTAACCTGTCCGGGTAGAAGGTTCTTATGAAAGAAAAATCCAGAAAAGACGGGAGGTTAGGGCGAGCCCGAAGGCCGAGCCTACTACGCGAATGAAGTCGCGGGCTTTGGCTAGTTATAGATAAAATTAAGTCACGGTACAGTCTTCTGTCTGTGTGTCTGTCCGTCTGTTTTTTTAACTTTTAGGGAACTTGTTATAAAGCATACATATTCTTTATGCTCTGTAAAAAAATGTTATGTAAAGATTTTCATATGTATCATGCCTTGCACATCCGCACACGCTACACTGGCGGTTACACATATACTAAAGTTTTTTTTTTTTTTACGCAGAGTAATCCTTTATTGTGTACATGGTTTAATTACAAATAATTAAACCATGGATAACGGATGGCATTCTAAGATGCATAAAACACCGTGACTGACTTCATAAAAAAGTAAAAAATCAACCGGAAAACGTTGTTCTCAAAATTATATATAAACGCTATCGAAATTATTGTACAAAACAAATACGGAAACTTAAAAAAGAGTATTCGAACTATTCGAAGACAGTAAACATGATCCAAAGGCAACCTGGGACATAATAAAAAGAATTACTAATCTAAAGGCAAAACCGATACATCGGATGAATTACTGAGAATTTCAGATGACCCCACAGCTTCTGTCAACGAGGTAAACAATATTTTGTTGGTATTGGTAAGAGTTTGGCTAATGGAATACATACTAGTGGTTTTATGCTACCTCCTACTACGGTATTACCGGTTACAATAGACGACTACCTGTGTAGTTCCATGGTGGTTTTTCCTACAGATAATGAAGAAATAGATGCAATAATAACAAATCTTCGCAGTGATTGTGCCGCTGGTTGGGATGATATCCCTTCCAAAGTTATTAAGTATGCGCGTTTTTCGCTTGTGCCACCAATAACTTTTATTTGTAATCTATGTATATCAACTGGAGTTTTCCCGAAATCCTTCAAGAAGGGGCTTGTGCGTCCAATCTTTAAAAGTGGTAGCAAAAGCAGTCTCAATAACTACAGACCAACATCAGTGTTGACTACCTTATCTAAGATAATGGAAAAAAATTCTAAATATAAGACTTTCTGGTTATTTGGAATCTCATAAAATAATCAATACGGCTTTAGAAAAGTTACGTCTACGGAAGATGCGGTTCTTGATCTTACTAACAGTATAGTGAAACATCTTGATGAAAAAGATGGCATCTTTCTTGATTTATCCAAGGCCTTTGATATTGTTTCCGTTCCTATTCTACTTAAAAAGATGGAGAACATTGGCATTCGGGGACTGGCACTTAACATTTTCGAGGATTATCTCACAGATAGGAGTCAGTGCGTCAAAATAGATAAGTATATAAGCTTAGATGAACCAATGACTTATGGTGTGCCACAGGGGAGCGTGCTAGGTCCTACGCTGTTTAAAATTTATGTCAATAATCTCTGTACGCTCACTTTACGAAATTGCGAAATATTTACTTACGCAGATGACACAGCTCTTTTGGTGTATGGTGCTGACTGGTTATCAACGCAAAATTATGCTGAAGAGGTCCTCCAAATTGTTTTGACATGGCTAAACAGAAATGTACTTACCCTTAACATAGAAAAAACAAAATATATAGCATTCTCACCAACCGTTACTATGCAGCCCCTCATACCGGATATTTTATTAAAGCTCATACGTGTAAAAAGAAAGAAGCGGAAACAGTAGCTAAGTGCGCATGTGCTTCTATTAGTCGTACTAACGATCTTCTAGTCGGCGTTTATATAGATAGCACTCTGAGTTGGAATGTACAGATAAATGCCTTAATACCTAGAGTTAGAAAACTTATGTTTGTATTTAAAAAACTAAGAATATCAGGATCTAATAAGGTACTTAAACTTGTAAACTATGCATTGGCTTCCGTGGCGGTGCCGGCTTAGAATAGCACCCCCCCAACTCTACCCGTGGGTGCCGTAGAAGGCAGCTAAGGGATAACAAATCAGAAGATGGGCAGCAGCACCTCCCCAGTCAAACACACACAAACTGTGCTCGCCAACCCGCCTGCCAAGCGTGGCGAGTATTGGCATAAACCCCTTAATGGATTGGACAAAAAGAACCAGGCCCCCAGTCCCCAGCAGCCCCGCTATTCCTGGCTACGGTAGCAGCCACGGTAACGGTGGGACAGGGGGTGCTAAGAATCCCTGGTAGACGCCCGGCTACCACCCCCAACGACGACGACTGGCCCTGGTAACACACAACATACGCACGATGAGGACAGACGAGAAGATATATGAGCTGGAAGAAGAAATGAGTAAGCTACACTGGGACATTGTGGGGTTATCTGAAGTCCGTAGAGCGGGTGAGGACACGATAACCCTAAAATCAGGTAACCTACTGTACCACCGGGAGGGCGACCAACAGTCCCACGATGGTGTCGGGTTTCTCGTCCACAAGTCTCTTACTAACAACATAGTTAAGATCGATAGCGTTTCTAATAGGCTCGTATACCTAATACTCAGAGTATCCAAACGATATTCGCTGAAGGACATTCAGGTATACGGACCGACGAAGTCGCACCCGGATGATGAGGTGGAGGATATGTATGAGGACATTAGTCGGGCCATACATACCTCTGAAACGCACTTTCTAGTTGTTATGGGGGACTTCAACGCGAAGTTGGGTAAGAAAAGCGAGGATGAGTCGAAAGTGGGGCAATTTGGCTATGGAAAACGGAACCGTAGGGGACAGAGGTTGGCCGACTTCCTGGAGAAAGAGGGACTCTTTATGATGAACTCTTTCTTTCAGAAGCCACCTCACAGGAAATGGACCTGGCTGAGTCCCGATGGTTCCACGAGAAATGAGATTGACTTCATTATGACCACCAAAAGGCAAATATTCACTGATGACTCCGTGATCAACAGGGTTAAAACCGGTAGTGATCACCGAATGGTAAGAGGCACGGTGAATATTAATGTCAAACTGGAGAGGTCTCGTCTGATGAAGTCTACGCTCCGACCCCCTCATGCCCGTATTCAAGACCCCGAGAGCTTTCAACTTGAACTATCCAATCGCTTCGATTGCCTTGAGAACATCGCTTCAGTGGACGAGATCAATAACAGGTTAGTAGAAACTGTCCATACAGTGGGTTCCAAGTACTTTAAACCCCACCGTACAGATAGGCCACAGAAACTCTCCAACGATACCCTCAACCTCATGGCTGAACGACGCTCATTGAAACTGCGGTCTTCGGATGATGCTGAAGCATATCGGCTGCTCAATAGACGAATATGGAAGTCCTTGCGACACGACATCCGGATCTTTAATACAAACCGTATTAAAGAGACGATAGAGCGGAAAAAAGGCTCCAAAGTGTTTGCAAGAGACATGTCTATTGGGCAAAGCCAGTTGACGAAGCTGAAGAGAGGAGACGGCAGTGTAGCGTCGACCAAAGCGGAAGTGTTAGGAGAAGTCGAGAGTTTCTACGGACAGTTATACACCTCGGTCGCTAAACCTGTTAGCAGCTCGGTCAAAGACCCAAGAGCCAAGCTGACCCGACATTATACCGAAGATATCCCGGACATCAGCCTGTACGAGATTAGAATAGCCTTGAAACAGCTTAAGAACAACAAGGCGCCTGGTGACGACGGTATCACATCTAAGCTTCTGAAAGCGGGTGGAACACCGGTACTTAAAGTCCTTCAGAAGCTCTTTAATACCGTCTTACTCAAAGGTTCCACGCCAGAAGCATGGAACAAAAGCGTGGTGTTGCTATTCTTCAAGAAAGGTGACAACACTTTACTTAAAAATTACAGACCCATCTCGCTTTTGAGCCATGTTTATAAGCTGTTTTCGAAGGTCATAACGAACCGTCTCAGTCGCAGGTTTGATGAACTCCAGCCTCCGAAACAAGCCGGTTTCCGAAAAGGCTATAGTACCATAGACCACATCCACACGCTACGGCAAGTTATACAGAAGACCGAAGAGTATAACTTGCCTCTTTGTCTAGCGTTTGTGGACTATGAGAAAGCCTTTGATTCGATCGAGACGTGGGCAGTGCTTGAGTCTCTCCAGCGGTGCCGTATTGACTATCGGTATATTGAAGTGCTGAAGTGTTTGTACAAAAACGCCTACATGTCAGTCCGAGTACAGGAGCAGAGTGCTCGAAGGCCTCCATCGAGTTTCCCAACGGGTAGGTCTTAAGATGAACATGGACAAGACGAAAATTATGTCTAATGCCCATGTTATACCTTTTTTTTTTTTTTTTTTTTTACGCAGAGGAAGATTTTATATCCTGATCACCAGCCCAGGGTAGAGCTGGTGCGCGTGTGGGAGTCTCCGCCAGAAGGGCAGAATACCCACCAAACCTCTGCGGTGTTCCATCGCCATCGACTGGTGGCAGGGGCCGTGGGACCATTCGTATTCACCACAGCCCCCACCGACGTCGCTGCCCGTCTATGCAGGCCCAGCCTCTAGGGAGGGTGTAGAGAGCCCTCCCCACTACCATCTCGAGGGATGCCCCGGAACACGCGGGCCATCCACACCTCGTGAGGACCTGATCCTAATGGGGGGCACCGGCCGTCCCCACAGCCGATACCCCAGGTCCTCTGAGCGGAGACGGAGTGCAAGCCCGATCGGCTCGCCTCCTTGTCCGCGCTTTCCGGAGCGGGAGAGAGAGGGGATCTACCTCTCTTTCTCGCTCCTCAGCCTCTCTCTGCAACATCACGACCTCGCAGAAAGAGACCATCGCCTCCCACGACCTCTCATCGTCCACCATCTTTGTAAGAATGGTCGACAAAGAGAGGTCCGCCCCCACGACTGCAACCAGGGACTGCCGCGCCACGACAGCCCCTGGGCAAACTTCCAGCACGTGCTGCGCGGTTTCTTCCGCGCAGCCGCACTGGTGGCACTCAGGAGTCGCCTCCCTCCGGACAACGTTGTACAAGTACCTCCCGAAGCACCCGTGCCCCGAGAGGACCTGTGTCATCCGGAAAGTAAGCGACCCATGCCCTCGATAGACCCACTCCTTCAGGATGGGCTGGACCGCTTCGAGGAACCGGGTTGCTCCGGCTCCCCTCCGCGGACCTACGCCCAAGCGTCTGCTCCAGGATGCCAAAGCGGCCTCCTTGGCATCCGTCCGCCACTGGCTATACTCCTGAGGGGCAGGGTGGAGACCCTCCTGCCGCGCCCACGTTTTACGCCAAAAGACCGAGGACAGAACCTCGGCCTCTAGATCCCATGGAAGGGATCCGGCGAGAACGCAGGCCACCTCGTGTGAGAGTGTGCGATAGCCCCTGCACACTCTCACCGCCATGGCCCTCTGGGCTTTATGGAGCAGGGCGGTCTCCTGGGAGTTCAGGGACCCTGCCCATATGGGGGCACCGTAGAGGGCCATGGAGCGCACCACCGCCATGTAAAAGGTGGCGGCAGCTACCTCCTCCACCCCCGAGATTGGGGAGCAAGCGACCCAGTGCAGCCGCCGTACCCACGAGTCTGGGGGACAGCTGCTGAAGATGAGCCCTGAATCTCCATCTGCTGTCAAGCACAACACCGAGATATCTTAGCGTTGACTTGACAGCGATAGAGGTCCCCCCAACAATTATATTGCAGCCTGCGGGCGGCGCTCTCCGACGACCGGGAAAACAGATAGCCTCGGATTTGTCGAGCGCCACCTCCAGGCCCAATTGCCGGATCCGGGCCACTACCGCCGCTACTGCAGCAGTGGCCAGGATAGACGCCTCCCGGATTGTTTTCCCCCGGGCGGTAACCAGGGTGTCGTCGGCGTAACAGATGACGTCGACGCCATCCAGGTTAACGCCCCGCAGCACCCAATCATACCCAACGTTCCACAGGAGTGGTCCAAGAACAGACCCCTGTGGAACGCCGCGAGTCACTGGACTTCGGCCTCCGCCCTGAATTGTCGGGTAGACCACCTCTCTTGCTGAGAGGTAGTCCCCAACGATACGGCGTAGGTACTGGGGTACCTCATGATGCCCTAGCGCCCTCAAAATCGTGCTCCACGGCAGGCTATTGAAAGCGTTTGCGATGTCTAGCGACACCGCCAACATGACCTCGCCGTTGGAGCACGCCACCTCGGAGAGATCGTGGACGCAGGATATTGCGTCCAGCGTCGAGTGACCTCTCCGGAACCCGAACTGATTGTCGGCCAGATCTGGGCCGACGTTCGTGAGGTGCCTGACGAGGCGGGTAGCGATAACACGCTCCAGGAGCTTGCCAGCCTCATCAAGCAGTACTATAGGACGGTATCCAGCGGGCTTGTCCGCTGGACACCCCTCCTTTCGCAGGAGTACGAGCCGACCTCCCTTCCACGTCGTAGGGAACTTCCCCTCCCGCATGCAGCGGTCGAAGAGGGCTCGTATGCGGGGCTCCAGAGCGTCCTGGGCAAGGGCCCACGCACGACCGGGAATACCGTCTGGTCCCGGCGCCGTGTTTTTGGCCTTCATCCTGAGGATGGCCGCACGCAGCTCTCCCTCGGAGACCACGGGTATATCCTCCTCTGTTTCCACTGTTGGGGTCACCGCCGCGGTGAACTCTGGCCCTGGATCACTGGGGAACAGACCCTCGAGCACGCGGCGGAGCACCGGAGGCTGCATTGTGCTGGTAATAGGGGGAGCCCAGGGGCGGAGCTTTTGTCTCGCCAACCTGTAGGGGCGCCCCCATGGGTCCCGATCCAGGGACTCCAGCAGTAGACGCCAGGCCTCTGTCTTAGCCTCGCTGATGGCCACGCGGAGGGTCATGGACGCCTCTCTGTAGGCCGCATAGAGGACATCCGATTCCGCTGTCTCTCGGCGCCTCCTTCTCCGGTAGCGCTGGTAGCGGCGGCGCCTGGCCACGCATCGGCGGCGGAGCTCGGCAATCTGATCCGACCACCAGTATACCTGGCGCCTACACTGTGGGGCTCTAGCACGGGGCATAGAGGCATCGCACACGTGTGACATAGCGTCGCATAGTCCCCCAGCCTCCGTGTCCAGATCAACTGGCTCCGAGGGGGAGGCATTCCATGCCTGCACCAGGGCCGCTTCTCGCAAGAGCTCTACGTCCAGGCGGTTTAGCACCCACCTTGGACCGACCACCAGCGGCACCCGAATGTTTACTGAAGACGAAGAGGAGACGCTGAACTGAATATAGCGGTGATCGGACAGCGTCTCTTCGCCCACCAGCACCTCCCAGTCTCGAACAAGTACTGCTAGATCAGGCGTGGCGAAGGTCACATCGACCACCGACCCGCCCAACCGCCGCACGCACGTGTTTGTCAACCCACGGTGCCCATGTTATACCTACCCCAATATCAGTTGGGAACTCAGTTCTCGAAGTTGTTGACGAGTACATCTACCTGGGACAGACAGTCAAACTAGGCAGGTCCAACTTCGAGAAAGAGGTCAATCGTCGAATCCAAGCTGGGCAGCGTTCCGGAAACTTCGCGAAGTCTTCTCGTCTAAAATACCTCAGTGCCTCAAGACAAGAGTCTTCGACCAATGTGTGTTACCAGTGATGACTTATGGCACTGAAACGTTGTCTCTTACTATGGGCCTCATAGATAAGCTCAAAGTCGCACAACGAGCTATGGAGAGGGCTATGCTCGGGGTTTCTCTACGTGATCGAATCATAAATGAGGAGATCCGTAGAAGAATGAAAGTCACCGACATAGCTCAGAAGATTAGCCAGTTGAAGTGGCAGTGGGCAGGGCACATAGCACGTAGAACAGATGGCCGATGGGGCCGAAAGGTTCTGGAGTGGAGACCACGTACCGGCAAGCGCAGCGTAGGTCGTCCACCGACACGGTGGACAGACGACCTGAGGAAGGTCGCAGGACAACGTTGGATGCAGGCCGCTTCCAACCGGTCCTTTTGGAAAATCATGGGGGAGGCCTATGTTCAGCAGTGGACGTCCTACGGCTGAGATGATGATGATGATGATGATGAATTGGCTGAGTCAGTGCTTAGATACTGCATCACTGCATGGGGAGGCACTTTTGTGACCACTATGTTACGAGTTGAGAGGGCGCAGCGGGCGGTTCTTAAAGTCATGTGCAATAAGCCATTCAGATTTCCAACTACTCAATTGTATAATGAGACGTCTGGACTAACTGTGAGGCAGCTTTTTGTTTTGCAAACTGTATTGATCAAACACAAAGCAACTCCTTATGACCCCAACCTTAACCAAGGGAAACGTAGAAAAAGTAAGATATGCGATTTAATACCCCATAGAACCGCGTTAGCTGGAAGGCACTCTTACGTTCTTGGTTCTCGTTTATACAACGTAGCTAATGAGGCTGCCTGTATTTACCCTCTCTCAGTCATAAAATGTAAGGAAGCTCTCATCGCCTGGCTAAAGAGTTTGTCATATCAGGAAACAGAAGAAATATTTAGGATATTAAAATGAATTATGAATTATCCACTTAAAATTCAGTATATTTTATATTACTAGTAACTTCTTACACAATTGTGCGCACACACAAACACACATGCACACACCTTCCCTAACACACACCCTCTTACACACATATACCCATCATGTCACACACACATACACACACCCTGTTCACACACACATACACAAAGTTAATTAAATAATGATGTAGATGAGTTTGAAATCAATTTTACAAACACAATGGTAGTAATTATTTGAAATTTGTTAAAAAGTTATTATTTTATTTTATTTTATTTACTGTAATTTTACTGATATTTAATCTATTATTTGAATTATATACCTTCTTTTTTCTCCTCTGAATGCTGTCGAAATCCAAACAAGGAAGGAACTAATCATTGTAATACAGGCTTCCCGCCTAGTGTGATGGTTAGGGCACACACCGATGTAAACATTTTTAAAAATAAAGAAATTTTTTAAACATTTTTTTTGTAAACATTTTATGGATACCACCGGCCCCGGGGGGAGCACGGTGGTTATGTGGGAGTATCTGCCAGAAGGGCAGCATACCCACCAAACCTCTGCGGTGTTCCATCACTGCCGCTTTTGGCGGGAACGCGGGACAGATTTCGCACACGACCGCGAACCCGCCGCGGCTGTCCGTTGCTGGACCCTTCTCTCTTGCAACACGCCAGAACACTTGGCGTGCCGCAACCGCCACGGGGGACCTAGCCCGCAAATGGACCCCAGACTCCCCCAAGTCTGGGCGCCCTAAGTCCCCCTACGATGGGTCAGGTGAGTAGCCCCACCGCCTGCTACTTCGGCCGCAGAGGATAGGGACAGCGGCGCCTCTCAATACCGACAGTCCTCTTCCCCTGCGACCCCACCGCGTCCGCCATCTAACAGTGGCGGCCCCGTCAAGGCCGCGGAAGGCAGGGAGAGCGGCTCACCGTAACACCGGCACTCCTCTCCCGCCGCGGCCCCTAACTCTCAGCCGCGGTGCCGCCCATACGACACCGCAGCCCGCCTCAGTTGATGTGGCGCCCATACACCACCGCTACCTACAGTGACCGCTCCCGTGTGGACTTGGAGGGCAAAGCCCATAGGAGCGGTCCCACCTCACGCCCGCCAGCTATCGGCTATCACTGGCAGGCTCATTGGTTCCTCTTAGCTTCACCGTGGTGACCCAAGCCACGGCTACTGAGCCCACCCGCCACGGCAAGGCGGGAACACTCGGGGGGGGACATATACTAAAGCCTGGCATGGCAGTCTTTAGGCGGAGGCATGGATGTCTAACAACAAAGACGGTACCGTAGAGATTCTGAAACTGGACGTAAATAAATGTATTATTTATTTAGATAATACATTAGTATTGCCAACTTTTATTATACTATAATTGGGATGCTGTGAAATATTGTACTATATTTCACGGCATTTGCTTTAATTTAATAGTTATAAACTACTAAACAAGCACCACTATAAGCCTACATAACTACTTTAATGTGTTTGTTTCTCCGTCTTCCATAACTACTACTCTATTTGTAGACTAGACTCTAAACGTTCTGTCAAATCAATCAAAACCCTACTGAAACTCTTTTCTTATGTATTGCATACTATTTGAAAACATAAACAAAATTAATTAAGAAACTGAAAAACTCCGCAACTCCGCAAATCCAATGTGTCTAGCATAAATTCACACATATTTGCGACCGCCAGAGGTTCACAAACTTTTATCGGAGCAGATTGCTTCATTGGAACTGGAAATGCCGTGGGCCAATTTCAAATTGACATTATCTGTTTTATAGCTTCTCCAACTTCAGCAGGGACTATTAGGAATTGTGAAACTTTGGGCTCTTTTGTAATTTTATTTTTGTTGGACGGAAGATTTTGTCTTAACGACTGAGTTTCATTTGCACCGTAATTGGCACTATTCTTTACAGCCCCTTTTCTAGGCTTCAGAGAACATAAAAAGAGAATAAATAGTTCGGTCAAATTAAACCTTAGATAAGAATATCTGCCTGCGACTTCGTCATCGCTAAATAAGATTAACGTTAACTACTCCCACCTCTTAAAGTAGTCATGTTTCAACCTTACCATTAAATTTGGTACACACGCCAATATAGCAACCTTAAAATAATAATGGACGATAGACGTTTTGATGACGTATTATCAACTATTTCACTCAATTACTTCACAAAATCGCGTACTTTTACGTGTATTTTGTCACAAAGTGTCATTGTTCCAATGCTAAAGTTTTTGAAGATTCATACACGAATAAAATAGTTTTATTGCAACCTTACCATTAAATTTGGTTGACCTTTTTGTGTTGGTGGGAGTACTAATAGTGAGTTTGAATATTCTAAGCTTATTACAAAACGCTCTTGAATTATGATAGTTTCGTAAAAGGTGAGAGTAGGCCCCAGGACCTACCCCTTACTTCGTGATTAATAGCATTGTTCTAACGGAAGCTAATATTAGGTATAAACTATACCCATTTTATATATCATCTGAATCCGTTCATCTCTTTTAACATACATAACAAACCTTAATCACATCCTCACTTACTTATAAACTTTGCATGTATGATATTTATTAGAGTGATTTGAACTGAACATCATAAAACTAATGAAATTCTCCCAGGTTCAATAAATTGTTGAACTCATCGCTTATGATGGCATAAGAAGATAAAGACTAAAGATCTTTAGAAAGTTTGAGACTAATCGCTGGATAATGAAGTTGTGACAGTCCGGATAACAAGTGAAGTGACAATTAGTCATCTACCTACTTTATTATTTATTTTAGCAATGGGCATCGTTTTTCTGAATTCTGAAAACAGTTTCAGAATCTCACGTTCGTTTTTTCTTACTTTACTAGTGCCGAGATACAGCGGATCTTTACCTATATAATTTTTAGATGCTGAATGCTATATATATTTAACTGACTTGAAAAGGAAGAGGTTCTATGTATTCTATGGTTCAACAGTATGTATTTTTTGTGTATGTTCACCGATTGCGTCCAAATTTGTAGACTGATTCTCAAAATTATAATTTATATATAATTCATTATTAATTTAATTCTTCGTCTCGTATAAATTTCATCAGATTCGGTTAAGCGGTTTTTGAGTTACACTCCAATAACTAAAAAGTGTTTCAAGTAGCACCCTAAAGAGGGTGGAACTTTTATTTAACAAAAAATGGAACTGACACACCAGAATGTGTGAGATAACTTGTCGAAGTCGGTACCATGCGCACAATATTGTGATAAGAGGTACGAGTACTTTTGAAATATTATGTTTTTTTTTAGAAAACTCGTAGTAAGTGCATTTCAAAGAAAGCGATCTCACTCCTAACATTTAAAAACGAACAGAAACCAAGCAACTCAATGCAGGTATGTATTTTTTACTTCTTTCTTCTATACAGTATGTTCTAGTAAACTTATTTTACTTATTGTACAGTAGATACAGAGGCAGCGGTCATTACCTACTACTGTGCTCTCAAAGAATGCGTTCTCTGTACTTAACGTTTAATTTATACTTAAGTAGCAGGTAGTGATGGGGTTGGAAAATAATCTTGATCTTGGTGCTTGTTCTTTTAGGGTCAAAGGCCGAAACCATCCCATGGACTTGACTCAGAGCTCATTAGGAAGGTTATAAGACTCTTCTGCAAGGGCATTCTGGTATACTATCGTAATGCCAAATACTCTCTGTGTGAATTTATAATATTTTATGCCCTTTACATTGGTAAGGCTTAATGAGCATTGCGGAAATCTAAATTATTGAGCTAATCTGTTTAATATTGCAGATGCTAAACGGCGTTGCTCTTACCATCAGACCAATCAAACCAAAGGGATTGCTTCTGCCATGTCATAAATAACAACTATAAACAAACTTTACAAGATTTAAATAGATTTTCTTACGTCCTTTATATTTTCCACGCTACTCGCCAGACGTCAGACGTTGTATCTAGACATGACCCCCATTGTCAAATTCAATTCGGTTGTCATTGTTCAAGAACCACTTACTTAACTGTGGAAGTCGGTTAGTTTTAACTCATGGCTCCATAGCCTCTTGGTATGATCTAATAATCTATGAAACTAACTTTCGTTTAACCCGTAAAGCTGCCTTGTCATACCTGTATGCCAAAAAACATTCCGTAAAGCCGCCTTGGCATACAGGTATGCCAAATCGAATAAGGATCCAATTAAAAATGTTATCTATTCAAATATACAATAGATTTCAGCTAATGTTTTGTTTTTTTGATGCTGTAAAGGACCTGGATTTTTTTTTTACATAACAAATTATCATTTGAAAGATACCAGATCGGTAATATCAACGATAAAGCGAACGTCACTTGTTTTTTTGCAGGATTTATGCAACTCTGGTTTGCAAATTTGATCATGGTCGGGAGCTCACTAGGTTAAGGTTCAATAAATCCTCCTTGAGGCGTGTATTTTTGAGGTTTGTTGTTTACAGTTGTAGGCTACGATGTAGGTACTATTTTTAATGGATTGATTTTTCTTTAGTCATAATTTAGCTTGGAACTAAAGAATGTAGGCCTTGTGATTGTAAAATTAAGTATTTTGATAGTGTTGAGGACGAGTAAGAAGTTAAAACGACCATTGCAACGTGTCGTTTTCAAGACAGGGACTTTATAGCACATCTTCTGCAATCTCTAGTATCACAGTAAAATGCAATGCTAGTATGCGGCTAATGTAAAGCTATACACTCACGGCGGTGGGAACGTAAGTGCATTTTTGTTGAGAAATAATAGGTCATATTTCATTCTCTCCAAAAGGTATACACTTATGTTAAATATGTAAATTTTTGTATTGTTTTACATTTATATACTTACAATCAACCACCGGAAAATTGTTTAACCGATGATAATCAACTGTCAACAAAACAATTGTAGTAGAACATAGTTGTGTAGGTATTCAATTTAAGATTTTCGTGCCCGTACTTCAGCGGTTTGTTACACGAACAATATACAAAATGTAAAGCGTTTTCCCTACACAGATAAAACACAATATTCCTCTAAAATGAAGACAGATGACAGGCCGACTCCTTTTACACTGTCACAAACGAAAAGGGACGGAAATCACGTGCCCATTTTATGTGTTGAAATATTGTAAAGCCAGGCCGCTGCCCCGCTGACGGCGTATCAAAAATAAGGGTGGCTCTATACAAACCTTCAGCATTATACTAATATAAAGATACCGGCTTCACTTACTTGGTACGTGAGCGTGAACACTCCCTGAAGAAGAACGTCTTACCCGTTCGAAACGTCGTCGGACTTAAACTGACATAATACCAAGTGAGTGCAGCCGGTGTCTTGATATTAGTATAATGTGTGATACTCACGATAGTCTTTAAACTATAACCTTCAGCATATGATAGACGCGTGTGGTTACAAATAATAATAAAATGGGACAACATCTATACAAGGGTTTTTAGGTCTCAAATTAGGCAGAGCTTTTAGTATGACCTGATGACTGATATACATGTTCATGCACGTACTCGTAAATGTTTGAGTAACCGGGATCGTAGAAATCGCTACAAATTACACCGCCCGGCCAGTATAATGCTAAACAAATGCTTGTCAGCTGCAGCTGGCGTGTAATTTGTAAGAAATGCATTGCAGTCGTTAGAATTCGTTAATCTTCCTCCTCACTAACATGTCACATGTCACATTGTCCGTGCGTTCATCCCGCAAACACTCTCGTTATCATATTGTCCCCTGTCTCTTTTCAATTTGAAAAGTCACAATCTGGCATACATTCATTTAAAAAAACGTTTTATTATTATCAACTTACATTATCTATTATTATTATCCTTTTATTTAAACGTTTTCACGGATTTGTTATCCGGTTCTTTACAAAGGCATAAGTGGGTCTATAGCAAATCTTAAAGGCCTGTTTGGTATACATTATACAAAAGAATACAAAAACAAAATTTAGGATGACGGTGATATGGATTCTCTATTACATGTAAGGAAGATAGATGGCTATGGACGAGACTACTGCACCTGCCAATTTCAGTCTCATCTTAAAATATTTAAGCAGGTAGTGACTAGCCACCCATTAAACATGCACCCGTAAGGGCGACAAAACTTACGTTTGTGTGGATGACGAAAGGGTGCCGAGAGGTGAGCTGTGGTTACACTAGACCGCTACTACAGGCGTTATGCCCTTTAACACTTCCACCCTTGGAGCTTTTTGTTACTTGCTATTGTGTCTCCACCCCTAGATGGCCAATTAAAGCAAGCTGGGGGTCAGTGGTCTCATTTAGCCCCAGGGAGAATTGGGGTCCACGGTGTCGCCACTCGCCGACGGCTCGCCACAAAGCCGCCCCTGTTAGTTTTATTATTATTATGAAAATTTATATTAAAATATTATTGACAGTAATTATTATAATCTACTGAAATTTACTCGGCAACGAGGTTAGTACTACCTCCCTTGTTCGACAGCCCTGCTTGCTCAGTTGGTCACTCTGCTTTCAAAGCGTAAGGTCCCAGCTTCGCTCCCTGGCTAGGACTACTATTTGTGCGAGTATTTTTTTTATCGTGTCTTGAATCTTGTAATGTAGTAATGTGTATGCCCTAACACAACACAGGGAATCCCAGTAATGTTATTAATTACATAAAACGTAATAAAAAAAAAAATATATATAAAATTAAAATATACTTTAGCTGGTGCATACCAACTTGCCTGTCTATTCAACAAGGTAACGTTACCAGTTTTTTAGGCACTCTATCCAGTTTTTTATGTGCTATTTTGTTTCTTTAGTGAATCATGTTGGTATATATTTTAGATACATTATTTACGCCTGAATTAAAATTATAAAACTAGTATTGCTGCGAACAAGTAGACCTCGCAAGCACATTGTCTTACCAGCGGCAATTTTCAGCAGTACTTCACAACCTATTGTCTCGGAAACCACTTGACTAATTATGCCAAATTCCTTTAAAGTCAGGTATCTAATATGTGTACCAAATTTTATCACAATCTGTAGGTAATTAGCGCCACAGCAAATTTCCCTTTTTAGAAAAAATAAAACCCCACTCAAAATAGCCGAAGAGAAAAATCTTATATGAAATATTATGTTTAATTTATTTTTAAAGTATAATTTTAGGTACCTAACATACATTATTCTGATTCTGATATAAAAGATATATATATAAAAAACGATATTCATAAGTTTTATTTTATGTTATTTATAAGGTTGATCTCGTTTCACGGGTTGGAAGGCAATATTAACCGTCGGATAAAGATTCTCATCAATTTGCGGGTTTCGCTACTAATTTAATTACAGCATGATGGAGGGGAAAGGGGAAGGCGCAGATATGATGGACGCAAAGATTATGTACAGATGAGAAGTATAAGTTTTATATCACTTACCTCTCTTTTTTATATCATCTTATTTATTTATTTATTAACAACATAAAAATTAGAAACACTAAATCTAACGCCATATGAAATAAGTATTGTTTTAATTTATAATTTTATAACCAACAATGCCATTATAATATAATGTTATCAAATTATAATAAATAAATAGTAGTGTATAAATACGATACTGTCACACAGGAATATTTTCCCGGACTAGATAGTTTCCTTTGAACTATTCAACGACCATAATTTTAAAAGAAATTCTTGTTCTTTTTAGTACGCGCAACTAACACAATGATATGTAATATATCCGTAAATCCGTAACTTACCAATAAGTAAGATGAAACCGTCTGCATTCCCTAATCTTTGCCAAATAGCGAGCGGTGGAGCGGTGGAGCGGGTCCTCGTTCCCGAAACAAGATTGTTTAATTAACCGACGGCAATAATAGGAAGGCTGATAACCGCTAACGGAGAAGTGCCGGTCAGTTGTTTACTGTTTACTGGGAAGAGATCTTAACGATAAGAAAATATCTTGTAACGAATATAAAGAGCACGTAAGTAATGGTGTTAATTTAAATTTTATTATGGAAATTATACTACACAATGTACATTGAAAGTCACCGACATAGCCCAGAAGATTAGCTAGTTAAAGCGGCAGTGGGCAGGGCACATAGCACGCAGAACTGATGGTCGATAGGGCTGAAAGGTTCTGGAGTGGAGATCACGGACTGAAAAGCGCAGCTTAGGTCGATCACGACGACAGACGACCTGACAAAGTACTAGTTACTAAGTACTTAAATTTATTTATATAAAAAATATATAATACTATATTATAGTTATTACGTTTCCACATGTATTTGTGTATAAAGATAGATATGGGCTTGAAGAAGATAATAAGCTACTCGAAGTACTAATCCTGCGCAGACGAAGTCGCGGGCACCAGCTAGTCTAGAATATAGATGAATCAACATTGCTGTGGTTTATGTTTCAATCCATGTTATCTCTAATCCTTTAAATGATTACTGGATGAGAGTTATTGTTATGTATATAGCAGGACAGTAATTTAGTAACTAATTTCCACAGTTGCAAGCACATTAACTTTATTTCTGCTTATATATAAAACAAATACAGTCTTATGAAACTCCGTTACATTCCATATATTAGAATAATCCGATCCGTAGTCTATTGTGAAGATCACAGATAATTCAGCTATATAGAATATCTGACAAACACAGATAATGTTCACACAGACTAAGAACTGATATTAGAGTAAAGAATGGTGACAGTTATGTGATCGTGTTCTCTGTAATTATCACTTTTGGAAATTCAAGTAGGCAATATGTTTAAAAGGTTATTTTATATAGAAATATTTCAAAGATCGTTACTTTTGCCAATATAAGAATGAAACTACGATGAATAGCTTACTCAATTTAATATGAAAAACGGGATTCACTCACGTAAAAAAGTCAGATTTTTCCGACTACAGTTTCAACCACATCCTGTGGTCTTTTTCAAGGAGAGTGCAGAACGCCCGCGGCTGCTTCTCGCCTCGCACTGTCTTTTTTACGTGAGTGAATCCCGTTTTTCATGTGTACAAACCACGTTAGTTTTCATAATAAAATAGCTTACTCGTTACTTTTCGTTATTAATCAAACCCGCCATCACTACTTCATTGTAGGAACACTATAAGTGGCAGTTTAACTAATAACTTTTTGTTCATGTAATTGGCAATTACATGCGCGGGTTTGAAAATGGATTTCAGTAATCGCTCTACTCGACCCTGCTCGTCCAAACCAAAACCGATACTTCTTACAAAGATCCTGGCCTGTCGAGGGATACCAAAACTTCTCAGGACGAACTAGCTGATCATTTATTTCTCTAAAACAATCAAAATTCACTGACAAGAGAACCAATAACAAGGTTGTGTACTGTATATAGGAAAAGTGGCCATTTAATTGTACAATGTCCTAGATGATATTAAACCTAATGCATGATAATTTTTAAAAGTTGCATATATGTAGGTACGCAGTAATCTATAAATCTATGGCTGCATAATATAATTTTGATTACCATAATTTAAAGTGGGTAGACAAAATGACAATTTAAGAACGTTACAGAAGTATATCGTCTTGGACACAGATATATATATCTACAATAGATAACGCAAGTATCACGGTTTGTATTGACGTTCTCGTGAGTTTGACACAGTCATATTCAACTATTATTATTAACCGGCAAAACACTCACGTTAAGGATCGAATACGTCTCGCCGGGTTTCGAGCATGTCCGATACTCATCTTCAGGGCGATACTTGATCACGATTTGTGTTGACCCCAAGCATGCCGACTTTTAAATAAACTGAATTACTAAATTTAACCCTAATCTTCTATCTTATATCTTAGAAATAGTTCATTTATATATAAATGAACCCCTATTTCTGCTGGTCACGCTATAACTCGAGAAAGGATATAACAATCTCAATAACTATTTTTTTGTTGTGTTAGTTTATTGTCAGGAGAAAGCTCTTATGAAAGAAAAACCAAGAAAAGATGGGAGGTTATGGCGGGGCCGAAGGCCGAGCCTTCTACTCAAATGATGTCGCGGGCAGTCGCTAGTATAATATAAAAAACTTGCCTGTGATAGGAAGTATGTCTTTGCCTTTGGGGAAACATTCGAAACTTTGGGCTATTTAGTTTATTATTTTCCGCAGATTTCGCGTGTGTCCGGCTGCAACAACAGACTGTAGGTAAGTATCGGTGGCCAACCTTTTACTTTTTAACCTTTACCATTTTATTGTATAAACCTATTTACTAGCTAAATAGTACTGAATGTGTATGTTGGTTCGGCGATAACGTAGAAACGGCTGTTTGAATAAAACACAAAAACACCACTTAACACACAGAACATAACAGCTGCCGCAGCGAAATTTCGCGCGGGAAGCAAACTGGAATGACTATAACTGAGTTGCCTTGTTCCGTGTTTGTGTAAAACTTGGATATTTTCTCGAACAATCGTTTAGAGCTATAACTTTCTTTGGCTACAATTGTACCAGATATGCAGCTATTCTGTAGACTATGGTTCTGTTACAAATGTACGAGGATTGTCCTGATTTTAGTGGAGAAATTAAGTTTTTAAGTAATTATAATCTAAAGGCATTTTGTAAAGCTAATAGCTAAACCCTTCACCCCAAGATTTCGCGGGGGATTTTTGTGCGTATTTCGAGTGGAGCCAGTAAGCTGTAGATGATGAATTGCATACAACTGAGACTACGGTCCAAGTTTCGAGCCAGTCCGATTGGGCTGTTGTGTCTCAGGTCCTGTCAACAAATGTTGACTGGAATCGAAAAAATGGCGGCCCTACGTCACTTTTGTCAGCCCCAGTCATCAACTTTAACATTTTTGCATACTGGAATTGTAAATACTGACATAGAGTCGCCATTTTTCAAAATTTCAAGCAGTTATGGCTACCGCCTTAGCCTTGTCAGGGTCTGTGCGCGGGCAATCTGTGGATAAGCAGTCCGAAAATTTCTAATTCTTTAATTAAATCATATTTTTAGGTTGATAAGAGGAATAACTGTCGTCACGGATGAGAAGGGCACGGAAGAATAACAACACTGTCGTGAAATAACAGGAAGAAGATAAAAAGGCCTACCACCTACTGACGAGACTGAGTAGGTATTTCACGCGAACAATGATTTAGCACTAAACACCTCGCAAATACATATAGCCTTTTTAACACATAAGTGTTTTTCTAAAACGCTATAGAATAAAGATGAATTTGAAACACCGTTTCATGGACCGTGGTACAGTTCATACGGTACAAATATACTCATTACCCTATCTGGGTATAATATATTTATATGTTAAACTGCCATGGTTCACACACATATGTTATCAATCTCACAGATAACGGCGTACGTGTTAGGTTACTCAAATAGGTTAAGATTTAGGGCTGTATAATTACGTGGTAGCCTTACCAAGCCTCATAGAGTATATCGAGGACCGTATTCCCAAAGTTTACTATGGCTATATACCTACTACTAAACCTGCTATATGTATTTTTTAGTGTAATTGCATTACAAGATTGAAATATATGGTGTGATAAATTTAAATGCCTCTAACCTCTAAATTTTCTAGGTTCCTCACAGCGAGTAGTCGTACTACCTGTGGAAACGGGTCCCGTACGTATTTTCATACTTTTTTTTGTATTACTCTATGTCGACACTTGAGTTGCGAGTCATTTTTCCACTGCCTCATAGGTTCGAAAGCTTGTGGACTCGAATGACGTAGTCGCGAATGACGCTGTTTTGAAAAGCATTATCACTGCCTCATACGCTCGAGTTCTTGAGACTTCAATTTATTAGTCATAATATTGTGTATAAAGGTACCACCTATTCATGTAGTAATTATTAATTTAGGTGAGAATGAAACCGAAACTGCGGAATTATAAGTGGGAGAATATTAAATTTATGCAGCAATATAATTATAAAGCGTCAGACTAATTTTAATAGTTGCTAAACGATTCGATCGACTAGTACTCCCACCACGCTATTCGCTTAACCCTTTAAATAGCTTAAAAATAAAAATATTTTGGCGCCAAATCGAACGAAAAAAGCGCGCGAAAATTCACCATTTAAAAAAATTGCGCGCGCCGCAAACGTTTGCAGGAGTAAAATTGTAGTAAAACAGCAATTTTTTCTAATTTATATCTGTAAACGGCGTAAATTTACACTGGTTACCCAGTACATCTTCCTTTATTCTATTATTATGTTATCTGTTTCTTTTTAGTCAAATTATAGAGGTAAAGTCAACCGAAAAAATACATAACAACTTGAACCGCAACAAAAAATAACAAATGAAATAAATTCAACAAAGACCAATTTTATCTCTCAAGCAGGTATATAAGGAGTAAACATACAATCACAACGGTATAATAGACTTTGAAAACCTATACTGCCTATTTTGTAAATTATCCATAATAAATCCACAAATTGTCATACAAACATATACTCTAACGCTAAACAAATAGATCTCAAAATCGTAGTCCTACTCGTTATCAAACAATATGGCGGCTGCCTTTATCAAATTACGGGAATTGCTCACAAAACTATAATATAAGAGGATTATAAGCTTTTTCTTAGGTTTTTGGTAGAGGCAAACAGCATTAGTCCGTTCGAAAATTCAGATTACGCAGTCTGTGCCCGACGACCGGCGCAGGCGGAGCTCCCATGGCTTGATGTCAATTCTGTGCTGTCACTATACCTATATAAGTATTGAAATAATACATCAATTGATAGCAATTTTACAAGCTAATTTATTGTTGAATATTAATGAATTTGTGATTAGTCACAACTTAATCTACACTTAAATTTATAAATATAATTAATTAAAGTTTTTATCTACACTTATTACTCAATATAAATATTTTTGGTTTGAATAAACTTGTAGTTTTATTTACGCCATCTCCCATATGTAGTACCAGTACGGTGTACCGGCACAAAATTATTTTTATTTCATACTAGTGACTGCCCGCGATTGCGTTCGCGTAGTAGGCTCGGATTTCGGCCTCGCCAGTAACATACGCTATTTTTGATTCATCATCATCATCATCCATCACCACGCGGGTGACATCGCGGAGTGCAGCTAGTCATCAATATATGCTAAACACTTTTCAGTTATTGGATCGTAACTCGTAAACCCCTCGATGAATTACGAGTTTAATGAAACTTAATTAGGACTACCTCGGATACCTCTACCAAATAAAAAAAAGAGAGAATGAGAACCTACTGCTTTCTTGGAAGTCGGTTGATAAAAGGCATCAATTGCGAAAATAACAAGTTTGTAGCCTTAGCAGTTAGGGCTCTGCGTTTATGAATAAGTCAGTTACGACAAATATTTTTTAAATTCAATAAAAATATGTTTTCCTATGTCTTAAATAACATAGATATTTTCTCTACTTTTTTATGTTTTGTATTTCGCACTTATTAGTGAACATGGAAATAATGAGCGAAGCGATGATAGTCGTCCGGTAGTTGTAACTGCAACGGCGTTATAACTACCGACACCGATGACGTCATACTGTTATACCGTTCGCAAAATAAGCTTACATATAACTGTACATAAAATCATCATATTTGTTTATTGTGACAAAAACCTGTAATTCAATAACATTTATCCTAATCATGCATGTTACAGTATACATTTTATTGTGTACAGAATAGCAGGTGCCTAATGCGATGCGATAGCGAAGACGGTTATTTTTTCCTAGGAAACTCCTAGGAAACCAAAAA
Organism: Selenia dentaria; assembly: GCA_917880725.1. Classification (NCBI taxonomy): domain Eukaryota; kingdom Metazoa; phylum Arthropoda; class Insecta; order Lepidoptera; family Geometridae; genus Selenia; species Selenia dentaria. Next base: position 42,755,963 of record OU862877.1, read on the forward strand.
CATAACAGTACTCACAGTAACGAAAATTTGAGTTGGCTGTAAATATGTTTTCATGTTTTTTTTTTTACATTTTATACAGCCAGTCATTGCAATTAATACAAAGATGTACAAGTATTCTACTATCTATTTAACTTGTGACTATTTATTATTGTGATGTAGTAAATACATTGTAAAAACTTAATTAAAACTAATGACCCCAATTTTCTTGCCCGCTCTTCTCAGTAGCGACTCTATTTATTTTAGAATGCAGCAGTCAGCAAAGTATTTTTAAGTAAATTAATTATTAATGATGTACGTAATGTAGGTGTGTCTTTTGTGTATACACTAAGTAAACAGTTTTGATTGGTTGGTTGTTTTGTCGATTTGTTCGTGTTTAGGGTTCATCACGGTTTTGTATGACTGGCATGAGCCTTTTACTGACATTTGAAGGTATCAGAATGAATTAAATATATCCTAATATACCTCCGTATATATCCTATATATACCTCAAGTATATAAGTCAACGCAATAAAAAATACGGCTTTATATGCAGCATATTTTGATATCCTTTATTAAAGAAACACACGTACTTTCCGTTCATCTAGAGTCCGTAGTTCCGTAAGTCAGCCTCGTATTTAACAAACTAATTTTTTTAAATTGTCAGTGTTCATTTTCTTTATAATTGATTCAAAATTTAGTACAAAATTAATTTACGAGAAAGCCGCTGACTATCTTAATGCGTTTAATTTAGTTTCATAGGAGAGAAAATATTTCATTTAGTTTACAGTAGCCATATTTGATTTTTTGACAGGTCATACATCCATGTCACCTAATTTATAAAACCTTCAACGCTTCAACCCTAGAAGTCATTACTGCATATATGCACAAGTACGCCCTCAAAACATAACTCTCATAATATGACATCCTCTTTAGCTAAGGTATGTTTCGGGGGATACGGACGCAGTACCACATAAATAATACTACGTATAAGTACCTACGGCGCCAATTCCATTAATGTTGAAGTGTAGAAAGTAACGAAAGGTTCTAGAGTGAATACCACGCACCGGCAAGCGAAGCGTTGGTCGTCCACTGTGAAGGTTGACAGACGAGCTGATAAAGGTCGCAGTGCGCCGTTGGATGCCGGCCGCTTCCAATCGGTCCTTTTAGAAATTATGGGTGAGGCATATGTTCTGCAATGGACGTCCTACGGCTGAGATGATAACGATAATTACTGCGTAAGGTTCACGAGCTCAGTGCAGCACCTTTCTTGATCTCACGACAAATCATATTCCTATAATTTCATTAACTTAAAATAAATAAAACAGTTTTTTTACTGTCGCTACCAATGTTAAAATATGATGAGTAGAGTAGAGTTGAAAATGAATAAAAGTAACGAATGCCTGATGGGTACCACTCGAGTTTACCAGAAGGGGTTCGTTGAGTGATATCAATATGTTTTAATTTTGTTCCACGGTTTTTATGTTGATTGGAAAATAAAATATTACTCGTGTATAGTAGGTAAATAAATGATTGAAGTCTTATATCGTTAATAATAAGGTGAGATATTAATTAAACCTCTTAAAAAATTACACCCTTATTGCTTCATCAGTCGAGCGATCCAGTCTTAATAGTTTTTTTTTGTTATATTGACAATCGACTGGTGAGGGGAAAAAACCCTTAAAATAAACCCCATTAAAATCGTCTTCTCTAAATCTTACTTCATTTAGCCATTTTTAGGTATACATTTATTCAATTTTGAATTTTGCCCATTTTCTTTACTCTGCCAGTGCGGAGGGTTATGTTCTTAGAGTATGTATGTATGTGTTTATTTATATGAATATGGTATGCATGTATGTATGTATGTAAGATGATTTTTAGCAAAATCCTATAGTCAAAACGGCCTAACATATTATCATAAATGTTTAGGATTAGTCTTTGCCTCGTGAATGACATGGGATATAATAATCTTTTGAGAATCTAAAAATCTGTTAACCACTTTTATTTATGTGCAGATGTTTTTCTGGGTTTTTAAAACGAAGATCATACGAAAACAGTATTCAAATCACCGCTGGAAGATATGACCGGAATGACAAAATAAAATAAGCAAAAAGATATTTCCAGATAAACCGTTTTATAAAAAATACAGACAAAAAGGTACATCATTAATATCTATATTTTTGAATTGAACGGAATTGGATTTCTATTCTAACTTGCACATGCAAAAGGATAGGTTTTGATTTAATTTTGAAGTACACGTCCTTTCTGTGCGAAGGTTTTTACATAGAACAGCGTACAGATCCGAACACGTAAGAGAATTATATACAATTTTAATAATTTATAACCATTAACCATTCTACTTAACTAAAAAAGGAAATTAAAGATAGTTTTGATCCAGGTTTCTTTTTAGATGTAAATCGGGATGTCGCTCTTTCTTGGGGTATGTCCCAAGCGATAAAGATATTTAAAAAAATGATTTCTCTTGTATAATAAAAAAAAACATCCGAACTAACCAAAATAGTGACATAAATATTTGGTACTGCCCATGAACTCTGAATCAATGAACAAGATCCTGCGTGTTTGGCAATGTGGCCATTTAATTATGGTGAAATTGCTTCGCTAAATAGAGTGGCTGATTCTTTCTGCGAAGAATGGAATCGAAGCTTTTGATGTCATGGTATTCCAGGAGTGTCACCCAACAGGTTGTACACTGTAATGACAGATATTTTGCCATGCCATATATTTAAAAGAGATCCCTAGGGGTAATTAGGGTTTCTGCAAAATTATTGTTTAGCAGAGGGAGTCGGAGGAGCGGGCGAGGGAGAGAAACCCTCTCTCTCATCCGCTCCGGAGGGCGCGGACACGGAGGCGAGCTAATCGAGCTCGCACTCCGTTTCCGCTCCGATGACCTGGGACATCGGCTGCGGGGACGGCCGGTGCCCCCTATCAGATTTAGGTCCTCACGAGGTAAGGGTGTACCTTGTGTCCCGGGGCATCTCACGAGGTGAAAATGGGGTGGGCTCTACAGAGGCTTAGTGGGTAGGTCACCCTTCTGGCGGAGACTCGCACACGCGCACAGCTCTCCCCAGAGCTGGTGATCAGGGTATAAAAAATCGTAATTAGAGTCAACCACTAACCTAACATTCTCTTTATCGATCGTATCTGAGACTTAAGGTTTCGAATCGGCAACATCCTTAGAAAATCCACAGCATGGTGGAATTTTCTGGTATTCGCCTGACCAGCTACCATCGTCAAGACACGAACGGTGTGTTCCGACAGCTGTTTTTGAGATATGTCCTTGAGTATGTGGACATGGAATATTTTAATGATAACACGAGGGCACTAAACATAATTAGATCGAGACATGTACAAATCAATCAATCAATCACTCAATGACTCAAGGAATTATTGGGTATATCCAGGTATATTTTTAATTTACAATAATGACCTTGCAAAAACAATTGACGAATATTGTGTATAAGTAATGTCCGAATGTATATTGCTAGGCTTGGAGTAGCTTAGTCGATCTCCAAGCCTACGTGCACATAAACTGGAAAACCATAGGCTCATATAGGGTGTTTGGTAGAGGGACCGACAAACCAAATGAGCGTGTTCGGGGGACCACTTGGAGAATACAAGTTGGCCAAAACAAATCCCCTGTATAACAACAAAATTATCACCCTTTACAAATTCACTAAGGAAACTTCGGCACGCCACTGACCTTAATACTGCTATAACCCCTTACTTCGCATAGGTACACATTGTTCTCTGGGAAAACTGTGTAAACTCCGAATACCTCTTTATATCCCAGAAGAAATCCATTCGTACCTTAGCTATAAAGTTTGTAAATTTGAGTGTCTTGAATATTAAAGACTCCGAAAGTTGTTAACAAAGTTGTTGCAAAAATATTTACATAAGTGTTCATATACTAGAAATATGTAAATTTGTTAAAATACAGCCCCAGTTTTCCCATAAAGTAACATAACTACTACCTACGAAAATATGAATCTAGATTTAGACATAAAAACTTGTCTTTCCGAGCTCCGGTCTAGTAATTTACACCTCTATATCCCAACGTGGTAGTTAAATAATAAATAATAATACTATTAATAAACTAGCCAACAAACTTTAAGAAGAAGAAAAATACCAAAATCTGTGTAGAATATAAAACATTTACTGACAACTGAATGATAATATACATATATTTATATATATATATATATATAAAAAGAGATGCTCAAAAGAAGAGCATTAGGGCAATTTGCAGTTTAAAACGAAGGGACTCTTGCAAACCCTTTTTCCAAAAACTGAAATTGTTGACCTTTCCTTCTGTATATATCTACGAATCAGCTGTGTATGTAAAGAATAATCTTGAAGATTTCAGTAAGTTGCGGAGTAAGCGACACAAAAACAGGTTACAAACAGCACATTTAAAATGAGATTGTTATTATATAATAAATTACCAATAAGTTTTAATTGAAACAGACAACATTGACATTTTCAAATTAAGACTTAAGAAATACCTGATTGAGAAGATATATTACAGTATAGATAAATATTTAAATAATAAGGACATATAAACTAACAACAATAATGTACACATGTAATTGTGTGTATGAATTGTGAATGTTAGTTATCTCGTCATATTTGTAAATCTAATATATTATTGTAACAAAACTTTGCACGCCAAAGCGGCTAAAACATGGCGATCTAATATGCTATTATAATAATAACCCTACGTTTAATGTCACTATCTATGTTTTGCAAAATAAATAATTTGAATAATATATATTGATTGAACGAGTGTTGAAATATACTTTTTAATAAACTAATAAGACGCTCCACTACTTCTGCTGCTACATCAGGGTCAGTAATACCTATACAAAATATATAAGGCATGCACCCAAACAATATGGCAATAAAAATATTGAGTATTGAGTATCGGTTGTCATGGTAAACTATAGTTAGACATATGCCAATTTTATCAGTAAAGTAATTCTAACGGATTGCTATAGCACCTAGTACATTTTTGTGGATTTTGAAGCTCCATATCATCATTATATCTATAGGCAAAACCATTATTTTTACTGGTGGTGTTTTCATTTACCGCTTCACCTGAAGTCTTGTGCCTCCTCCTGATCCGAGATGAAGTTGATAAATGACGCGCAGGTAATCCTGTAATCTCGGCCGCGTCTCCGCAGTATTTCACCTTCCCGTAATCCTCCTCCCCCTGCCCTCCCCTTCCTGACTGGCGACAACACTGTTAATGACCTTCACTAGACACTCTTAATCAGGAGCAATGATGACATTTGAATCATTGTCGCCCATGTACACAAAAGTGCCAGTTTGATTCTTACTTCTTTATTTCTTAACCACACACGTTGCAGTTCCTGAAAAATTCCTTAGGTTGATTTCTGCAAAATCTATTGCATTATTGGCCAAATATGGCGAATCGCGAGTCAACGGGTTAACTGTGCAACCGTATTGGGTACATATGACACAGATATTCCTTTTACAGAATATATTTCGTGAGATTTACATAGAATCTATGTATTAATTTAACATTGCAACTACGAAACCAAGCGATGATAGCTTATGGTAAATTTGGGTCCCCCCTAAAGGTTACCACCTTGTCGCGCGGAGGGGATCCTGCGCAGACGAAGTCGCGGGCGCCAGTTAGTAATTCATGTAATAAAACTACGTTCGCGAGGAAGTCGCAGGCATACGCTAGTTAAGTTATGAGATACGTACCTACATGAAGACTTACAAACAATTTTTTTACCTACTAAAACTCCTGCCAAATTTTATCTATTTATTTTTGTATACACAGACGGTTTCCTGTATATTTAGACACTATCTAGGTATAGGACATGCTAATCATTGTGTTTTTTAATTGTTACATACGTCACATCACGATATTATTCTATTATGTATTTCTTATCTACTCGTACTAAACACCTGCATGTAAACGAGCATTACATCAGTATCATAGCTGATTATATTATAAAACATATACATAATATCATTAGTCAAACGTGTAAAACACCCACTACTTTCTAAGGCTTGCCATATCAAGTACTAGCTGCGCTCCGCGGTTTCACCCGCGTGGTGATGGATGATGATGTCGAATCAAATATAGCGATATAGCATAGGTGTGTTACTCAGACATAATGTAGCTTTATACTCGTGAAATAATTGTTTGAATCGGTTAATTAGTTTTACGTGTATCCATTACAAACAAAAACAATCATATATCTTTCCTCTTTTATCATTAGTCAAATATCATGGGAGATAACCGCGCGTCGCTTCGTTCGTCAGTTTCGTACAACAATTCACGATAATACCAAAAAAATTAACTGACTTCAACACCAAAAAGTGTGAAATAACTTGTTGAAATCGGTACCATGATAGTTCAAAAGTAGGTACCTATTATCACAATATAGTGCACATGTTATTTCACACATTTTGATGTTGAAGTCGGTTCCATTTTCTGGTAAAAAAATCTATTTGTATGACTTATCTTCGACCGATAATGTCAGTACAAATACAGAACACAACAACACTAGGGCTACCATTTCACAATCTGGTGAGGCGCGTAATAGTACACCGTGTGTACTAGCGTACGATTATTTTAAAAAGAGATCAATACCTAAGAAAGTATGACTGACCGTCGAACCCCCCTGAAAACACAGATATATCAACACTGCAGTGATAAATATGCCCACGTACCTGTAGACCATCCAAGTTCACCCACAAACCCTTCAACACGGGATTTACAGCAGATTCGCGTTTCTTCGGAACGCTCTGCCTGTGATGGTGTCCGGCCGGCGACACCGTTATAAAATCCGTAGAAATATCATTTGTGTCGTCGCTCTCTTGATAATTGCTACATTATATTGTACACAGCATATGTTATCCAATACACTTGTAGTTGTTTCAGGAGAATTTACTGAATAAATAGCGAAAAATATTAAGGAGCCGTGGCACTTGTCTTGCGTTCAATGCAATCTTCCATTTTCATGCGTATTATAATAATATTCCAGATGGATGTAAATAATTTCAAACCACCCTTCATGTTACGTTTAAAGGCAAGCCCTCTGGCCAATCAGTGCCTCGATTATTAGAGCGATTTTCTACCCTTGCGATACTGCTAACGCCATCTCTTCAGACTGTTAGTAAACTAAAACAGCTGACAAGATGCGTGGGCACTGCGATATACAGCGTGTAACAAAAAGGTGTAGCAATACCAAAACCACACACGCAGAAGCTTGCAAACAATTGGGAGCTAACTACTGCGTCACAGGAAGTAGTCACCATTCCGAGTTATGAGTAACCAAAGTTTTCTAATACTCAGACAGGTTCAGCCCTAAAAACTAGGCCAAAGACGGCAATGACCTCCAGAACGTAACCTAGGTAAACAAGGGGCCTACGCAGGACCTGGAAAAGGTGTAGCACAGGGAGAGGGTGCATGCAGGGTAGGGGGACCAAGATAATAATAATAATATAATGTGGGACAACACTCACACAAAGGTCTTCAGGTCCCAAACTGGGCATAGCCTGTACTATGGTACCCTGATGACTGATATACATACTTATATATGATATTAAATACTTATATACATATAAACACCCAGGCACAGATCAAACAGACATGTTCATGCACACAAATGTTCGACCTGTCCGGGGATCGAACCCGGGACCAGCGGCTCAGAAGGCAGGGTGCTACCAACTGCGCCAACCGGCCTGTCAAAAGATGAATGAATAGATGGCGTAGGGATTGCAAAGCGCATTGGCCCCAACAAACTCCAAGAATATGTATGTATAATATGGCTGACCAAAAAAAATCAGGATATAATTTTTTTTTTACTTTGAAAAAAAATATATGAGAATTAAATTTTGATACTTTGCTATGTGAATCCTGACCATGTACATATGCACACCTTTCAGTATTACTGCACCTTTTTGTTACACGCTGTATATACCAGTGTTAATTTGAGGGTTTATCAACAATTAGTATGTAATGAATGCGAAAATTATATAATTACAGACTCATATATCTTTAAGCAATACAGAGCACAATATTAAATGTTTATTAAAATATAAAAAGGCATTGACGCTTCACCACAATCAATATAATCCATCATTGTAATTGCATTTTATACTGTAGATAATTTGCAAATCTTTAATTCGCGTTATGTATCTACTGATAAACAGGCACGACACTCATAAAGTGTTCGGTTTCCTTCACTAAAGGACGTTGCTGTGTGACAGACAGTGACAGAAGAATGTTACTGTTACTCTGGATCGGTGCTTGTGTGGTTACATTGATATTGTACCTTCGAGAGGTATATTCAAGGTTTAGTAGAAATGGTGTGGCTCATTTGAAGCCCTTCCCAGTGTTGGGCAATATCGGAAGTATGACAATTAACAAACGCCATATTGGACATGATGTTAAAATATTATATGACGAGTTTCCCAACGAAAGGTACGTTTACCAAATACACCTATGTACCCGGAATATCTATAATGCATTCTACTCTATTTGACAGCGGTAATACTCGTGACACTATAACTCTATCATCATTAATAACATTATCACTATCTCAGCCGTATGACGTCACTACTGAACGTAGGCTGCACACAACGTCGTCCTGCAACCTTTATTAGAACTTTCACTTCAGTTTCATTAATGTTCATTTTTATATAAAAGTATTTATTTCAAACAAGCTGATGCCCGCGACTTCGTCTGCGCAGGATTAGTACTTCGAGTAGCTTGTAATCTTCTCCAAGGGCATACCAAATGTCATAAAATATGTACATGGTCAAACGCAATTATTGCTATAATAGTATTATATGAGTAAATTTAATTACTTAGTATATCAATCAGTAAACATGTATAATAAAATACAGGACTTACGTACATACAAGTATAATATGTATCACCATGGAAAAGGACTGTCATAACATTTCATCACCCTTGACGGTCGCCGAGCACGTCTAGAGTATCGAGCTGTCGAATTGACTTGGCGTTTGACTTAGCTATCGGAAACTGACACAAACTTTGACTGTCATCATTACGATCTTGACGTAGGCAGAGATCTTATTGTTTTTTCAATGCTATGCCCAAGCATATTAAGATTTTTCACCCGCGTGGTGATGGATGATGATAACGATAAAAAGAATCCTATGTGTTAATCCAGCGCGTCATCTACCTCCATAACAAATTTCGTCAAATTGCCTCCAGTGTTTGAGCGTGAAAGAGTAACAAAGATCCAATACATCCATACATCCATACTCACAAACTTTCGCGTTTATAGTATTAGTAGGAAGTAGAATGTCACACACTCAGAAAAAATAAAAAAGATTTGGTCTGAGGTCACACAATGTACACAATATCGACGGCTACATTTTTCAGTATCTAAAAAAATCTCGTCGTGATTTGGCGATCAGGTAATCTTGGCGTGTTACTGCATTGGTTGGTGATGAAACGGCTTATTAGTGTTTCATTAATTAATTTAACGTAGAATTTATGTGTACATAGATGTTTCAATACGGTTTATCTGCTGATACGGCGTAAAAACGGATTTTAAAATATACATCGTAGCGATTTAGCTTGCGCTCCTCCAGTTGTATTTACGAGGTAATCGCAATTCTTGAAAGCGGCAATGGGAAAGGGGTTTAAGTACTATACACGTTAAATATAAAACTAACATATTCTAATAGGAAATACTCTGATTTCAAACAAATATTACAGAAAAGGGTTTAGTCAATATATTAAGCTGTGCCCATACCTTGAAATTGTAAAAATACATGGCTGGTGAAGCCACTGTACTTTATATACGTTTCTCTCAATGCTCGTAAGCATTCTAATGTATCCATTCATCTTTTATCATAGGTTCGTGGGTAGATTTGAGTTGATCAGACCAGTAGTCGTGCTTCGGGACCTGGAACTCATCAAGCAGGTCACCGTTAAGGACTTTGAACACTTTTTGGATCATCGAAGCATGGTGGATGAAACAATAGATCCTTTATTTGGAAGGAATCTATTTTCTTTAAAAGGTGAGTTCCTTATATTGAAACCATTTGAAATGTAGAATTAACAAACTAAAAAATTTCACCGGTGAACAGATTAGCCTTAATGTGATATCAGACGTTTCACTCGAATGAATGTTCACTCGAGTGAATGATTCATCCTTCTTTCATTCCATGTTCACACGGCTTAGCTGGAATGAAATAGAAATCAACATTCACTTCTATTTTCATCCAATATGTCGTCAAATGAAGTTGTGCGTCTTAGATATGGTATTCAGGAAGTTTGTGGTTCCAAAGGCATTGGTAGTTTTTAAAGTTGTCCAAAAACAGCAGCGTTTAAGTATCATTCTACTTGAACACCATTTTACGGCGAACTCAGAGAAAATATTTAAAGTAGCGATGTAGCTTAGCGACATTCGTCTTCTGCAGGACTCGAGACAAAATGACCAAATCCGAGTGTTCTCTCTGTGTTCAGACAGTTCATTTGTCGTTCATTCGGGAGTGAAAGATGCGAATGAAAATATCCAACATCGGCTCGGTTCATTAATGAATTCATTCGGCACTCTTGTTTCATTTTGTGTTCAGACGTTTCATTTAGAGTGAAAGTTGCCAAATGTGAACGAAAAATTAATCGTCTGATATCACCTTTAGCACCTTAGCAGTTCCTAATTCATATTACGGGAGTGACCATTACTTCGATCTATCGAATGAAGGTGAAGGTATGATGGCCCAGGGGTACTGAGAGTGGGCCGCCAGTGAGGCGGTCACTGGTGCGTTTCCTGCCTCTGTCTTGAGCTTTTGGCAAAGCACACATTGAGAAGAAATCCATTTGCCTCATATGCACTTTTTGGTGCCCGCGTAACTAGCTACTATACTCTCCAGATTAAAAACCTGTCAAAATCAGTCACAATACTAGACACCAAAAAGAAATTAAAAAATGAAAAGAATTGAAATACATTTATTTGACACACACACACACACACACACACACACACACATAGAGACAAGACAGTTATTATTAAGACCAGTATTAATAATACAACAAATATCTGTCTCAGCATAATGCTGCCCCACATTAATAAATATGGGTCAACGCTGGTTTTCAGACAGACCCAAGGACAGGGTAACTTCACGGGCGGATCCCCGACTATAGAAATAAAGGAAGGAAAAACAAGTTATATAAACATACATAAAATAATAATAAAATAAATAAATAAGTATGTAGTGAAACTTATATCATATAATATCTTTCATTTTGTAAAATACAATTCTATCTAGTGAGACAATGCCTTCGACCTCGTCATCATTGATTATCTATAGTGATATAACGAATACTATTTTTGATATTTGATTTATGCAGTATTTACTGTTGCTTAGCAAAACCAAGTTAAAGCTATTTTAAAGACATAAATTACATCACAGACGGGATTTGAACCCTTCTTCTGACCATCCGAGTCCGACTCAATGATCGCTGTGCTACCAAGAGTCAATGAGGGGATTAAGTACGAGTACATTAACTTGAAACTACGTACGTTAATACATAATAAAACTAACCTTTTCTAAAAGCGACTTTTATAATTGTGACTTAATTGATTTTGCAAGAAAAAATATATCGTCGGACTATTCGATGCATGATGCTCCGTCTCCATACGACGACGGTCAGTACCAACTATAAATATAAAAACTGGCTGACACTTTCTGACTGTTAAATATGTAAATGTTATGGACTCTACTATGGACGTACTTACCACCAGATACAGAATGTTATCGTTTTATCTGTCTCAATTTTATAAAATGCAGCGTTTAACATCTAATCTTGGAATTTGTAGTCCATTCAGTGTTGTCTGGACAACGGAATTCTAGACGGTTCTTACGCGTCGAAATATGCTCGATACCCGGCGAAACGTATTCGATGCCTAACGCGAATATTTTATAGTATGTGTCAAACTAACGAGGATTTCTATAGTATAATATTTCTGTAATTTTACATTTCATTTAAAAACGCTTGATTTAACAAAAAAAAAAACTAACAGGCCTCTCACAGCTCATAACTGGAGTTATATACATAGAGAATTCGGAAGCAGAAAAGTGGAGATAATAGGTGCTACCAAAGGCTAGCAAGCCAGCCAGTAGTAACCAGCGTAGCCAGTAGTATGTCATGATATTAGTCTTTTTTGGTGAATTAGCAGGTAACTTAAAATTGTAATTAAATTCTTGTGTTGTTTAGGTCAAGAGTGGAGAGACATGCGATCAACTTTGAGCCCTGCTTTCACCAGCTCGAAGATACGAGCTATGGTGCCGTTCATGGTTGAAGCCAATGACCTAATGATTCGAATGCTTATGAAGAAGATTGCAGATTCAAAAAGTAAGGTGGTATTTTGTCACGGCTTGTTTTTATTTTTGTATTTGCCGTTTGAGGTCCGAAGTGGCACTTGAACTGTATACTGCGATTTTATATTTTAGAATGGATAACTCACAAAACATCCTGTATTTTGGCGTTTTATGTGATGTAGCGCCTTTTCAAATATAGGGTTTCTATAAATCTAGTGGTTTGTTGGATTGTATTCGTCAAATTGCGAAATTAATTCGCCTTAATTTGACTAGATCGCAGTCGGCGATTATATTTTGTTTTAAATTATGAATAGTGTCATAGTTACTTATTCCATCAAAGGTCATTGGTCATCATGCGGCCAGACACAATATAAATTTCATTGTTATAATATAACGACTCTTGAAGGGTTATTGTTTAAATAAAATAAAAAAGATGTTCTGCTTCAGCTGGTTACATTGATCTCGACACTAAAGACCTCACAAGTCGCTACGCTAGTGACGTCATCGCCTCCTGCGCATTTGGAGCTAAAATTGACTCTCATAAAGATCTGGAAAATGAGTTCTACCTACATGGAAAAGATACAGCTTATTTTGGACTCAGGAAGATGTTTTGCTATCTCGGGTACTGCTCTTTTCCCAATGTTATGAAGGTAAGCCAATTTCGCACCTTAAGTTTAATTAATTAATAGGCTCATTTATATTTTTGTTATAAAACATATGTGCTTTACGCTGTCATCTGCTAATTTGACCTTTAATTGAGATTTGCCCGATAGGATCCACATAATTGATAGCATCTAAGTTTACCATCTAAGCTACACTGTGGAATGCAAATAAAGAGTATGAATATGAATATGACCTTTGAGAGGATCAGCTGAGCGTCTTCAAAATATCTGTACACTGTTTATATTTGGCCTGCGCAAATATGAGCATGTCTCTGATTTAGCGCTAAACTTCCAGTTGGCTTCCCATACGCTGTCGCCGGAGAACTTATTTTATTACCCCTACTTTAAACTTTTCAGTCCCTAATCACCGCATATCAACATTTTGAATTTTCTTGAATTTATCAAGAAAATTCATAATGTTGATATTTTCTATGTTGGTCGTTTTTTTTTCTACGGTCACAGAGAACTGAATCCTTGAGACCTGGTACACCGGGGTCTGAATTTAAAATCCAAATTTTACCCGAATCCGTCCTATCCTGTATGAACTACAAACAAACATGCACACCTTCTCCATTACTCACAAACTTTTGCATTTATTATGTCAGTGTAAATGAGGACAGTCGCCCAAGTTTCAGTAAGGGTTTAAGACTTTTTTACTTTGGATGTGGCACCCATACATGTTTTTTATATTTTGTGAATATCACTTTCTTATCAGATGCACCGATTACAAAATATGGCCGGCCGTGATTGTGATATATATTGCTAAACTATGCCATATAGAAACTTATAACATTTTATAAATTTTCTCTGCATTCCGTTAAAAACTCTTTACGCCTTCTATTTTATTCATGGGTCGTTAATATACAAACAGAAGAATGTACACCAGTAGGTATACTTAATTACCTACACTGACTTATTAATTATTTATCTATTAATGAACTGTGTGATACAAATAATATTACACGGTTCCACAGTAGATGGACTTCATAAACGTTTCCTTTTATATTGTTTCAGAAAATAAACGTAACATTCATTGCACAAAAATCCAGTAACTTCTTCAAGAATTTATTCATGACAGCAATGACAGATCGGATCAACAAAAATATCTTCAGACCAGATATGATACATCTTCTTTTAGAAGCTAAAAAGGGTAAACAAATTGAAGTTCTCTTTCTAGTCAGTCCCTCATTACTGAGGGTCGTGGTCAATGGATTTATCTGAGCGGACAATCTATCGCCATTGGTTCCGGGTCATAGTCGCCTTAACCATGTGATAGAACTTGCTTGAGCAGGTGGCTTCTTTTACTTGGTCAGACCATCGTGTTGGGGATCGGCTTCTTGCCCTTTTGCCTTCAATGTTTCCCACAATGCCCAGTTTCTCAAAACTGTCATCTTCTCTTCGCATTATGTGGCCAAAACATGTCACGCGTTGTAGACATGTAGTGGACAATCGAGTTTTGACATCTTTTGACAGAAAGAAGTTACTATAGGTAATATGTCCCTGTTAAGTTACGGAATATATTTAACGAAGGTTACTTCTTTCCATGTGGGTTTGCTGTAAATAAACCGCTAAATCTTTGCTGCTGGAAGTAAATGTTTTGGAACTGGCGTAACAACGCGCACCGATATTTTCGCTCTATTAGGGTAACATAAATACTTATTTGAATAGACAAACAACTATCTATTGCATTTTTATGGCTTCCTAACACTCACCTCTCGTTGCTTCACGGGCTGGAAAACAATTGATTTATAATATGGCTGCGATATGTTCAATTAATGAGATACAGTGCCCTCTGTTTTGGTATTCAGGAACTAATTTGGTAAGATATATCGAGTAAATCTAGATGGCGGGAGTTGACGTATTTGTATTAATAAATAAATATTAATATTATTAAACCTCAAAAAGACACTTTTACCCCTTAATCGTATTTATCACATGTAACGTTACATGAAAATTTAAAATGGTCATGAATACATTTTTCAGGTAAGCTGATACACGAAGAAAACGCTCAGAATCAAGACTCTGGTTTCTCAACTGTTGAAGAGTCCGATGTAGGCAAGACAACAGTCAACAGATGTAAGTGTAGCCCGAAATCAAAAACAAATCAGAGCGGTGGATACATTACTAAAACTTTCTAAGGTGGTTGATGCGGGAAACATATAAACGTTTCTTGGTTCTGTACATTTTGCCACCACTCCGGTGCACGAGTGCAGGCAAAAGTAATTCATCAAGCTATTCAACCAGTGGACGAAGTTGCTCGTACAAAAGCGGGATCGAACATTATTACTAAAGTATATGATAAAATATAAATTAAGTTTTGTAAACATTACAGCGTGGTCAGATAACGATCTGGTGGCACAAGCCGTCCTGTTCTTCTTAGCTGGATTAGAAACCATATCATCCACGATGAGCTTTTTCCTCCATGAGCTGGCTCTCAACCCTGACATTCAGGAGCGGCTGGTGAATGAGATCAGGGACAATGAAGAGAGGAACGGTGGAAAATTTGATTACAGCACAATACAGAACTTGAAATATTTGGATATGGTTTTATCAGGTAAGATAAATTTGACATAATCTTGATAGTATAAAAAATGCGAAGGTTTGTTGGCGAGTGAGGCTGCCAGCCTAAGGGTTACCGCACACCATAACCCGGCATAGTATCAGCGTCGCTTCAACCAGAGCAACTCGGTTGGTATCCTGTCAATTCACCGACACTTAATTTATACGTTTTTGCTTTACCACCAACATTTGACAAAAATATGAATTGTTAAATCACAATTATACAAAAAAAGTTTAAGCAAATGGTTCAAATGGCACATGAAAATTTCACAAATTTACATTATACAACGTCACATCTGACAAACGGTTAGTTTCCTAATAACATTATTTAAGGTTTTATTAAAAATAATTAGTGCACAAATTTTTAATTTGTAATGTACAGTTTGACAAATGTTTTTTTTTTACATTTATGTCATTAATCTAATGTGTAAAGAGCGTCCCACGCACAGTCGTTGCAGTTTTCCGGCATACCGGGCTTCACTTACTACACCGATGATGATGCCATTGGGCGATTCGTGAGGAAAGCGGTGGTTGCAAACACCAAAACCATGTTGGAATACAAATTCAAAATGTTTTCGAAATGACGTGGTAATTGAGGCCCTGCTTCAGTGCAAAACGTATAAGTGAATAAGTTGACATTGTGTAGCGTTGTGTGGCGGGTCATCATCTTCCCTCAATTATGGTTGAGGAAGGCGATGGCTGCCACTAGCTGATGCGTCAACTCGTGAACGGGTGCTGTCTGCGGAGACCGGTCTGTTCTGAATGCTGATGCAAACTCAGAAATGATATAGTCCATAAGTAACTTAACATAAAAATCCTATGTCCTTTAATTAGGTATGTATTGTCTCGTTTTTAATTATATTTAGGTTTTGTAAATCTGCAAATAACTAAAAAATGGAGTCTGTGGAAGTAGTCGCTAGTTAGAAAAATGTTTGCAAAAAGCCTTTTTTTCACTTCAAATCAACATGTTTCTGACTAATCAGTAATTAAATCTTATTACATTTACGTGTTAATATTTATGAATGACTGTGGTTCTAAACCTAGCTTAGGTTTGAACTGTGACACAAGCAAAACTACGCGCAAGCCAAGCGAGCGTGCTGCGGTAGCGGACAACGAAGCGCTTATAACTAAGTTATGAATGTGGCTTGTGGTTTATGACTGAGGAATAGTAGTGCACAATAAATATTACCTGTGCTTCGGTAGCGTATGCAATTGTAAAAAAGGTGTTATCTCTTGTAAACAGTGGAGTCGAGCTGAAGTTGCAATGGATTCCTTCACATGTAGGCGTAAAGGGGTAATGAGATGGTTGATATGTTAGCAAAACAAGCTGGTACTATAGGTGTAGAAACTTATATCATACCGGAATATACTGAGATCCTAATTAAATATAGATATAAAATTTATGAGAAATGGAAACAAACATTTAATGTAAGATCACTGACAAAAGGCATTTGGTATAGAACTATACAATATGAACCTCCTCGTATACTCTGGTTTTCAAGTAGCAAACTACGAAGATGTTATATTGTAATGGCTCATAGGTCCGTGCATGTCCCACTAAATAAATTGAAACACTTTATGAGAGTGGCAAATTCACCTTATTGTGAGATATGCGGAACTGTTGAAGACGTCCAGCACCTTCTAGTGGAATGTGTACGGACTGAACCGATGAGATCAAGAATGATACATCAATACGGGCTTAATCCAGTTGATGTGGGGGTGCTGCAGAGTGTCTTAGCCGATCCATTGAGTGAAACGGCTGGGGCGCTCTGTGACATCATGTGATCTATCAAATTATAAAAAAATTGCGTGATAAAATGATAGTCATCACGGGGCTGACATGGTCGCAAAGCGACAAAAGTCTCTAATAAATAAAGATAAAAAAATTAACTACCCACAAACTACTTTACGTACTCTTTATAAATAGGTACTTGTTGTGAGAGTGACATTTTGGAAAATGTGAACATGTAAAGGAAACAAATTATGAAATAAAAAAAATAACTATAATCAAAATTCGACACATTTGAAAAGTTTATGTTTGCGAAATAGATGCTTGTACTCGTAATGTGATTCTTTGTGAAATAAAACATTCATAAAATAAGAGGTTTGAAACAAAAATTCGTAAACGAGTATTCATAATAAACATTCCTACTATCTGTTGAAACCAAATTGAAGTTTTTGAGACATATTGTTACAATTATGTATTTTGAAAAATATATTCAAAGAATTTCTGGTATAACTCCCCCAGGACATGTTAAAGATGCTTTATTATTTAATCTCAACAGACTGGAAAGTCACCTTAGCTTTGGCCATTCCATTAACAGACAGCGTTAGGGCGAAATGAGTGTAGGTTACGACTAAATTTCATGTCACGACTTCGTGAAAACTTAGTTGTTTGACGCTTAAACCTAATAACCGAAGTTCGAAAAAATTATAGTGTAAATTGAATATACGTTCTTATGAAGTATAAAGTAAAGAAGTAAAGTTTGCCAATACACGACTAAACAAACTTGACTCGATAGAAACAAAACATTCCCAAATATTGCAATTTTTCTTACGTGCTTCGTACGAAAAAGCATTTTTATTCAATTATGGGCAAATATATATCAATAAATGTATCACTCGAATTCCCAATGAAATTTACTAGTGAACTATGGACTTCTTTATCATTTGATTGTACGATATAAATATAAAAAGTATTAGCACGTATTCAATTGCATCTTCGCATTACATCGTCCAATCTGATAAGCATTTCTCAACCTTATGTAAAGCATCGTAAATTGTTTTAAAATTAGGATTGGACTGCGCCTTAATGTACAATCCTAGACGGGTAAGTAATATATGTTCGTATATTAAAATATATATAGGGTGTATGGTAAAGGGACCTACAAACCAAATGAGCGTGTTCGGGGGACCACTTGGAGTATACAAGTTGGCCAAAAAAAATCCCCGACCGCCCAATACGTTTAACTTTTTTTTGTGATTTTTACCTTTTTCTCCGAAATTGTACCTATTTACCACCATAACATTTGTAAAATCTGTTTTAGACCGGATGTTTTTAGTTGAATTTGGTCTCTAATACACCTTCAGGCCACGCAAAGCAAAATTGGATACAAAATAGAGCTAACTAACTGATTTAGTTTAAAAAAGTGGTTTCGGGGATTTTTTTTTGGCCAACTTGTATTCTCCAAGTGGGCCCCCGAACACGCTCATTTGGTTTGTCGGTCCCTCTACCAAACACCCTGTATAAAATAACAACTTATGATATACCATTCATTTCGTATACCATACATATAATATAATAAACCTTTGATCGAAATTCAAAACAAATAACTTGATATGAAAACCATTCATAAACTATACATCCATGTGATATACTTAGCAAATTAAATAACTGCACGCTACGGTGCGCTAAATGCGTGTAAAAAAACTTCAATAAATAATGCGTGTTCTGAATGTCACTTGTATACCTATATATTACGCTAACCATGTATTTATATGTGTGAGGGTCCTACACTGCACTGGAGCTACTGCCACTGACCTTCAATACAAAAAAGGACTGGAAATAACTATTATTTATTTATTAAAAATCCCTACATGAAACACAAGCACGCTAGCCGGTCAGTGCGCAGTAACTGGCCGACTTCCGATCATTCATCTTTCTTTCACACACAAAATCGCTGATATGCAACATTCATACTTATAATGTCCCTACACTAAACCCACCAAATTTTATCAAAATTTCAAAAACATTATACACAAAAGTTTTAAAATATCTTATGCTATCCTTAAATTATTATACTCAGATGGTCTGTATCTACTAAAAATTTTAGTTCCTGTCCAAAACGCTGAGGCGGTGATTCGTTCCCGGTATACAATCTCCCGCCACCGATTGTATCGCATCTAGTTTTCCGACGGTGGTGCCGCATTCCACGCGCAGGGCTTTTCGCAGTTTTTAGCCCTAGTTCTATAACGAAAATGCCATTTGCACAGCCAATCCGGGTCATTTGGTGTCCTCGATTTAGACCTTGAAAGTCCCCCTATATCCACCACGTCCACGAAATGAACTGCGCCGGTTTTCTCTCACCTCCTTTCGAAGTGACGCAAATTCTAAGTTCAGCTTGTGCATTTGAGTTAAAATATCCCCCACTGGAAATTGCCCTGAGTGGCCATTGCTGATTGACGTCGTCGTACTAATTTTCGCAATTTCACGTCACATTTTCGATAATCTTATCCGCTATATTGGCTTAATTCTCTAAGGTAGTCAAGACCAAAGTCTTGACTAACAATAAGCACAGCGCGGATTGACGCTGGCAGCCGAGATAACCACAAATTATGTAATGTTTGATCAGATATTTCCATATTTCTCCCCAATTCGCGCATTCGTCGTAATAGTTGCGATGGTCTTTGTGAACCCAACTCTATGTCCATCCAGTCCAGTCCATCCAGTGGGTGAACCACTAATTTTTGGAACTGCTTCTCTGCACTTTCCTCATACACATGCAATAAACGGTCCTTTATGGCCTTATATTTATCAGTCTCAGGCGGTGATAACAAAATATCGCTGACTTGTTGTAACGCATCGCGACCCAATTTCGCTACGACAAGGTTAAATTTATTTTCGTCACCCTGTTTTTGCGGGCCAAAAATACTTTCAACCTAGGCAAACCATAAGCGAGGCATTTCCGCCCAAAAATCAGGCAATCTAGACTGTACACTTATTGCCGCTAACTCAGCACTCGACGAATTGTTAGGAACGGACATACCTGCTCCCGATGAGGCCATTGCACTATTCACAACACTTTTGTCCACGGTATTATTTATCGCGGGTTAGAACATCATTTAAAATTTATTCACACTTAATGTCTCTACGATAATTCACAATAACGAGTGCACAGTATAGATTTAAGCTAGAAATTTCAAAGTCAAAGTCAAAGTCAAAATCATTTATTCAATTTTAACGAAAATCTTACTTAGCGTAGGTAGTACAGAAATAGGCCGAAAATTTCTTGGATCAGTAGTACTACCAGATTTGAATAAAGGAACCATTTTACTGTGCTTCATTAGGTCAGGAAATACACACTAATAAACACAGCTGCTAGATTGGGTGCAATGACATCTATAATTGAAGAAACGGTCTTTACAGAAAGACCCCATAGGTCTGCCATTTTTTTGCATCAAGACTTTTGAAACTGCTTACAATATCTTTGCAATTAACTACTGAAAATTTAAAAGTTGTGTCACATTCAGTTACACTTTGTTTCAGTAAGATCTCAGCAGAAATGGAGGAAGATTTTAGAGTTTTGGTTGTTAAAGAAGGAATATTAGTGAAAAAATTCTCAAACTCGGCCGCTACCTCCAAATCTGCTCTTACATCTTTATTATTAATTTTTAAATTAAAGTCTCGATTACACACTGTATTTCTACCAGTTTCACTGTTTATAATGTTCCACGTCATTTTTATTTTATTAACAGAATTTTTGATCTTATTTCTTAAATAAATAGATTTTGCTGAGGAACAGGCTCGTTTAAATAACTTAGAATAACGTTTGACATATTCCAAAAATACAGGATTATGATTATGCGATTTTTCATGGTACAATTCATATAACTTTTGCCTACTTTTATAAATTCCTGGAGTTGCCCATTCACTAAACTTAGCTCGATTACCAACAGATATTGTTTTTGGTACAAACACTTTGCCAAATTCATCACTGATAAGATGGAACAGTGAGTTATATAATATATTTGGGTCATTGTGACTGGTCATCTCTGGCACTTTCTGGGATATATTACTTCTTAACAATTCTAGGCGGCTTGCATTTATTGGAACAAAGCTAACATATTTGCTTTGGGGTTTGTTTGTTTTTCTTGGAAACACTGCTAGTTGACCACAGTGGTCTGATTCTAGATTATTTATAATGAAATTTTTAATAGGTCTGAGATTAGTAAATATATTGTCTATGCAGGTGGAACTTGTGACTGTTATCCTAGTAGGTTCCAAGATATTGATAAGAAAATATTGTACATATTATAAGATTTAAACAGTAACAAAAATGTATCCACTGATCCTGATCATATATCCTGATTATTTTCTAGCAAATTAATATTAAAGTCTCCACAGATAATCATTGATTTATTTGTATTAGATAGCTTAATTAATGTTTCCTCCATGCACTTTTCAAAATCATCTTAAGGTGAGCATGGAGGTCTGTATACACATAGAACAAGGAACTGCTCAAACTAAATACAGGACATTTCTATTACTCGTTCAACAGATAGGCCCACAAAATCTTGTTGAAGGAGCTAATAACTTGACGATTATTAAAATTAAATAAGAGTTGGTTCTTTTTAATCCAGTGTTCAGTAAACAAAGAATATCTATTTTGCTATCATCTATAAACAATTCCAGTTCCAACTCTTTGCCCATCATACCTTGAATGTTCTGATGAACAATATTGATTGATTTAATGCAAGAGGTTGTCTCTATTGTCTTAGGCACTAATTTAAATTATGTACAATGTCATTAGTAGCCAAGCAATTGGCTGAATTAAAAATGTCAAATTTCTCAATAGAAGCATTGTCAATACTATTGGTTTGCTCAATAGAAGCAACCTTGTTAGCCAAATTTTTGGCTGCAATATCAAATAAATATGATAGCGACACAGCTATCTGTCTTTTTACATAATTAGAAAGATGGTAATTATTAAAGTCAATTAAATTGAATTTATTTCCATTAAAATTATTATTACATATAGTGTATAATGTCAAATTAAGCTTATATCTAATATCATTTTCCACCTGTGGCAAACTATTACTATAGGGAAATGTAAACATTATGACATTATCTACTGTAAGATTAGATAGACGGTTGTTACTCCCCCCTCGAGTGTTCCCGCCTTGCCGTGGCGGAGGGGCTCAGTAGCCGTGGCTTGGGTCACCACGGTGAAGCTAAGAGGAACTAATGGGCCTGCCAGTGATAGCCGATAGCTGGCGGGCGTGAGGTGGGACCGCTCCTATGGGCTTTGCCCTCCAAGTTCACACGGGAGCGGTCACTGTAGGTAGCGGTGGTGTATGGGCTTCACTGCAACTGAGGCGGGCTGCGGTGTCGTATGGGCGGCACCGCGGCTGAGAGTTAGGGGCCGCGGCGGGAGAGGAGTGCCGGTGTTACGGTGAGCCGCTCTCCCTGCCTTCCGCGGCCTTGACGGGGCCGCCACCGTTAGATGGCGGACGCGGTGGGGTCGCAGGGGAAGAGGACTGTCGGTATTGAGAGGCGCCGCTGTCCCTATCCTCTGCGACCGAAGTAGCAGGCGGTGGGGCTACTCACCTGAACCATCGTAGGGGGACTTAGGGCGCCCAGACTCGGGGGAGTCTGGGGTCCATTTGCGGGCTAGGTCCCCCGTGGCGGTTGCGGCACGCCAAGTGTTCTGGCGTGCTGCAAGAGAGAAGGGTCCGGCAACGGACAGCCGCGGCGGGATCGCGGTCGTGTGCGAAATCTGTCTCGCGTTCCCGCCAAAAGCGGCAGTGATGGAACACCGCAGAGGTTTGGTGGGTATGCTGCCCTTCTGGCAGAGACTCCCACATAACCACCGTGCTCCCCCCGGGGCTGGTGGTATCCATAAAGGATTACTCTGCGTCAAAAAAAAAAAAGATAGACGGTTGTTGAAATCAATTATTTGTTTTTTGTTTACGTTCCCCCTATAGCTATAAGCTAGAAGTTAAAATTCTAGTCATAATTTCCTGATATGATAGACCAGGTGTAGACAGTGTGTAAGTGAGCGATGTCTTTGCCAATTTCATCACTAAATATTACAATGTTTGGTTTGTCTATAGTGATGGTATACTATTTGTATTTTGGGAACCACTTGTTAAAGTTGTATCTTGACATACATTTTGCATGTTCGCACTATTTTAGAACTACATGATGGCAATGAATGATCCAGCGATAATCGGTTCTTTATGTTATCATTGTGTAAAGGATTGCCAGTAGAATTACATTTAATCATCTCATTCATTGCCAATATGTACTCTTTTAGCTGTTTTTCCGAGCGTTCATACTTATTTTTAATTGATTTTAACTTTTCCTCTAGAGAGTCAACCTTACATTTCAAGTTATGTGTGTCACTTTCATATTGCAATGTATTATTTTCTAATTTAGAAGCATACATATCCAACGTATCTAACAGACGAAGACCCTCTCCATTTAATTTAACATTTTTGATGTAAAATTGTGTTTTTTTACAAGTTTTTGGGTTTTTTTTAATGTATTTGTTAAATTTTACATATTTTTTTAGTTTGTTTTTGCTGCAGTTAGACTTAGGTATAGTGCTAGGTGTTACTACACTGTCATTGGTTAGGTCAATTGTAACCATTGGATTAGTATTAACTGCAGCAGAAACCATGCCCGGGGCACCGCACACCAACTCATCAAATAAATTTTGGTTCAAAGAGGCAGTGATGTTAAGTTTAGCTGTCTCAATGTTATTGATTATAGTATATGCCTCCTGTAGCTGATGTTCTAGTGAATTAATTCAAGGTAGAACGTTTTCATACTCTAAGCTACAGTTTTTGAACCCGTCCACAACAAGCTGGAGTCTATCCCGAGCATCAGATACAACCAACAATTGAGTGTGTAACTCAGCCATTTCATTTTTTTGGTTTTCTTTTCTACTTATTAATTCAAGAAGTTCCCGTTCATTATCATCTCGTTCCTTATTCATTTCATCACACAACTTTTTCGCAGATTGCAATTCCCTCAAATCCATTTGGAGTTTGGACGCCTCCTAGCAAGCCAAAGCACTGCGAGTCATCATTTTAATCTAATATATAATAAGTACCTACTAATCTGAGTTGTGTGAAGATACTAAAATAAGGAAACTAGGTTAAGTACTGTTGCTTGTTGTATATAGATATGTTAGGTTATGTCCGAATTCTATGTAGGTTTCTAATTATATTGTAGTCAGACGGTAAATAAAGTATGATAAACAAAGTTAAAAGAACATACCTGAACACGACAGAACAACACATAAATAACACCTAACGTTTACAGTTTTTTCTAAAATATGCCGGTTACTCGAGTAGAACTGTCACTATCACTTTTCGAATTTCGTTTTGTATTGAATTTTTTTTCAACTCACCCGAGATGGGGACTAAACTTAATTTAAGTTTAAATTACTAGGACGATAAAACGTCCCACAATTGCCAATGGGTCACAGCACTTGGTAATCACTGCTGAAGAGCTCTGTACTAGACGGTGGCTGGCGTCGTAAAGAAAGTACAATCGCTTCGCACCCGCCAGCGATCCTCGCATGACGCTCATGAGTCATCCTAGGCTCCTCCCATTTTTTGCCTTTGGATCGCGTGTAACCTTATTTGGTAATTTTAAAAGCTATTCTAGGTATATGGAGCTGAATTGCGCGGGGGGAAATTATATTGAAACCAGTTTTGGCCATAAAGTACAGTATCTCGCTCTGTTTGTTTCTTAGCCACAGGTGACTATATACTTGCTTTATTAGCAATAGCGCCCTCTGTGTCGTAGTTGTCTTCGAGCTAGTAATACTTCCACCTAGATGGCGACACTTGTGATTTGGCTAGAATTATTTTCTAATATTTTAATTTTTTATTACTGAACCAGACTAACAGGTTACAATACGTTCATCATTTTGCTAACGGAATTATACCAAAATGTATAGTATGTTAAATTATCGTTTTATCGAAAAAAATATGATGCTTGAACAGTATGTAATATTAGCAGTATATAAAATTACAGTATTACAGTTGATCGATATATCAGGTGCTGGTACAGATTCTAGATTATATAACAACTATAACGTATATCTAATAAAGTTATATCAACTGTCCGTTACGTCGAAAGTCTTTTATATACAGTGAAGGGTATTAAAATAAAAAATTGTAAAATGAATTTCGAACAACAGTCACGCACCCATCCTAGACTTCGGCGACATAACGACTGTCGTTACGGGCGCTATCTCTTGGTAACATGTCGGGACTTCCCCTATGTCTCAAAGTATTAATAGGCAAAGAGATGGAAGGCCAATAATTGTTGTTACAAATCTCGACAATACCACAGTATAAATATAGAGAAACAGGACGGAAACTATAAACTAACGTTGGAAACGGCTCACTCATACAAACATTCGCATCGACGAGAGCCCTAAGCGGTTGTCGCGGTGCTGTCAGTAGAGAGGCCGCGTCAAGACGAATGGTCAGGTATAAGTTTATTTCCGCTTAACTAGGCTTAGTTTCCATACTGTTGCATCCTTATACTATGACAATACCCATACATTGAAAAATATATTTTAAGCATGTAATTATATTTATTTGAGATATAAACTAAAATTCCGTTCCAGAGGTCCTCAGGTTGTGGGCCCCGGCAGTTGGCTTAGACAGGATGTGCGTGAAGGACTGCAACTTGGGGAAGCCTAACGACAAAGCTAAATCTGATTATATTGTAAGTTCAATTGTAGTATTTTATTTATTTGTTTATAAGATTTAAGGTACGACGCCAGTGAGGAGAACAAATTATTAATAAAGTTATATGACTTTAAAAAACTACTGCACTCAAAACGATATGATTTTGAAGCACTGACGGTTGCTTAGTTCTAAGGCCCCAGATTCACGAACAGCTTGAAGCAGTCCGCATGGACAGCTTCAAGCTACGACTGCACAGGGAACTACAGTCTTATACGTACACGAAACCGCTCGAGAAGTTGCAAATGTTTCGGGCTATTGGCGGACAAGTTGTCGCCTGACATACACTGACTACTCGAGCTATCGACTGCTTTTGCGCAGTTACCTCCACCCGTGCTCTTTATTCCACGTCGCGCGCGCTTTACACCCCTGAATTGAAATGAAATAAAATTATTTATTGAATATAAAAACAAACATCGCTTAAGCACAAACTATCCCTAAAACTTTTAAATAGTATTAACAAACTTCTATACAGGAATACGATACATTGATACCCAAACTAGGTGAGACCTGTGGTATGACATAACAATGCCCTCTGCCGGACATACGAGTAAAATGATAAGTAACATTATTATGTATACATTAGGTTGTGACTTGTTCAGCAGTTAATTCCAACTGTTAGAGCAGTTGTCAATGGCAGCTTCAAACTGTTGACTATGGCTGCAAAAGCGGTCCGTGTATGTTGATCACTGGCTAAAGAATTTTTCGGAGGATTTGTTTGTTTGCTTGTGTGTTTGTTTATTTTTTTGTTTAAATTGAATAGGCTCCGAAACTACTAGATCGAATAGAAAAAATCTTTCACCCTTAGTATCCTACATTTTTCCTGATGAACATAGGCTAAAGAATATTATATATAATATTTCAGAAAAATATGGATCCGTATGAAAACTTCGATTATGTCCCCAAACCCAAGATGGGGAAAAAATACCAACAAATTCCATATATCGCATACGCTGTGGAAACTATAGACCATTTAGTCTACGCTATTGACAATAAAGCGAAGTGACGTCATACAGTTTTATAGAAGACGTCAATATCAACAAAGAAGTCCACATTACCATAATGTTTATCTCTAGGACGATGTATCCTAGGTTTAACTACAGATATGTGACAATAAATACTTTTTTATTTTGAAATATGCAATAGTAACGCCGGTACAATCCAGGCCACATTATTCGCACCTTGGTATTAATCCTTATCTACCCTAATAATAAAGAGGAAAGATATATATAATGATTGTTTGTTTGTTTGTAATGGATACACGTAAAACTATTTAATCGATTCAAACAATTCTTTCGAGTTTAGAGCTACATTATGCCCGAGTAACATACACAATATTTGATTCATCCTCATCATCGTCCATCACCACGCGAGTGAAACCGCGGAGTGCAGCTAGTATATTTATAATCGTGTTATTCTGTATGCATGAGCAATATTGATATTACGATTGTGTAAATAACAAGGTTAATATAGTTGTTTAATTTTAGGTCCGCAAAGGCGAAGTTATCTTA
Organism: Selenia dentaria; assembly: GCA_917880725.1. Classification (NCBI taxonomy): domain Eukaryota; kingdom Metazoa; phylum Arthropoda; class Insecta; order Lepidoptera; family Geometridae; genus Selenia; species Selenia dentaria. The sequence continues at coordinate 42,783,525 of OU862877.1, forward strand.
GTCCCAGTGTGGGCCATTCATCACGACCCGAAATATTATCCGAACCCTGACAAGTTTGACCCCGAAAGATTTTCAGATGAAAACAAAGTCAAAATTCACCCGTTCACTTACATGCCTTTTGGAACTGGACCCAGGAACTGCATTGGTATGATTCGAACCATCATTTATAAGACTATTCTAAGTTACTTTTTGGAATGTTGACGATGCCGTTGGCTTAGTTGGTAATGACTCTGCCTTCAAGCGCTAGGGTCGATTCTCGGCGGGGGAAAATTATTTCCCTGATGAACCGCAATCTATATTTTTGGGTCTTGGTTGTTTCTGGAACTCACTTCATAGGAAATGGACCTGGCTGAATCCCGATGTTTCCACGAGAAATGAGATTGAACCATCATGACCACAAAGAGACAACTTTTCACTGATGTCTCCGTAATCCACAGGGTGAAAACCGGTGCTGATCACCAAATGGTAAGAGGTACATTCAATATCAATATTAAATTTGAGAGGTGACTGACATGTGCTAAATGTACAAAAGACCCGAATCAAATCAAGATTGAAAAATAAAACCTGAGTTGTCTCGTCTGTTAAAGTCTACGCTCCATCTTTCTCGTGCCTATATTCAATGCCCCGATAGCTTTCAACTTCAATTGTCCATTCGCTTCGATTACCTTGAGAACATCGCTTCAGTGGACGAGATAAACAACAGGTTAGTAGAAACTGAACAGTGGCTTCCAAGTCCTCTAAACCTCACCGTACATAAAATATGTTAAATAGCATGATTACTTTTTTACTATCGAAGTTAAGTATGATAGACCTCAGGACCACTCCAACGATATCCTCAACGTCGCGGCTGAACGACGCTCATTAAAACTGCAGTATTCGGATAATGCTGAAGCATATAGGCTGTTTAATAGACAATACAAATATGAAAGTCTTTGCGACATGACATCCAGATCTTCAATACTAAACGTAGTAAAAAGACGATAAAGCGGAAAAAAGGCTCCAACTGTTTGCAAGAGACACGTCTATCTTAATAGACATTGCTCACAAAGCCAGTTGACGAAGCTAAATAGAGAAGACAGCAGTGTAGCGTCGAACATAGCAGAAGTGTTAGGAGAGGTCGAGAGTTTCTACGGACAGTTATACTTATCGGTCGTTAAACCTGTTAGCAGCTCGGCCAAAGACCCATTAGCCAAGCTGATTCAACATTATACCAAAGATGTTCCGGACATCAGCCCGTACGAGATTATAATGGCCTTTAAACGGTTTAAGAACAACAAGGCTTCATGTGACGACGGTATCACATCTGAACTTCTGAAAGCAGGTAATAATAATTGACGTTAATATGTGCGACTTTGATGCCTAAACTGAATAAATGATTTTGACTTTGACTTGACTTGGGTGGAAACCCGGTACTTAATGTCCTTCAGAAGCTTTTTGATGCCGTCTTACTCGAAGGTTTAACGCCAGAAGTATGGAACAAAACTGTGGTGGTGTAATTCTTCAATAAAGGTGGCAACACTCTACTTAACCCGTAGACTCGTTATTCGCCATATTTGGCAAATAATCCAATAGAATTCGCAAAAATCAACCTACTATTCCAGGAACTGCAACGTGTGTGGTTAAGAATTACACCTCGCTTTTGAGTAATGTGTATATGCTGTTTTCGAAGCTCATTACGAGCCGTCTCAGTCGCAGGTTTGATAAAATCCAACCTCCAAAACAAGTTGGTTTCCGAAAAGGCTATAGTACCATAGACCATATCCGCACTGCTACCGCAAGTTATACAGAAGACCGAAGAGTATAAGTTGCTATCTGAAAGCCTTTGATTCGATCGAGACGTGACAGTGCTTGAGTCTCTCCAGCGGTGCCGTATTGACTGACCATCGGTATATGGAAATGCTGCAATGCTTGTAACAATAACGCCAACATGTCAGTCCGAGTACAGAAGCAGAGTTCGAAGGCAATTCCATTGCAAAGAGGCGTGAGACAGGGAGACGTTATATCTCTGAAACTGTTCACCGCTGCATTTATAGACGCCTTCAAGCTCCTGGATTGGCAAGGACTTGGCATCAATATTAACGGCGACTACATTACTCTTCTTTGATTTGCCGACGATATTGTTGTCATGGCAGCATCGATGCAAAAACTCAGCACAAAGATCGAAGACCTCAATTGAGTTTCCTAACGGGTAGTCCTTCAGATGAACATGGACAAGACGAAGATGATATCTAATGCCCATGTCGTGCCCCTGTATCAGTTTGGAACTCAGTTCTTCAATTTGTTGACGAATACATCTACCTACGACAGATAGTACAACTAGGCAGCTCCAACTTCGAGAAAGAGATCAATCGTCGAATCCAACTCGGCTGGGCACTGTTCCAGAAACTTGGCGAAGTCTTCTCGTCCAAAACACATCAGGGCCTCGAAACAAAAGGCTTTGATCAATGTGTGTTACCGGTGATGTTATATCGCACTGAACGTGGGCTTACTATAGGCCTCATAAGTAAGCTCAGAGTCGCACATCGAGTAATGGAGAGGGCTTTGCCTCGGGTTTATTTACGTGATCGATTCAGAAATAAGGATATCCGTAAACGAACTAAATTTACCGACATAGCCCAGAAAATAAGCCAGTTGAAGTGGCAGTAGGCATGCCATAGCATGCAGAACAGATGGTCGATGAGGTTGGTAGGTTCTGGAGTGGAGACAATGGATTGGCAAGCGCGGCGTAGGTCGTCCACCGACAAGGTACTTGATAAAGGTCGCAGGACAACGTTGAATGCAGGCCGCTTCCGAAAGTTATGGGGGAGACTTACGCTCAGCAGTAGATGTCCTACGGCTGAGGTAATGATAATGTATGTGTATATCACAACGAATTCACGCGACACAACGAATTCTACTGCGGGGTATGAGTGTGTGACTGTCATAAATATTATAATTAATTAGTTAGGTACCATCAAATACTCTAACGGTGGTTTTCAATAATTATTCTATCCACAGGTTTTCTACCTACGGATAGATATTTGACATAACGTCTATACAAAAAATGTCAAATATCTATCTCTAGTAATAATAATAATAATAATAATAATAATAATTTTTATACTACTTTGTATTTTTTATACCAAACAGGCCTCTAAGTGTTGGCTACAGCCCCACTTATGCCTTTGTAAAGGACCGGATGAAATCCGTGATTTATTTTGAATAAAAGGAATAATAATAATACCGCAGGGGCGGCTTTGTGGCGAGCCGTCGGTGAGTGGCGACACCGCGGACCCTGATTCTCCCTGGGGCTAAATGAGACCCCTGACCCCCGGCTTGCCTTAATTGGTCGTCTGGGGGTGGAGACGCAAGAGCAAGAAACAAAAAGCTCCAAGGGTGGAAGTGTTAAAGGGCATAACGCCGGTAGTAGCGCTCTAGTGAAACCGCAGCACACCTCTCAACACCCTTCAGATATCCACACCAACGTTGCCCCTTTTGTCACCATTGATGGTGGCTCTTATGGGGGGCCCGTTTAGTGGGTGGCAAGTCACCACCTGCCTAAATATTTTAAGATGAGACTGAAATTGGCAGGTGCCGTAGTCTCGTCCATAGCCCACTATCTCCCGTTCCACTAATAAGTACATATCAATAGCCATGCCCATTTTACCCATTTTTGTAATAGATATACCATGTAACCATCCATCCAAAATGTTTATGTTTTTATACTACATTGTATTTTTATACCAAACGGGCCTCTAAGTGTTGGCTACAGCCCCACTTATGCCTATGTAAAGGACCGGGTGAAACCCGTGAAATATGTCAAATAAAAGGAATAATAATAATAATAATAATAACATATATTTATTTCCTCCTCACAAAAGGTTGGTAAAAACAATTTAAAATAATTAGCGAAGAGTGACAAAATATACCTAACTATGTGAGGGGGCTGGTGCCCGAAGTAGGTTTTTTAAAATAAAAACCTGTGTCACAGGTCACCAGGTCTCCTCCCACGGATAGAATATACTTTGGCACACACCAGTACTAAACTTTATCATAATTTTTAGTGTATTAGATGTTGAGGGTAGAATAAAATAATATGTGCGTAAGCAAAGTGTTGTGATTGTATCTGTGTGAGTCTGTTTAGTGTCAGTGTGTACGCAAGAATGTATCTGCGGTGTGTTAATGAGCATGTGTGTGTTTTGTTGTGTGGCTACGAGTTATATAGTAAGAGTCAGTAGTCAAGATCAACATTTTGTATTTTACTATGATAAGTAATCATATTACTTTATATGAGTATTTATATTCGCAATGTACATTAGGGTGAATGGGTGGGTGAATTATTGTGTGGATGGATGGAAGGTTAAACAACGCAACCTTTGAGTATGTCCTCTTAGCGATACATTTTGCTTATTTCTGTAATTATAATTCTTCTTAAGGCGCGCTCGTACCCTAATTAAAGAAAAAGCAGCTTTAAACACCTAGTGTAACGAAACAGATTGATAGTATATTATGAAAAAATACAAAGGTCAGAAAAGGAATATTAACCGAATAGAATTCATAAATATAACTCTTTCAGCAGAAAAAAAATCCTGAATAGGTCCACAAAAATAAACTTTCACGTCCAAACTCTCAGAAATTTCAGCGATAATACTACATTTTTTTAGGTAATACTTAGCCAACGTATAGTACTAAAGTTATAACCAGCAGTTTTTTCAATTGTGTTAGTATATATCGAAAAATATAAAGAAAACGTACAAAATTAACGCATTTTCGCATTACGTCGTCCAATCTAACAAGCGATTTTCAACCAAACGTAAAGCTTCGTAAATTATTTTAAAATTGAGGTTGGACCGCGTCTAATTATAATTAATAATCTAATTATAATTCTTATGCTACTTAGTGTTGAATGGTATATAGTTGGATGGCTGGGCTGGGTAGATGGGTAAATGCAGCGTATAATAGCGAATGGATGGTTTATGAAATAAAATAATTTAAAAAAAAACAGTATTAATAATTAAAACATAGTCCTCAGTAGTTTTTCCGTTTCATAGTAGTCAAGTGTCTTGAGATATTTAGTAACCGCTTGCTTGCAGCTGTAGGCGTGGTGGGGGTATAGGTTCAGGATCTTATTTAATTTATTATAGAGATGGGCCTTGAAAACAAAAGAAATTGTGTGACAGGGAAGTGTTAAGTTGCGGTAGTTGACAAACAGTGCCCTTTCTACGCTTATTCTTTACAAGCTCAGGTTCAAAGTGCAGCTGTGAGTGTTGTTTGAGTACCGTGTGAAGAATGAAGGTTTGCCTTACGGTAAGAACGTTCCATTTTTTGTAAAGGTCAACCGTAGGATAGCGGAATGGCAGACACGCTCCTATCTTTAATATAGCACGCTGAGCTCTCTCAACCTCAATCAGATGCAACTTAGCGGCACCGCCCCACGATGTTATACAATAGTCTACCAGAGACTGACATAGCGCGAAGTAAACTGTCTTAATGATTTTATAGTTGGCTGTGTGACGCAGGTTTTTAAAAATATATATCAGTTTACGTAATTTGGTTACTAGGACGCCAGCATGTGGTTTAAAACTAAGTGTATGGTCAATGATAACGCCAAGGTATTTTACTTTGTCTGTTCTTTGTAGAGAAGGGCAAGAGCAATTAGGAACTCCTATATCACAAACATGTGCGGTGATGGATAATGAAGGCGGTGGTAGAAAATTAGATCTTAAAGCAAAAGGAATGTACATGGTTTTAGTGATGTTTAGTGTCAATATATTGCTTTGTAGCCATTTACTGACCATGTTCACCCCCTTTTGAGCCACTTCAAAAACCTCGTCCCAGCTATCTCCACTGAAAAAGAGAGCCGTATCATCGGCAAATGTCAGGACCTTGCCACGGTCAAGTTGGAGTTCACAAAGGCCATTGATATAAATGAGAAACAGTGACGGACCTAATATGCTGCCTTGTGGAATTCCGAAGGTTGTAGTTAGCTCATCACTAATCCAATCTTCTATTTGTACATGTTGCTTCCTGGATTTCAGATAATCATTAAATAGTTTTAATGGAATACCTCTTATTCCAAGCTGCTCCAATTTTAACAACAAGTGCGGTTTAGAGACTGTGTCAAAGGCTTTTGATAAATCGAGTAACACAACCAAGCATTTTCTCCGTTTATCTAGGTTAGTTATTGCAGAATTGATCATATTATGAACCGCGTCACCCGTCGATTTACCGTGACGGAACCCATACTGGGAAGGCGACAGAAGGTTGTTTGATTCTAAATAGTTAATTAAGCGCCAGTTCATTAGGCGTTCTAATATTTTAGATAACGTTGGCAAAATAGAAATAGGCCTGAAGTTATTGACACAGTCTCTATCCCCAGATTTATGAATTAATTTGATACGGGCAATTTTAAACGCTGCTGGAAACACTCCCGTTGACATGGCAATGTTACAAATATGTGTTTTAGGGGCTATGAGAATGTGGATGTACCTCTTTATTACCCTGCTTGAATTTGGTCAATCCCTACTGTAGAGTTATCTTTGAGACATTTGATTATTTGTATGATTTCCCCTTCATCAGCAGATAACATTACAAAAGAGTTAAGGGTGGACTGATGGGAGTAATTCAGTGTGTCAGGGGACCGCTGGATAATTTGTTCTGCAAGTCTTTTCCCAACAGCCCCAAAAAAATCATTCACTTCATTGACACTTTTATATGGAGCATCAGAAGAAATAAGACAGGCCGAATGATCTACTGACTTATGAGATCCACTTATCCTTTTAATAACCTTCCAGAGCTTTCTCTTATCGCCTCTAGCACTGTTGATCTCCTGTTTCTCGTAGTCTCTTTTCGCCTTTTTTAGGCGCCTGTTACAGAAATTTCTATAACGCCTATACGTTTGCTTCAAACTCTCATTACCAGGGTTATTTTTATGCTTTCTATACAAGTTATCCCTATTTCTCATGCAACGTAATAGGCCCTGAGTAATCCATGGCTTATAAACCAGTTTTCTTTTAGGCGTCCTTTTCAATTTAGTGTTTTTTTTAATGGCCGTAGTTAAGTATTCTACTAAAAGATCAGTTGCTAAGTTAGCATCGTTTCTTTCAAGTATAGCCAGATAGTTAATGTTTTGCATAGTTAGATCTAAACTATCGTAATCAAGACAGTGATACATTTTTTCAGAGTAATCTAACTATTTGATGTGACTAAGACTAATGGCTACACTTTCGTGGTCAGTAATTGATGATTCGAATATCAGGCAGGTTGCATCTAGTTTAGTTCTAACCATAATATGGTCCAGGCATGTCCGTCCATGTGTAGGTACAGAATGAGCTGGTATAGCTGGTATATTCTTAGTAAGGTAAACCGGCGATAGCTAGGTTATTGAAAAAGGCCGTTTCTCATTAGTTTTATTGGTAAAACTGTATTATATAAATAAATGGTTTTCCAGGATCAAGATTTGCCCTCTGCGAAGTGAAGGTTATGATATACCATCTGCTGCTGCGGCTGGAGGTGTCGCCTTGTGAGAAGACCTGTATTCCTACGAAGCTGTCTCCAAACTCCTTCACTCTTCACATCGAAGGAGGCCACTGGGCTAGATTTAGGCTAAGAAACTAATGGACATGCTGTACGTTTTCGTCATCATTATCGCTTTTAGATGTTAGTAGCTTGACAGGTAAAAAATATGGATACTGTTTTACTTATCACCAAATATAACAAATTAAAAATTACATAAATATTTTAATGATTGTCAAAAATAGTAAATGCTCACTAAATTAAAACCCGTATTTGATTATCCTCGCTCGGTTCGCGTGTGTTATAGTCACCAGTATTATATCGTTCCTGCTCGCTTCGTTCGCCGTCGTAACTGTAGAAACACGACTTTGTACTGACCCATACTCTAGAGAGAAAAGGCTTGTTTAGGTGGCAATAGTGTACTGATTTGGTTGTAGTTTAGTGGTCAGTCTACATGATTTATGTCGTGTTCACTTCAACAGTACACAATGACGCTTGAGAGGCAATCCTTACTAAGCAACATAATATAGCAAACACAGGAGAACAATTCAAAGTTATTTTCAAAGAAATTCATGAAAAATTACCGATTGTGACGTAATAAAACAATTGTAACAGTAATGGAAATATGTTTTTCTTAGCTGTATGTACTAGCTGGTGCCCGTCACTACGTCTGCGCAAAATTCAAAAATTCTAAATACAAAGTAGTAGTTAGTTTTGCGAGTAGCTTATTATCTCCTCCAAGACCATATCTACCTTTGTACCAAAATGTTATATAGGGTGTTTGGTAGAGGGACTGACAAACTAAATGAGCATGTTCGGGGGACCACTTGGAGAATACAAGTTGGCCAAACAAAATCCCCGACCCCCCAATATGTATTTTTTTTGTGATTTTTCCCTTTTTGTCCGAAATTGTACCTATTTGCCACCATAACATTTGTAAAATTTGTAAAAACTATAAACATCCGGTCTAAAACATATTTTACAAATGTTATGGTGGTAAATAGGTACAATATTGGAGAAAACGAGAAAATTCACAAAAAAAGTTAAAAAAAATTGGGGTGTCGGGGATTTTTTTTGGCCAACTTGTATTCTCCAAGTGGGCCCCCGAACACGCTCATTTGGTTTGTCGGTCCCTCTACCAAACACCCTGTATTATAAGTACGTGGTCAAACGCAATTGCTACAATAGTATTTTAAGAGGAAATTTAAATAAACATTATTAATAAAATACAGGACTAACATAGGTACATACAAATATAAAATTAATCACCATGGAAAAATCTTTCATTACATTTCATCACCCTTGAGTCTAGTAAACTATCAGAAACTGACACAAACTTTGACAGAACTGTCATCATTACTATCTTGACGTAGGCGGAAATCTTGCCCAAGCATATTACGCTTTTTCACCCGCGTGGTGATGGATGATGATGATGATGAAAAGTATCGTATGGGTTAATCCAGCGCCTCACCAAATAGTATCAAAATTGCCCCCGCCGTTTGAGCATGAAAAAGTAACTGAAAAAAGATCCACACATCCACACATCCATATATACTAACAAACTTTCGTGTTTATAATATTAGTGGGATTAGTAGGATAGAAATCGTAAATCTGACGTTCAAATATTGAGCAATTGGTGTTACTTACGAGTATATGAATTTTTCTCAAAAATGGTAAATGGTACGTAATGTTGCCATAACATCTCTAAAAAGTATCCAGAAAGTGAACTCTACCGGAGACTGTCCAGTAAGAAGGGAGATTTTAAATTTGGAAACTCCTACTGTCCAGTAAATAAGTATGTAATTTGCTTACTGGACAGTAGGTCATAAAAAAACATAGTACCAGACACAGATTAGAGTTTAGCAATTATAACATGGTTATAGGAAGGAGGCTCCAAATATATATCTATCTCATTATTTATGAGATGGATATATTCTAGAGCTTTCCATCCTAAAATTAACATGGAGATTCTATAACAATAATTTAAATTTTTTACTAATACATTCATGTAATGTAAAAATAGAACAATATTCAAAACTAAACGCAAACTTTTTAGTAAAAAAAACAACGACTGACGGGATTTCACATTCAATTACGACATTTGCGTTTTAATTTACCGCGTGAACATAGATAATCCCAAAAATGAGTTCAAGCGAATCTGATTCAGAAAAATAGATAACACTCCTCCTGGTTAAATAGTAAAACCGGCAAACACTCACGTTTATCATCTAGTCGTTATATTCCGACCGGTGTTCGGGCAGTACTGATGCCGATCCTCATGGAGAGCGTGGTCTAGCAGCGAAGGCCGCTAGTCGCGCGCTGATGATAAACGTGAGTGTTTGCCGGTTTTACCATTTAACTATGATTTCTCACGGAAGTTTTTATGACAATAACACTCCTCCTGGTTTAAAAGATGAGACCGTATTAGCAAAAACATTCTTTAATTTTTGAGAAAAGCATTATACAAGCCTCAACCAGTAAGAATGCCATCCTGGCCTCGTGTATAACCGGACCTCACTTGCGGTTCGGTCCGGTTAACTCATACTTGGCCAGGAAGGCTTTCTTACTGGATTCGGCAGTAATGTACTATTACTTCAATTTGAAAATGACGAAATGTGTCTAAGTGTATAATTACAATAATTGTAATCATTACAATTAAATACAGGCGGATGTCAACAACATCTTCAAGTATGATATAATATGATCAAGTATGATATAATAACACCTGTTTTTTGCTGACGTATTCTTTTGGATTGATTTTTGCTAATTTTATAGTTGTGTTTTGTTTAATGAAGTTTTTCAAAATAACAGTGGTGGTGGTGAGGACAGCCATGGACAGATAATAAAATTTAAATAATTGTTTCAATACACTAAGGCAAAACGTCGATGTAACATTCAAACAGATAGGCCTATTCTGCAAAATACACTTGTAGAGTTAGTACGTACTATAGCTAAGCGTAAGAATAATAATGTCTGGCAACAAGGTTGTACATAGGTACAACCTTGTTGCCAGACATTATTCTTCAAATTTATAGCGTAGTAGTATTATTTTTTATTTTTATTTTGTTCTAAGTTGAAGGGCATTGTAGGAAGTGAAATTACTGGAGTGAGATTGAACAGATGTGCCTCAGTATAACGAGCGCATACAGAGCTGTGTGCCTAGCATGAATAACTGCGTAAGAGTAACGTAACGTGTCGTTCACGTGAAACGGTACAAACTGTCATTTATCTAGTGCAACTGTGGCACAGACTACTCATAGTTAGTACGACGAAGCGTGACGCGTTGTCGTTAATCATACGAATACTTTTTCGCAAATTGTTTGTGTTTGTGAACTTACAGCTGAGTCGCGCTGCAACTGTTATGGGCAGTCGTCACGCTTACCAAACAATAAATAAACAACTATGTAGTGCTTCACAAACTCTGAGCTGGAATTGATATCAGCATGGAGATTGTACCGAGCAAACCACGTGCCAAACAATTGTGTCGCCTTATATAAATGTATACCCAGAAGGAGAAGTGACGGCACTGTAAGCCTGGCCGGTAGTGGCCCTGCCTTCGAAGCGAGGGGTACCAAGTTAAATCCCTGGCCGAAGAAAATATTTTGAATGATCAAAAATGTTCGTACTCGGTTCTTGGATGTTCTTATGTGTGTCCATGTCTCCCGCGGCTATGGAATGCTAGTGTGGAGGTTTGACAGTGTGAACGTTTATTTACAACGGGTACGAAAGTATTTTTTCTATCGCGCTAAACTTTACTGTGGCAGATGTGAATAATGTAATTTAATATACATACTCTATTAACTTTGATGAGGCAATTTGCAAACTGTCAATGTCTCAAATTAAAAACAGTTATTGGTTGAGTCCAGCACCACAAGGAAATTACTTGGAGTGCTTCCAAACTGTGATCTTTAAATGTTCTACAATGTCATTCTGAAGAAACGAGCTGCAGATTGAGGAGCCTTCTAACGATACGTGCCACACCAAAGCACCTGCCTTTTATGTCTGATCCTTGATCCAACCGTTTAGTGAGAACTTCTTAAGGTGCTGATTGAGGTTTTTTGTTATAAAACCGTTTTAAATACATACTATTGGATTCAATATCCCACATGGCGTTCACCTAGTAAACCAATCAAGGTCCCTGATTTAGTCCTCGCTCTTCATGAGGTTCTCACCATGAGGAATAATGATGTTGATGATAATTTTCTGGGAATTATCTCTGGTGATTCAGGATCTGGGGATCGCAAACACAATGTTAGGCTTATTAGAAGCAATATTTCTCTCTGTTATTACAAACCAAGCCGAATATAACGTAGCACGGCCGCTTTAGAAAACTGGCATAGATATGTACTTAGAGTACATACAGAATATTAGGCTTGTTTCTGTGTTTGCAAGAACTTTGCGTTAGCTAATTAAGAACGATCGAAAATAATATGCCAAAGCGATTACCGGGACAACTGTTGGGCATGCCACCGCCAGCGTGACTGTGAAAACGTGATCCACTTCTGATAATTTCATAGACAGAAGTTATAAAAATTACACCCTTATTACACAGTCACCCATGAGTGGCAAGTTGGTGACAACCATAGAGGAAACCAGCCTCAAGAGATGCAATTATAACAGATTCGTTTTGGTTGAAATCAATTTCACCAATTTTCGAGAATACCTAACTAAGAAAGCGCTCTAATTGGTTAATCCGCTGCCGTCACGGCTTGACTCCGAAAGGTCAATGTGATGCCGGCAGTTTAGGCCCCTTTTTGCAGGCCTGCGTCTTGGTCGGAGGACTCTACTAATTTTACGCCCATCAAGGCGAGGTTTCGGTCACTAAAAATAATTAAGAAAAAGTTATGACTAGTTACTATAGATAGACTAGACAAAACAAGACAGACTAAACAAGTCCAATGTTTCAACATTATCGATAATCGACTATTATATCTGAAGAAAACACTAAAAATAGGAGAAAGTCTACCAGAGCGAGGTCTTACTATATGCCTAGAAACAAGAAAGTGAATAGAAAAATGCAGTAAGTGGGATTGAGAAGGGGTTGATTTCCTCTATGGTGACAACCCTGCCCTCTAAGCCGATGGTCTTGGGTCCGACCCCGGACAAGTGAAACATGTCTGTATGACCTGTGTTGGGTGTGTATATGTATATCAGTCTCCAGTTTACCATGGTACAGGCGTTAGTAGATGTTGTTCTATATTATTTAAGTATTTGTAATGCTTGTTGCCACCTACTGTTTTATTATACTGGAGATAGATGATTACAATTCATATAAAGCACCATTAAGTAACTACTTATGCAGGCAATGAACATTGACAAAAACATCGATACATAATAATTTAATAATCTCCATATACTTTACAAGTTATTAAAGTGCCGTATAAATACGGATTCTCTTTCTGGAATATTCATTGTGGTGAAAGCTTTCAGACAACAATGAGCTTTTGTATTAAAATGTCAGCTAAAAGTATTGTTTTCTTCGCTGCAATTGTGATGTAAGTAAATATTGATTATATTAACTAACTGACCCGGCATACTTCGTAAAGCCCATTAATGTCGTAATTGACGTTAGAAATGGGATATTTACTATGTATTGTATTTTTGGTGAGCTCTGAATAAGTTCAGCTATACTTATGTTTTGTAAAAGTAATACAATGAAAATAAAATAAATATTTAGTTTACTATGTACTTCGTAAGATAATGTCACAAAAAGAAATTAAAAAGTATCAAAATTAAGTATGCGCGTGACCGCAAGTCATGATTGAATTAAACTATGTACGCATTGTTCAGCATGAGATGCACTCAGTTTAATTCTCTTCATTGAAGCACCTTGTGATTTTTTTTTTATCAGGAGCTAGAATAAATAAAGCGGATGATATTCCGACACGTGAACATAACACGTAAAACTAAACATGAGAAAAATATTTTGGAGTTTCTATGTTACACAATCACAGTCGTAATGGCGAAGGCAAGACTAATCGGGAACTGAATTTATTAAGCTAAGGTTGGAATCATAGGAATTTTTTAGTGAACGCTTCCGTTTCAAATTATTGTTTTTCATTACTATTTGGAAATCGATTAAGAACAATGTGCCCTGCGCCAGTTACAATTTGATTTCTTACCACAGATTGTGGAGTTCTTTTTCAGTATAACGACTTCACAAGCTCCGTTCTTCGGAGCAAATATCGTTACGGTGGCTCATGGAGTAATCGCAACGATATCGTATGACAGATGTGTTGAGAGTGCTTAAGTTCACTCTGTTAGAAACTTAATGATTGCTTGATAAAATAAATACGAGGTATCATTTAATTTTTCCAGAATGGCTAACGGTGCGCTAGGCTATTACTACGGGAGCAGCTACGAAGGTTATACTCCTCCAAATTTCACAGAGCCAAGTCCAGCTCCGCAAGGTGATTTCAAAACGTAAGTAGACATTAATAAAGAAGAACCATAAGAGTTATTCAAGTCCATCTAATAGTACTTCTTCTACGTCGTTACCTCATGGCTGAGGGTCGTGGTCATCACAAGTGGTTTTTCCTGCTAAGGTCTTCCAGGCTGTTTTAAGAAAGTTGGATGTATGCGTGAATGGTGGATTTACACGCCTGTTTTACAGTATCGGTCCATCGTGTCGGTGATATTCCTCTACTTCTCTTTCCTTCCACGTGGCCGACCACTATCAGCTTTTCTAAATTGTCCGGCTTCCGTCGTGCCACGTGACCAAAGTACTTGAGAACCCTACGCATACATCTAGTCGAGATACGAGTCTAATAGTACTAATACACTTGCAAATAAGACGTAGAACAAAATACTATTTAAGACGGTGGATTTCAATAAGAGTTATTAAAAAAATAAGAATCCATGTTTCGTTCACATCTGCACATTGTATTCATTATAAACTTTGCAAAACCTATGAAATTCCAATGAGACTTAGTAGTCTCATTGGAATTTCATCATAAGAGAGGCTCTATTGGACGATAATATAGTTATTATGGTCCAATAGAGCCTCTCTTATGGTTAAGCTGTAAGCTCTTGAGAAGCGGACAGCACAGACGTCGATTATAAGCATGTTACAGTTTTGTCTTAAACGGGCCCTACATGTTTTTCTATTAAAAAAAACTATTACACCTGCATAAACAAGGTTCATCACAGAATTGAATCTAAAACACGTTTTCTAACCAGTTTCCGTTTTTTAGTGAGAGCAAACGCTTCCACCCAGTGAGCGGATTATACAAGTACATCCTACCAGCAGTTCCGAGAACAGACAATGAGAATTACATTGACGCTAATGGGAGGGATTTCTCTAAAACTTGGGTGAGTAAGATAAGAGTTTGGTAAGGCTCCTCGTGTAGAGGCGAAACACGTGTCGAATCGGTGTTGGTTTATTTGGGGTTTCTTGTGCTTTTTATTTTGTATTCTTCCTATTAGCATTTTATGCGGGAGGGAGGGTGGTGCACGCCCCCAAATAGGCCAAAATCATTGTTTTCTTTTCAGCGGAAGTGTCACTAAATATTTTTTAATATCGTTTTTTTTATATTAAAACGAATAAAATAACTATTTTTATTGTTACAGAAGCTATCTTCTCGGGCAGAAACCAGGCCGAATACTAATGATCCGTCGCACAACATTTGTTACTGCTTTTAATAATATGTTATCAATATACTGACACGATGAACTAAATGTAAAGGAATCGACGGACCTATTGCTATTACCTAACTATATTTTGGTATTGATGAAAAACAATTCAAGTATTTCAAAATGTTAGTATTATTATGTTATAGAAAGAGATAAATATATATAATAAATATATTTTATTAAATATATTAGTTCATTGAATTGCATTTTTATTATTACTTACCTGTTTACATATATTGTTAAGTTTTACGAACGGCAGCACACTACATTTAACGGAATATTTACCGTGTTTTTTATGGGATAGGTTGGCAAACAAGCACGCGGCTCACCTGATGGTAAGTGATACCGTCGCCAACAGACATCCGCAATACCAGAGGTCTCGACGATGCGTCGCCGACGAAACGCAATAGCAAGCTATGTTACTTTACGTCGGTGTTATGTTGGAGTGTGGTACTGCCCCGGTCGTACCGGCCCATTCAGTTGTGGGGTTACAGCGTGGCTCTGATACCGAAAAAATCAATTTTATAATCAATTTTGTTTGAGCTCCCGATATTTCGGCACTGTTGCAAGCGTCATGATCACGAGTTAACTGAAGTCTATGCGGGTGGGCGAGACTAAGAACAAACGAAACGATCTACCCTCTTTCTGTTGCGTTTTATGCGTACAGCGCCCGTACAAATGTTACACAAATCAAAAATAGGGAACTCAAACAAAATGGATTACACGTTAAATACCCCGTTTCTGATGTTCTGATCAACTCTTGCAAAAGTGACTGTGATAGTTAAAAACATATAACTACATTTAGTATAATTCTTATCGTACTAATATTTTGAACGCGAAAATTAGTGAGAATGGATGTTTGAATCAGAATCAGAATCGTTTATTAACCTTATTACATTGTTTGTTACATCGGGCAAGTCAACAAATACATTTTGAACTTAAGCATAAAGCACTGTTAAGAAATAATAATAATTAAATTACAGCTATTTTTAAATTAAACATTCAAGTAATTGTATTATAATTTAAATATATTTCCTGTGTTTATAATTACTTGATCAGAGTTATAATTCAAAGACATAATAAAATCATCCAATATTCAAAGCAAAAGATTTACCGAGAAATTGCAAAAATTAAAAATAATCTCATTTAAAAGTTACATTAATAAGTATTAATTTTGAAACCACCAATTTAGCGTGAGCAGTCAAATAGCCTATATCTAATTCGTCGATTTGGTGGTGAAGAGAGCCAAGCCACAATTTTGTTCAAAGTGAGTTAAGTGTACATTTAGAATCAAAACAATGTGATTTTTACGGTGGTGAATTGAGCTAACTGTCTGTAGTTTAGTTACAAAAATAATAAAAAAGGTGAAAAGATGTTAACAGAACTTCTATACATTACTTTATGGAACAAAAAGGAATACAATCAGCATAGCTCAGTTAACTTCATGAAATAGATCAGTGGTTGTAATCAGTAGTGAAGAAAGTCAAGCCGCATAAATCATTAGTTTTTGAACGAACTCTGCATTTAAAAGCGCTATTTTGTATGGCTTGACAACCTGTCATGATCTGTCAGACTGTCAGACAGACCTCGTTTTTGCGCGTTGTATGTGCTATGAACTTGTGATTTTAGTGTTTTGTGTTGTCTATTTTGCTTGTAAAGTTTCTTGGATTTGTATTAATGTATTGAACAAAAGACGAGACGGCAAAATGTCCAACTACAATAATTATCGCTCAAAGTTAATATTGAACATGGTAAACAATTCCAAAAACTATAGTGATAGTGGTCAAGTATGCGATCAAGACGCCACATCTGACTCAACTTTGTGCCTCCAGCTCAGTCAGTGCCAAGAACCTTACATTGAAACCCCTGTCTATATGGATCTGGATTTCACAATTGGTGAGTTATGTAGACCTTTATGGTTACAAAATGGTTTACCCTAATGGGCGCTATGGCGCTCATTAGGGGAGGCCTATGTCCAGCAGTGGACTATGATAGGTTGATGATGATGATGTAGACCTTTACATAGTAAGTACTTAAAAATACCTTTCTAGTAGCTACTTACATTACATCCTTATTTTTCAAAACATACCATTCTTATTCACTTAGTAGTTTTATAATTTCAAGGTAAATCACAAATACTTAATTCTAGAATATTATTTTCACTGCACCACCTCGTTCCGGCTAGTATCTTCATCCCATAAAAAAATTAAATATATAGTTAGGTACTTAATTATTTTTTTAATTTAATTAAGTAACATATTGCTTTTTTCTGTTTTTAGAAAGTGAAGCAGCTACTTATGAATGTCCTGATACAAAGAAGTTAAGTGACCATGTTCAAGGATATGATCAAGACGCCACACATAACTCAAATTTGTACCTGCAACTCGGTCAGTGCCAAGACCCTGACATTGAAACCCCTGTCATGGATCTGGATGTAATTACTACTGGTGAGATTATTACCTATACTCTCTTTGAGTGATTATACAGTTATTATTTAGTTATGAAAATTAATTTTGGAAAGAGCAGTTTGGACCCAGCTTATTATGGACCACCCCCAATCTCGTGGATATGGTATTAGGTGATTAAGGGAATAAAGATTTCTTGTGTAGTCTTCTTGTGGGCGAAAAGCTAAATACTTATCTCCACTTTACATGTCATTCCATCCTGAAATTTAAAAGCTAAATAATGAGCATTGCTATAACTTCATTCTCAAACATTGAGTTGGTTGTTGTATCAATGTTTCTGACAAGGGATTACAGTCATGAGTTTATGTATGTATGAATGTAATTTTGTAAATAAATACTTCATTAATTATTTGATGTTATTTTGTTCTAGCTTCAAAGCAGATTGATGTGGATTCAGTTGATCCAGAAACAAAAAGCTCAAACAGAGGTAATAATACTCCAGCTGACTCTTTTGTAGATCCTGAACAAATATTATCAGACTCTGACCCTTTCGCTCAATCAGATTGTTCAGACCGTGATCCATGCTATATACCAGAATCAGAAATTTCACACTACAGTGATAGTGAACCTGAAATAATACAAAGAGAACCTGAGTATTTAATAAATAGTACCCAAGATCTTCCAGAGGTTAAAAATAGTAATAGTGAAACAGTGGAAAACATAAATATCCAAGAAAATAATACCCTGACACGGAAAAGAAGATGTGAACCTCAAACATGGAAGAGAAATAAAAATAAAAAGCTGAGACTTGAAGGTAAAGAACATACTTCACAGTCAGGTAAAAAAGTGAGAGCAAAAGCAGTTAAAGAAGTACCCTGTAAGTGTCATTATAAATGCAATGATACATTTACTTTGAATGATAGACAGAACATTTTTAATGACTTTTTGACTTTAAAAGAAGACAGAGCCAAATGGGCTTTTATAAACAGCTCAGTTAGTAAAGAGCTACCAAAGAGAAGGTATAAGTCGAAAGACTCTAGTTCAACGGCAGTTGATGTTCCTGATAAGAGAAATTATACTCATGTTTACTCTTTGACATTAAATAACAAAGTTCATCAAGTATGCAAGATGTTCTTTCTTGGTACTTTAGACATATCAGCTAAAAAAGTTGAAACTGCTCTCAAAAAGAAAATGAATAGTGGTGTTACTGAGCATGACAAACGTGGATTGAACCCTGCCCCAAATAAAATTTCTGAAGAGCAAAAGAATAGTGTTCGTGATCACATCAAGTCTTTACCTGTGGTAGACTCTCACTACTGCCGATGTTCATCTAAGAGAAAATATCTGCCATCTGGCCTTTCTGAAAACCGCTTGTATCAAGACTACATCAAGTATTGTGAAGAGAACGGAGCATTGCCTGTATCATCTTATTATTATAAACATATTTTTACTACTGAGTTCAATTATGGCTTCCATAGGCCAAAAAAAGACCAATGTGATTATTGCGCTCAATTTAAAAACAAATCACCCGAAGAGAAACTCCAAGAACAAAGTAATTATGAGTTACATTTAATCAGAAAAACAGAAGCTAGAGAACAGAAAAAAGAAGACAAGGCAAGAGCTAAGACTGATCCAACGTTTTGTGCTTACACTATGGATTTGGAAAAAATCTTACTTACCCCACAGTTAGAGATTGGTCAATTGTATTACAAGCGAAAGTTAAAAACGTATAATTTTACCATCTACGATCTTGGTAAAGGCACTGCAATTAACTACATGTGGCACGAAACCAATGGGACAAAAGGTGCATCTGAGATAGCCACATGTATTTGGAAACTCCTTTCTGAACTACCACAAGAGGTGACAGAAGTAACATTTTACTCTGATACCGCTTCAGGACAAAACAGAAACCATATCATTTCTGCTATGTTCATTAGAGCACTATCTTCATTTCCAAATCTGAAGATTATCAACCAAAAGTACATGGAATCTGGACATTCAGAAATGGAGTGTGACAGTGTTCACTCTGCCATTGAATCAAGGGGTAGAAAGATTAACATTTTTGTCCCAGATGGATGGTATACTGTAGCAAGAACGGCGAAGACCACTCGACCATCATACGTCGTAAAGGAGATGGATTTTAGCCAATTTCTTGATTTTAAGTCATACAGCCAAAAATTAATTACAAATAAAAATAAAGGAGAGAATGGAATCATGAAATGGCTTCTTGTTAAATGGCTGCAATATAGACGTGAAGAGCCCAAGCATATTTATTACAAAACTCAGTTAAGCCAAATTGAATTTGAACGACTATGTATTCGCCTCAGATCAACTCGTAATAATGAAGACATACTTGGCACTGTAGTAGCTAATCTTTATACATGTAGCTTAGATTTAGATACCAAAAAACTTAAAGACTTACAAGATCTTTGTAAAAAAGGTACAATTCCTACCTCTTACCACGAATATTACATGAATCTTACTGCTTCAAGTCATGATCTTGATGATACAGAAGATGATGATTGATTTTTTTATTATTTCTGCTATAAAAATATTTAAAATAAGCCTATTATTCTTTTATTTTATGTTTACCATCTACCATTCCATCCTGCTGCTAACAACTATTTGAATTATATAAATAGATCTATGACACTTACATCTTTTCACCTCCCTGTTTATTAGTAGATAATTTTCAAAATATTCAAATGGTGAAAAGAGCCAAGTGCAAAATAGTGATTAACAGAAAAACTAGTTCAATTACAAAAACTATTATTATACTGAAAATACAAGAAGTATTTTAAGCTAAACCGATGCCATTCTTATTAAAATCTAACTAACGGTTTGGAAGATGTAGACTAATTATTATTTTTTGTTTAACCTCGCCACTTAATTGCTCATTATTTCGGAACTTGTTATGTGTGGGTTGACTCTCTTCACTACCAAAGCGACGCTATGTAGTTACCTAGCCTACCTACCTCCTTAGATTTTTCTACAAAAATGAATTTTCAGTCAGACGCATGTCCATGAATTCCTTTAGGGAATATAATGGATGACATTCAAAGAATGTTTTTATCATCCTTTTAAAGTCTATTCTATTTAACTTTGCGACTGTTATAGGTAGGTGATTGTACATTAAAATTTTGATGTGGACACCTTGTTTTTTCACTTTTGTCAGTCTTATTTTGGGCTTAAATATTTGTTCCTTATCTCGTAGATTGTAACCATGCACATCTTTGTTTGTTTTTGGTAAATGTCTCAATTTCATTGTGAATCTCCAAAAGACTGTTGTTGATATATAAAGAAATGACGGTCATTTTATGGTTTTTCTTAAAATATTCTCGGACTGAAGTGCGTTTTTGAAGTCCGAATATAATTCTTATGGCCCTCTTTTGACTTTTCAGAACTTTGTTTGTATTTATCCCGTTTCCCCATACAGTAATGGCATAATTTGCTATTGAATGTACATATGCATAGTATATGGACATGAAAGTCGTTCGATTCATTAATGGTTTTAATTTTAGCAGTGCGTAGTTAGCACTTGCCATTTTTCGCATACATTTTTTATATGTGCGGAATGATTTATGCTATAATCTACAGTGTATCCTAAAAACTTGTTTTCAGTCAAACCAGTATGAGTTTTGTCTTTTCGCGTATTGTATAACATGATCACACTCTTCTCTGGATTAAGAACTATTCCATTCGCCCTGAACCATTCTTTCAGTATAGTCATAGCATTATTTAACTTAGCTTCTAGATTTTTTTCACATTTGTCACTTACTCCCACATAGGTATCGTCTGCAAATAAACTCGTATAAATCCAACTTGGCATTGCATTAATAATGTCGTTAACATAAATCAAAAACAACACTGGTCCGAGGATAGAACGGTGAGGTACACCTACGACTATATTTCCTATTTCAGAGTTAACATTGTTGACAGTTATAATTTGAGTTCTGTTATTTAAATAGAAACGCATCATACTTAGTTCGACCCCATCAAATCCGTAGTATTAAAGTTTTAAAATCAGCACGTCATTACGCAAATCAAATGCTTTTGACCGGTCACAGTATATGCTTGCACATTTCTGTGACTTTTCCAAGGAGTTTAGAAAGTAGTATCCTCCTTGCGTCGTAATCCTCAGTGATGAGGGTCGTGACCTCCCTTTGGAATCACCTTCTGTCTTATGATTGTTCTCCATCTGTTTCTGTTTCTGGCGGCGTGGAGGGCGTTGTGAAACGTAGAGTCGAGCGCGGTGCGGATCTGGTCGGACCAACGTATTGGGCTGCGAGGCCTTTTCCCGTCTACTTTTCCGGTCACAATGAGTTTCTTAAGGTTGCCACTGTCTTTCCTAGCAATATGACCGAAATATTCCAGGACTCTGCGTAGACATACGGATGACAGCCGCGAAGGGATCTCGAGTTCTCGCAATATGGAGACGTTGGTCCGGGATGCTGTCCAGGGGATACTGAGCATCTTTCTCCAGCACCACATCTCAAAGGCGTCGATGCGTTTTCGGTCTGCAGCTTTCAGTGTCCAGGTCTCAGCGCCATAAGAGAAGATCAAGAAAACCAGAGGCCATACCAGTTTGGTTTTAGTTTTTACATGGCGCTCTTAGCCATGCCAATTCTCCTGCGCACTTCCTTCTCACACGAACCATCGTTGCTGATGTTGGAACCCAGGTATATAAAGTTGTCCACTGTTTCTAGGCCTAATGCGCCAGTGAGTTCCAACCTCCCAGTTCTATCCACCAACATGACCTTGGTATACAACAGTACCAGTTGGTACCAGAAAATAGTATACTACTTTCCTAATGTCCATTACGGTAGATCGTCCTTTACAAAATCCGAATTGAGAGGTGGCAAAAAGGCTGTATCTTTCAAAATAATGAACAATTCTTGTCTTTAAATCAGTTTCAAGAATTTTTGAAAAAATTGGCAAGATAGCAAATAGGGCGATAATTTTCTATTGATGAGTGATTTCCTTTTTTATGTAAAGGTATAATACGACACAGTTTACAGTTACAGTTTTCAGACAATCTGGAAATATTCCTTTAATTATGCATTCATTAATAACAATATACAAATAATTCAACAGATATTCATTTTTTAAAATTAAACCTTTTAATGTCCTTGAATTCATATCATAAACATCACAGGAAGTTTTAGGTTTCATTTATTTATTTATTTATTTCAACTAGAACGGTTATGTACACCACTTACACTAATGATAAAACAAAACTAACTTAATACTCATTACAAAAATGTCAAAATACAAAACAAATCATATTTTGAACAATCGTCTTTAATTCTTTGTGAGTCACTGCGTCAAATTTTATTAAAGTTGGTAGTTTTACCTTAGAATCTAGGTATTTCAAGTATTTTTCTATGTCAAATTCATTTTTGTATGTCAATTTGTAGGCAATATTTCTAAAATAAGAATTGAATGAATCAGCAATGGTTTTTCAGTCAGTTATTTTTTTACCATACTCGTCTGTAATTGCCAGTATGGGTTTCCTACTTTCCTGAATTTTATCTCGATTTACCTGTTCATTTACAATTTTCTAAGGTTTCTTTAATCTTATTCTGTGATTTTTTAATTCTATGCATGTACTTCATTTTCTTGACAGTTAAAAATATATTTCTCAACACTTTTTTATAGGATTTGATTTTGCATTTTCTTTGATAGGTAGGTTAAATTTCTAGTAAGAGTTCCATTTATTTGTTCTAAGGTTTTTTCAGAAATGTCTATACCTGGAGAAGACATTTTTTTACTATATTTCCATATCATATGCCTTTTTTCGGAAAAGCTATATTGTAACAATATGTCACTGCATCTTGCAAAATAGTCATTTTTGTATTTGGATCATTACACTAAATTATTTGAGTCTCTAAATTTACAAGATCTTTTTGTAATAGAAAATGAAAATAACTACAGTTGTTAGACGATATGACTCTTATAATAGTAGGATTTCGTTTCAGGTATGAAACTAACATTGTCATAGAATTCATCATATTTATTATGGATACTTTGCACATTAGAGTGTATTATTATCGATTCTCTCCGTGTTGCGATCTTTTTTGAAAATTCGTAACAGGCTGAGATGATTGAAATTGTTGCTTAGTAGCTGCTTCTATTGCCTGGATCATGAGTTGTTTGATATCGTAAAATTTTCTGGTCCTGCCGTTGCAATGAATGTTAGGATCTACATATTTTACGTTTTCCATTGTGTTTGCCACATGCGCTATAGTTCTATTAATATGATATATTTCGCTGTCGTGAGTATTGTTATAGTGGATGCCGCTTATAATTACATTAAACCATCTGTTTGTTTTATTTATAATTTCATTCAATAGCTTGATATAAGACCTTTTTGTGTTATGTTTGTAAGATTCGTCGTATTTGCTAATAAATATAGCTACGGTATCGTATTTGAATAGTGTCTTAGTTTTTTTTTAAATCCATCTAATATATTCTCAAAGTTCGCTCCTGGCTTACAATAATTTACAATTTTTGTATTTTTGTCAATTTTGTTTAAAATGTTTGTGGCCAGTCCCTGTCCTAGGCGGTCAGATAATATAACCACGTTTCTATGTACTTCAGGTATTCGGTATACGTTTTTCGGTGCGACGTAGTTGCTACAAACTTTTTCTTTTTCAGTTGTTTGCATCGTACAGCTACTGGTTTTAACATTTTGATAATCTTATAATCTCATCTAGTCACTTTTGAAGCTGTTTTACCTGTGTGGTTAATTATTCTATCGTGTGTTTTTGATTTTCATATTCAGTCGGCTGACTTTTTGAAGGCGTCGAAATCATTTTTGCAGTTTTCAATGAGTCCTCAATACTTAAAGAGACTCTTTGTCTTTTCTTTTTTCTGCCGATTGAAGGTGAATGTTGTACATCGGCAAACTCAATTTTTCTATAGACACCAAAGAGTTTTTGTGATTTTTCTAGCTCTTTTTTAAGTGTTTCATTTTCTAAAAACAAGTCAACAATTTCGCAGTTTGCTGAGATAAGTTGGGTCTCTAATTTGTTGATCTTTTTATTTAGAATATAGTTAGTATCACTTTCATCAAGGTTGTTGAGTGGTAAGCTAATTCTTGTCGACTCGAATATCGATGACTCTGTAAGGTCTCCCAAGCTGTTAGCTCTCAGCCGTTGATGAAATCTAAACGTTACATTGTCGGTGTCCATTGATTCAATTTTTAAGGAGTAAAATAATGTTTTCAGTAATTTATAATCACAAAAATGGTATCTCTTTAAACTAGAATAACATAACATAACATAACATATATTTATTTCCTCCTCACAAAAGGTTGGTAAAAACAATTTAAAATAATTAGCGAAGAGTGACAAAATAAAACCTAACTATGTGAGGGGGCTGGTGCCCGAAGCAGGTTTTTTAAAATAAAAACCTGTGTCACAGGTCACCAGGTCTCCTCCCACGGATAGAATATACTTTGGCACACACCAGTACTAAACTTTATCATAATTTTTAGTGTATTAGATGTTGAGGGTAGAATAAAACAATATGTGCGTAAGCAAAGTGTTGTGATTGTATCTGTGTGAGTCTGTTTAGTGTCAGTGTGTACGTAAGAATGTATCTGCGGTGTGTTAATGAGCATGTGTGTGTTTTGTTGTGTGGCTACGAGTTATATAGTAAGAGTCAGTAGTCAAGATCAACATTTTGTATTTTACTATGATAAGTAATCATATTACTTTATATGAGTATTTATATTCGCAATGTACATTAGGGTGAATGGGTGGGTGAATTATTGTGTGGATAGATGGAAGGTTAAACAACGCAACCTTTGAGTATGTCCTCTTAGCGATACATACAGAATAAAGTTCAAATGCAAAAATTATTTATTTTGCTGACAGTGAGAATTGAAATCTGATGTTGTCCATCTGCCTCGATTCGAGTCGGCTAATTTACAGCTAGACCACGCTGACTGAATATATTGGTACGAAATTAATACAGTGTTCGTGCCGCAATTCTCATGCCAAGTTTCGATAAGACGCTAAGTGAAGTGAGTCCAAAGGTCAAAATATTTTTTTGGAGCCAATTTTGATGAAATTTGGTATGGAGGTAGCTGAAACGCTGGATTAACACATAGGATACTTTTCATCATCATCATCATCCATCACCACGCGGGTGAAAAAGCGTAATATGCTTGGACACAGCATAGAAAAAAAAAATAGATCTCCGCCTACGTCAAGATCGTAATGATGACAGTTCTGTCAAAGTTTGTGGCAGTTGCTATTTGCTTAGTCAAAAGCCAAGTCAATTTGATAGCTCGATACACAAGACGTGCTCGGCGACCGTCAAGGGTGATGAAATGTATTGACAGTTTTTTTCCATGGTGATTAATTTCGATTTGTATTGTATGTACTGTAGGTTCTGTATTTTATTATTTGTGTTTAATTATTGATTTCCTAAGTATTTAAATTTACTCATTTAACCCCTCATGTGTCGATGTCGTTATAATATAAAATAATAATGTGACTGGCCGTGTGACCTTTGATGAAATAATTTTATTACATATAGCAATTGCGTTTACCATGTACATATTTTATGAAATTTTGTTATAAAGATAAATATGGCCTTGGAAAAGATAATAAGCTACTCGAAGAACTAATACTGCGCAGACGAAGTCGCGGGCAGCAGCAAGTATACTCGTAAATATACGTAAATATCCAATACTACTAGTGGGGTCCAATAACTGTGAAATTACTTTTTATCCTATTACAATTTAGCTAGAGTTCCGATGGCAGTATGTAGATGTTTAACACCATTTCATTATGTATATAAATCATCGTTTGCCTTATGGTAAAAATCAGGAATTTTGTCTATAGCCATTCTGCGTTTGTCAACGTGCAGCATTGGTGTTGCTTACAACTATTCGAGCAGTAATTTCTTTTGCTTCAGCATTTGATTATGTACCAACACATACAAGATTTTGCCAATGAGCTGACTATCTAGTATGTCTCCTTATCTGCACGATTAAACGATAACGTGTAACGAGACGCTAAAGGATATCCTCCTACAAAAATGTATGCTTTGTTCTCAGGCAATCCACCATTAGTTTACCAGGATGTTTAAGACAAAATAAGCTATTTTGTCTTTAAGAGAATATGAGCGGAAAGATACAAATGAAACACAAAAACTTACAGGTTACGCGATTCTATATATTATTATGTTTCCATTCGACAACTAGTGTATAACTATGTAGAGTAAGATTTGGTAGGGGTTTTGCTTAGCCTCGGTTATCGTTCGGCCGGGCTTAACTTAATATGCCTTTATCCCAGACCAGTATTAAGTATAACAGTAAGAGCAACATCCACCTAAATAGTGAGTACATACAATATAATTTACCCTGTTCGGGACGAGTATCGGAACCTAACAAACAGATACCACACGGCACTATACTTGGTAAATCATTAAAAATACTTTCTATAGAGGTTACAAAACCGTAATTTTCATACTCAGCTCGTAAATTGATATACAAAATGCAGTAAAGTATAGTAAAATACAGCTAGAACTGATAGTATGGTCACCAACACTCGTCGGTCGGCAATTGGGCGCACTGTACGGCGTGCCATACTAAAAAGTTCTTTTACAAGAATTAAGTGATAATTTGTTTCGTTACATAGTGACACTGATAAGTTTCGGGACCTGGGGATGGTTAGCAGGTGGGAGACTGCCTATGCGTATCGAACTACCTATGATGTGGGATCTACTTTATAAGGCCAAAAACTATGTTCCAATTTAACACTTTTTATTATTCAAATATAAGGACAATGTTGCGCGACTAAAGCGGGGAGACGGCTGTGTGGGCAAGGTGCGGGCGGCGGTGCGCAAACGCAAACCGCGGCGTAAGCAATCCTTGCCCCCACAATAAGTAAGAATTATAAGTAGAAGTAAATATAATTGATATAACCTATTGAAACAGTCTATTTGTATAAGTTCAATAAAAAAGCTGTCATCTAATGTTATTATATTTCAAAATTTTATAATATTTTTTTAGTGTAAGCTGGAGGGTTGTGGACGTGTTCCCCCTTGGGGATGGGTTAATAGAATCAACATAAGAAAAGACGGGAAAGCTAAAGGACTACCGTCTGCAGTTCAAGAATTTAAAAATGTGTAGTGGGTAAAGGTTGTATTGATTTGTCTGAAAAAATAGATACAAATTACAAATGAAGAGGAAAGATTAAAATAAAGCAATGGCCTGTTGGATATTATCCATAGGAACAACTTTACTTTGAAGTTAAATAGGTATTACTCAATTAGTTACCACCAGTCTTACCTTTGTAACATCCCTGACAAGAATGCAGTTGATATAATAATAATCAATAGATAAACAATTGTCTCAACTTCGTGTAACCTTGTCTCTCCAATATAGTATTAAGACCTAACAGTATAAAGTTTCCGTGTAAACTTGATGAAGAAACATTTGTCTAAATTAAGATCCATGCTATTAACATTACACCACTTGAACAGTCTATCTTAATCACGTTGTAACATCGATACATCCAGCTCCGACTTGACCTTGCGGGAAATCTTCAAATCGTCGGCAAATAAAAAGGGAGTAGATGACAAAAAGCATTTAGGCATATCATTTATAAATGTGTTAAAAAGTACGGGGCCCATATGAGACCCTTGCGGAATGCCTGAAATAATTTTGCGTAGGTTTGATTGATAACCATTTACTACAACGAAAAAGAAACGATCGGCCAAGTAATATTGAATCGAGTTCATAAATTCTCCCGCAAAGGCATAAGCCGATAGCTTATTGATTAGCATAAAATGGGACACTTTATCGAAGGCCTTGCTGAAATCTGTATATATAACATCAATCTCACCGTGCTTGTCCATAGCATCAGCAAGGCCTTCGACAAAGGTGACCAAATTGGTGTACGTCGACCTTGCTTTAACAAACCAATGTTGATGAACAGTAATGTACTGTTGTACGTGACTTTGGATATACGGACATACAAGTGCTTCGAAAACCTTTGCCATTGTAGATAAAATAGAGATCGGTCTATAATTGCTAACGGAATTTTTGTCGCCAGATTTATGTATGGGTATAACTTTAGCCAACTTCCATTCACTGGAAAAAGTTCCAGAGCTTAGGGATTTATTAAATATGTGATAAAGCGGTATTACCAAGGTTTCAGCACAATTTTTGACGAAAATCGGAGGTATACCATCCGGGCCCGCACCCTTATAAGCGTCGAGGCTCCTTAGTTTCTTAAATATTGAGTCATAAGATATATTTAAATTTGCGAAACTGAAGCTATTTTGTGCTATATCGTTTAAATAATTATTCGTTGGTCGTCGTTATTCGATGTACTTTCAGAAATAGTATCACTAAATGATTTAGAAAAAGAATTAGCAAAGAGATTGCAAATATCTGACCCATCACATTTGTAAGGCTCTCCATCATTCATAATGCTAGGGTAGGCATTACTTGCATCTTTTTTTGACTTAATGTACGACCAAAAATACTTGGGATGCTTACCAATTCGTTGTTCAATTAACTCCACATAATTATTGTAAAGTTTCTCTGCAAATTTTTCACATCTGTTGCTAAGTAGTTTAAACTCAATTTTGTTCCTAGGATTTTTATATTTCTTAAGTCTAATATGTACATTGTATTTCTCTCTTAGTAATGTTATCAATGATTTATTGAACCATGGTGGGTATTTGTCGTTCTTATATCTACTAAATGGTATAAACTTTCTTATTAAATCTCTAAGAATATCATAAAACTTATTTAACATCTCATTATATCACTATATTCAGATAACAATTCGTCCCAATCAATTTCAGAAAGATTTCTGTTAATTGCATCATAATCTGCTTTGTAGTAATTAACTTTACGGTTGTTGATATTATTTTTGAGGCTGTTGGATTGTTTAAATTTGATTTCAATATCTAATGGTGGATGCTGAGGATCAATTATAGAAAGAATACAACTGGCAGATGACACGTTACACTTTGGCAGGTCCGTAAACACCAGATCGAGAGTCTTTTGATTGCAATTAACTACCGAGTTACATTGTTTAAAATTGGTTATATGGCTGAAGTCTATTAGCATTGTACTTATCATTGAATTTTGACAGTAAGAAACATCTTTGACTAGGTTCCAATCAATGTTAGGTAAATTAAAGTCTCCAATTATACATGTAAGCCCATTAAAATGTTCGTTTATATAGTTACAGTTTTCTATGTAGTGCTCTAAAATTGGTCGCTGGATTGGAGGAGGGAGGTATACAGCGCCCATCGCTATTTGTTTGGTAAAACCTAAGTTAGGCGCATTAATGACAACCCACAAATCTTCACACTTGCTTTCCCACTCTGACATACGTTTTGCAGAATTTTTTCTAGAAACGGCAATCAACACTCCGCCCCCCTCCTTCTTGCCATGAAAACCAGATGACTGTCTATCCCTTCTAAAGACGACATATCGATCATCAAAAAGTTCGCTATTCAATACACCCTCATTTAACCAGGTTTCACATAAAACAATTACATCATAGTTGCTAAGCATTAAATAACGGTAGAAAGAGTGGGTTTTGGTTCTTAAGCCACGAGTGTTTTGATAGTAGACTGATATGTAATCCATTTTGTGGAGCAATAATTCCAAAGCCTGTGTTTTTAAAGACTATTTCAAATCAGTCAAAGCACTTGCGTCTCTCACCAATATATACCCCGACTCTTCATTTTTACGCATGAAAATTCTCCCACCTCGGACCCAGACAAACTTATATCCCTTTTGCTTTGCTGCTTGTCTAGCTGCAGCATGCAACGCTTTATTTTGTGGAGATAAGTGTTCCA
Source organism: Selenia dentaria (assembly GCA_917880725.1). Taxonomy (NCBI): domain Eukaryota; kingdom Metazoa; phylum Arthropoda; class Insecta; order Lepidoptera; family Geometridae; genus Selenia; species Selenia dentaria. Next base: position 42,813,896 of record OU862877.1, read on the forward strand.
CAACGAAAACCGGACCAGGAGGACCGGTGTATCCAAGATGAGAACTGTTGAGCTTATCGCTGGGGTTTTTATTTTTATTGAATTTGATGACAGCGGCTAAGAAGGTATCCCGCTCTCTTAGGTTATTAAACTCAACTATGATGGAACGTGGGCGTTTGCTATCAGGGTTGAGTTTGGCAGTCCTTGTAACTCGAACGATGTTGTCATCTCTCAAATTATGTCCAATAACACTACCAAGCTGTTTCACGATGCCAATTACATTCTCTGCTTTCTTTTCCGGAACACATTGAACTTCCACATATTGAACATACAGATCATTGCACATGAGACATTCCACTCTTTATAGAGAAAGTGGACAGCCAAAATTATCCTCCACGTAGTCACAAAGGATCCTGCAGAAGTCTACCACGTATCCTATGAATGCCACCAACCAAAGACTGCGTGTTGGGATCGGCTGAACCGTCTGCGGACGTATGGACGTGGCCTCTGAAGTGTTTACAAACAAACGTGTTTAAGGTAAGTTACCATACTGTTTTGTCGGGCTTTTATTATCTAGATCTAGGCAATTTACAACTTGGGTTGTTTTTGTGCAGAAATCTTGTTATCCTGTTAGAGCCCGTTATTCTGTTTACATTGTTACATGTAATACCTAATAAATCAGCCACCGAAAGATTTTGAAAAATTGCCTATTTCCAATTGAGTTGAATGAAAGAAAGGGTCTTGGGCATTTTTAGATGAAAATTTTAAAGTAATCTTTATTTTATACTTTACTATTTATGTAGAATATTCTGTCTATTACGTTCCCACCATTGGGTTGAGTTCTGTCTCTCGAAGGGAGAAAAAGAAGTTAACGCCATAACTTTATTATCCACTAGCTGCGCTTCGCGGTTTCCCCCTACGTGGTGATGGATGATGAGGAAGAGTCGTGACCGCAGTAAGGATTGTTTAATCTTGTTAATCGACAACCTCCACCGTCTGTACTGGTCACTGTCAATGTCCAGTGCTGATGTCCAGGCGTTGTATGGATGTGTGGATGTTCTTTACTCTTCCACGCTCAATTAGCGGGGCCTATTATGATGAAATTTGGTATAAAAGTAGAAAAAGCGCTGGATTAAAACATAGGATACTTTTCATCATCATCATAAATCACCACGCGAGTTAAAAAGCGTAATATTCTTGGGCACAGAATAGACAAAATAACAAGATCTCGGCCTACGTTAAGATCGTAATGATGACAGTTCTATCAAAGTTTGTATCAGTTTCTGATAGCTTAATCAAAAGCACGCTATCATTTTGCTCGTTGTACTAGACGTTTTCGGTGACCGTCAAGGGTGATAAAATGTAACATATATACCGCCAAGCTTGATAAAATCTTATGACAGTTTTTTCCGTGGTGATTAATTTTATAGTGTTTACTGATTGATTTACAAGTACTTAAAATACTCATGTAAATATTTTATGACATTTTGATATAAAGATAGATTTTGCCTTGGAGAAGATAATAAGCTACTCAAAGTACTAATCTTGCGCAGACGACGTCGCGGGCACCAGCTAGTTTTGCAAAAATTGAATTTTGGTGCACTAGGATTTTATCAACACACAAACTCTGAGGAGACCTCTAAAAATGTGTTTGTGCTGTTTTTGCACAAACTTGGCCAAATTTTGCTCGTTCATAAATAATACAGGTACTCATCAAAAAACACTCTATTTAACACAGAGATTCTTCTGTAAAACCTACTCCTGCGGACATCGGACGACTTAAACCAGATATATAACAATGATTCAGATGTCATGGCCCCTAATTAAGAGTGTCTAGCGAGGTTCATTAATAGTGTCGTCGCAGGTCGGGAAGGGAAGGGCAGGGGGAGGAGGATTACGGGAAGGTGAAACACTGTGGAGACGCGGCCGAGATTACACGATTACCTGAGCGTCATTTATCAACTTCTCTCGGATCTCAGGAGTAGGCACAAGAGTTTAACACATGCAAACACTTTATAAAAACAAGAAGTATAGGGCGTGTTCGGTTAGTAAAGGCCATGCTGATACCAAAAATCATTTTTCAAGCTTAAATTTAGTATCGAATGGTAATCCGTCAAACACTCATGTGTATCATGTGTAGTCGTTGTAACTCCGACTGGCGATGGTTTAGTACTGATGTCCACCTGTACTGATGTGTACTGATGTGGAGAGCATGCTCTAGCAGCTCGTTATTCATTATTATAAAATATTCATTTCCATTCACTTGTACAACTGCGACGGCTGGCTGTGAGGTGACGCTTAAGACCCTGGGTCGCTGCCTCAACTGCTCCAGTGATATTTGAGGTGTGTAGGCTGATGATGACCTATAGTGATTTTCAAGTAGTCCGGTTGTGTTCCGTATATTTTCCGTAGCAGTGCACTGCAACAGCACGTGTTTCCCGGTCTCGTCCTCCTGCAAACAGCCTATTTAGCCTACTATCCGTAGCACCAGTTTTGTATAGATGGTAGTTGAGATTACAGTGACCTGTGATAAGACCTACTAGTAGGCGTAGGTTCATCGTTGAAGTTTTAACAAATTATTTGTTGTGTTTCTGTTCAAGGTTGGAAACATACGTTTTGTTTGTTTGTATTACAACAACATGTGGGATAACAAAGAGGCAGTCCTCTTTGTTGTGTCTTTGAATTCGAAGTTTGAAATTTAAACTTTTTTAACTTATCTAGTTTTTTCAGCCAGTTGTCTTAATAGCTTATAGCGAATCTACCCATAACAAAAAGTTTGACTCTTTTACCGAAATGTATGGAAACAGTTTTTCACGATTTTTGACATTTCTAGTGCTCAAACCTCAGTCGGTCCAGTAGAGACTTTTGATCCTTATAAGAAACAGGATCGATTGGCATCAAAAAAGTGTATGTGTAAAAAGTAAATTTTCTTGCTGACTGAACAATTGACTGTGTACGATTGCAGTAATTAAGTTGCGAATGTTTACTTCTATGTTTATCCCAGAACCTTGTAAAGTGTCAGTCAAGTGATGTAAAAAGACATGATAGTTAGAGTTATTTCAACCTTAAGCTTATCTATAGCCGATGCCTTCTTGATCACGCTTGAAAATTAACCTCACATTAACAAAATATAATTTTTCACCACAAAATCAGACTGCGTTTTCTTTGAATATAATAAAATTACATTTCAGTCAAAATATATTTCATCGACAAATAAAAACATATTTATTTCCCAATACAAACGTAGGAATTGAACACGTAACGATGCACTCAAACCAATGCTTCCGGCGTACTCGAGTGGTGATCACTGTCAGAACTTCATTATTTTTATTTTATTTCAACTCCATAAAATAATATTCCTATTGGTAGAGTTAGCAAAAAATATATGCTTTATATTTTTTGCTACATCACTTATTAATTACATTGGGTACATTTTGTCGTAACTCCAAGGGTACTATCAGACAGAGAGCGGTCAATGTTACGTTACATAGATGTACCCCCAGTTGGCCGACGCGGTCAGAACGCATCGTGTTTGGTTATGAAAGCAAAAAAAAAAAAGCTGACCGCGTGAACGCGTGACCGCTTTCTGTCTGATAGCAGCAAAAGTGTTAACTTTTAGTCCTTGAGTTGTAGAATATTCGCTCCGACATCGGAATACAAATTGTAAGAGGCGAGGAAACCCGACACACTAGGCCGTGGCTTCTTGGTCGGTGCCACTGCAGTGCCAGATATACTAACACGAAAAAAAAGCGCGCAAGCATTACTGTGTGACTGTAAAGCGCGTCATGTCTGTAAATCTGAAGGGAGGTCACGACCCTCATCACTGAGGAATACGACGCAAGGAGGAGTAAAGCGCGTTGTAGCAAGTGAAATTTCTGTGCGAAGGAGACTGTAAACCCAATATCGAGGTGACAAGCACAGACAGTGCTACGAAATAGACTTTATCTTCCATCGTGTAGATTACAATTGTTTAAAAATAACGCTTGTATTATGGCAATAAAGATTTATAATAAATTACCTAAAGACATACAAATATTAAATAAGACCAAGTTCAAGCAAACATTTAAATCCTGGCTGCTAAGTAATTGTTTCTACAGCGTTGAGGAATATTTTAAATTTAAATAAACATTATAATATACTGAGTACAGAAATTGACATTGTGAATAGGTGTAAAAATGGAAGTTGTATGTAATGGACGTTGTATGTAATTATTGACATTGTATTATTTGAATTGTGTATTATGACATCTAACTATTAATCGCATAAATTTGACTATCTCACTGATTTTTCTTATTGTATAACCTTAATTTCGTTTAGTTAATTAATGTAATGATAATAATTAAATAATGTAATGTGTAATAATTAATAAATGAAATCTATATATAATTTAGAAGTATTAAGAAAAATCATAAGTATTTTGTTGAACATGTTGCACACCTCTTTATGAGGTAGATTGTATATGGTAAACTTTAAATTTAAGATCTTTGTACAACTACAATCATATGCAATAAATGAATTTGAATTTGAATTTGAAAAACTACAGTTCTTGGCACTGGGCGGCACTGTAACCGCAATAGGCAAGAGAAATGCTTACCATATTATCAGATGCAATTACGTGCAGGTGTAGTGCCATGTTCAAGAGTAAACTCGTGTAACTGACGGTAGGTGTTCAATTATCTTCAGTTCCTCTTCAATCAATGAAGGTTGGCAATCAGCTTTGCCTACTCGTCTTCCTCGGTCCACTCCCTGATGTTTCGTAGCCATGATTTCTTCTTGCGACCAGCTCGTCTCTTTCCTGCAACTTTTCCAATCATAATTAATTGAAGAAGGCAATATCTGTCATATTCCAAACATGTGTTAATACATGGCCCAAATATGCCACTTTTCTTTCTTTGACGGTTTTCAAATGTTTGCGTTCCTCTTATCTAATGGCCGCTACACACCATTTCTTTTCATTTACCAGTGTTTGCACGACTCTGCTCGATCTTTTCTTGTTTTTGGTTTCTTTATCACGAGTAAAATGCCCAAATTGGCTAAAACATCGTCGTCTGTCACTGGTGACGTCATGGCATTAAACTGAACGTTTGTTGTTGGTTTAAACTGGATCAAGCCTGCAGCGTCATGCCGATTTGACGATAGGAAGGATGGTGTATGGCGGCCATAACTCGCCACTGTTCAAATATGTAAGTATATATTTATTAATCCTGACTAATAATGCTGCGGATGAGTCTTAAACTATAAAACACACTTTCGCATTTGATTGTAAGCTTGTTTTGCAAACGCTAGGACAATACGTCGTTACCTTTTTCAACAGCGGTGCAATTATAACTGCTGCGGCGTTTCATTGCTACGTTCATTATTTTCATGTTCTGTATACTAAGTGTGAATTTATGTATATGAATATGTCATTGAAAACATATACTTTTATACAATTTCATTTATACACAATGTCGAGTCTTCGGAACGTACTATTTGTTTAAGATTTATGCCTCGGTGGCCTCGTGGTCATGGTATCTGACACGGATTGTCGGAAGACGCATTTACAGATCCCGTCCAAAATTGTAAATATTTCCTTCTAAAATCGCAATGTTCGGTATCGCTAATTTATCCCTTAGTGCTTTAAACAATCATATTATATAAATTATTATTCCTTTTATTGAGTACTGCTTCCACAAACCTAATAGGTAATTGAGTTTTTACTGTAGGCTACGCAGCCGAAACTGCTATCAGAAGCTAGTAATAAATAAATTGCCATTAGTTTTGCCTGAATAATGTTTATTCGAATATGTTTCGCGTGCCCATTCCTCTAATTGACTACATAAACCCTCGGAACATTAGCTATATTTAGCTTCAAAAGCCGACAATAGAACTGAGGTAATTTTTCCTTATTAGTGAATCTTTTCACTCATTTTGTACCCAGAGCTTTGTCTCCGCCGTGGGGCAAATTACGCGAATTTTTTACCCTAAATTTGTGTTTTTTGTCCTTATTTGAGCTCGGCGGTGCGTGGTGGAGTATAACAATTTGCCGAGTCAGTTTGTTTTCGTTTTTGTACTGATTTAAGAATTTCGTTCCAATATTTTGGTAAAGCATTTCTGAGACAGAAGTTCAATCAAGACGGGAATCTTGCAAATCTATTAGCTTCTTGGCTTGGCATTAGTTTAGCGGCACCGGCTACTCGGCTGGGAAATTCCTAAGTGAAATGGAGTATATTCAAATCGAATAATCTCGTTTTTTACGTTGCAATTTGACGGCGAGGTCAGACGATCTTGCAATTCGGTGGTTTTATAGAGAAGAAACGACAATTCTTGCAATTGCAAATGCAGCAGATGAAAAGCACAAGTGGGATACTCTGAGCTTAAAAATTAAAACTTTTCTTAATTACACTAAACATCTGTCTAAAATACATAAAATTTATTTAATTTTATTTAATTATGTATTTTATTTAAAATAATCTAAATATTTATGGGCCTATGTATATGTGATTAACCTTGTAAGAACGCATAGTAGCCTAAGAAAAACTTATTCATGTTGCCTCGTCTAAAATATGGCACAGTTATTTTTACTTCTAGTCTTAAAAGCATGATGTTCACTGTTACTTCAATGAAATAAAAATGCGCTAGTGAAATCCCGACTTACATTGAATCAGAAAGATCAAACAAAACGTTTCCAGTATAACTAAATCAGCGATTCAAAACGACAAGTGCGATCGAATCGCCGAGTTACGTTTCTTGCTAAAAAATTCAAAGTGCACTTATTTACTTTGTCTCTGTCCCGACGGGCGGTCAATTGTTATTTTTATTGGCCACAGGGCAGTAAAAACGGTTGAGCAGTTCGACATGTAATAGCTACTTCAGCAAGAATTATTTATAGTGCACTTTGCTATTCTCGATGCAGGTGGGGGATAAAACCTTGTGTATTTTGGTTGTAATCATTTTGCTTTAGCCTTATCCTTTGTTTCACTTACAACGAATGGATTATTTCCTGTACTTTTGTGCTTTACTACTTTTCATATCAGTGCCTAAATGACGCTCCAGTACCTATAAAGTGGTTTACGTCCAACATAGCCTAAAATTAATGCATAAAATTTACAACAATCTAGTAGTGGTGCGCTTCTATAAGGCGAATGTTTCACCATCACCTCCATGTTAGTAGTAGTAGTAGTTATTTTAAAACCCCTTATACAAACCATATATATACTTACCAAGATATATATGTCGCCGCGGAGATTTGAAGGCGCTATAATTGATTAATTCATATTGTAAAGGTTTTTAATATTAAATTTTGATATCTAAATTCATATAACATTTTTTAAGACTAATTGTAATCTATAATGTTGTGTTGTTGTGTATTAATGTGATTCAAGATTGTGCGAGTACTTCAATGTTAGTCAATGTTACTATTTTGATATGCTTTTGATGCTTAAGCTTACCAGAATTGATTTGGAACGCTATTAGCGTTTAAATAATTTAGACTTGATTTGGAATCCATGCTAGGGTTATGTGTGGTGAAATTCACATAACGAAAATTACGATGGCGCCCTCTGCCTGCCGCCATTTTGGCAGCAACGTCAAGTTACACCAAAATGGCGGCAGGCGAACTCAGAGATATTATTCAGAATAATTCTGTTGTGGACTTTAAACGGAAAAACATGTGATATGTGACATATGAATGATGAATCTTCGTCTAATTTTCCCTCGATTCCAAATTAAAAAGAAAGATATGCGAGTGAAAGTAAATCCGTTAAGAAATAATGTTGAATATTATAGTTGTTTAAACATTAAGCGTTTATTTTGTTAGTATTTCCAATTAAAGTGAATGTTACTGTAAAATGTAATAGTGTTAAATGACAGTTCAAAATAACAAAGACTTATGAGTTTCCTGTCTATTCTTCTCATAGCGGTAGTCCTTGGCGAACAGACGAAGTTTTACCTACCCTCAAACCTTGTTCAGATAAATAATATAAACAATTCAACTCCTCAACCTTATGTTTTATTCCAACATAACTTGATTAGTACTTCATTAGGAAGATAGTTCTGAGTGACTCTTTATTTAGTGATTATTAGTAGCAATTATCCTGGCTTCTATGAGACTTAAATAAAAACTGTAGAACCTTGTACTTGGTGAAGGTCAATGATTTTACTTTACTTTTAAAATCGACCCTAAGTTTTATGCGACATATACATATCTGTCAAGAATTTATGGTAGTTTTGTTAGGATTTATATTAATACGATGCATAAACTGTAGTTATGCAAGTACCTCCGTAGTTAGTTTGATATTTTAAATGTATTGTTTTGACTAGGAAACGGAACAATGTTAAGATTTATATTATTTTGTTGCTAAACCGTTGATATGCCTAGTACGTCCGTTGCTAGTTTTATACTGTAAAAGTATCATTTTGACTAGGCAACAGAACGACGTATATTTAATTACAAACGATTAAAATTATGAAATGTTAATAGTAATTCATTAGTATTTATGTAATATTCAATTTACCACTTCTGATCCAATACTTTTGTTGATTATCCCAATTAGGGACCAGAGATTTGTCTGTATGTCTGACGTGCTCTCCATATTCTCCTATTCCTCGAATTTCTATCTGGGTCTTTAAAGGTACTTGTACTACTATCTTTATGTGACAGAGATTGACTTTATGTTTAGTTTTTATACGATTAACTAGTTAGTTCTAATAATATATATGTATATATATCAACAGAGACGAGAGTGGCGCAGCTCTGTTCATAAGGCTGTTAATAACTTCGAAAAGAAACGAATACAAGACCTAGATGCAAAACGCCTTATTATTAAGACCCGTCCGAAGCCTTCCTACACCTACACATACAATGCTGATGGTCAGTTGCACTGTGCGCCTTGCAACAGGATCTTTAAAACTAAGTTTGGTTTTGCCAGCCATATACGCGCTCATAACCGGCGCTAGTCAGATTCGCCGTTGACGGACACGTCAAGGAGGCCGATATATATATCTAATAATATGTATCCCTCGCGATTACAACAGAGAAGGTAAAACATGTTAGCAAAATAGTATATAAATATAAAATAGTGTCAGTTATCTGCTAAATTTAAATATTGACAAACATTTGTTCCATAACATGAGCGTAACATTGATCAAAAGGAGTTTACCCAGATTGGGCAATTTTTTTTATTTTACCGGCCAACAAATATAAACGCGTTATTTTAATAGAACTCAATATTATTAATATTTTTTATTACTACACCAAAGTCCTAAGGTTCTTTTTTAAGATTATATTTCAATTTGAATATTTATCCTCAGAAAACACAAAGAAAATAGTCTAAATAACTAACGCAATGGAATCCTAGAGAAGGATTAAGACAGCGTAGGAGACCATATCAAAGATGGAGTGACGATTAAAATAATACTGCAGAAGTACTGTAGAACAGATTATATTGCAAGTAACTGAAGATCTATGCGAAAGCAAAACAATCTGCGTAAAATCAACTCCACGTAGATGTAAAGCAAATAAAACTATGAAACTAGGAGCACAGTAAGGTAGTCGTCCGATGTAACAGAAGTTGCATGGAGAACTAAAAGGATTAGACAAGTTGCGCGGTGAAAGGTACTCAGTGTCGCGGTGAGTGCGAGCGAGATAGCATGCGACGCAAGCGCAGGCCACTACCTGCGGTGATACCTGCCTTTTGTACATTCCAACTTGCACATTATTCCGAGAAATATAATAATAATTAGGTTTTATTCCACATAAAGAATAGATATTTAATGTTTGAATATTATCTTTCACACTCAGTTTACAACTTAACTCTGGTAATAAAATATGTTAATTTTTTCATGTTCTATTACAATATCAACTTTATTTTAGTTGGCCGACACTTTGAAAATTAGCGGCTGGGTGATCTCCTTTACCTACTATGTTTCTTACGCTGTGCCGTCGATAGTTCTACTCGCCTTTTTTGCTACTGGAACTTGATTACAGGGCATTCTTCGTAGAACATTACATTCCATTTGTTATTTGCAATACTTTCTTACGTCGACGAGTTCTGTTAACATTTAACTTGTGTATCTGGATCGGGTGCTTTGAAACAAAAAAGACGTGTGGCACTCGGAGACTACCGCGGTAAAGCTATTGCATAGCTGTTTTTATCAACTTATGCAATTATAATTATTTAACCAATGCCATCTAGAGGCGAGTTGCTGCACTAAAGAGACAAGCGTGATATTTCAAAAAGTCATTAAAAGTTCTGCTATTCATCGATAGATGCCAAATCAACTTATGCAATTATAATTATTTAACCAATGCCATCTAGAGGCGAGTTGCTGAACTAAAGAGACAAGCGTGATATTTCAAAAAGTCATTAAAAGTTCTGCTATTCATCGATAGATGGTGTCGGAGTGGGGGGTGTTAGGTTATTTTCGTTACGGAATTTCTGGATTCGGTCTCCACGCTCAAGGCCCGCGAAAGAAGCTATGCAATAGCTTAAAAAATATCATAAAATAGCACCGATTTCTACACTAAAAAGTGTCAAATAACTTGTTATAGTCGGTACCATGATAGTTCAAAAGTACCTATTATCACAATATTGTGTGCATGGTTCCGACTTCGACAAGTTATTTCAAACTTTTTAGAGTAGAAGTCGGTTCCATTTTTTATCATCAAGATAAATCAACACTTTTCAGTCCCTTTTTAGTTTTTGGAGTGTAACTCAATAACTGCTTGACCGAAACTGATGAAATTATATAATTATTATATTATAATTATAGGGACCATCACGGAAGTATACTCTATCAAACGAAAACATAATCATCAAAATCAGTTTATAAACGACGAAGTTAAACGCAAACAAACATAAAAAAACTAATCTTTACAGTCGAATTGAGAAACCGTTTCCTTTTTTGAAGTCGGTTACAAATAAAATAGTATGGAATGCAAATATATCCACGAGTAGGGTATTGTAACAAAAAAGTAATAATTCCTTAGGGCGAAACTACAATGCTTGTACACGTACGTGCCACTGTTCAGCAGAAAGCGATTTTCGTAGCAACCACTAAACTATCATGGTACAATTTGCTACGCTCATCAATGTTGCTTGCTGACTATTTTGAGTTGAAAAGTCTTATTAAAGATTTGGATCGTATCTTTTTGTGCAATTGAAACAATTAGCCCTGTTTGCACAAAAGTCAACCCTAAAGAAATTAATTTAAGAATATCTTGGTGACAATTTGCTATCCTACTAATATTATAAACGCGAAAGTTTGTGAGAGATGTGTGGATGTTTGTTGAGCTTTCACGCTCAAACGGCGGGGTCAATTTTGATGAAATTTGGTATGGAGGTAGATGAGGCGCTGGATTAACACATAGGATACTTTTCATCATCATCATCCATCACCACGCGGGTTATAAAGCGTAATGTGATTGGGCCCAACATAGACAAAATAATAAGATCTCCGTCTACGTCAAGACCGTAATGGTGACAGTTCTGTCAAATTACACTTCAATATTACATCTGAAGACATTTAAGTTTACAATGTAGTCCGTGTCCCATTGTACTGCATCATCACACAATTTAGAGCATTAAAAAAAGAAAAAGGTTGCAACACTCGTTCAATCTGTCAGGTGTCATCTTCCTGCTAGCTTCATTCGTGTGTCGTGTGCCGCATCGTCAACACTCCACATAATTCGTTCATATTTATAATACCGAATTTTGAAGTGAAAAACAACTATGGGAAAAAGGAAACAAAAGAACAACGATCCAGACGCAGTTTGTCGAAAGATCCGTCGTTTGGAGAAAAAACTACATCGTTCCAAGATATATGAAGGTTAGTTTAAATCTCACTTTCTTTTCTTTATATAAAAAAGTTAAGAATATTTAATAAGTGTTTTCCCGTAATACGAAATACGCATGATATAGTATTTAATATGACCTACCATCTTGACGTGGTAATACCAGATATTATCCTGATGGAAAAGTAAGCATTTATTCCCTAAAGTGGTGGCACGCGATGTCATCCAGGAATAAATAATTATGAAATATACCATTCTTTCTTAATGTGATGGTACCTGATGCCATCCTGAAAGAAACTATTCCCCGCCTAACATGGGAATCTTTGTTTATACACCTCCCAGATTGTGCTCGAAGATCCGAAAGGTCATCTTCGTACACCACGCCTGAATGACGTAATAGTGAGCAGACAAGCTCTCGTGATTTGTAAAATGTACTGTATACAGACGAAGATAATCTGGAGCCAAGCCCGAGATCCACTGTGCCCCGGGTCCGTCTCAGACTTGGGAGAAACCTAAAGAAATCTCTAAACGCTGGGAAAATATTCTACTAGACGGCCTCGGTAAAGAACAAAGGAGTCACATAGAAATATATATATATATGTATATATATTGATAACTAAAAACCTTTTGTCTAGCCCGCGCACATAAACCCAACCCAGAAGTAAGCGCAGTTCTGACCAAAAATCGTGACAAACAATTGAAAAAGTCACAGAATTATTTAGGGTCGGGAATTGCCAGTCTGGTAAATCTTTTAATACAATCCGATTTGAATAAACTTGATATTATTAACAAACTTAATATTAACACTCGTATTTATAAACAAGTATATACCTGTTGCTAAATGGTTTCTCAATGGAGTTCACGATAGAATACTTCAACATAAAATCTTATTCTATATTCTAGCAATAAACGTTACTTACTAAAGTAAATACATGACATAACCCTAACAAAATTGGATGTATCTTTTTACACTTGTATTAGGTTGTTGCCATGGTATTTTGATTTTACAGCATAATAGATCATTCACAGTTCAGCCTTGTGTGTGAATGTCATATTATATACTTCGCTTTTGTAATAATAACGAAAAATTGACGTGTTTTCATTGCTTAAGCATAGGAAATAGTGACTATTACTCGGATATATAATAATTCTAGCCTTTGATAGTTCTAACTTCAAGCAAATTCTAGTCTATAGAATTAAAATCGTTCCGTAAGTAATTACTTTACTTAAATAATTACTTTTGCTTGTTTATAAATACGGCTGTAAGAGACTATCCGAAATAAGCCAAATCTTATTCGACTTACACTATAATAAATTAATAAATATATAATTATAATAAATATATAACTCTACATATACGTAAACTCATAATGCCACTGTTAGACAAAACCTTTGGGAACACTGTACATGGTGTTAAAAGAGAGACCCATTTAATGGAGACAAACTGGGCGAAAATATTAAAAATGCAAAAGATATCAAGAGGTCTACCCAAAAAATTAAAAAGCAGACAAAACTTCAATGACGGGACGCGCGTGATTTCCTCCTCGTCAACAGACCAATGCGTAGCCAGCACCAACAGCATCCGGTATTACGATCCACAGCCATCGACGTCGGCGAGGAGAAATACCAACTCAACGGATACGCGCAACTACAAGCCGTCTATGTACACTCGCGACTGCCGGAATCGTTAGAGGTGCCACACGCGGGCAGTATACAGTACCTTTTGATAACTGGAAATCGATAACAGGCGAACATGTTATACTGTCCTATATTTCAGAGTACAAAATCCCGTATACTTACTTTTTAACACATAATTTTGTACCGATAGAAAATGAACCATGCCGTGTTTAAGCTTCTAAACGCATTTTCACCACGTTCTTAAGTATTGGACCAATACATCTCTCCCGTGCTTCTAACACCTAAAAGTTGTGGAGGATTCAGATTTATTTTAAACTTAAAAGAAATTAATTAATATGTCATAGTGCCTCATTGGAATCAATTGGAAGACTCAACGGAAGACATTCTTACTGCTTCCAAAATGGTTTCTAAAAGTGGCCTTAATAGTATTCAAGGAGGCCTATTTCTTAGTCTTAATTATGATAGAAATTCACTTAAGATAAGTTCTTTTAACCTTAAAGTTTGCGTCAGTTTCGTCAGCTTAGTCAGAAGCACGCAATCATTTTGACCGCTAGATATAGTAGACGTGCTCCGCGATCGTCAAGGGTGATGAAATGTTATACAAATTCCGTCAAGGGTGGTGAAATGTAATGACAGTTTTTCCATAGTGCTTAACTTTATATTTGTAATTTGTAAAATACAGTACCTACTGTTACAACCCTAATATCTGTTGATCTTGCAATCGACCACACTCGCATTCTAGCCATTGACGTCAATGCACTTCAACAAGTCAGCAATAATAATAATAATAATAATAATATTTATTTCACAAAAAAAGTAGGTACAGAATATAAGCCTTATAATTATACATACAGCAATAAAATAATGTAATAATGAAGTACCTTATGTTTATTTAAATGGCTTGTAAATTTTAGTATTGACGTGCAGAACCTACACTAAGAAATATTCTTGTGTCGTAGATTCTGCATACTCTTCAAATGTACAATATAGTTGAGCCAGTTCTAGATACAATGGAGATTGAATACAGTTCAAAAGTAGTATGTATTGTATATATTTCAGTGAGCAACTGTATCTATACTGATACAGATGGACAGAAACATTAATCAAAATATTATTGGTAGAATTACATAATGAATATATATAAGAATATTATTATAATACATATATATATATTAAACTTAATTAAACTGAGTGCGAGTGCCTGAAGTACTGCTGTCCTAAATAGTTGTTCGGTTTCATTGTAGCTTAGATTTTTTAACCAACTGTTAATCGCAATTTTCGTGTCTCGGTTATTTAAATTGACTAGGTTTTTGATGACTTTATTAACATTATTATATAGATATGGGCCAATATAATAACAAAGTATTTTAAATTTACTCAACTATGCAGATTAATAAAATTTAAGTGTCTGTTTGTGATTCCAAATTAACAGATTTTCACGAAATGCATATGAAAGTATATTACGGTACTTACCTACATAAATAAATCAATTTTTAAAATGTTTGTTTGTTGGTTAATTCCGACTAATCTCTGAAACGTCTGGACCAATTTTAACGGGAATTTCACTGGCAGATAACTGATGTTACAAGGAGTAACTTAGTCTGCTTTTGTTTTAGAAAAAACTGTCTGTCTGTTTGTTACCTTATCATGTCTAAACGGCTGAACGGATCGTAATCAAATTTGGCAAGGTTATATCTTTATTACATTATATCCCGGGAAGCACATGTGATACTTTTTATCATTATCATCTATCACCCACATGACACAGCTAGTAAACAATATACTTATAAAATCCTGAACAATTTTTCGAACTGAATTGAAGTGAACGGTGAACTTTCCGTGCACAACCGTGACTTCCAATTATAAATAAGTTTCAAACTGTTCGGAGGGAAATATTCACGTAGATATCACGTAGGACCTAGCCGGTTCGTGAAGAATTCTTTAAAACTAAATTCGTAATAGTGTTGCTCGTGTGGTCACGTGACCAGGCGTTTACATATCTAGTCAGCGCTAGTGGAGTCTAGATAGTGGCTGTGGGGCTAGCACGAATAACTGCGCAAGTGTAACGTAACGTGTCGTTTATGTGCATTAGTATAAACTGTCATTGATCTAGGGCGACGTGACACTAATAGTCGCCTTCTCCCTCCCGGTGGTGATATACACACATACGAAGGTGGAGTGCCGCTGGGTTACTTTAGTGGGTATACCGGTCGTACCGGGGAGTCCCACATACCACCCCTATCCCCCAATGGGGGGATGCTTAATGCATGTTTAATAGCGACAAAAAAAAGAAAAGGGCAACGTGACACAGATAACTCTAGTTTGTACGCTGAAACGTGACGTGTCGACACCTACAGTAAGAATACTTTTTCGCAGATTGTGCTATTATATTGTCGCCTTCTTCCCTTAATGAATATGGTTGAGGAAGGCGATGGTTACAAGCGTCAACTTGTGAACGGGTGCTGCTTGCAGAGTCCGGGCTGGTCGGGGTACTAATGAATTGGTTGATGACATACCATATGAATATATCTAGTAGTAGCGACTCGCGTTTTCACCCCCCTGGTGGTGAATGAATGTATTTGCCAAATCATTCATTTTTATACATTACTAGTCACTGCCCGCAACTTCGTTGTAGGTTCGGCCTTCGGGCTCGCCTTAACCTCCCATCTTTTCTTAATTTTTTTAAAAGTAGGAACCTTCTACGAAGTAAAAAAAAACTTTTAAAAACATAAATGTAATCCTTAAAGCCGTTCTCAAGTTCTAGCGTGATCGAGCGTGAGAAATAGGTGTTCATTTTTATATATTAAGATAGATTACTTTTCAAATTTCCAGTAATATTATGTTTTGCTATTTTATGCTTACTAAAATTCTAAATAAGTTAATTATAACTTGTTGACATTGGTACTGTTTAACTGATTTGGATAAACACATGGCAACATTCATTCCGATTTAACGTATGAATTGAGTTCCGTACAAACCCAAGAAGCAGTCATTTGATGGAATCCCTGATGCCATTTTACTGCTTACTTGCTACTTCTACTTACCTGTAACCAATAGTAAACTCAAGAGAGTCTTGTTTGTATTATGCATCTCACATGCATTTAGATGTCTCACTCACTCGGACAGTGTTTCTAGAAGCATCCACCAAAAGAAACAGTCCGCTATTACAGTAGACAATGTGCAAACGTAGAGTCTGTGAGATATAAGCAGTTTATCGTATAGCCCACATCAGCCGAAGTGAAGACATTATTCTTGAAAATTTAGGTTATCAACGCAGTGTGTTGTTAACCGAGGGTCGAAAGAATCAATTCCGAGGTATTTAGACTGGCTATAGTTGGTATAGTTTATCTATAGTGATATAGTCGGAGTAGGAATTGATTCTTTTACCCGTGTTAAATAAACACTCTACTTTTCATTATGAATATGAGGAAAATAAAACTAATTGTTTATCTAAACTATTTATTAATAATATATAATAATATTAGTAGTTCCTATTTAAAATTATTTGTTAAATTAGGGCAATTCGTGAAATTAAAAGTTATATTCTTGTTTGGAATGTTTATGCTGTTTAATATGCTATGACAAATATCTGTAAATGTAATCTAGATATCTGTAAAAGTAGGAGACAGACGATGGATTTTATGGCGGATACTCCCTGGAAGTTGTCGGCTGAGGCAAATTGGGGCTTATTCCACTCAAAGAAGTTGCGCTAAGTTCACACTGGCTGTTTAGAAAGTCACATGGCCGCAGCATTTTATTAATTAGTTTTTTTTACATAAAACTCTTCACAGCTGACAGCAGTTCTATTTTAAAGTTCATTCCGGCCCTTAGGTGGGAAATAATTTGTATGAGTTTTTCCCTCTCTATGGAGGGTAGCAGCATTTTCCACCCAATAATCAGATCAAACAACACTACTTTCCGAGTATGAGAAATGAAAAAGATATATGTGATTGCTTTCGAGAGATAGGGTGTATAATAAAAAAATCAATGTGGAGAGAAGGAAGATGTATTGAGATGATCGGTTAAAATTTTTCGGTTTAGATGGATTATTCTAATGTCATGTTTCTACTATATTATGTGACAGATTTTATGATAATTTTAGTTCAAATTCCGCTTGTTTATATAACATTCATCCCCTCATCGGCTAACTCGTGAATATATTTTCTATTGTGACTTGATAATAATTGTTTTAATAAAATCGAATTGTTGTTAATTATTTAACAATCAAACTAATACAGAATCCCTTAGAGAAAGAAATATTTCTGCCAAATAGAAAGTTGTGAGTTTCTTTACTGTAATTTGGCTGTGTTGTAGAAAGAGCTAGGTACAGAATTTATTCATGCCTACGTTTGCCCGGCACACAGAGAATACTAAAGTTCCTCTCGGAGGTATCAAAGTTACCTAGTTTATTAGTTTCTCTGTGGATTTACAGAATAATATTGCTGAAGATCTACTGTTGTACCAAATTTTCATAAGAAACAAAGAGAACAGATAAATTTTGTTCATAAAGCTGTGATATGTGCCATAAGCATCACCTTTAGTCAATTATACAAAATTTGAGCTGTACTGTCTATAACTATGACAGTATAAGCAATCAATAGACATTTTCGTTTCAAGGAATGCGCAAGGCAACCCGGATTGAAATGGAACGAAAATAATCAACTTTGTTTATTAGATTGTATCCTACAACTGCATATTACCATTTTGTCACTTTGCTTGCTTTTAGCTGGAAATAAACATTTTCACGTAAATTTTTCCCTGGGGTAGTTATTCAACTTGACACGTGATTCAGTAGAATACGACATCAAAACCATCTCGTCTCTCAGTACCATTCAAATCAGTTCAGCTGTTTTGCGTGATTGAATAGCAAACATCCATACATCTTAACTAACAAACTGTTGCTTTGAACAAATTATTTTAATATCATACCTAATATATTGCATAGATTGAATAATAAATTTCAATAATCTTCTTTTTTTTAATATTAGATGTATTTATAAATATTTGTACGCCGCAAGGCGACACATGCAGGAAACTTAAATTACTATTTATTCATAAGATCTATTTATGGTAAAAAATATTCATTTATTCATTCATTGAATGGCCTGAAAACATGGATAAACCGACGTTTTCTAAAAATGAAACCAAGCTAGATTGATTTATAGCTCCCGTAACCCCCTGCCCCCGGCTACTAAATTTCAAGAAAATCGTTGAAACCGTTTCCTAGATTTAGATTATATATAACTTATACAATAATTGCTCGTTTGAATGTATTAGATAGCTAACACTTTGTAACGTTATCCCACTAATCCTACTAATCCCACTAATATTATACACGTGAAAGTTTAGATGGATGGATAAATCATATAGTATGTTTGTTACTCTTTCACGCAAAAACTACTGAATGGTTTTATTGAAATGTTGTATGTAGATAGATGAGACGCTGGAATTACATATACTTTTATTCATCATCATCATTATCCTTTACCACACGGGTGAAACTGCGTGGCGCAGCTAGTATAAATATAAAGTTAACAATAATGGTAATGCGTAACTTAAATAAGAACTCTGTTAACAATTAACTCATCCAAAATATTGAATTACGTTTCTCACTTTGAAAGTCCCAAACAACAATCGGTCTAATTGAATACACAAACGCGTCACATACATCCTAACGCGTCTAATTTTGTAGCTCTTTCCCCCTTTTTTGAATATTCGTCTGGAGTGCGTTCAACGACAAAGCGAATGGACGCCAACACAGCAGGGATAAAATAAAATAAAAACTGGTTGTTGAGAATTCCGTATATTAATCCTTTGTATACCGTGATCATTAAAACGAAAGATGTATTAATGAAACGCACGCAAATTTACGTCTCTGGTATGCAAAGGGTTAAGAAATCATCTTACACTAATGCTCTTATTAAAAGACAAACTAGGTTAAAGGATTTTTCATCAATGTTGGGGGATTCTCCAGTGAGTATATACTCGTGCTTCCCTAGACCGAACTCATGAATGACAGGCTGATTGGCGCAGTTGGTAGCACCCCTGCCTTCTGAGCCGCTGGTCCCGGGTTCGATCCCCGGACAGATCAAACATTTGTGTGCATGAACATGTCTGTTTGATCTGTATCTGGGTGTGTATATGTATTGAAGTATGTAATATCAGTCATCAGGTTACCATAGTACAGGCTCTGCCTAGTTTGGGACCTGAAGACCTTTGTGTGGATGTTGTCCCATATTATTATTATATTATTATTTTCCCAACATGGCTCTTCGGTGGTACCAAGCAAGAGGCCATCATCTGGTAAGTTGGGTTATTCGCTGATTACGATTTGCATCCTGACGGCGCAGGTATCGTTTAACTCCGTCCCCTCACAGTGTAAATGTTAGTTGTAGCTTTAATAATGGCGTAGCTGCGTTTGCAGCAAAGATTGTGTCGGACGTAATCATTTACAAGAATTTACAAAATGTACGAGTACTTTACAACTTGTGCTAACATAATCTTATCCTTTAAGGCCTATTCAAACCTGGGCGTTATTCGCTACCGCGAGCGTTAGAGAAATCCGAAAGGGTATGCGTTAATTTCACTGTTCACACCAAAGCGGTACCGCGCGTGGTAGAGATATTCGTTGTCAACGGTTACGGGGCAGCGGAATTAGTTTCGCCAAACAAGAGAAAATACCGCCTCACTAGGCGGTACAAGTTTCGCTGCAGTTACGGAACTTCATATTATTTACCCATCGAGTTCCGCGTGGTATTTTTCGCTACCCACAGCGGTCTGAATAAGTCTTTATAAGTGCACTCTTTTTATTTAATTTACTATTGTTATTGCCAATATGTCATTCTACAAGTTCTTTTAAGTATTTATAATTGCACCAAGTGACATTTTTATTCAAGTAGTCAAAAGTCCAGGCACAGTCACATATTGCTTGTACATTTTTCATTTCATGTTTTTTTTAATATTTATAGTCGCATCAGATAACATTATAATTTGTTTATTTATTGGAAATCCAACAGCTTTAACACAACAAAAATATTCACTAAAATAACATTAGACAGCCAATTACAGGTTCTCACGATTATGCAGTAATATAACTCTTAAAAATACGTAAACACGAACTTATTTTAGTAGAATAGTTCATAGATGAGATGATTTAAGATAAAAGATAAAAAAATGTATTGTAAAAATATAACCCTTTATGATCGTTAACCGTCCGCTAGGAAGATTTCAATGCTCATCGGTCGCCTCGCCGATGAAGCACTGGTGTAGAAAGGTCAAGTTCAGTTCGCTTGCTAGTTTATTAAAGTTTTTGCTCGCGCGCAACAGGTAAGAGTTCTGCCTATAATTAGTTGATACTACAGGAACGTTCAATGGTGCATGAAATCTGGTGGCTCATCTAGTAGTCAGAGTCAAGTCATAGTTACATGACTAAGTCTGTCATTAAGACACTGTCCTGTCTAAGGTCACGCTCCAGTAAAGTCGTGGAAACATTATCACTACTTTCTAAGGCTCTTCACGAAATCGTGAAACGTTGATTTCGTACACTTTGTATACACTCGTACACTATAAAGAACACTTAACGGTACGTAGCCTACAACTATTACAACTCAAAGAAACACAAATCTAATTAATGGTAGACATTGAGTGTCTTTTCTCGCTATTCCAACAGACTTCCAAGATTGATACTTTTAGTCAGTCCCGTGTGAACACTCGTTCTGACCACTCGTTCCGACTACTCTTACTGGCCGCTTACCGCTGGCATAAATAGATCACCAACCTTTGGTTCATTTTTAAGTGTCAATATTTACTCTGTTTTAACTAAAGAACTTATATTTTTTTTTCTCTAAAATGAAGTGTTCAATCTGCAACGGTGATTTCAACGATAGGGTACAATGCTCTCTCTGCAAAAACCTTTTTGACTTTGGTTGTGCTAGCATCTCGGAGACATCCTAGAGGAAATATGGTGCAGACAGAAAAGTACAATGGAAATGTTCAACGTGCCGAGCTCCATCTACTGCTGTTTTAGCTCAGGCTGAAACTGTGACCCTTGCATGCATTATGAAGGAGCTTAGGGAAATGAAGAGCCAGATGACCGCCTTGACAGGACTCAAGCAGGACATGAATTTAATCAGGAATGAGCTTTCTGAGCTGAAAGATACGTGTCTCTACTCAAGTGGGAAAATTGAAGAGCTCAGTGGCAGACTTTCAGGAAGTGAGTCCAGAGTTTAAATTTTAGAAAGGCTCCAGGATACCGTAAGCGTCTTGCAGAGTGACTTTTTAACAGTGAAGATGGAGATATCTGCCCATGGCCAACGATCTAGACTAAACAATGTCGAAATCAAGGGTAACCCTTTAAAGAATGGCAAAAACTGGTTCACAATCTTTGGGGAGATCAGCCGTAAGTTAAATTGTGATGTACCTAAAAGCCAGATTAATTACATCTCCAGAGTTCCTATGCATAACTCAAATGAAAAATTGACCATAGTGGGATTCAATAACAGATACGTCAAGGAGGATTTTATTGCGGCCGCGCGCACTATAAAGAGTCTATCGGCATGCGATATCGGATTTCAGGGATTAGCTGGTAGAATCTATGTGAATGACCACTTGAACACTGAGCAGAAGAAACTACTAACGCGGACTAAAAGTACTGCAAAAGATAAAAACTATAGTTACGTCTGGGTCAAACATGGTAAGATCGATGTACGCCGTAACGATACCTCTAAAGTGATTGTCATCAGACAGGAAATGGATTTAAGCAAAATTGTGTAAAATGTCGGTCATGTCATTATTTTCTATTGTGTTTTGCTTTTATTTATTTTATGATTTTTTGCCTTATGGTTAGCTCAAAGTTTCTACCAACTTGTAAATTAATGTTGTGCTCCCCTGCCTCTCGACGCATCTATTGACATGCATATGTTTGTCTCGCTCGCACGTATACACTTTGTTAACTGTACTCTTCTATATCCTTTACTGGTCTGCTTATTGACTTTTACTAATTATTTAACAAACACTACACTGCGATTCTACCCTCGACAATTTTATTTAACTTTGAACGTTTCTCAAGCTCGGCTTAATAACATAATAATTTTAATTGGTACACTTGTATGCTGTGACATAATGTATTTCTGTGGTATTAACTTTAATGATGGCTTCCAATAGTATTAGTAAATCTAACCTTAACATTTACTATCAGAATGTTCGTGGGCTTCGTACCAAAACCGATGACTTTTACCGTCAAGTATGTCTTAACTCATTTGAAATTATAATCCTTACCGAGACTTGGTTGTTGGACGATATATTAAGCTCGGAATTGTTTGAGGACCGCTACATAGTGTGGCGTCGTGATAGAGACTATGGCTTGACTGATCAGTCAAGAGGTGGTGGTGTTCTGATAGCAACGCGAAGCGGTCTTCCTGTCACTTTACAACCTCACTTTAACTCTACGGCCGAAGACCTTTGGGTATGCATGGGGTAAGTATGAGTGTGCCTTAAACAAGCCAACTCACGGAAGTCCGTTGATTTATACTTGTGTGTTATATACCTATGTATTGTGAACAAAACAATGGGCTGTCGTTCAATTCGCAGCTAATCAATTTTCTTTCAAAACTAAATTCTACAGTAATTAATCACTCTGCTGATTCATTCCTTGTTGTGGGGGATTTTAATATGAGTGGAATTCCGTGGGTACCTACTGTTAACTCAAACTTAACTTCATTATGTCCTGCAAGCATTGTCAGCGGTGATGAATGCTTACTAATTGACGAATTGAATATTCTTGCCCTAAGTCAGTTCAACGGGATCGTAAACAGGTTTGGTAAAATACTTGACTTAGTAATTTCTGACCAAGTTGTAACTGTCACTGAATGCATGGATCCTTTGGTTCCTATTAATCCCTATCACCCAGCACTATTGTTGGCCGTCAACTTTTCAATTCAATTTTCAACAAGTCCCTATCTTAGATTTTGCACCACGTACTTTATTTATTTAAAAAGGCAAACTTTGACCTGATTAATAATGAAATTCTCAGCACTGACTTGGTGACTGAATTCTCATCTCGATCTGTTGACGAAGCAGTTCACTTTTTCAATCAAAATGTCTTGGAACTTCACACTAAATACATACCGATTAAAAAGACGATTAATAAATCATATCCAGCATGGTATTAGTACCTCTCTAAAAAGAGCTATCAAGGAAAAACACAAATACTTTGTTAAATATAAAACTTATGGTAATAAATCTGATGAACTAACTGATAGATATTTGCGTGATAGAGTTAAGACTTTAGAGTCTTCCTGCTACCGTAACTACCTATATTCAACGGAACTAGCAATTAAAAAAAATCTTAAATGTTTTTGGTCTTTTGTTAAAAATAAAACTAAAGCAAGTATGTCAAGTTCAATGGAGTTTAATAATGAAAACCATTCTGGTGGTAAAGCTATTTGTAATGCATTTTCCTTTTACTTCCAGTCAACTTTTCTTTCTTCTACTATTAATAGTAACCAATCTAGTTCTGCACAAAGCAGTTTATCTCCTATACTGTCATCACCTGATCTTGTGTCTGATATCAGTAAAGTTTGGGTTGAAGAGAGCGAAGTTAAAAAAATACTCAATGATTTGGACACTGCGAAAAAAGCTGGACCTGACAATATCTCGGCTCATTTTCTTGTTCAATGTGCACCAGCTATTGCTGGTCCTATAGCTGTTTTATTTAGGAAATCGTTAAACGATTGCACTGTACCCCAAATATGGAAGTCAGCGTTTATCACTCCGGTCCACAAAAAAGGGTCCAAAATCCAGGTTATTAACTACCGGCCCATATCCAAGCTTTGCATTCACAGTTTTTGAAAAAATAGTATATAGACAAGTTTATAGCGCATTAAAGTATTCATTTAGCAGTTTTCAGCATGGTATTTTAAATGGCAGGTCTACTGTTTCAAATCTGATTCTCCTTAATGATTTTATAACTGAAGCTATGGATAAGGTGGAAGTAGTGTACACCGACTATAGTAAAGCTTTTGACCGAATTGACCATGACCTTCCTATTAGTTAAGTTAAATCAATCGGGAATCTGCGGTGATTTGTTTCGGTGGTTCTCCTCTTATATTGATAACAGATCTCAAGCTGTTGTACTTAATAACTATATTTCTAGCTGGGTTATGGTCCCTAGCGGAGTTGCGCAGGGATCTTTAATCGGTCCTCTTCTATTTACCATTTGTATCAATGATATTGACAGGTGCTTTGTTATCTTCGAATCTATTATGCTTCGCTGATGATATGAAATTTTTTATAACTGTTACATGTCTGCAAAACATGATTGCCCTACAGGCTGATTTGACTCGCTTAGAGGACTATTGTCGAGTCAACAGGCTTGATCTCAATCCGTCCAAATGTACTGCCGATATTTGTACTCGTAAACATTTAGTTATCCCCATTAACTATACCTTACATGGTCAAAGCCTTTCTAAGAGTTTTAGTGTTCGTAACTTGGGAGTTCATCATGATTCTAAATTACTATTTGATATTCATATTAATATCATAGCCAATAAAGCATCAAAATCACCTGGTTTTATAATGCGATTGTCTCAAGGGTTTAAAGAAGCAAAAACCTCAAAAATTTTATACTGCACGTTTGTGACAAGTCATCTTGAGTATGCGTCTCAAATTTGGATTCTTTGCTATGATAAGTATGTGGATCGTCTAGAAGCTATTCAGAAACGTTTTATTAAATATTTGTGCTTTCGTTTAAAAGTACGACTACTACTAGTACGTACGTACTAGTAAGTAGTGTTCCCAAGGCAAGACGCACCGTAAACGATAGTTTTTTTGACATCCAGAATTAATTTATTATTACTTTCTAGTTATTTTTTATTTTCTGTTTGCAGTTAAGTTAGATCAGGGTGTTCGCATTAGTGTTTACATTTGTAATTTTATTTATATTGTAAGTCTACCCGTGAAGACCTATAATTGGCATTCTGTATCTAATTAAGTTATTATTCTCATTATGTTTAGCTGTTGGTTTTCCATATAAATAAATAAATAAATTAATGACAGTATAAACTGACACAGTTAAGACTGGTTACCATCTGACTGGCTATCATCAATCGAAAAATTACCCTGGCTCATCACTTGGTAGTTTTAAAAAAGCCAGGAGAATATTCCGTCCCTCAAGAACGCACCCCAAATGTGACACGTGGGAAATACACTTATATCCCGAAAATGAAGTAATGTGACGCGTCAGATGTGCCAGCATCGGTAACGTATTGTTATTGCGCTTAGAGGGTGTTTATGGCACTCAAGATAGATATTCTTTTCATATAAGCCTTTTTATATACTTATATTAATATTCTTTTTATTTAGTAGAAATATAACCATGCCACATGTTTTTGCTGCTATCAAAAGGGCCCCTTTACTAAATGCTATTGACAGGCAATACGCACGTCTGATGTTAAATACTACTGCAACTCTAAAGTTTTTTCTAATAGAATAATAAACTTCACGCGATATTAAATTAAATAAACACAAAATTAAATTAAATTAATATTTGATATTTTGACAAAGACAGTTCGCAACGATAACTCAAGACAAGAGTTACCAGTGATGAGCGGGTTTCCGAAAAGGCTATAGTACCATAGACCACATCTACACGCTACGGCAAGTTATACAGAAGACCGAAGAGTATAACTTGCCTCTTTGTCTAGCGTTTGTGGACTATGAGAAAGCCTTTGATTCGATCGAGACGTGGGCAGTGCTTGAGTCTTTCCAGCGGTGCCGTATTGACTATCGGTATATTGAAGTGCTGAAGTGTTTGTACAAAAACGCCTACATGTCAGTCCGAGTACAGGAGCAGAGTTCGAAGGCAATTCCATTGCAAAGAGGCGTGAGACAGGGAGACGTCATATCTCCGAAACTGTTCACCGCTACATTGGAAGACGCCTTCAAGCTTCTGGAATGGCAAGGACTTGGCATCAATATTAACGACGAATACATCACTCACCTTCGATTTGCCGACGACATTGTAGTCATGGCAGAATCCATGGAAGACCTCAGTACAATGCTCGAAGGCTTCCATCGAGTTTCCCAACGGGTAGGTCTTAAGATGAACATGGACAAGACGAAAATTATGTCTAATGCCCATGTTATACCTACCCCAATATCAGTTGGGTTCTCGAAGTTGTTGACGAGTACATCTACCTGGGACAGACAGTCAAACTAGGCAGGTCCAACTTTGAGAAAGAGGTCAAGCGTCGAATCCAACTCGGCTGGGCAGCGTTCCGGAAACTTCGCGAAGTCTTTTCATCAAAAATACTTCAGTGCCTCAAGACAAGAGTCTTCGACCAATGTGTGTTACCAGTGATGACTTATGGCACTGAAACGTGGTCTCTTACTATGGGCCTCATAGATAAGCTCAAAGTCGCACAACGAGCTATGGAGAGGGCTATGCTCGGGATTTCTCTACGTGATCGAATCAGAAATGAGGAGATCCGTAGAAGAACGAAAGTCACCGACATAGCTCAGAAGATTAGTCAGTTGAAGTGGCAGTAGGCAGGGCACATAGCACGCAGAGCAGATGGCCGATGGGGCCGGAATGTTCTGGAATGGAGACCAAGGACCGGCAAGCGCAGCGTAGGTCGTCCACCGACACGGTGGACTGACAACCTGATAAAGGTAGAAGGACGACGTTGGATGCAGGCCGCGTCCAACCGGTTCTGTTGGAAATTTGTGGGGAGGCATATGTTAAGCAGTGTACGGCCTACGGCTGAGATGATGATGAGTTCGCAAAGACCGCTAAACCCCGCCTTCCATCCGCGAGCGTTGTGGTAGTAATGTGAGCGTTATCGGTACCGTCATCAATGACGTGTCGAGCTCGCCCAGGATGTTATGAGTTTGAAATGAAACGGCTGTGCAAACGACGCGATCGATTTCGGCTCCAAAAATAACATCACAATAATAGGTCTAGGCGCAATCATCTATAAAAAGTTTCTTATATGATATTAAAAGGAGATATTTAATGACACTTATAGTGATGGTTTTTGTAACAAACAAAATAAAACTACTAGTTTAAAATCAAATAGTGGTAATTTATAATCCTGAAGCGGGAGCAGTGAATCTCTAAGCTCGGACTTGACTTGAAAATAAGACTACGGATAGCGATCCGTACCGCCTGGAGGATTATTAGTAAACTCACATATGCTTCAGATAATCTATTGATTCAGGCGTTACTTTGCGGAAATCCATTATCAAAAAACGATATTAAAAAATATTTTTTAATATCGTTTTTTCACATATGCTTCTTTAAACTTACTATACCGTGACAATTAAAACAAAAAAAAATATGAATAAAACTCACTTAAATTTACGTCTCTGATACAAAGGGTTAATGTCTAAATTGAATACTAATACTAAATAAAATAATTTGGATTCACTTCACTCGACTCCTCTCTCCCCGTAAGAATGGTCGCCAGGGGACGGAGCACAAATAATTCCTTCCGCCGTCGGGGTGCGAACCGTAAGAGGTGAAGAAACTATACATACTAAGTGAGGCCGTCTTGTTTGGTACCACTGTTGTCCCAAATATTCTGCCGCAAAGCAATACTGCGCAAGCATTATTGTGTTATGGTGTGAAGAACAGAGGGAAGGGTAGCAAGTGAAACTACTGGGCGAAAGAGACTCCAAATTAATGTCCAGTAATGTCCAGTCAGGTATGGTTATATTTCTATTATACTCGTATTATTATAAAAAGTATTTTAATCTATCTATACTATAAAAGTGAACCCCTATTTCTCCTGGTCACCACAGATCTAGCGCTGACCTAGACTGTCGGCCTGGCGCTTGCCGAGCCAACATCTCCTGAGGAGATACCGATGAGAATGCCACACGAATAATAGCAGGCGATGGCATTTACCGCTGTGGATTTAACTTTACGCTTGCAAACACTCATCAGTATCAATTAAGGTCTTTCTTGTTAAGACTTACAATATAGATACGTGTGCTGTGAAATGCACGTAGCTTCCAATAGCTTCAGAAATTTCGGCCGTAGTAAAACGGAATTCTATCACAAAAAGCCCTTTCATCTTGTATATTACATTAAAAACACTTTTCCTCAAGGAAAACTATTGGAAAACTGCTTTTCATACGCATTTTGTAACTTTGACACAAAGAAAACATGATTTGGAAAGGGTACGCAGATACAACTCTTTCCTTATTCTTCAATTGTATTATGTTAGGCTTTTCGACCAAAATGGCGTAAGCACAAAATAGAAATGGTATTGAATCGTTATTACTATTGAGTTTGTTGTAATTTGACTGGTGCTTTTTTCCTTTTTGAGAAGACATTCCTTTATGACAAGAAGAAGCTTTGTACGTTTTCCATTCCTCGAGTTAATTATTATGTTAAACCCGTTGACTCGCGATTCGCCATATTTGGCCAATAATACAGTAGATTTCGCTGGAATCTACCTACTTTTGCAGGAACTGCAACGTGTGTGGTTAATACTTTTGGTTGCAAAAAAATAGTACCTATGTTATGAAGTCACTGTCCTGCTTAAGCAATGCCCTAGAAAAGTGGCGGATGCATTTACTAAAATTAAATAATGCACCACTTTGCTTTGTCTTTGACAGTGCATTTATCACTCAAAGAAACACAATTCTAGATAAATTAAACAAAATTAGCGATTACCATTGTTGGGTGTTTTATCCCTGACAGTGATTTCCTTAATGAAACGGACGTCATTTACTCACCAACTTTAGAGGCCATATTTATAATCATTATAGTACAAGTAGCCAAGGCCATTGGGTCACCACGGTGAAGCTTAGAGGAACCAATGAGCCTGCCAGTGATAGGATATAGCTGGCGGGCCCGGGGAGGGACCGCTGTAAAGTGTATAACGATTAGCTGGCAAAATTCAGCACTGTGACCGCTGTGGTATGCAATACCAATGCTATGGACAATCTTGGTTGACATCAAAGTTCGGTAAACAACCAAGTTACGGCCGTTTTCAATATTCTATTTATCGCCGGTTTACCTTTCTAGAGATAGATATTTGACACTATTTTTGTGGACGTTATGTCAAATTTCTATCGGCAGTAAGGAAAACTGTGGATAAATCTACGAAGAAATAATAGTCATTTCTTCGTAGGGATAAATAGAATATTGAAAACGCCCGTTAGTCATTTCAATTGTTAAAGTTAGACAATGCAGAATCACCTGTCAACTTTGTCAGTGGACAATATACGCTGCGCTTGCCGGTCCGTGATCTCTGCTCCAGAACCTTTCTGTGATTTCAAATTTGCTTTTTCGGCTTAAAGCCCTTTTAAGCACGCGTAAAATAATATGACGTTATTAATAATGTAAACTCTTTTGATGTGTACATTGGCCTGCACAATATACTCGGCTAACGATGCCACACCATTCATAATCCTTTATTATATACGAATACAAATAATTTTGTTTTTAGTGCAACAAACTTCAAAATCGAATAATTTATTTTGTATAGGCCTACGGGGGCACTTATATAAAAATTGTTATATAACATTTATTATTTCTTAAATCGACAACCGGATCGGAACGCGACCACGACTGAGAAGATCCTGCAAGAAACGAGGGGGCTTGTCTTTGTACACATTTTTTTTATATCGTTTTTATATATAGTCCATTACTTAATTTAATTAACAAATAATATTTTTTAGCTCCAGTGTGTTTGCTTTGCTTCAGTGTTTTTGCCAACATAGCTAGTTATTAACGTACGATGTGACAATGTGTAGGTATTTACTACTGTAGTGTTTTGTTTGGCTTCAGCATAATAAAAAAAATACCAAAAAATTAAAAGTACTTATTGAAGTCGGTACCGTGACAGTTCAAAAGTAGGTACCATCTATCACTATTGTGTTAAAAGGTACACAATATTTTGTGCGCATGGTACCGACTTCGAATGGTTATTTTAACTTTTTGGTATTTTTGGTAAACGTTTTTTACACCGTTTTTAGTGACCTCGTTACTTAAGGGATCGATAGTCATTTACCGTCAATGACAATATCATCAAGATAATACTTTTAAGGCGTAATACTTTTCAGTTTTTGGAGTGTAATTCAAAACTGCTTGACCGAATTTGATAAAACTTAAATGGGACCAGCTTGGAAGTATACTCTACCAGACGAAAAATAATTTTGAGAATCGGTCCACAAATGTGGGGGCGAAATCGGCCAACATACACAAAATAATATGACATAAACTCAAAAATACTTCTCGTTTTTTTAAGATGGTTAAAAATAGTTTCACAAGAAGTTCTTATTCTGTAGTAATACAGACTGTAGGCATGTCCGCTAGGCACCATCAATATGTAATACCTTCTTAATATCTTACTTATCAACTGCAACACTGATGGTTATTCAGATGAAGGGTATACGTTTGTTTAAGAGTTATTTGAGATCACAGAGTATAGTTTCAAAAGTAAGTAGATTATTTAATCTGATGACGTCATAGATTGGAAGTAGAGATAGTCCCTTCGTTCAAGGTCAGGGCCCGGGGGCATGGGATCCCGAAGGACAAAATAAAAGTCAAAATGAAAACACGTAAGCGTACTTTATTCAAAAGTTAAGAAGTCCATTTCGTCTGCCCCAGGGTTTAAGAAATAATGAAAACAAGGTTTTGGAATAAAATACAATATTAGACATTCAGATATTTCAATTTATTCTATACATTATCATATTTAATTATAAGTTTTCGTATGCTCTCAGTGAAAACAATATATTTATCTAGATATCTTTACACAGTAATAATTTTCCAATAATGTTCAAATATATATCTAATATCGTATCAGAACAAAAATATTTTATTACAAATTATATTTGTACATGTTATATTGAGAGATTACAGTGCAATACAAATTGACAACATTTATACAATTACTTATATTTAATTTTACCAATTAGTAATAAATCGCTTATCGCTTACAAACAGCGCGTTGGCACGTCCACTTAACTATATTTACAAACGGATATACATACAATATTAATTATCACACATGTTTCGTTTTTTATTTTATTAAAATGTGAATAAGTTAAGATTTTATGATATAATTTGTTAATAGAATTATTTATGCAACTGTTGCATAATACCTAATTATTTACAGTTGTTTATATAAGCTATACCCATCACATGAATAATTTACGAGTTTACAAGTCGCAGGGTATCACATGCAATAACACAACGAAAATCAAATGTTCCGTATGCTCTTACATGAATACTACACTATGAATATGCTCCTTAGGTTCTTAATATCTATACTATATCGACAAATTCAGAGAGCCTGCACAAAAAAATCGTTTTAAAACCATTTTCAGCCGTATATTGAAACAGGTAGAAATTATAGCTATTTTAACGTAGTTGGCATCTATATATTATATTATACGTACGTGTCGTACGTGTAAATACATGATAGAGTGTGGGTGCAGCTACTTCTCTTATATTCATTAGGTATTTTATACATACTTCTCACTATATCTAGGAAACATCTCTTCGCTTACAAATAATATACAAAAATGTAGTACTGGTCTATTTGTCTACCCTGCCGTGCGATTGTCAAATATTTTATGAGATATCTCCCTTGTACACAAGGTTGTTTTTCCAACGTGCCTTGTCATCTGTTTCACGGGTGTTGTCAAAGATGCGACGGATGTTTGTTTGCTCTTAGATAATCGCACGGCTGCAAACAAGCATGGGTTTATGTATGAGTATGTTTGTAAACTAAATATGGCACGTTGTCTTTTATGTTCGGGGTTGTACACTCATGTGCTACATGGCATCACAGCGTCCAACCATGGTGCTGTTGTTGGTAAGATATTCTTAAGTACTTGCTACGAACTGGATTGACAAAAAACTTGCTGTATTATAGTATTATGATTCAAAGATTGAGTTGTACCCTACCTGACCGTTAACCAAGAACTTTACCCTACGTAACTTTACTCGTATTCGGACTTTTGCTGACATTTAAATTAAATAAAAACTGTTCATCCGTTGTTAATAGACATAATTTTAGGTTTTGCATTCTGAATGTTATATTGAACTTGTGCAAATTAGAATAATATATTTATATATCACAAAATGTATGAGGTATATCAAAAAGTAAACGCAAAGGTGATATCGGGCACATATTTTAAATTTTAGAGGAACATAAATGATTTGCTAATCTTTCTGCATTATTGCTATATTAAAAGCAAAACATCCCAAAAGATAAATAAGAAAAATATTGATGATTTTCGTACAATATCTATTTTTGAAATATTGTATATTATTTCTTTAGTATTTACAATAAATATCTGTAATTATTTATTAATTATGCTAGTGGAGTGCAAGGTAAAATTTTATTGTGAAGCTTCAACAAAATGAGTTCCTTTTTACAATAAAGTTTACATAGAGCAAACATAACTATAAAGTTATTTGAAGAATGGAGCGACTTTCATAGATTATAAACTATGATAACGTGGCTTAGCTTATACACATAGGAAACATTTGAGAAATAAAACACACTTTTGTATATGTACATACACCTTTATAATGAAGTGAAATTATGCTAAGAGGGTTAATTCAATTATCATATTACTAGCTGGTGCCCGTGACGTCGTCTGCGCAGGATTAGTACTTCGAGTAGCTTATTATCTTCTCCAAGGCCATATCTATCTTTATACCAAAATGTCAGAAAATATTTACATGGTTATACGAGTAAATTTAAACACTTTATAAATCAATCAGTAAATACTAATTATAAAATACAGTACCCACGTTCATACAAATATAAAATTAATCATCATTGAAAAAAAACTGTCATTACATTTCATCACCCTTGACGGTCGCTGAGCACGTCTAGTGTATCAAGCTGTCAAAATGATAGCGTGCTTTTGACTAAGCTATCGGATATTGACACAAACTATGACAGAACTGTCATCATTACTATCTTAACGTAGGCCGAGATCTTGTTATTTTGTCTAGCTTTCTTTAGCTTAGTGAAAAGCCAAGTCAATTTGATAGCTCGATGACTACTAGTCTGTTCTACTATTGAGCTGAGTACTCGTGAGACGTGCTCAGCAACATTCAAGGGGGATGAACTGTAACACGAATACCGTCAAGGGGGATGAAAAGTAATGACAGTTTTCTTTCCATGGTGATTAATTTTAGTCCTGTATTTTCTACCGACTTCCAAAAAAGGTAGCTAGTAGAGGAGGTACTCAATTCGACTGTATTTTGTTATGTTAGTTACGTAATACCTTTCGACTGGGTGGTGGTCACGATTCACAAATATAGAGACATATAAAAAGTATCTTGGTATGAACAAATATTGATGAAATTTAGACAATCGAAAGTAGAAGAAAGCGTTAATGTGTGATATTGAGATTTAGATGATAGGTATTTCATCTAGCAAGACTATACTTACTAAAAATGATAAGCAGCATAGAATATTTAAACTACGATTTTTTTCTCTTTTTCTACGAAGATTTCGATGTAGTAAACATTTAAATCGATTGTTCATACATAACTGATAAGTTACTTCAAGGAAAAGGAAATGTTGAGTAATCCCTTAAATAAATAAAAGTTACAAGCAAAATTAATAAAATTATCTGCTGGTTGATGAAATGGTTTGAAAGCTGGTGCTTCCCGTGTGGTCCTATTTAAATTGTACTTGTATTATTAATGTTTACTGATTGATATACTAAGTATTTAAATTTACTCATATAATACTATTATAGCAATTGCGTTTGACCATGTATATACATATTTTATGATATTTTGGTATAAAGGTAGATATGGCCTTGGAGAATATAATAAGCTACTCGAAATATTAATCCTGGCGCAGACGTAGTCGCGGGCACCAGCTAGTAATAGATAAAGTAATTAAAATTCGAGTAGGTTCCAACTTTGATATTGTACAAGTAGGTATTAGTTATTAATTAACCATAATGTTTGATACAATAACGTAACGTTATATTTCCGGTGTACATTTTGATTAGGCCGGAATTACTAAAAGTCCTAAGGATTCAGTATCGGGGATTGAGTTACGATCGATTTTAATTAGTGTACCTGAAAATATAATACCACATCTTTGGTTGTAAACTATTTTAAACCCTTTAAGAGGATTGCGTAGCTAGTACTTTCCATACTAAAAGAGAAAACTCTTTTCTACCTCTTAACATTGTCCGATTTCAGAGATTTTTTTTTCATGGAATCATGACATTGTTTAATTGGATGATGAAAAAAACTGAAAAAATGAAAACATACGGGACGTTTGGATTTTTTCAGTTTTTTTTAAGTTCTAAAAAAAGGAAATATATAGTACTATGAAATACTGAAAAAATCGAAACGTACGGGCATAGTAAACAATGTCATGATTCCATGAAAAAAAATCACTGAAATCGGACAATGTTAAGAGGTAGAAAAGAGTTTTCTCTTTTAGCATGGAAAGTACTAGCTATGTAATTTTCTTAATATCATCTTATTTTGATATTGGCTCGCTGAGAAGATAGATTCAAAGAATATTCCCCCCGTCGCGCTCTTATGGTGCGATCAGAATACCATTTATTTGCAATGAATATGTTACGAAGGTCAAAATGGTCATAACTAATATTCATAAAATCTCTTTAGGGCGTAAAAATGTTTAAATTTACATTTAATTAAACTTATATTTACTTCTATCTAAATATACTTGTAACTGACGTTCGCCACGGGTGTGGCAGAGGTGTGTAAACATTTAAATGTTGCCACATAAGATCTTGGTTTCATCAGAATCAACTTATGTGTATAATATAGCGTACATTCCTGTAGCCATCCTGGGCCTTCCATTTTTATAACAGACTAACTGCGCCCCGCAGTTTCACCCGCGTGTTGATAGATGATGATGATGAATGAAAATATTCTGTCTTTCCCCGGGGATGTAATCGATCTCCTTGTCAAATGTCATCAAAATTGGTTCAGTAGCTCAACATATTACTTCCTACAAAAACACACAAACTTTACCTTTGAATCACATTCATACAGATGTAATAAATTAATTGTGTTTATTAAATTATACGTTTATCCTCAATCAAATAAGTAACAATTGTAAGGTTAAATTGAAGTGAAGTTTTGAAGGCCTTCTTTCGCAAGATACCTTCCTTGGTTGGTACCACCGCAAAGCCCAACATTCTGTAACAAAGCAGTAGTGCGCAATCATCGAGACGATGGTGAGTCGAAAAGGTTTCTGAATATAATTCCTGTTGTATATGTTTATCTGAACAAACCTGTGTAGGTGCCTAGTTTAGATCAGCTGCAGGGCTATTTATATCTGTTGCTAACAAATGTTGTTCGAAATCTTAAAAAATAGCGGTCTATGTCCGCTTTGACAACTCCAGTAAGCAAAAATATTAGTAAGTTGATGACTGGAGCTGACAAAAGTGACATAAGAGTCACAATTTGTTTCACATAGAGAGATACATAATAAACCAACAGGTCTAGTATAATAATTATCATCATCACAATATAAAGGGGACCGACTGAAATGTCTGATTTTACCGATAACTGGTTTTAGCGTATACGAGATCAAGGTCAAATGATAACGAGTGGTGTGATTGGTGCAATTCAAAAGACCTCTTTGGTCATTGGCTAGAATTGTATGCACTTAAATAATTGCTTTAACTGCGTTTAGGTTGAATTGAACGTGTTCAGTTACAATGGTGAAATCTGACCTTAGTTTGATTAGACACAGTATATTTGAAATGGTTTAGGAAACACAATAAGTAGTTATTTGAAACCCAGCCAAGTTACTTTACAGTTTCTCAAACGTTGTGCCTAACTACCCACTGGAACAAACCAGTTCAAACTAGTAAATGCACTTGCCGCCACAGTAGCAACAACAAAGTCCAGAAGGTGAAGTAACAGCGGAGTCGCGATGACCTACTGGTGGCCACTGCATCTGCAACAATTTGTTTAGATTACTGATAGTCAATGTAGGTAGATAAAAAGGGCTAAGCTAGTCGTGCGAGTGTGATGACTAAGGACAAAAAGTAAAATAGTAATTTGTTAATATAAAAAATATAAAAAAATAGAACCGTCTTTTACACTAAAAGGTGTTAAATAACTTGTTGAAGTCGGTACCATGATAGTTCGAAAGTACCTATTATCACAATATTGTGTGCATGGAACCGACTTCGACATATTATTAGTTTAGTTTTAGTTAGTCACACTTTTTAGTGTAGACGTTGGTTCTATTTTTTGATAAAAACCTTTTTTACTCTTTTAGTGACCTTCTGCTTACGGGATACACCGTTAATGATGATATCATCAAGATAGGCAAAACACTTTTTAGTGATTGAAGTATAACTCAAAAACTGCTTGACCGTATTTGATGAAATTCATTTCTGACCACCACGGAAGTATACTCTATCAAACAAATAAAGAGTTATCAAAATCGGTTCATAAGCGACGAAGTTATCCGCGAACACACATGAAATATATACATATATATATACGGTCGAATTGAGAAACCTCCTCCTTTTTTTGAAGTCGGTTAAAATATTAAATAAAGTAAGATTATGGTCACATTTGAAGCGATGATAGTTCTGTGCCGACCCCTACCATGGGCTTGAGATCTCGGTTGATATATCATCGTGATGAAATCCACAGCATGGTGGCAGGAAACTGAATGGTATCAGCCTGACTATTTACCATCCTCAAGATTGAGAATGACGCTATGCACCAAACAGTGTGTTCCGGCAGCTGTCCTTGAGAGCCACGAGCTATTCCTTCCACCTTCAACTCCATAATCACTGATCTTTAAGAGAGATAGTGGTCAAGCACCAGTCTACTATTTAAAAAAAACTTTAGACGTGCCTTTACATGGTACTACTAAACTTATTATTACGACCTATTTACTATGAGCACGTAGAGGTACTCTTAGAAACGCGTTATATAACAAACGACCTATTTATCGTTTATAGCACAAAAGACAGAAATCTTACTTAAATTTTAGTCATCATCATCATCAGCCTGTAGCAGTCCACTGCTGGACACAGGCCTCTCCAATTGCACGCCACTTAGGTCTATCTTGGGCTTCTCGCATCCAAATTTTAGTAAGATTACGTATTTTGTTCTTATATATTTGGATATAGTGTTAACACTGAAAATATATATATATATATATATAAGTAAGTCTTTTGAGTAAGAAGTGTTTATGCAAGTTTTGCATAATGACTGACGTTAAACATGGGGTGGGTTTATGGGACAAGCTAAAGGCAAAATTTATAATATTGAGGGAATGTTTAATAGGTAATTTTGTGTAGTTCTACACAAAATATATGGCTGTACAAGCTACCTGCTTGCGACTTTGTCCACGTGTAATATGTTCTTCAGCTGTCCCTGGGTCAACGAGGCCTGCCTCAGAGCTACTCGTAATTGCTGCAACGTGGTTATCTATACCTACCTATATAACTATCCAGCCAACCGACCACCACACGTCTTCCACACGTTTCCTTTATAATAGCATAGAGTTTTCAAAGCATAAAAGTAAATTCCGGTGTTGCCCGGCGAAAGTATAAAATGTAATATTTAGCATAATTTCACAGAAGAGAAAAAGTCACGGAACTCGTCAAGTAATTTGCATCGCAAATTCAGGTGTTTCAGGAAATCCGTCGCATTACGCTCCGCTTAGGTGAGATTTTTTAAGTTGATTACCGGAGTCTGTTCCATAATAGCTTTTTTAGCATTTACGTAACATTTAATGTAGGTTCGCCTATTTATAAGTAAGTGTACTTCATGAGAAGACCTAAAGATGGCAAGGAAACTCGACTTACTTATTGGTAGGCCTTTGTGAAAAAAAAACGTCTTGGTTGATACCACCGTAGTACCAGGTATTCTGAGACGAAGCAAGAGTGCGCAAGCATTATCGTATTATAAGGCATATTAAAAAAAATACTATGTGGGTTGTCGTGTTGCAAAGTGCTACCCAAGGCATTTATATTTACTGCCTTCAAAATCAGCAGAGGGTTTATGCGGGTTACGATCAATTCCTCGCGGATGAAATGGCTCGCCCAATCATAACGCAGTTCGGATCAGATCATCTCATCAGATCACATCTGATTATGCGATCAACCTGAAGGCGGCAAATTTACTGCGATCTTATTGGGCGAGCCGTTTCATACGCGACGATTGGATCAGAACCCGCATAAACCCTCTACTAAAATAACATCTCTCCAGGTGCATCACACACAAGCCCCAAACTCTTGTTCTTTCAAAAACTCTTGTTTGTACTT
Organism: Selenia dentaria; assembly: GCA_917880725.1. NCBI lineage: Eukaryota > Metazoa > Arthropoda > Insecta > Lepidoptera > Geometridae > Selenia > Selenia dentaria. Next base: position 42,852,561 of record OU862877.1, read on the forward strand.
TTCTTTTACACAGTAATGCAAAATGGTCGCACAATGATTTCATAATTATACCACAATGGTATCCTGATAGTATATATGTATCCAAAAATATATCACCTTGCAACCTAAGCCTCACCCTGTCGTACTATACGACAGGATGTGACTCAATAAACAATGTCAAAATGATGAGTACAGTACAGTGCCGTGCAAAGTTTCAGTTCATTAACTAATTGTAACTCTTTATTAGTTAACTAGCTGACCCGCCAGCGGCTTCGCTCGCGTGGCCTCGCGGAATACGGTTACATTTTTTACATATTTTTTTTTACATTCATTACAGTTTTTTAACTATCCCATGGGAACTCTTTAATTTATCGCGATCAAAAGTATCCTATATGTTGACCAGGGATATAAGCTACCATCATACAAAATTTAACTTAAATCGGTCCAGTTGTTTCAGAGATTAGCCCGCACAAACAGACAGAGAGAAACAAAATATTGAAAAAAAAATTGTTCTTTTCCACTCCTTACATCCCTCTGACTCGTTTTTTACTATTTTTTTCATTGTAAAGAAATTCGACCTCTACAGTTTTATTATATGTAGTGACTAGTGACCCTCCAACTGCTTAGCTCGCTTGGTCTTGGTATAGTGGTGAAAGCGCTGATTTGGAATCTCGAGGTCCTGGGTTCGATAGTTATTGGAGTGTTTATACCGCATCGAGGATATATACGCGTGACGCTTTGTTATGTTATATGTAAAAACAACATGTATTTCATTAACGTTAAAGTTTATTATTACCAAGTTTTGAGTAAGTCGCACCTTAATTATTGTTCCATATCATTATAAATTAAATCTACCATAAAAGGTTTATTTATAAACCCTCCTACCCGTAGTAATACACGCACCGGTGTACTGGTTTTATTTTATTGTTATAGCGTATGTATTTAGCCGTAACATAGAAGTTAAGCACACCGACCTGTCAATCGAGTCCCCAGTTTTATATGAGACCCTGTGACCCATGCATAGAGAGATCAAGCTGCTATCTTGGATTTATGTGACAGATCAAGATAAAAAGTTTATACTTGGGGGCCTCGGACTCTATTCTATATATATACGTACCAAATTTTATCGAAATCTGTGCAGTCATTTTAAGTTATGCGTGAATATACAGACAGACAGTGAGACAAAATTTTTTTCAAAAACTTCAGATTCTTGTTCAGTAGGTAATTTTACGTCTTCTGACCGACACTTTTGTTTTTCTTCCAAGTACGGAGTGTTTGGCTTCTACCTACTCCTTTATTCTAAGTACAGATTATATAAGCATATTACCTATTAATGTTAATTTAATTATAATACATATGATTCTCCCATGCTGATAGAACCTACGAAGAAATAATATTAAAACAGGAAGAGTAACTGCCTTAAAAAATGACCCAATAAAAGTCGTGCTAAATCAATAACATCGTTCACGCCGCTATGACTCAGCTGTCATAGTAGACGTTGCAGAACGCGCGTGGACCAATCCCTGCTATCCTTCTGAAATTTAAACCAATCACCGAACATGTCTATTTGTAACCTCGGAAGTAATTCGTACTTGGAATCATACGTCGTTTTGGTTTGAAGTACCACTTTTTGTGTGGAATTAGTTCTGAGTTATGCTTCGTGACATTATTTGTTCGTAGGATAGAACTAATAAAAATAAACTCAAAATGTTAGTGAGTTCTGGATGGCACTACAACTGACATGGGCGAGTGTATTGGGTATTTACTACCAGACGCAAAACATGATGCTCGTCTCGACACGTCAAAAAAAATATGATAATTTGTATAATATTATTTTATACACAAGCTATATCAAGTTATTAATCTAAAGAAAAAATCTTTACGAAAGTAAAAAAGAGCCAATATTCGCTGTAAATAAGAAATGATGAATGAAGATAAACAAGCTTCAGTTTGCTCAAAATTAAAATGTATTATTAAAAAAAACTGCTGAGGCATCTCCGTAATCTCCTTAGAAAGGAAATTCCCACCGTTCAGGCGTTCCCTTTGAAATTTTACACGTTATTAAGACGGAAGTGCGTTTCTATGAGCTTACCGTTCGCTCCAAGATAAATATTTCTTTATTGTTCAGAGAACATTTTATATTGTTAAGCCGGTGTATGAGTACGGCAATATCTACACTATTCTATACTAATATTATAAAGAGGAAAGATTTGTATGTAAGTATGTTTGTAACGAATTGGCTCAAAAAGTACTGGACCGATGTCAAATATTCTTTCACCATTAGAAAGCTACATTCACCCTGAGTAACATAGGCTACGAGTATATAAGATTCATCATAATCATCATGCATCACCGCGCGGGCGAAACCGCGGGGAGCATCTAGTCTTTAATGTTACTGGTACGCGCCGGGATTCTGACAAAGCTCTCAGGGTCGATTAAAAAGTTTAACGGATTATTAAATTTTAAATTAATAGACGAGACAAGCAAATCTAGCAGTTAAAGTTATGTATTGTACAGCGTTACGCCCACAACAACAACGCTTACATGCAAGAGGTTTATCTGTGTTGCGGGAGGCATGGATACACAACATTTCATCGCACACACATTTGCCCCCGCCAGGGATTGAACTTCGGACCCCGGTTCTTCTACTGTGCTTTCTGAGTTAGACGGTGAATGATAACAAGCAGACCGACATTCAGACTGGCGGGGTTGGCCCAATGGTATAGCATCCTGGTCTTCTGAACTTCTGGTTCTGGGTTTGAGCCCCGGATAGATCAAACATTTATGTGCATGAACATATCTATCATCAAATAGTATATTATGCAACTAGTGAATAAAGGACGGATTTAAAGCGAGGCCCATAGATGAATCACGAATAAGCGAAGGATTCTAACGACTGAATCACGACCGCAGAGAGTGATTCGTGATGATTGAATCACGAGCGTAGCGAGTTATTCAAGTGTTAGAATCCTGAGCGCTGCGAGTGATTCATGGCCCTCGATATAAATCTGTTTTATTCAAGAGTGGCACACTATACTATATACCATGACTACGAGAAAAAGAAATTACTTATGTGAAACTAGGTTGTGAAAATAGACATTAAAAACGAAAAAAGGAAGGTTAAATTAATTAATAAGCTTATTAAAATTGGAACAATTTAAACATAAAAGTAATTTCTAAATATTATTATTATATTTTTTTTTCTGTAATGGCAGCAAAGAACACAATACAGTTTTTATTCTACTGCTAAACTCCTTGTCACAAATATTGACCAATCAAACCTCGAGAAGTTCAGTATTTGCACAAAGAGTTTGTATGTCAAATATTCTATGCGCAAGGAGTTTGTATCGAGTATTCAAGCAAGCAAGTTGTATAAGCATTGAGATGGAGATCGAGTGTATTGGTATGTTTTAAATTCAAACAACAAAATAGTGATTAAAAGGCCTTTTTATTCACTGTTTTCAGTGCATAAAATAAGCTTTTTTTGCGGAAACCATTATCAAAAAACGATATTAAAAAATATTTAGTGACACTTCCGCTGAAAAGAAAACAATGATTTTGTCCTATTTGGGGGCAATTTGCACCAACCTCCCTCCCGTATAAAATGCTAATAGGAAGAATACAAAATAAAAAACACAAGAAACCCCAAATCAACCAAAACCGATTCGACATGTGTTTCGCCTCTACACGAGGCATCCTCAGGAGATGTTGACTCGTCGAGCGCTAGACCGACAGTTTTGATTTTTTCAGTATTTCAAAGTTCTATAAATTTCCTTTTTTAGAATATAAAAAAACTGAAAATATCAAAAACGTACGGGCATAGAAATAATGTCATGATTCCATGAAAAAAAAAATCACTGAAATCGGACAATGTTAAGAGAAAAAAAAGTAATAAAGTTAAGAGAAAGTAAAAAAGAGTTTTCTCTTTTAGCATGGAAAGTACTAGCTATGCAATCCTCTTAAGAACTTGTGTGGATATAGTCTCATATTTATATAACGAAAAAACTATCGAATCTTTATAAGTGGCTTGGTTTAAGCTTTCCCAACGGGTTCTTGTGTGGATATTTCTCAAACAAACAATTTCATATTATTACAACTATATTAAACATAGAATTTAAATACATATAGGTGCCATTATACGTATGATGTCATGGACATATAGTACAACCATAATCGTAAATAAACTAATGGAGAAAACGACCGTTACTTTGTCTTCTATTATGATCCATTACGGCCTCTAATAATAACAGTATTAAGTACACATCAACATTGTATAAACGACATTTCATAATATAAGACGACGAGCTGCGCCACGCGGTTTCACTCGCATGGTGGTGGATGATATAAGGATGATGATAATAAGTATCCTATGAATTATTCTAGCGCCTTATCTATCTACATATTAAATTTCGTCCTTTTTCTGACGTGAATTCAACCATTCTGACGTGATTGAGTAACAAACATCCATCCAAACATTATTTATTATTATTATAATATTATTAAGAAGTAAGATTCTCTCTCTCTCTCTCTCTCTCTCTCTATGTGTGTGTGTGTTTGTGTCTCTGTATCTCTCTCTCTCTCTTTCTAGTGGTAGTTTTGTTCTCGCGAAATAATTCTTGTTCATATAAAGTTTATTGCAAGTTTAACTCGACGTTATTAGGAGAGACGCGCGTTGTCTCGAATATTGTATTCCATTTGATGCTGTGCCGCGGCCCGAGTCGTATATCACTTGTTAAATATTAACTGCTGACTTACTCGTGCTACGAAATAATATTAAGTTTCTAGAGTATTTAACACGCATAATTTTCTACAGAGTAAACCAGTTTGATCATCCTTTTTTTGTTTGGTAAAGTATACTTCCGAGCTGGACCCTTTTAAGTTTCATCATATTCGGTAGACTGAATCTAGCGGTTTTTGAGATACACTCCAATAACTTAAAAATGTTTCACCTATCTTGATGATATCTTTATAGCAAGGGTCACTTGAAAGGCTGAATAATTTTTTCCAAGAACTGGAACCAACTTCATAGATGCTTAATCGGTACTTTTGAACTATCATTGCATGGCAAGATATTGCGCACGTCGGGTGCGACAGATAGCCGCGATGTACTTACTGTTCTTACTAAACATGTAGGAGGATATGTGCGGCCGGGGCGCGATGTAGAGTCGCACGCTCATGCTGCGCTCGTCGGGCGGTCGCGTCGCCACGGTCGCGCGACACCGCAGCGACAGATAGCCGCGGTGCGTCGGGTAGTCGTCTGGATACACGTGCAGCGTCCGCCACGACGCACGCAGCCCTTCGCTGTCTGCGCCCGAAATGTGCGTCTTCTCTGTTATTACTGGGTCCTGTGGAAAGGGTACATATGAGATACAAATAGTTAATGTATTTATTAAGGCGAACATAATGGTACTTATTGATTATTTTTCAATTTGTGTACATAACTAATAATACAAGACTTCAGCAGTCATACCAAGGTAACCTGTGTTTACGACTGCTACATTAATAGATGAAGTACCAGCTCTTGGTAATATTTAAACTATAGCGATGCTAACATATTTTTATAATATTAACGGGACTAAATCGCGTTAATAATAGTCATCGCAATCGTCTCGAAATATGGAGATATTTTTTAAAATATATCCATATTTCGCGACGAAGACACCCGCTTCTTCAGTGAGCTCGTGACCACGATCAATGTAACTTGATCGAAACTTCGAGGTATATAAATATCATCCAGATTCGTTCAGCCGTTCTGCTGTTTTTGAGTTACAAACATCCATTTATCCTTCCATCCAAACTTTCACATTTATAATATTAGTGGGATAGTGGGATTATAGTAGGATGTGGTAAGTATTGTGAAGAACTTGATGTGGGTTGTCTAACGTAATTGATCGAGTAAAAATATATTTTTTAATTTATAATATAGTTTGTAACGTACGACAGTTTAACGTTATATTATGAAGAAGACTGCTGCTCTTGTTGTTGAGATAACCACACATCTACGGATACTAGTGCGGATTTAAGTAAACTCGTACCAAACAAACAATATTATGGCGAATGTTCTGTGAAGAAGTTGTTCGGAGGGTAACAAAACCGATCTAAGTACTCGCTTATAGGTATAATGTAAACCTTCAAAATAAAATAATAAATATTCCTGATGGTGATGTTAATCACAAGGAATTTCTATGTCACGAGAGGTATGAACACACTATCACAGCATCCAAGAATTGAGAACAATCTTTTCTTCTCATCCCACGAATATGTGCACCGACAATGGACCGAAGCTGCGTTTCGCAGGCAAGGCAGGAAAGGGTTACTAACTAGGCAAACGGAGCCTAAGCTTAAAAATTCTGCTAAACAGCTTACTACCACCATTCCGGTCGGTGGGGTCGATACGAAAACTGATTGGTATATGTGAGGCATATGCAGCGGAACATGGATTGAAGTATAACTCAAAGAAGAGTGAAGTGCTCATATTCAAGAGTGGGAATATTGTACCTGTCCACGTTCCGCCTATTATGCTAAATGGTGCGGCCTTGCAGGTGGTGACCAGATTTAAGTATTTGGGTCACTTTGTTACTGAGGACTTGAAAGATGATGTTGACATAGAAAGGGAGCGTAGAGCACTGGCAGTTCGGGGCAATATGATTGCACGTAGGTTTGCTCGCTGCTCGAGGGAAGTGAAGATAACTCTGTTTAAGGCGTACTGTCAGTCCTTTTACTCGAGCAGGCTATGGATTAATCACACTCGACGAACTGCCAGTGATCTACGCATCCAGTATAACGACGTCTTCAGGGTGCTGATGCGGCTGCCTCGCTTCTGCAGCGCATCTCAGATGTTCGCTGAAGCACACACGGACGACTTTCATGCAATCATTCGCAAGAAAGTCGCATCCCTACGACAGCGAGTGCGAACCAGCCGCAATAGTATCCTGCAGATGGTTGCTGCCCGACTTGACTGTCCCATACAGCACAAATGGATGTCTGTGCTCATGGGACAGAAGATATAATAATTGTTTTGTAATAGTGTCCCTAAATCTGTTTGTAATGTCGTGTGTTTTTGTGTCTGTTTTCAATAATTTTCGATTTAAAATGTTTTAATTATAATATGATCGTGTATAATTAATTATTTTAATGTATAATATGGATTTTTATGATCTGAAATAAATGACATTATTATTATTATTATTCCAAGTAACTGTGAACAAAATTATAGTATAATTTTCATTGAGATTATTTCTTTAAGGTTAGAAAATCTTTTTCTCTTTGAGACAAACGCCTGCCTGATATTAAAAAAAGGCGTTCTTGATAGATTTTTGGTAGCCTAACCTTTTGAGATTTATGAATTTCCAAACACTGGGCTTCAGGTGTCTCGGGATAGAAAACTAACAAACAGGATAAAAAGTCCGCAAAAAAAAATTGTTTATATATATCGGTGAGTCTTAATTTTTTTATGTCAAAACAATAAATATAATCGGTTGAGTAGTTTTGTCAAGAAAGATTAAATAATTTTCTTACTATCCAAACAGACACACTTTCGACCTAAATTATAAGACGCTATGGCTGTCTGGAAGAGATCGCTCTCAGCGATAAGACTGACCATTGTGACACTTAATTTTAAGTTTTTCATTGTTGAAGAATTTGTTTCTATTACATTATCATATATCTTTGTTTATTCTACTTTATAATGTAGTGTTACAATGAAGAGTTTCTATAATAAAATCCCGAAAGACATTACTGAGCTCACTGAAGGGAAATTCAAGTTACGTGTCAAAAATATACTAATGAAAAAAGCCTATTATAAATTGAGTCACTACTTAGAAGACAAAGATGCCTGGAAGCTTTCCACTTCTGCCTAATAGCCAACTATTGAATAAATTTGTTATTTTAATACTACTCATATGTAACCTCAATGTACAAAGACTTGAAAAAATAATGGCCCACGAGTTTCTTGCTGCTTCTTCTCGGCGGTGGTTCTTTTCCGAAGACAGCGGTAGAATCATTTAAAAATTTTGACGTTCATAAGAGTGTCTATGATGCCTAAACTGAATAAATAATTTTTGAATTTTAAATTGAATTTTGAATATATATATATATATTGCAACAAGTAAGATAATACTTAGAATATTTTAATAGAAAATTAGTAACGTTAAAACGTACTATAATCTACTAATAACTTTACACACAGCAGCATTGATTTCAGTGCCGTTGTAGCTGAAACAGAAAAAAATATTTTGCCGAAGTAAATAACAACTTATCAGAAAGCACACTCAACAGTATTTCGTCCTATTTAACCTTTAACCTTTGCAAATCGTTTGTACTATAAAAGTACTACTTAAAATGTTCGTATAAATTTCTTTGAGATTTTTTCTCTAAGATTTGAATATCTTTTTTCTCTTTGATACGACTGCTAGATTTTAAATTAGCAAATTGGTGTTCTTGATAGGTTTTGACAGCTTAACCTTATTTGGGGTTTAGAAATTTCCAAACACTGCGTTTCTTTCTTTTCACTCCACCTGCGCGTTAAATGACTATAATAAAAATGTGTTAGGTATGTAATCCGTCGAGTAATCATCTTCTTATGTCAAAACATAAAAAAAAATCGGTTAAGTATTTTTGTCGAAAAAGATGAAAGAATTATCTATCCACCCGAAGACATACTTTCGAACTACATTGTTATATAAATTAACATAATTACTCTAAGTATACACATAACGAGCTATGGAGAGGGCTATGCTCGGGGTTTCTCTACGTGATTGCATCAGAAATGAGGAGATCCGTAGAAGAACGAAAGTCACCGACATAGCCCAGAAGATTAGCCAGTTAAAGTGGCAGTGGACAGGGCACATAGCACGCAGAACAGATGGCCGATGGGGCCGGAAGGTTCTGGAATGGAGACCACGGACCGGTAAGCGCAGCGTAGGTCGTCCACCGACACGGTGGACAGACGACCTGATAAAGGTTTCAGGACGACGCTGGATGCAGGCCGCTTCCAACCGGTCCTTTTGGAAAATTATTCGTTCGTAGGTTCTACTATGAAGATGATGATGATGACTTTAAGTATATTTTTATACTAATATGGAAAATTAAATGTGAGGACGTACGTTGAACTACTTCTAACTTCGCACACAGCAGCATTGACTTCATAGCCGTTAAAGCTAAACAGAAAAAACATAAAATCATTTTGACGAAGTAAACAACACCTTATCAGAAAGCACACGCAGCAGTTTGATGTTTCGTACCCAAACAATGTCCGAACTAACAAACGATGTCAGGCGATCCGTCTTCGCATAGGAACTATTTGGTAGTTTGCATGCAAATAGTTCGGCCACTCCTGGACTGAACTGGCGAGATAGACAGTGACAGGACATTTATCATCCTATATAATACGTCCTGATTGCGAAATAATGTTCTAGTTAAATAAATTATATTTCTTTCTCTCTCTCTCATTCTCTCTAGCCAGTTCCTCATTACAAAGAATCGTGGTCGTTAGGTTTATCCGAGCGGACAATCTGTCTCCACTGGTTCATAAATGCCCTCCCCAGCTCAATAATCGAAAGAAGCCAGCCTGAGGAGGTGATTTCTTTCAATTGGTCAAACCATCGTAGTGAGATCAGCCATAGAAAAATTATGTGGCGTGAATAATAAATATGCACTTTTAGCATTGATCTCCAAATTGATATAATAATCTTAATATCAGTTAATGTGAAATATTGTATTCCAAGTTTATTTCCCAAAATAAAGACATAGGGCATCATCTACCGTACGGCCCGCAGTGCGACTTGGCGGATGTTGTAGCCAGTCTTAAGTGTAACGAGGTGGCGTAACGAATAACGTCTTGATAAGAACCTAGGCACGGCTTTAACGTACCTTCCGGGGCAAATAAGCGCTCTGCAGTGCAATTCTCTAAGAGTAAACATCGTTGCATCTTTGACAACATCCGTGAAACAACGACGAGATGACAAGAAACGTTAAAAAAACAAGCTCAAGAACAAGGGCAATATCTTTCAAGTGTTTGACGATCGCATCGACGAATCATTAGAGAATAGCACGGCTGTTGTAAACGTCTTTAGCAGTCACCCAGTAACCGCATCTTGCTTCACTTGTCAAATAATAACAAACGCCTAGACAAACTACACGTCAAGCGGTTCCCAGCTGGAATTATTATCATATTCAATTAAATATTATTATTATTTTATTTCAAACAAACAGACTTTCCGCTAATAGTATAAAATATTTATAAACTTATCAACGCTTGACATTATAATGAAATCATTTAGTTAAGAAAATATTTCCTGTATTATTGAAAAGAATTTACAAATTTAGGTGAAATTTAAATTGGACTATCTTGAAGGCATAAATAAACTATCCGAGAAAAATGGAATAATTAAGCCGAATATTTGTGAAAAATAACCCTCTTTCTTCCTTTGAAGTCAGTGAAAACCGTAAAATGTAAAAGAATTGGAAGAGATTATTATTTACTAGCTGCTGGCCGCGGTTTCACCCGCGCGGTGATGGATGATGACGATGATGATAAATCTTATATAATCTCAGGGTGAATGTAGCTTTCCAATAGTGAAAGAATTGTGAAATCGGTCCAGTACTTTTTGAGCCAATTCGTTACAAACATACTTACATACAAATCATTCCTATTTATAATATTAGTATAGATAGCAATTCTGTTAGCAATTGACAATTAAATTTATTCTTTTTTTTTCACAATCGCATTTACATCCAATAAGCAGAGCAATACTAGTTTTACCACATCAGTAGGTACTTTGCATAGGATGTTGTCTTAATTATACTAATTTGTATGTGTGTTTGTTTGTAATGAATAAACTCAAAAACTACTGGGCCGATTTCAAAAAAAATTGCTAGGAAAGCAACATTCACCCTGAGTTACATAAGCTTTATTTGATTCATCATCATCATCATCCATCACCACGCGGGTGAAATCGCGGAGAGCAGCTAGTTAGATAATATGCAATAATCACAATAAGTGCAGGACGTTACATTTTTGATTTTTAACACGATTTTGTTTACGATAAGTTTTGCCAGTAAGCCATTAAAAGTTAGTTTACTGTTACTTCTATCAAGATGGTTGATGATTATATGTAACTATATGATTTTTAATTAATTTTAAATAAACAATTCTAGACAATCATTGTAGAACAACGCCACAAACTTCTACAACGTATACTACGACATATCGTAGCTCTCTCCGTAGACAGTGCTACGAAAGTAACAAGCACTCTGGATGATGGATAACACTCTCCCAAGTCTCAAGGTATTTCAAGAAACAGCAGATAAGAAACAACTATATCTGGCAACACAACCGTAAATCATACAAACAACCTATATTTACTGTATACTATATAAACGTATTTTTAAACGACTTCAAAAAGGAGGAGGTTATATGTATGTGTGTATGTATTTTTTTAAGTGTATGTTAGCCGATTTGTCCCCCGTTTGTGGACCGATTCTCAAAATCTTTTCTTCTCGTCAAAAAAAAATCTTTTTCTTTTCAAATTTATTTTCAAAATTATTTCTTTTTGTTTATTTTACTTAGTATACTTCCGAGGTGGTCCAATTTAAATTTCATCAAATTAGGTCAAGCAGTTTTTGAGTTACATTCCAATAACTGTTAAGTGTTGATTTATCTTGATGGTATCATCATTGTCAATCGATCCCGTAAGTAGCGGGTCACTAAAACGGTGAAACTATTTTTTTTACCAATGAATGGAACCAACTTCACTGTGAACATCCAAAATCAACAACTGACCAAAAAGTGTAAATTAACTTGTCGAAGTCGGTACGATGTGCACAATATTGTGATAATAGATATTCGGGCCACCGAGCATAGAATAGAAAGTAGTTTATATTAAGTCACGGTTTACGTGAAATTGAGTTAGTTCGCAATTATCCGCGACCGCTTCGTGTCGCGCGCGGCTCACTAGCATTACTTCAGCATCTTACATATACAATAAACTAACAGTAAATATAAAACATCTTTTATTTGTACACCTCGTACAATAGGTACCTATTATGGTACCGATTTAAAAAAGTTATTTCACTACTTTTTGTGTTGAATTCGGTTCCATTAGTAAAAAAAATATACTATCATGGTGGCGCGCTGGATCGTAAGCACCGTGTTTGCCCATGTTATGCAGTGGCAACCAGAACTAAAGTTTTGGGTGACGCTTCACTGCGTTCATCACATCGAGACTTTTGGTCTTTAGAGTATCATCAGCGCAGTAATTTTACATGTTGCAGTGCCTTTCACAACCTAATACAGTAACGTTTGCGCAGAACATAATATAATCACAAGGCATCGAGGTGGTACCGATCAGGGCGCTTTTTGGATGAAGGTGCTTTACTACAAATAAACAAATAACATTAATGCTTAGCAGTAAGAGTTTCTTCTTCTATATATTTACATATTTTATTAAAGTTTACATATTAAACAGATATAGAGATCATCTTATAGTTCATTAAGTTTGTGAAAACGTGAAGTGTTTGTTTGTTTCATCTTTTTTATAATGTCAATTGGAGACTAGACGAGGGTACTTCAAACCATACAGAATTTCTGTATGCTTTCAACCTGAATGGAGAACGCTACATTACTGCTTAGAAAGCATAGTAGTTGGTAGGACAGTACGGCACATCTAGGCTAATGCCCAATTTAGATCGCTAGAAGCGGGCTAAGGATGTCAATACGTATATTTGCTTCTAGGCGATTTCTAATAATATACAGTCTGTTCGAGTTCGAACCAGCAATATTTGAAAGGCGTTTAAAACAGTCAAATTCATCGACAAATCACCCCCGTTTTTGGGTTAATTTTTGAAATGGGCCCCATTTTTATTTTTACGTTTTTTTAGTATTTGTCAGTGATAAAAAACTGTCACTTTGTACGTACAGTACACTACTACGCACTCATGAAAAAGTACTTATCTCGTTGACTTCAAGAAAAACTACAAAAATGGGGTTCTTGTCTAACCAACACAACACAACAAGTTAGCTTTTTTTTTATCTAAGTTCCGACAAACCGTTCTGCAGTTTGGCAGAATTTAGATTAAGGTAATAAAAATGTATGCTTATTAAAATAAATTTAAAAAAAAAAAGCTACGAGTAGATCTAGCAAACGTGGATTATTGTTGTACATTTATTGATACAAGTTGATAAGTTCTGGTTTGTCTACCTAATTAGCTACCACCCAGAAATATACAGCTATAGCTCACGGTGCGTTTCGTCAGTAATAATTAAGAATCAGCCGTGCGATTCTCTAAGAGAAAACATCGTTGCATCTTTGACAACATCCGTGAAACATAACATAACATAAAAATTCATTTATTGACATAAAAGAGTGTACAATTTAAATTTGAAGCCTCTGGTCCTCGATGTAGCGTTACACTGTGATTCGAAGACCAGCGCCTTCTCCCATTTTTTATTCCACTTAACTAAAATTATGTCAAAACAGAAATATAAAAGAAAAATAGAAATGAAACTATCAAAGTTTGTGCTTGTCAATGCATACTAAGTACATATTTACATGTTGTGTGTGTGTGGTGTGTGTGTGCGTGTGTGTGTGTGTGTGTGTTTAGCGTTACAGGTTATACAACATACTTTCTACGTCGTCATATTCCAATAGGCTCAGCCATTATTAATGGACCATTTATTAATGGAGTACTCCTTGTTAAACAAATGATGAGATGACCAGAAGCGTTGGAAAAACAACCTTATGTACATGGGCGATATCTCATAAAGTATTTGACATCGGGGAGCTCGTCGACGAGCACATCGACGAATCATTAAAGAATAGCACGGCTGAATCCCACGGCTGTCCCTTTCTGCTTGTGTTACCTTCGCGCATCACTGATCGTTAAGTGAGAAGGTCGACAAAAGATACCGTATCGGTTGTAATAAAAATGTTTAGTAGTTGATAACCTTACTTAATTTCATGACTGGTCATCAATCTCAAATGAATAACGAATAATTTGTATTAACATTTATTTTGTTTTTATGACTTTGTGAATTATTTAGTATGTGTTTGTTTTTTTTATTAATTAATATTCATTTTAATAATTGTGATTTAATTGTAATTGTCTTTGAATTGACGTTATTAGATCAATAAATAAATAAATTAGTGCATTCTGGTTGTTTCTTTTTTACTTTGGTACAATCGTTAGGAGTACAATGGTTTTCAACCTAAACATGTCAAGCGGAAATTGCTAGAGACCCATATCGTATCCTTTGCCCTCTTTATGTCGGGATAAGTAGATTCAAATATTACAGCTCGGCTGTGAAGCTTCGTGAACGCGCCGATATTTGGATATTAGGTGAACTATGATATTGAATCTAATAGGAAAAAAGTACTATAATAAATAATCTCATACTAAATGCACGGGTATATGTAGATACATCACTAAATATGTACACATATACATCATAAATATTAACATAATTAAATTGAAGAATGGTATAAAAAAACGATATTAAACAATATTTAGTGACACTTCCGCTGAAAAAGCAATGATTTTGTCTTATTTGGCATAAACTGCTAATAGGAAGAATACAAAATAAAAAAACACATAACAAAACCCAAATAAACCAAAAACGATTCGACACGTGTTTCGCCTCTACACGAGGCATCCTCAGGAGATGTTTTTTATTTTGTATTCTTCCTATTAGCAGTTTATGCGGGAGGGATGGTGGTGCACGCCCCCAAATAGGCCAAAATCATTGCTTTTTTCAGCGGAAGCGTCACAAAATATTTTTTAATATCGTTTTTGATAATGGATTTCCGCAAAGTAACGCCTGAATCAATAAATTATCTGAAGAATGGTATAGTCCCGTACAATTACACGAAATAACGAATCTGTTTTCGTTTTTTAATAAAAAATATTAAATAATAACAAATTAGGAATTAGATAATTTATTCAGGCATTATTTTGCGGAAATCCATAATCAACAACGATATTAGAAGAAATATTTAGTGACACTAATTAATTAGAAATGAATAAGCATTGGACAAAGCTTACTAATATCTAAATTATCAATATCCATATCTAACCAGGCTGTAGGGCAACCCAAACCTTACATACATCCTAATACATAGCCCTCGCTTGGGCATTCGGGTAATAAAGCACATATTTATTGGTTCCTCTTTCGTTTCCATACTAATAATCCACTATTTACAATTTACCACATTCCGTTCACAACTCACAGAAAGGTTCCGAGATATATTACTTAGTAACGAAAAGGAATTTGGTAACGAACTGGAATGTAGTAACGAACGAGCCCCGTCTGAAATAAAAGTTACTTGTGGAAGTATTTAATGCAAATATTTGGCCAAACGAAACGTTTGTTTAGGATCGAATAAAATAACGTTGGAAAGTATATTCGTGGATATTGTACTGTTGTGTATATTGTGGGGAGATATTTGTATGAGAATAATGAATAATTCGATCTAATAATTAAAATGTTGTTTTGTATAAAACACGAGAAGTTTTCAAACCCACAAGGTTTTCTGTTCTCGTAGAATATCCAATTCAACGGTTAGAGAGAGTTATAAAGAAAGGTCATGTACAGTGCCGTGACTATTGTTTTTTTGTGATGTAGATAATTTGCCAAAGAGGTTGGCAGAATTGAATAAACACCCACATTTTTCAGTTACGCTCTTGGTCTTTTGTTGTTTGTTTCTTAGTTGGGTTTTACAATATTTTGTTTGTGGTAGTGCCACGCATTTGCACCGCAAATGGCGGCTCATTTGCGGTGCAAATGCGTGGCACTACCACGACCGGGGAAGTGCCACACTACCAAAGAACACGACGTGAAGTAATATAGCTTGCTGTTGCGTTTCAGTCGATCTATGGGAGGTTCCGGAGGCCTGATCCCCCTCCCCTTTCCTCCTCTCCTCAAAGGGCGGCAACACATCCTCGAGGCCTCTGGTATTGCGGGTGTCCGTGGGCGACGGTATCACTTACCATCAGGTAAGCTGCCTGCTCGTTTGCCAACCTATCTTAAAAAATATATTCATACGCTTGTTTTTATTTATTAATTGTTTTTCAAACAGTTTAATTTTTATATATATCATGACAAAACCCACAATATGTTACAGAAAATCTTAAATAAAGTTTCTTGATGCTTTACACCCAATAACGGATATACATTTTATAAATATCTCAAATAAAAATCAGGTTCAGTACATCATCATCATCATCATCAGCCTGTAGCAGTCCACTGCTGGACATAGGCCTCTCCAATTGCACGCCACTTAGGTCTATCTTGGGCTTCTCGCATCCAGTTTTTGCCAGCCGTCTTGCGCAGATCGTCACTCCACCGTGCCTCAGGACGTCCTACACTACGTTTGCCGAGACGCGGTCTCCACTCTAGAACTCGTTTACCCCAACGGTTGTCGGTTCTACGGCTAATATGGCCAGCCCACTGCCACTTCAGCTTGCTGATCCGGTGGGCTATGTCGATGACCTTGGTTCTCTGACGGATCACTTCATTTCTGATGCGATCCCTCAGAGAAACACCGAGCATAGCCCTTTCCATAGCCCGCTGAGCGACCTTGAGCTTGTGGACCATTCGAGCCGTCAGTGTCCACGTTTCGGCTCCGTATGTCATGACGGGTAGGACGCACTGATTGAAGACTTTCGTCTTCAGGCACTGTGGAATCGGCGAAGTAAGGACTCGACGTAGCTTCCCAAACGCTGCCCAGCCCAGCCGAATTCTTCTATTCACCTCGTTCTCAAAGTTGTTTTTTCCCAACTGCAATGTCTGCCCGAGGTACACATATTTTTGAACAACTTCGAGAACGGCGCCATGTATCGCAATCGGTTCCGGTAGAACATGTTCGTTGAACATGACCTTGGTTTTGTCCAAGTTCATCCGTAGGCCGATGCGTATAGAAGAGTCAGCCAGGTCATTCAGCATCTGTTGCAGGTCCTGCAGCGTCTCTGCCACGATGACGATATCGTCAGCAAATCGCAAGTGAGAGATGTATTCGCCGTTGATATTAATGCCATGTCCTTTCCAGTTCAGCGTCTTGAACATATCCTCCATTGCATTTGAAAACAATTTCGGGGAAATAACGTCCCCTTGTCTCACTCCTCGATGCAACGGTATGGGACTTGTTTGCTGATTCTGTACTTGGACGGACATGGTGGCGGTTTCGTAAAGACATCTCATCACTTGGATGTATCGCCAATCTATCTGGCAACGCTGCAGGGACTCCAGAACAGACCAGATTTCAACCGAGTCAAAGGCCTTCTCATAGTCCACGAATGCTAGACACAGGGGCTGATTATATTCTTCGGTCTTCTGTATAATCTGCCGCACTGTGTGAATGTGGTCTATGGTGCCGTATCCGCTCCGAAACCCAGCCTGTTCCGGTGGTTGGAATTCGTCGAGTCTACGCGCAAGACGGTTCGTGATCACTCTTGAAAACAGGTTCAGTACAGTTAAAGTAAAATAAAATATTGTTACAAGGAATTATTACAAGAAGATAGGTGTGATTATTACAAGAAGAACAATTTGTTTTAATAATAAATTAACTAAATTATTTAATTCAGGAACTTTAAACTTTAACTTAGAATATTAGTTTCAACTGATTGTGTGCTTTATATCTTACTAGCCGTATGTCAGCTATGAAAGAAAATATGTATCTAACTAATCACACCCAATGTTATTTTAATACATTGTCATAAACATGACCTAACGTAAATAACATTTATTAAGCCCCATAAATATCAGGAAATAGAGCAAAATATTGTAAGGGTTCATGTTGTAAGGGTCACTTCACCGGGGGGCTTTGGACGAAGTAACTCATGCCGTTTAATCCGGTTTCCGGTGTGTCCGGTTTTCCGGACCGTCTGATTGAAACCTTATTGTGTTATGGCGCCTTTTTATTATCCGAGTCGTGGGCTTGTTAAATCATTATATTTTGTTTTTATTATGAAACTGGTTCTTAATTACATATTTATAAATATACAGATATACCAATACTTTTAGTATCAAAGTGAAACAGAAGTAATATTTTCATTCATAAAAGTTTCATAAGTTTCGCTATTATTTGACAGATTTACGTACTATTTGCGAAAAAGTATTCGTATCGCAAACGTCAACGCGCCACACTCACACACACAAACTACGAGTTATCTGTGTCACAGTGGCCCTAGATACATGACAGTTTGTACTGTTTCACGTGAACGACACGTTACGTTACACTTATGTAATTATTGGTGCTAGGCCCACTGTAGGTATTTATTACGTTAAAATTTCAAGCACAGATCAACATAAATAATTGAGCAGTGATAGATCGGGGTAGTGAGGGTCAGATGCGATTTTAGCAGCCCCTGGGTCCCTGCTTCAAGTCAGAGTAATCGGTGAAGGTAGCGTCGTGATAAATCCACAGCGATGCAGTAAGGCAATTTCTGGTGCCCGCCTGACTAGATACTATCCTCAAGATTGTAGGCCTGTCACGGAACCTTAACGCTGTGTTCCAGCAGCTGTCCTTGAAGACAGTCGCCATTCTGGGTCCTGTGTGATACCTCCTTCGACCGCACCATCACTGACCAAGTGAGTAAATGGTCAAATACTACGCCTATCACATATTTAAAAAATAAACTTTTGTTATATTCTTGAGTTATTAATTACTAAGAAGCAAGGGCCCTTGGCTCCCACTGCGTGGATAATATGTATTCAGAAACAACTAATCGGGGAATAAACGCATCATTTGGTATTTCAGGACTTAAATTAATCTTAATTAAACCGAATTTCATCAATCCTTTTCAACTGCTTAATTATATAATTATATTAAAAATTTTGCAACAATCTATCCAGCAATAGGTCTCAATTACAACCTTTTCCATGTACGCAAAACACATTTTTTTAATAAACTCATACAGAGAAACATTACATCCTCGGATGGAAATTGAAACTCGTGCCGTCTGACTAACAATGTTAGACGGCGTGACCACTCCACTCCTACGAACGAGTATGAATTGACATTCGAAAATGTGAAGCCGATCATTATGACGATTGATCAATGTATCTATGAAATTAAACGCTGTCCTGAAAACCCATCACTACCCATCTAATTACTACCCTTAGATCACAACCCATCGAATCGCGACAAGTAGCCTTCTAACTCACGACTCCTTTACCAACTGGCTCATGACAACAAACTTCCCGCGTGTGTAAGTGTTAAGATATTCCTCAAGTATTGACAGTTTATTTTAATACCCATCAAAATCACTATCAAATTTGCAAAGCATCCAGGGTTACCCCTAAACAACTTAAATGAAAACGGTGCCAACCCTACTCAACCAGGGAGTACAGCGACCAACAAACATACATAAGTAACGTACCGATCCCAGCCCCGACCAATCAAATTGTAATCTGCTTTACCGACTAAGCGTTGCATAAAACAGCTAATCAACAGAATTTACAACGATTACATTACATAACTATTTTCAACCGACTTCCAAAAAGAGTAGGTTCTCAAGTCGACGAAATTTCTCCATGAAGATAATTATATTTTTAATTAGTAATAGCGGATTACTCACGTAATATTTATCGGATAGGTCCGACTATAGTTTCGACCACATTCGGTGGTCTTTTTCAAGGAGTGTTCAGGAAGCCCGCGCCGACGACGACTCGCTTAGCACTCGTAGCGCTCGTGATGTTAGAGGTTGGTGCGGGGGGCGGGATACACTATGTATATGATAATTATATTCTTATTCTATCATAAATGTTAATTAATTAGAATTAGCTATCTTAAATTACGAGACCCGTAGGTGAATTAAAGTTGGAGTTGAAGTGGTAATGGGCAAGCCACATCGCTTTCAGAACCGATAACCGATGGGAAGTAAGGTTCTCGAATGGCGACCACGTACTGGAAGACTTAGTATTGGCCAGCCCCCCGCTAGGTGGACCGACAACCTCGTCAAAACCGTGAAGCATCGCTAGATGCAGAAAGCAAGTAGCCGTTCCAAGTAGAGTTCTATGGAGGAGGCATACTTTCAGCAGTGGACGTCTTCCGGTTGTCAAAGTCAAAATCAAAATCATTTATTCAATTTAGGCATCACAGACACACTTATGAACGTCAATTTTTCATTATAATGTACTTTAAAGACTCTACCGCCGCGTTCCAAAATATATAGAGCCTACCGAGAAGAAGCAGCAAGAAACTCGGGGCCATTCTTTTTATATAGATGTTTACAATGTAGGTACTACTAATATTTCATTTTATGGGTGGCAGAGTGACAGCTTGCCAGAAGTGGAGTATTCCAAGCATCTTTGTCTTACATATATGTCGGACTTTATAATAAGCTTTTTTATCAAAATAAATTGTTACAGTCAACTTGAATTTTCCTTCTGTAAGCTCAGTGTTTTGGGATTTTATTGTAAAAACGCACACAATTTCCCAGGAATGACTTCTTCGCAAACATAAAACTAGGCACAGCTATCCTATTTGTATTACTAGTATTAAAAGGATGGTGATCACTATTTATTTGTGTGGATTTATGTAAATTTTAACGAACATACATTATATTTTCAAATACATTTAAGGAAGGCAAATTTAATATATTAATTTATCTAAATAAATCTCTCAAAGATTTGCGGGGACCTATTTCGTATATAGCTCGAATAGCACGTTTCTGTAGGATAAAGATGGTCTGTATATCAGCCGCTGAACCCCATAGCAATATCCATGACATAATATGACATTACGCTGTGGAAATATGCAAAATATACTAAGCGCGCCGTAGAAGCGTCTGTTATAAAAAAAATAGTTCTCTTATTTTACGTACCACATATGCAGCGGAACTGAGTCTCCCAGACAGGGCATTTATATAAGGACTCCATTGTAATTTTGCGTCAATTTTAATGGCTAGGAAGACTGTTGCCTTGTCCATTACGAGTTGATAATTTCAATATGTACATCAAGGTAAATTTCTGCTATAATGTGATCCGCGAGCGTATACGCAGCAAGCCATATTACATGTAACTGTACTGTAACCTACCAGTATGGAATGATCCTAGATATGATATTTAAAACATGTAGAAACGGTTTCGCCCGCGTTAATCTGAGTACTAATAATTACCACTACACGACTTTCCGATATTAAGATGATTGCATAGATAGAGTACTTGTCCACACTAAAATTACCTAATACATAAGATAAGAGGATTGCATAGCTAGTACTTGTCCATACTAAACATCCAAAATAATCACTGAAATAAGACTATGTTAAGAGGTAGAAAAGAGTGGACTCTTATCTTATGTATTAGGTAATTGGTCTAGAATCTAGAGTATCTTTGTAACATGTTCCATCAAAATCCTTCCTGTCATTAAATGCCTGAGTATTACCAACCACACATTATTATTTGTTTTTACAAAAATCACTTACATATCATCTGCCGTAATGCTTATCCCGTTTGGTAAGAAGCTGCGATGAATGACGACGCTAGACCACCGAACAGTGACCATCACTTTTTTAGGTGTCAGTTTTCGTTTGGGGCATTGTTTAGGTGCTGAACCAGGATCAAACCAACATGCTGAGCGCTTGCGATTGTCGAAGAGATTCCATTTTTCGTCGCAAGTAACAATGCGATTTAATACGCTTTTGTTATGTGCCTGTGGAGCAGTACACGGCTCCACTTGACGCTTGCTTCGCGCTGGTGATCATTCGAGGGGCACCCATTTCTCAAGCTTTTTTACCTTTCCAATTCGACGCAAATGGACCAATATTGTTTTCATGCTAACATCGAAAGCAGCAGCTCTGTTGATTGAGAATCATCAGCTTCCACGATTGTCTTTAATTCGTCACTGTCGACTAAAGTTTTCGGTCGACTACGGGGTTCATTTCTAAGGTCGAAATTTCCAGAAAGGAAACGGGCAAACCAATGAATGGTGGTGCAGTCGTTAGTAGTGTTTGTTTCGTATACACCGTTGGTGTTGCGTGCCACTTCTGCCGCTTTGCTGCCACGACGGTACTAGTACTCCATAATCACTCGCATTTTTAACTTATCCATGATGAAAATAAAACGTACAAATACGATGAAAACAGAACGCTAACTTTTAAACAAATGGCTATTTCTCAAAAAAGAGTTGGAGTTCCTGTTTGAAAATTATTTTTATGTTTAAAATTATATTTATTATTTTTTTAGAGACATAAATATGGTGAACTTAGTATTCTTAGCGAAAAAGAAAATATAGGACTTGATAGCCAGTACGGCAGAACGGCAATTTTATAGGTCAAGACCTATTATTGGAATGGAGACTTTTTATGTAATTAATCGATAAGATGATCAACCCGTGGGCCTGATGGTAAGCCCATGATAGTTGCAGCACCACCCAATATTTAGAACTGTAGTTTCGCGTCGTCCCGCACTGCGCTCATCACCCCTTAGTTTATGAGTCTCTTTCAGGCAGTAATTTAATTTACTTTATTTTTATTTTATTTATTCACAAAATCCACAGCCCTTAACTAACTTAGTTTATCTTATACCTATGGCCAATAATGGATTTACATTTTACTAACTAAACTTATAATAATTGTAAGAGATGACAGTCATTATAGCCTACAGTAGGCCGAGCACGAAAATCTGTTTAAGTGTAACGTAATCGCATCGTTAACGTATTTAGCACAAACTGTCATTTATCTAGTACAAAGCGGCACATATACTCATAGTTTGTACTGAATACGTCAACGATACGATAACATTACACTTAAGCAGATTCTCGGCTCGGCCCACTGTAAATAAATATAGTATACCTATTAAACATAAACTACATACAGCACTTAATTTTTCAAATAGGTAGCACGTGTGTATATATGTTGAGTGTGCGCGTTGTATGTGTGTGTGTATATGTCTAACTGTGTGGGAGGATGCGTGTTATATGTACGAGTGATTTTACCATGTAGGTAACTGAGTTTCCGAAGCATAGCTTACCTTGGTCTATTGTTACATAATAGCTGTAACATTGTACAGTACTTCACACCCTAACATAGTAATGTAGCTTGCGTACTATTGATTTGCAGTAGAATATCTGGCACTGCACAAGGGGCCTACCATTTACTAGAAATGATCTATGAACTCAACTTATCTTTTCCTGATGCCAGCTTCCTTACTGCTATACAACTGTAGTGTAGATACCATCGGGCTGACGACCTCAATACCGGAAATTAAACCTTCAGTGTGAAAATCTTCGTAAGGATTTCATTTTCACTCTTTGTAACCGTTATTATTATCGCCCTTTGTTAAAGGGATGGTTCACCAATTCTGGGGAATTTAACTTTTATTGCTTTAAGGATATTAACCGATGTTAGGAGAAAAAGAGGTGTTTTATTTTTATTGAAGGCTCTTTTATTGGTCGAGATAAAAATAAATATTTAGGTTTAATAGGTTGAATAGACATTATTTTGTAATAATTTTTCGTTTTCATTTATATTGTTAATGAGGTAGTTTTATATTCTTCTATAATTTAAAAATGAACCCCTATTTTTCTGGTCACGCTATAACTTCAGAACGGATGGAAAAATCTAGCTAATACTTTTATTTGTGATAATTATTGTCAGGAGTAGGTTTATATGAAATAATAACCAAGAAAAGATGGGAGGTTATGGCGAGGCCAAATCCGAGCCTACCACGCAAACGAGGTCACGGGCAGTTGCTAGATGAAAAATAATAATGAAAGATCAAGCCAAAACCTTATGCCAATAGATATATTTATCAAACCAGGAGATTTTTATGAGAAGGTCATGAATATTTGTTGTTTTTTTATCTTGTTCTAGCTAACTCAGTGACCGTTGATTTGTTCCATAGGTAAAAAAGTCATTTCAGTTTCTGTTCAATTTCCCCTGTGTGATGATCCCTATGTGATGTTCTAAATTGATTGCCATAAAGGCAACTAATTTAGAACATCACATATATTTTAGAAAAAATCTAGATTTTGAACCATCCGTCTCCAAAAACCAACTGTTACCAATGAATATAGCATTTAATTTGTATAAAAATATACCTCAGTAAATACTTTTTATGCATAGTATAAAAACATCCTAACTTTTGCTAATCCTAATCATTTTCACTGCCTCTATATGACGACCCAACAATTTAATAAAGACGAGACACGAATAATAAATATCGTAATACAATAAGGCCCGGCCCAATCACGGTCCGGAAAGCCGGACATTCCCGAAAATCGGATTAAACGCCATGAGGTATACGGAGCCGGGTGTGAAAAATATCGCGTTATTTGGAGGTGCGATAAATCTGGTTCAGCCCCTTCGAGTTTCTTATGGTTTTCATTAAAATAACTTAAGGATTTCGCAAAGCGAGTGAGTGATTGCTTTTAGTAATAAACCAGCTAACAAGTAACGAAAATATTGTTATGTCTACCTATACCGTATCTATCTAGCGTAAACAGTTTTCTAAAATATTATTCGACGGCTTTTTTAGGCGCTGTGCCCACCTAAGCAACGTGATTATCCATTGGCATATAGCATGACTCTGGCTCGACATTCGATGGACCAGAGTGACATGCCAGAAACATATTAGAGTACAACTATGTCGTCGTCTGATGAAGATCATGATGCTCTTGCTTATTTATAATTTTTTAAATAGGTATTCAAAACAGACTAAGACGTTTCTGGTGGCACATACATGGTTGAAAAATATGAGGGAATAAAATAGATATCGTCATTCATTGAAAACATTATAAAGCAACAAAAAAGAAACGTATTTATTGATACTCAAAAATTAAGACCTTATTCACTAGAACAGTAGACCAGATTTAGGGGACCAAGAATAAATGAATTCATTTTATTTTAAGTAGTAGATCTTAATTCATTTTACTAATAAGTCAGTAGAAGTTTCGTGTCACGCGTCACTTCATTGCGTTACTAGTGGCACGCTGAGTGGCACGTTAGGTCGTGTCACGCTACGCCACGTGAATGGGCGGTACTCCATGCAATTACTTAGAATGTTGGTGCTTGTGGCAAGTTTCATGTCAGAACACTTGCCAGATCATGTGTCACGTTGCTTAGGTGAGCACAGCCTTAGTTGAGTTGGTAGTGAGCCTGTCTTTGAAGTGCGTGATCCCATATTCGATCCCTGGTCGTAACAAAATTAGTTCTGATGAGCAGAAATACTTAATAAACGATAGCTAAGTCTATTTAATCCGTGAAATTTAACCACATAGCTTTAGTACGAATACATACAAACATATTCGAATTATTCAAATAAGTACTTAATCCATTTTCAATGATATAGAGTTACCTATTATGAATTTCATTTTAGTGGCCAATTTATACGATGATTAGCCATCATAATATTGCGTCACATATTTTTAAAAACGAATTATTTCTTCATAAGGTTTTTATTATCACGTTTATTTGATAACTACTCTAGAATAACGCTTATAATTCATCTTCATCATCTCAGCCGTAGGAAGTCCACTGCTGAACATAGGCCTCCCCATGATTTTTCAAAAGGACCGGTTGGAAGCGGCCTGCATCCAACGGTGAAACACCTACGCTGCGCTTGCCGGGCCGTGGTCTCGCTTTTAATTATTTTAATGAAATTCATTGATATTTTTCACAATGTATTTTTTTAATTTCTCTACGCTAGTCAACTGACAACCTGTTCTTTGCGCTAGTTTTATATGTATATTGAGCCTACATTTAGTGCAAGTTTTTCGAATATTCTCTATATTTTAAAATATATTATGCACGGAAGGAATCGTTAGTTTATTTACTTCTTTAAATATCTTTTAAAGTTCCAAGGCAACCCGTTTCACATATATAGGGCTTCAATAGTACGTTTTTTTCTGAATGAAGATGGTACCCATAACATCAGATAAACCCCGCAGCTAGAGCCCGTATGATATTGTGCTTTTGAAGCACGCAAAGTTGACTAACCGAGCTTAGTCACATGTATCAATTCTCATACTTTACAAACCATATTTGCAGCAGACCTAAGTTTCCCAGAAAGTGGTTTAATATGAAAGTTAAAAAAAAACTAACGTAAAACTTCTAAAACATCAATTGTAACACAAATGACGATGTTGCCAGTTATGGTATCAATTGTAATAAGATTCGTTATACTTATTTTTAGATAATTTCAATAATAAACACTAAATAAGTGTAAAACGTGCTCATGTATTAAAGGAACCAGAAATGATCTCCTGGACCTAAAAAGCTCCGACATTAATGCGGAAATCAAAATGTAAGAAAACCAGTAGAGCAATTATATAAAAAACGCAATGTAAGCAAGGCCTTCACCTATCAAAAAACACGAAGACTATGACAAAGGAAGAATGGCCAATCATGTTAAAAATGCAAATGGCCTATTGTGTCCCATTTGATCGCGGGACCATTGTTCCGATAATTTACACTGTCATTTTAATTTTTACGCGTCATTTGAAGCGATTTCCTTCAGAAATGAGGTCAAGCGACGGTAAAGCTTTTTGTTTAGCAAATTGTTTAATATTTTCGATGTCTTTCGCTAAAGTGATTAACCAGTGGGGCGTCTAAATGAATTTCGTAATTTATGCGTTTAATTAATTTCATTCTTATAATACGAATGAATAAGGTTGATGAAATTTGTTCATTTATTTAGTATGGAATACAATTATTATCCCAATTTTCTATGTATAGTTAAGCCGGTACCGCTGGTAACTTTCAGAGATTATTACAGTGTGGTTATTATTAAAACTAGGATCATGACCAGAATATGAAAGCTGGTTACGACTTTCTGATATTTTGCCAATGGGATTAAATTAACTAAAGTCGCATCACTAGGCGAAACTGTATAGTTAAATTATTGTTATATAAACTGCTGGGGCTATACACTTGAAATGTTGGCAGTTGATGCCTTTTATTTTGTAAACATCCACTAAGAAATGATTTAAGAACATTTAGCCTTAAGCGGGCGAAGTGAGCAAAGGTATGTATTGTGTATTGTATTACTGGTGGCTCAGCAGGTAGTAGTCCATGGATACTTTCTGAAAAGTATCTGGGGACGAATGTAAATGTTCTTCATGCTATTAATAACAGATTTAACAACGGCGTAACTAAGAATCAATGTTAACTCCTCGGCACTCCACGGGAAGCCTCAATATGCATAATATATTAAAACTCATTAAAGTAATAAAAGCGCCGTTCGTCGTAAATATTCCGCATGCAAGCGATCCCGCCGCTCGCGGCTTTCATCCGTCTCCATGAATAACGTCACTAATAAACGTAAACCCACAACATTCGACGCTGGTTATATCGTATAACATTGCACTGCATTCGAAAGCTGAATTCACTATGTGCTTGAATCAAAATTAATTTTACATTCAGTGTTTATGGTAGAACTAATTTTACTAAAAGCTCGTCCAAATTCAATTTCGATTCTCGATTAAAGTTATGTTGTTCTGATAGTTTAGGTTAGTTAATACTTAGTTATTTAAGTTGTTAGGTACTTTAATATTAGTAAATTTGCTATTTTCAAGAGCTTGGTTTCGGAAGCTCAATGTAGGGCGATACAACAGAGATTCAAAGCTCGTGGGGGTGAGGCGATGTTCCATCCACGATAATGCAATAATTTATGTTAGAAAACGATATTAAAAGAAATATTTATTGACACTTCCACTGGGAAAATGCTTATGTCAGAGATGCGGTGTGCACCCCACACCCACCCGCATACAATGCAAATAGGAAGTATACAGAATAAGCAACATGCAAAACAACCAAAACGATTCGACAAGTGTTTCGCCTCTCAAGCACCAGACCGATAGCGGAAGAAGCACTAAATATTTATTTTAATATAGTTTTTTTATAATGGATTTCCGCAAAGTAACGCCTGAATTAATAAATTATCTTTTGTATTTTCATTTTAATTATTACACTTATGTATGCTTTTTTTTTGTTATAATATGTGAAATCGTGATTAGCAACTAGCAATAATAATAATAATTTGCCGTTTATTTAAATAGTAGTAAATTCTGCAACGCTGCGTACACGTGAAACAGCACTAACTGTCATTTATCTAGGACAACTGTGACACAGATAACTCATATTTTGTGAGCCGCGTTGACGCTTACGATACGAATACTTTTTCGCAAATTGTTTGTGCTATAGGCTCTGGCTAGGACAAATGTTTGCGTGGAAAGCAGAAATATTTGTTGGTGACTCATCGATTTTATAATACGTAATGTGAGTATCCATACCTCGCGATACAGGGAAATCTAGTGCAGGGGTATGACGAGTGAGTTTTTTCAGGACATTACAGTGACTAACAGCCATCTAACTAACTAACAGAAACCGTCTGATACTTTTACGTACCTTAACCACCTTTATGGAACATTGAATATTCTCGCCAAATGAACAAGATTGGCAATTGGAATTCTGGCAGCAACCGCGCAGCTCTACTGTGTTGTTTTTTTTTTTTTTGACGCAGAGTTATCCTTTATGGATACCACCGGCCCCGGGGGGAGTACGGTGGTTATGTGGGAGTCTCTGCCAGAAGGGCAGCATACCCACCAAACCTCTGCGGTGTTCCGACACTGCTGCTTTTGGCAGGAACGCGGGACAGATTTTGCACACGACCGCGAATGCCGCGGCTGTCCGTTGCCGGACCCTTCTCTCTTGCAGCACGCCAGAACACTTGGCGTGCCGCAACCGCCACGGGGGACCTAGCCCGCAAATGGACCCCAGACTCCCCCGAGTCTGGGCGCCCTAAGTCCCCCTACGATGGGTCAGGTGAGTAGCCCCACCGCCTGCTACTTCAGCCGCAGAGGATAGGGACAGCGGCGCCTCCCAATACCGACAGTCCTCTTCCCCTGCGACCCTACCGCGTCCGTGATCTAACAGTGGCGGCCCCGTCAAGGCCGCGAAAGGCTGGGAGAGCGGCTCACCGTAACACCGGCACTCCTCTCCCGCCGCGGCCCCTAACTCTCAGCCGCGGTGCCGCCCATACGACACCGCAGCCCGCCTCAGTTGCAGTGGCGCCCATACACCACCGCTACATACAGTGACCGCTCCCGTGTGGACTTGGAGGGCAAAGCCCATAGGAGCGGTCCCACCTCGGGCCGCCAGCTGTCGACTATCACTGGCAGGCCCATTGGTTT
The DNA here is from genome assembly GCA_917880725.1 of Selenia dentaria. Lineage (NCBI taxonomy): Eukaryota > Metazoa > Arthropoda > Insecta > Lepidoptera > Geometridae > Selenia > Selenia dentaria. The sequence goes on from OU862877.1 coordinate 42,881,666, forward strand.
CTCTTAGCTTCACCGTGGTGACCCAAGCCACGGCTACTGAGCCCCCCCCCCCCCCCCCCCCCCCGCGGGAACACTCGGGGGGACTGTGTTGTAATTGGTTTAACCCCTCTTTGACTAGTGAACCTTAGGCGTAAGCGATATAGACATGTACTCGGAAATTTGTAGTTATTTGTTTTTTTACTCAAATTTAAATGAAGACAGTTAAAAATTTTCACAAAGTATGTGCGAAAAGGATCAGCGTGTAGGGTGCCTAAACCTGCATAGGCACACTAAATATAGGGTCACATTTTTTTTCAATATAATTTTTTTTACGTCTTACGCCTGCTTCATCATCATCTCAGCCGTAGGACGTCCACTGCTGAACATATGCCTCCCCCATGATTTTCCAAAAGGACCGGTTGGAAGCGGCCTGCATCCAACGTCGTCCTGCGACCATCCTCAGGTCGTCTGTCCACCGTGTCGGTGGACGACCTACGCTGCGCTTGCCGGTCCGTGGTCTCCACTCCAGAACCATTTGGCTCCATCGGCCATCTGTTCTGCGTGCTATGTGCCCTGCCCACTGCCACTTAAACTGGCTAATCTTCTGAGCTATGTCGGTGACTTTCGTTCTTCTACGGATCTCCTCATTTCTGATTCGTTCACGTAGAGAAACTCCATTGCTCGTTGTGCGACTTTGAGCTTATCTATGAGGCCCATAGTAAGAGACCACGTTTCAGTGCCATAAGTCATCACTGGTAACACACATTGGTCGAAGACTCTTGTCTTGAGGCACTGAGGTAATTTGGACGAGAAGACTTTGCGGAGTTTCGGGAACGCTGCCCAGCCGAGTTGGATTCGACGATTGACCTCTTTCTCGAAATTGGACCTGCCTAGTTTGACTGTCTGTCCCAGGTAGATGTACTCGTCAACAACTTCGAGAACTGAGTTCCCAACTGATATTTGGGTAGGTACAATATGGGCATTAGACATAATTTTCGTCTTATCCATGTTCATCTTAAAATCTACCTGTTGGGAAACTCGATGGAGGCCTTCGATCATTGTACTGAGGTCTTCCATGGATTCTGCCATGACTACAATATCGTCGGCAAATCGAAGGTGAGTGATGTATTCGTCGTTAATATTGATGCCAAGTCCTTGCCATTCCAGGAGCTTGAAGGCGTCTTCCAATGTAGCGGTGAACAGTTTCGGAGATATAACGCCTCCCTGTCTCACGCCTCTTTGCAATGGAATTGCCTTCGAACTCTGCTCCTGTACTCGGGCTGACATGTAGGCGTTTTGGTACAAACACTTCAGCACTTCAATATACCGATAGTCAATACGGCACCGCTGGAGAGACTCAAGCACTGCCCACGTCTCGATCGAATCAAAGACTTTCTTATAGTCCACAAACGCTAAACAATGAGGCAAGTTATACTCTTCGGTCTTCTGTATAACTTGCCGTAGCGTGTGGATGTGATCTATGGTACTATAGCCTTTTTTGGAACCGGCTTGTTCCGGAGGCTGGAATTCATCAAATCTGCTACTGAGACGGTTCGTTATGACCTTCGAAAACAGCTTATAAACATGGCTCAAAAGCGAGATGGGTCTGTAATTTTTGAGTAAAGTGTTGAACCTTTCTTGAAGAACAGCATCACCACGCTTTTGTTCCATGTTTCTGTCGTTGAACCTTCGAGTAAGACGGTATTAAAGAGCTTCTGAAGGACTTTAAGTACCGGTGTTCCACCCGCTTTCAGAAGCTCAGATGTGATACCATCATCACCAGGCGCCTTGTTGTTCTTAAGCTGTTTCAAGGCCATTCTAATCTCGTACAGGCTGATGTCCGGGATATCTTCGGCATAGTGTCGGGTCAGCTTGGCTTTTGGGTCTTTGACCGAGCTGCTAACAGATTTAGCGACCGAGGTGTATAGCTGTCCGTAGAAACTCTCTACCTCTCCTAATACTTCTGCTTTGGTCGACGCTACACTGCCGTCTTCTCTCTTCAGCTTCGTCAACTGGCTTTGCCCAATAGACATGTCTCTCGCAAACACTTTGGAGCCTTTTTTCCGCTCTATCGTCTCTTTAATACGGTTTGTATTAAAGATCCGGATGTCGTGTCGCAAGGACTTCCATATTCGTCTATTGAGCAGCCTATATGCTTCAGCATCATCCGAAGACTGCAGTTTCAGTGAGCGTCGTTCAGCCATGAGGTTGAGGGTATCGTTGGAGAGTTTCTGTGGCCTATCTGTACGTTGGGGTTTAAAGAATTTGGAACCCACTGTATAGACAGTTTCTACTAACCTGTTATTGATCTCGTCCACTGAAGCGACATTCTCAAGGCAATCGAAGCGATTAGATAGCTCAAGTTGAAAGCTCTCGGGGTCTTGAATATGGGCACGAGTGGGTCGGAGCGTCGACTTCATCAGACGAGACCTCTCCAGTTTGACATTAATATTCACCGTGCCTCTTACCATTCGGTGATCACTACCGGTTTTAACCCTGTTGATCACGGAAACATCAGTGAATATTTGCCTTTTGGTGGTCATAATGAAGTCAATCTTATTTCTCGTGGAACCATCGGGACTCAGCTAGGTCCATTTCCTGTGAGGTGGCTTCTGAAAGAAAGAGTTCATCATAAAGAGCCCCTCTTTCTCCAGGAAGTCGGCCAACCTCTGTCCCCTACGGTTCCGTTGTCCATAGCCAAATTGCCCCACTTTCAACTCATCCTCGCTTCTCTTACCCAACTTCGCGTTGAAGTTCCCCATAACAACTAGAAAGTGCGTTTCAGAGGTATGTATGGCCTGATTAATGTCCTCATACATATCCTGCACCTCATCATCCGGGTGCGACTTCGTCGGTGCGTATACCTGAATGACCTTCAGTGAATATCGTTTGGATACTCTGAGTATTAGGTATACGACCCTATTAGAAACGCTATCGATCGTAACTATGTTGTTAGTAAAGGACTTGTGGACGAGAAAACCGACACCACCTTGGGACTGTTGGTCGCCCTCCCGGTAGTAGAATAGGTTACCTGATTTTAGGGTTATCGTGTCCTCACCTGCTCTACGGACTTCAGATAATCCCACAATGTCCAGTGTAACTTACTCATTACTTTTTCCAGCTCATATATCTTCTCGTCTGTCCTCATCGTGCGTATGTTGTGTGTCACCAGGGCCAGTCGTCGTCGTTGGGGGTGGTAGCCGGGCATCTGCCGGGGATTTTTAGCACCCCATGCCCACTGTTACCGTGGCCGCTACCGTGGCCAGGAATAGCGGGGCTGCCGGGGACTGGGGGCCTGGTTTCTAATGTGTCCGTCATTGGGGGGATTTCGCCAATACTCGCCACGCTTGGCAGGCGGGTTGGCGAGCGCAGTTTTGGGGTTTTAAAACTGGGAAGGTGCTGCTGCCCACCTTCCGATTATTATCCCTTAGCAGATTTCTACGCAACCACGGGTAGAGTTGGGGGGGTACTATTCTAAGCCGGTACCCTACGCCTGCTTAGCGAAACCAAAAATTGCAATTTTAACCAACTTTCAAAAAGGAGGAAGTTATATGTTCGTGTGTATTTATTTTTTTATGTATGTTAGCCGATGAGTCCACAGGTGGGGGAGAACCCTACTTGTGAACTGATTCTCAAACTCTTTTTTTGTTTGTTAGAGTATACGAGTACGTCCGAGGTGGTCCCATTTAAATTTCATCAAATTCGGTCAAGCAGTTTTTGACTTACACTCCAAAACCTGAAAAGTGTTACGCCTATCTTGATGATCTCATCATTTACAATCGATCTCCTAAGTAGCAGGGTACTAACAATAGTGGAAAAAAGGTTTTACCAAAAAATAGAACCGACTTCAACACCACAAAGTGTGAAATAACTTGTTGAAGTCTATCTTTTGAACTATCATGGTACCGATTTCAACAAGTAATTTCACACTTTTTTGTATTGAAGTCGTTTCCAACTTTTGGAAAAACTTTTTTAAGTAGATACATTCATATACTCGGACGGGACCCAACCTGAGACTTTCGAAAGTCCGTCTCAGACGTTATGACCATACTGAGGCTATCCGTTCAAGCATTGCATTTAACTTTATAATGTACTTTAATCGGCGTATGTGGACGTTGTGTACGTGGATGTGGTCTCGCTCTGTGGTGGAAAGCTTCACTAAGCAGGCGTTAGTGCTTTAAAAACCATATAATAGAAATTTACTGTATCTTTTAAACTTTGGCAGTATATACAAGTACAAATAACACCTACCTCTTGAGGCTCTGAGTCCACGAACCACTCTATGGTAGCTGCTGGCAGTGAGTAGTCCGATGTGCAGTTGACCATGGCTTGCTCCCCTACTTGCACGAGGGTCGGCAGGTCGATAATCATCGGGTCGTACTCAGGTAAAACTGAAAAAAACAAAAATAAAACATTAGTCAACAATCATTAACGCCATCAGCTCACATCAAGCCACATCTGTACGTAGGTCTTATCTTTGTATTGCTCCGATCCAGCCGTGTGATGTCTAAGAGCAAACATCGTTGCATCTTTAGCAACATCCGTGAAGTAAATGACGAGATTACAAGAAACATTTGTAAAACCACCTTATTTACAAGGGTGATATCTCATAAAGTATTTGACATCGGTGAGCTCGTCGACGAGCGCATTGACGAATCATTAGAGAATGGCATGGTTGAGCTCTTTTTATCCATATATCTAACCCAGAGGCGACAAGGGTCGGCCGTCGGGCAGATGTTTGCTTCAGGATCGGTCTCCGCCTCGGGCATGAGCTTTTAGTGAAGGTGAGATCGTGTTGAAACCCACAGCATGGTGGTAGGGCACTTCTGGTGTCCGCCTGACTAGCTACCACCCTATATCAGGTTTAAAAATCTGTCGCTATGCACCTAACAATGTGTTCTGACAGTTGTCCTTAAGAGCCACGGGCTATTCAAAGTCTAGTGTGATACCACCTTCGACCGCATCATCACTGACTATCAAGTGAATAGTGGTAGAATTTTAATTATTGGTTAGAAATAGGTCATAACATATAGTTTTACCCTTAAAAAATCCAAACAGGATGAGTCAAATTTAAATTCAATGTTTATTTTTTTGTATTATAGCTAGCCTCCACAAACTCCAGGGTTCGTGCCATTTCTTAGTTTTTTGCAAATTTATCACATCTAAAAATACATATTTAATTAGGGGACATAGGATTTTTATTTTAAACTACTTAAGGGCTATATCCTGAGTTTTTATCAGCATTCAGAGCAGACCGGTCTCCATAGACAGCACCCGTTCACGAGTTGCCGCATGTGGCAACCATAGCCTTCCTCAACCATATTTGAGGGAAGATGGCGACCCGCCACACGACGCCACTGCCTGCCGACACCTTTTCGTGAGCGTGTCTGCTAATTATGCTCATACTTACTCTTTGTCAAATCCTTAATGGCCATTTTGAGGTTGTATTCTAATATGGTTTTATTGATTGTAACCATCGCTTTCCTCACGAATCAATATTTAATTGTACGTACATATAGATATGCGTGACACGCGAAGGGTTAAGAACGTGCAAACACAAAGAAGAAGAAGAATAATGCCTGCATCATAGCCAAAAGGAAAAAATACAAATTAATATCAACAACTAAATCCCGACTGTGCTAGGAAATCACGCTCTAAAAAGTGTAAAACAAGGAAATGCTCTCATCTGCAATTGATAGGAACAAACTATGTTTTTTTTTTTATTTAAGGTTAATTCTTCTCAATCTCAATTTGATTATAACGTGATATAGAACGTTATTGGCAAAAAATATTAATGGCACTACTCGTTTTGAAGTTACAAATCCAAAACCAGATAACGAGGCCAAATATAAACTACAATACCACATTATATACGGTAACTGTATGTTCTCACCTGCCAGCGTCATGTTCGCTGATCTTCGGTCGACAGCAAACCTGGGCCCTTCACTGGAGACTTCGCAGGTGTACTTCCCCGTCCCCCGGACCGGCTTCATGGAGATGATGCAGGTGGTTTGGTCACAGGAACTGTTCGTGACGGTCACTCCACTGCTGTTAAACGTACGCGTTTCGTACTGTTGAAAAAGAGGATTGACCAATTTAATAAGCAGAAGTACTTAACTCATATAGAACAAATACATCGAAACTTTCTAATTTCGAAGAAAATAAATAGAAGATTAAATTTTATAGTTTAAACAGAGACATAACATAATGTTAATAATGTCCACTATAACTGAAATCATTAAAATGGGGTTGTTTTCAAGTTAACACGTTTTTTAAACATGAGAACGTTTAAACGTTGCCGGTAAAATTACAGGCACATTACAACTTAATATTTCAGGGTAAATTTTTTTTGTAATTTACTTTTTAATTTCTGTGAAAAAATATGATTCTCGCGATCTAGTAAAAGGGTACTGTTAGTTAAGCGACTTTATTCAAGCAAAGTAAAGCAATGCAACCCTAAACATGTGAGAGTATATAACCAGAGAGACAACACACACACAATATATATAATTACGCTTTAAAACCGGCTAGGACTTGCATAATATTTACCGGAAATATTCTCCGACCAGTTTCGAACTAATTTGAAGTTCTTCTTCTGAGAGTCACTCTTGTGTACAGCGGCGAGCGCGGGCCACATCACGTTACGGGCGCTGCGACGGTCGCGATGTGTCTGTCAGATTTTTTCCGCCCGAACTGTCACTTACGTCAATGTCACTTTCAGTGTCACTGTCACTACCGTTTTTTAGTATATAGGGCTGTTGACACACCACACTTGTTGAGTCGACCTCACGGTTCCAGAGCTCCGAGGTCATCTTGTCAATGTTCAACACTGGTATCCAGGCCGGCGGTATATTCCACCCACGATCCCGATTTAAATTAGGGTGACGTCTTATTTCGATGGCTTCTGGTACTTTACGCGGGACGAAGAATTTCTCCCGCGCTAATATAGTCACCTTATCGAACCGAATATAATGTCTGGCACCTGCGATCTGAGAGTGCTCTGCCACCGCCGACCTTACGGTATCCAAGTTTTTGACGCTTCTTATGTGTTCGGTTACTCTGGTAGAAACATTGCGTCGGGTCTCACCTATATACGACTTTCCGCAATCGCATAGCCGGTTTTAAAGCGTAATTATGAACATAACTCGCAATAGTTTTCTATCACAATATATATAGTTTATTTATTTATTTATTTATTTATTTCGGTAATTCAACAGCGTTTACAATTAATATGTACACTTAATATAAAAACTTAAAATATTAATTATTATTCTTATATAATATTGTAGAATATATTACAGAACAACACTCTCATTATAATGTAGTGATGTACCACGTATTTGCAGTTACGGAACAAAGTCGTGATAACGCGGCAAATATCTCATATTGGCAGCTAGTTCACCGCGTTTCAAATTATCGGCAACTGTACAACATGTTGAAAGCCGCGGGGCTGTTGTACGTACTCGTCAATTAATCAGAAACTATGTAGGTACATTATTAGCATGAAATGTTATATTAGTGTCGAACTAATTATTGACAACCCAATTAGTCTAGTAAGTAGCTATAATTATTATATACTAGAGACTATCCGAGACTTTGTTCGCATAGTAAGCTTGGCCTTCTGCCTCGCCATAACCTCCATTCTTTTCTTAATTTTTTTTATGTTAGATCCTTCTATGAAGTATTGAAAAATATTTTATAAAATATTAATAAAATCGGTAAAGCCGTTCTCAAGTTATAGCGTGACCTGGGCCCTTACTATGAGCTCTTAAAGCAGGACTTCTAGAAAACTGTCCGGCTTATTCATACCACGACAACGTTAAAGCAGGCCTGCTATTCAAGAACCGCTGAAAAACAGTTCACCTGTTTTTTTTATTGGACTCTCGTTAACATGACGTTCTATATCCACTCAGTTTATCAACTTACAAACATCTAGGCGTCTGCAATGTTGGTTAAAGTGAATTGTTAAAATGCTAGAGACAATTTTATCCATTCACTTTTGAGAAAACAATATTCAAACAGTTCACCTAAACGAGTATCCTGGTATGATTTCATTCAAAACTGTTTATGCCAGGTTTAAGAAGTGCACGGAACTTGCATGGTTTTTACGAAGCTGATAGTAAGGCCCCAGGAGAAATAGAGGTTCATATATAGATCATTATCATATATACATTATATATGTATTATATATAGATTATTAGCTATTGGTTAATATTATTAGTTTAAAGTAGTTAATCCGATCACAGATAGGCCCACGTGGCCTACGCTAAACGCGTATATATAACACAGGAGCGTTGGTAGTCATAGAACTTAACTTCACATCCACCTAAGAACCATGTGTTGGGATTTTTTAAGTGTTTGTACAGACTCCTACAGAATCCCTGCAGCCGTAGGTAATGGAATTTAAGTTAGATCGTAATTTGTAGATATAAGACATAACAAGCATTCGCCCAAAGTGCTCCATGATTCAAGCCAGATTGGGACCCGCGGAGTTTAAAAACTGGTTAAATATTTAAAGAGCCAAGTTTGGAAAACGAGCCTTTGAAATGCGGTGAGGCGGAACGGCATTATGTATTCGTAGAAAATTGGAGTTTGTTTTTCCGGAGTACTTTTTTTATGAAATATTACTGAGTAAATAGAGGCTCCATCGGCAATTGTGCGTTTCAATGTACATTTTGATTTGACTAATGTTGGTCGCTCTCAAAAAAAACTCTCTTACATAAATGAACATAGTTTTCTATGGAGAAAGTGTTTGTCTTGATTAGTTTAAAAATAGAAACAGTTTTGGAACTTTTTAAACTTTTGCGAATTTATGATTTAAGAGAATATCGTGTTATCATCGAATAAATTAACAAATACCCCCTCTACTTTCACCCTCCGCCATTTGAGTCTCTGGTTGGTCGGTGAGCCAACCCCGCACGAAGTTGATACCGCGCTAGCCTTAATAACAATTAATAAATACAGTATATTTTAAGACTTAAGGTTATTTAAAATTGCTAAGAATCGGGACTTTTTCACCCACATATAATCAAAACACAATTCTGATGTTTTGGTATTAATCTGAGTGAGAAACAGTTTTATTTTAGTCTTTCCTTATTTCTAAATGTTCAATAAAGATAACTGCCGTTTTCTAATGATTTGTCGATGCGCTCGTCGACGAGCTCACCGATGTCAAATACTTTATGCGATAGCGCCCTTGTACACAAGGTTCTTGTCTCTTGTGGATAGGCTGTTGTTTTCCTTATCGAGCTACCTATTTCCACGATAGACAATGACATCTGTCATCTTCAACTGAATCAAGGTTATCGCAGTAAAGTATTTATATTTGACTATAATTGTTATGATTTTTGTCAAATCCTAATATCCTAATCTAAGTATTATTAAAACGTTAGTCTATTCTTCTATCTCTCTGTCTGTTTGTTACTTTAACATTTCTTAACAGCTAAATGCATCTTGATGAAATTTGAGAAAGAGATAGATTAAATGCCGGGGAAGGACATATGACGCATTTTATCATCATCATCATCATCATCATCATCATCATCCATCACCACGAGGATGAAACCGTGGGACGTAGCTAGTACAATAAATTCGGAATGTAGAAAGTTTAAGTGATGGATTAATATACATGCTTATCTAATTATGGAAATAAACCCCTAAGTGGGCGAATAAGGTTGGTAAAATTTGTATGGAAAATCTGATTACTTGGTTCTATTAACTCGGAACTCGGTACAAACAAACTTCAAAATAAATATCAAAGTAATTTTTTAAACTACCCCTATCCCTATAGGGATGCACGGAAGTTCTAAAGTTATTATATGTTTGTTTTATTCCTTAGTTAAATTCACTCAATATCGGCATAAATAAACTGTAAAATAAATATTGTAAGAGTAAGTATTATAAAACACACATTTTAATTTTTCATTTCAAAACTACCCCTGAACCGTACACTGGTGCAGTAAGATATTTAATTTTGTATAATAATATATTTCTTTATTAAGTATTTAGGTGGCTCATTCAAATCTTAGCGAAAATGAACTATGGCGTAATATAATACATATTTAACATAACACATGTTACGCCTTTATATCCTTGAAGGCGCTGGCAGAGCTGTTTCACGCACCCACGTTTCACTAGATGTGTTTTCTACCGACTTCCAAAAAGGAGAAGGTACTCAACTCGACTGTATTTTCTTTTATTTTTGTTACCTAATAACTCTCGATAGGGTGAACCGATTATCAAAATTATATTTTTTGTTTGAAAGCTAGTGCTTCCCGCGTTGTCCCATTTAATTTCATCCAGTAAAAATTCGGTCCAGTACTTTTTGAGTTGCACGTGTTAGAATTGTATACGTTAGATGTTTATAAAAAAATCATAAACTGTGTAAATTAGCTGAATTATTTATAATATTATATCTAAATGTTAACCTAACTGTAATTAGTATAATTTTAGCAAATGCCACACCGAAATACTACCTCGTTTAATCTGTAGCGAGTGACGTAGCATCCTCTTGATTTCTGATAGGCTATTTTGGTTTGGCGGGTAGTATCTTGTTTCTGACTGGTTATGAGGATTGGCGGGTGGAGTAATGGGACAGTCTCTTGGAGGTAGACATTGCTATATAAGCCAATATCTGAGATTGCCGAGCCTTTTTAACTTCACAAGTGACTGTTGCCGAAAGTTAAGTGTTATATTTCTTGTTATAAAGACTGCTGCATGTCTATGTATTGTGTCTGTGTGTGGTATCTCTTAAATGTGTATATTTGCTTTGTTTCCTGAACTAGTGTGCCTATAAAATACTTTCCTAGTACTAGGACATCTGTATCCTGTTATATAATAATATTAAAGTGAACATTGTGTTTCTTGGGTAAAATATATGGTTCTATTATAATGCTATTAATGTTACTTCTGTGTTTCCCTTCATTCCTTAGTAGAATACGTAGGTAGCTAAATTCAAATTCAAATTCAAATTCAAAAATTATTTATTCAGTTTAGGCATCATAGACACTCTTATGAACGTCAAAATTTTTAAATGATTCTACCGCTGTCTTCGGAAAAGAACCACCGCCGAGAAGTTCAAGTCTTTGTACATTGAGGTTACATATGAGTAGTATTAAAATAACAAATTTATTCAATAGTTGGCTACTAGGCAGAAGTGGAAAGCTTCCAGGCATTTTTGTCTTCTAAGTAGTGACTCAATTTATAATAGGCTTTTTTCATTAGTATATTTTTGACACGTAACTTGAATTTCCCTTCAGTGAGCTCAGTAATGTCTTTCGGGATTTTATTATAGAAACGTACACAATTAACTAAGAAGGACTTATTTTTAGTTTTCGTGAGTCTAAATTTAGATACAGCTATCCTATCCTTATTTCTAGTATTAATATTATGCATATCACTATTTATTCTAAACTTCTTTATATTTTTACGAACGTACATAATATTTTCTAGGATATACAAAGATGGAAGAGTTAATATGTTAATTTCTTTGAACATTTGTCTTATGGATTCGCGGGGACCCATTTCGTAGATGGCTCGAACTGCCCGCTTTTGCAATATAAAAACTGTCTCTATGTCCGCCGCTGACCCCCACAGCAGGATACCATATGACATTATGCTGTGGAAGTAAGCAAAGTAGACCAGTCGAGCAGTAGCTATATCTGTCAATTGCCTAATTTTATGAACCGCATATGCAGCTGAGCTCAGTCTTCCAGATAGTGCATCAATATGAGGACCCCATTGTAATTTAGAGTCTATGCTAATACCTAGAAAGACTATTGCCTTGTCAATTTTCAATTTATTTCCGTCGAGTAATACGTTTGGCTCTATATGTCTTACATTAGGCATGGAAATTTGACTGCGTCCGACATGATATACTTGTCAGGAAATTACAACACTACGGTATTAGGAACATGGCTCTCAACCTTTTGACTTCATATTTAAATGGTAGAATTCAAAGGGTTGACATAAATGGTAAAAAATCGCCCGGCTCTATAATCTCAATGGGCGTTCCACAAGGTTCAATACTAGGGCCGTTCTTGTTTTTAATCTATATTAATGACTTACCTTATTATGTAAAGAAGAATCACGAGATTGTATTGTTTGCAGATGACACTTCACTGTTATTTAAAATTAAAAGGCAGCTATTAAACTATGACGATGTTAACAATGCATTAGCTAAAGTTGTGAATTGGTTCAATACAAATAATCTTCTCCTCAATGAGAAGAAAACTAATTGTATAAAGTTCTCGACACCAAATGTGAGACAAGTAGAATCCAATATACAATTGAATGGAACAGGGTTGGACCTTGTGGAGTCAACAGTCTTTTTAGGAATTACTATAGACGCTAAATTGCAATGGGGTCCCCACATTAAAAAATTGTCTAGTAGGCTCAGTTTAGCAGCTTATGCTGTTAAAAAAATTAGACTATTAACTGATGTAGACACAGCTAGAATAGTTTATTTTAGTTATTTCCATAGCGTTATGACTTATGGCATACTGCTCTGGGGATGTTCTGCAGATATTAACTCTATTTTTATACTGCAAAAAAGGGCTATACGAGCGATCTACAGTTTGGCTCCTAGAGTTTCCCTTAGACAGAAATTTAAAGACATAAACATTCTAACTGTTGTCTCTCAGTTTATCTATGAAAATCTAATGTATGTAAAGAAAAACATTAACAGTTTTGATAAAAGGAGTGATGCTCATTCCATCAACATGCGAAATAAGCACAAGCTATCCGTACATGTAACGCGTCTCCACAGAATAAGTCATTCTTTTATGGGACAATGTATACGATTCTATAATAAAGTTCCCAATGTTATCCGAGATTTGCCTATTAATAAGTTTAAAATTACTATTAAAACTAAACTCTGTCAAAAATGTTATTACAAAATTTCGGATTACTTGGAGGATAAAACAGCTTGGGACTGATCACTCCAGGATCTATCTACTCGTGTACTAAGATGTCAAAGTGTAGCGTGTCTTGCCCTACTGATACCATTATTATGTTCTCTTTTGTAAGGCAACACACTGGAGCTAATATTTGTAGTACCTAAGTAAAAACATTGTAAAAAAATCTATATAAAAAGAATGGCCCCGAGTTTCTTGCCGCTTCTTTTCGGTTGGCTCTATGTATTTGGAACGCGGCGGTAGGCTTTAAAGTACATTATAATGAAAAATTGACGTTCATAAATGCTTCTTTGATGCCTAAATTGAATAAATGATTTTGAGTTTGAGTTTGAGTTTTGAAAATTTTAAACATTTCGTTTTCTTTGCGTTGAGAAGCAGGTTGTTTGCGGCGAACCAATTTGAAACAATAGTTAACGCGTTGTTGACTTGAACTAGTTCTCTATCTTTCCTATCTACTTTAAAAATCAGAGAAGTATCATCAGCAAAAAGAACTATGTCAGCAAGGCCCTCAACTATATGTGGTAAGTCATTAATAATAAAAATAATATACAAAAATAATATGCTCAGAATAAGAACGGACCCAAGATCGACCCCTGTGGAACCCCCATTCTGACCAAAGATCCAGAAGATAACACGCCATTAATGCCAACTTTTTGCTGCCTATCAGATAAGTATGATTCTACAAGATTCAGAGCAGCTCCACGAATTCCATAGTGGTGTAGCTTATAAATTAGAGTGCGGTGCTCTACACAGTCGAAAGCTTTGGAGAGATCACAAAATACGCCAATGGCATCCTGTGAGCTCTCCCAAGCCTCCAGCACATGCTTGACTAACTGGACTCCTGCATCTGTTGTTGATCTGCTTTTCGTGAAACCGAACTGATTTTCGTGTAAAATCCTATGTTCATTAAAATGAGACAAGAGTTGTTGAAGCATTATCTTTTCGAATATTTTGCTCAAAGCCGGAAGCACAGAGACCGGTCTATAATTTGAGGGGTCGGCCTTACTACCTGATTTAAAAATAGGGGTGATTTTACTCATTTTCATTAGGTCAGGAAATGTACCTCTATCAATACATAAATTAAATATGATCATCAAATGTGGCGCTATAACTTCTATTATTGACTCTAGCATTTTTACGGATAATCCCCATAAATCCTCTGTTGCTTTAACGTTTAAACTTTTAAATGTTTTTATTATTTCAAAAGTAGATATATGTCGGAACCTAAACTCAGGAAATTGGCGCGGGAAGTTGTCTTTCAGAAAGCCCACTGCAACACAAGGGCAAGAATCAAGAGATTTGGTGACTTCTAGTGGTATGTTAGAAAAGAAATTTTCAAATTAATTCGCAACATGACTTGGGTCTGAAACTTTTTGGTTATCTATTTCTAGCACATATTCTGAATTAAAAGATTTAATTTTGCCGGTCTCTGTATTAATAGTTTTCCAAACTGTTTAATTTTGTCATTAGATTTTCGAATTTTATCCCTTATAAACAAAGCTTTTGCGCGTTTGCATACTGACTTAAAAACTTTTGAGTAATTTCTTACGTAATCATGAAAATCTTTACTAGAAGTTAAAGATTTTTTGTGATATAACTCAAACATTATGTCTCTACTTTTTCGAATACCTCTAGTTGACCAGTCACCAAATTGTAACCTACCGTTGAGCTGCAGTTTTTTCTTCGGACAGATTTCATTAAATTCTGTACGTACTAATGAAAATAATGTACTATAAATGTCATGTGGATCTTCAGAAGTGAATTCCACCAGACTAAGTTTCAACTCTATGTTTTGTTTAAGCTTTTCTAGTTTACCCTTTGTTAGCGGCCTATGTTCGATAATGGTATTTTTCTTAGTTCTCCCGATTTCGAATTTGATAGCGAGGCCATTGTGGTCTGATCTAACTCCCACCATTACTGATTTTTCTGTAGTCTTACAGTTTGGAAAAATATTATCAATGCAGGTGGATGAAGGGTCGGTTACTCTAGTTGGCTCACTGAACAAAAAATTCAAATTAAAAGATTTAAACAAAGAGATAAGATTAGTTTTATCAGTTGAATCTACCAAAATATCAATATTGAAGTCACCGCATACAATGATTGATTTATTGCTTTTAGTTAATCTCTTGAGTACACATTCCATTATGGACATAAAATTACAGAAATTAGATGCTGGTGGCCGATATACACACAATAATATATGACTTTCCAGTTCTGCACAAGCAATTTCGCAGACACGTTCAACAGAAAAACCTACTATGTCAGACCGTTCCTTAAATTTTATGTTTCTTTTACAAAGAATAATACACCCTCCCCCTTCAGCAGATATTCTGTTGAACGCACTGGCTACCTCAAAATGTGTAACATTAAATAACATTTTATCTGGTTTTAGCCACGTTTCTGTAAAGCCTAATACATCAAATCTATGTTTATCTAATAAAAGTTCAATGTCTAATATTTTGCCAGAGAAGCGGTTAATATTTTGATAAAATAGCGATAAGATGTCAGCACACTTCTCTGTTGTCTTGTTTAAAAGTTTAAACAATTAATAGCTACATTATTACTATTATTAGTACATGTACTAAAAACTACAACATTGTCACTACTCTTTGTTATATTTCCTATAACTGCCTCAATATTGAAAGCTACCAAAGTAGCAATTAGCGGTCTGGATTTTTTAGGACAGTACATGCTGTCCCATGTCAACTTAAAATTACAAATAAACTTATTGCAGTCAAAAAATAAAAGTTTGTCACTATGACGACATGTCAAGTTATACATTAATGTGTTGAGTGAGTGTATGCGCAAGTTCTCTTTTTCAGACAATAAATCTGAATAAGGGAAGGCACATAACATTATTTTACATGCCTTAAGTTCTAACAAAGTGGTTATTCTAGTAATAACCTCTTTTCTATCAATACCTAAACTATGACCTAAGAAGACAACAACTATTGATTTATTATCTATTTTTGAGTATAATATTGTTTTTTCAATCTGAGCATAGGTTGCTCCCGGCATACAATAGTTCTCCACAGCACACTGCACTGAGTTACTTAGTAATGAACCAAAGCCTACACCTATTTTGTCTGAAAATACCATGATTTTATGCGGTTGAACTGGATTAGAGCTGACATACTGCTCTCCGCCTGGGACCGTGTCTGTGATCAATGTTGGTCTGTTTTGATTTGACAGAGATGTTGAGAGGGCGCTAGTACAGTCTGGTTGTGGTTGAATGTGGCAGCTCGAGTGACTATTCTCAAGAGCCTCCATTTTGAAGCCACGGCCGGCTCAGCAAGTGTTCTATTTATTATCTAAACAATCATACCCATACTATTACATCCACGTCTTCTATTGGGTTAAAAAGCCTTCCTTCACAAGTTATTTACTGCTCTGATTACTGAATGCCAGCGACGGTTTTAGCTGACTTCAATTTGTCAAGTACGAGGTTAGGCTGAACTTACGTAAAACTCTTTTTTTTTAATTTTGTGATTATATTAGCTTTATAGCTAGAGTAGCTGACCCGCCAGCGGCTTAACTCGCTTGGCTTGGTATAGAGGTAAAAGTGCCGCTTTGGAACCTCGAGGTCCTGGGTGGATCCCCGGGTTGGACAGTTACTGGCTTTTTCTGCCCCATAAATTTTGAAGGAGTACCCCGTAGTTTGCAATAGACTCGCCTCTTAGGTCCAAAAAAGAACCCCCATGCAAAACTTTAAACTTTTAGCACTCGCAGTAACGAAGTTTCATACAGACTGTCAACCCCAAAAAAACCCCTTAGGGATTGAATTTCATAAAATCCCGTCTTAGTAAGCACCTCCGTCCTAAAAAGAACCCGCATGCAAAATTTGAATCTACTTGTATTTTCTGAGATTTCGTGATGAGTGAGTGACCTTTCGCTTTTATATATATAGATTCCAAGCAGCCGTGCGATTCTCTAATGATTCGTTGATGTGCTCGTCGACGAGCTTACGGATGTCAAATACTTTATGAGGTATCGCCTTTGTACATAAGGTTGTTTTTTCAACGCTTCTTGTCATCTCGCCATTTGTTTCACGGATGTTGTAAAAGATGGAACGATGTTTGTTCTTAGAGGATCGCACGGCAGATAGTAATTGCTATCCATCATCTATATTAAAATTCAATTGTTTTTAAGGTTTCGTATCTCAAAAGAAAAAAAGGAAAACTTTTAGGATCCCATGTTGTTCGTGGATCCGTCTACCTGTCTGTGAATATCCTTGTTGTGAGGAATACGTAAAAGGATCGAGTTAAAATTTAAATAAAATATTAAATCTATTTTTTTTCAGCTGTGATCAAATCAAAGTTGTTTCATAATTACGCATATTTAAAATTTTTTTCAAAAAGTAATCGAAATCTATAATAGTACGGATAAGACAACACTTATTAAGTCTATTCTTTCGATAGGGTACTTCCCGTTCACCTAGAGTTGTTTGGCAAATGGCAATATCTTACAACACTTAAAAAAGAAAAAAAAACTGAAAACCATCAATATTTACATTGAAATTTAGAAATTTAATCAATATTTAGTTTAATAAATAAAAACAAAGTGAATTTACAAACTTCTCATTTGCGATTGGTGCAATATTCGTGTCTTGAGTTCGAACGGCGAAGTTGAGTGTGTCTACTAACGTAAATTATCTTTTAGCTATAGCAATGTTATTTAGATGTTTTCTGAATATACGAAGCCTTCGGTGCGCTATTCAAACGCGTACTTGGCTGGTTTTTTATTTATAATTTCTATGGCCTTCTCGACACAAAGCAGTTCTTCCTAGCTAAGATGTGTGGGTTATCGAACCGAATGTCCACTGCATTCGGTTCGGTTGGGTTATAAAACTTACGAAAAGCTCATTTTATCAAGAACATGCTAATAAATATTACATCCCACACACTTCCACAAAAAGCACATATTTAACGTCGTATTTTTTATAAATAATGGCGCAATTTACGCCGCTCAATGGTCTCATATATTGCCATCTAATATGTAAACACAATTACCGAGTTTCGCATTTACCTTTTTCCTTATATTTCGCTCTTCATTCAAATTCTATTTATATAAAAAGAGATCCGTTAGAGCATGGAGTGAACATATTTAGCTGTTGATGCGAATAGCACGAAAAGTAATAGGAAACTTAAATGCCTTGATATCCCCCCTTTTCAAGACTCCATTTTCGGTGTATATGCTCTTAGTATTTGCAGTGAAACAATTCAGCAGAAGAGATGAATCAGTGTGTTTTCTAATTCATCTCTATGAGATGACTTCTACTCGTAGGCACATCAAGAGCCTATACAAAAAAAAACAATATGAACGTCGACCGCACCAATAAAATTATTACACAGCTGTAGTGTTGCGATTATTTGGGTAAATTTAAATTTTATAGGTGAATACTGTTTAGACGACTATTATTTAGTTGTTTATAGTCAGACATTAGTGTGATTATCTAAGTAATATTTTTTATAGTATTACTTTTTAAAGCACTAACGCCTGCTTTAGCGATCTCAAACATTGAAATTTATAGAGAGAAAAACTCCATCCTCGGACGGGATTCGAACCCGCGTCTTCTGACTCACCGTGTCAGACGCCATTGACCAACTAGGCCTACGAGTTTCTGGTCCAAGCATCGAATTTTAACTCTCTATTTGACTAACCGTCTTGCGGGGACGGGGCGACATCTATTGGACAGTTTAACAGTACCATCCAACCGAAAGAAGCATTATTTAGAGCATTATTAAGCATTATTAAGTAATAATTCGACGTTGCGATCGTTGACGAGCTCACTGATGTCTACTAACATCGCCCTTGTACATAAGGTTGTTTTTCCATCGTTCCTATATAGTCTTCTCGCCGATGTTTTACGGATGTTGTTAAAGATGCAACGATGTTCGCTCAGAATCGCACCGTGGTTCGGAACGTCAAGAATTCCAGCTGACTAGTAAACGGTATGACAGGTACATAACACTACATAAGCAATCGTCGCTGCGATCTTGCAGTATGCGCTCCCTGAAGATGGACATCGGACTTGAGATGAGGAAAGTCAGCTTTCATAAACATTATGTGTCAAACTCGAGAATTTTCGGCAGGAAATAAACCCGATGTTCAGAGGTAATTCTCACAAGTCGCGCCCTGAACATTAACTAGCGGGACGATACGTTGTGCTGAGGGCTTTCCTTATTTCCTGTAGGGATTTACTCAATCAGACACTGTCTTGTTTGTGGCCAGTAAACACCCGCGTTAATAATTACCTCGAATGATGACGCAGCATTGCCTCTTAGAAGTTTGGATACAATAGGTGTTACTCTACTCGTAATTTGCCATCAGGTGCACAATTTGACCTGTCAAGCGAGGACAGCTCACTGAGGGTTGCCATCATGTTCATGGCCGAAAGTTCAAAATCTACCTTAGGGTAACCACAAGGTACCTAGTGCCTGCTTGAATAAAACTCCCTAAAATTAAAAAATCTGTCACCACACGCGTTGTGGTAAATATGATCTACATACATCTAATAAGCATCATGGTTGACTATGAGTTTAGTTTTATTTACAACTAGCTGCGCCCCGCGGTTTCACCCGCGTGGTGATGGATGATGATGATGATGATGATGAAAAGTATCCTATGTGTTAATCCAGCGCCTCATCTACCCCCATACCAAATTTCATCAACATTAGCCCCCCCGTTTGTGCGTGAAAGAGTAACAAACATCCATACATCCATACATACAAACTTTCACGTTTATAATATTAATAGGATTACTAGGCTAGTGCTTGACCGCTGTCTCAAATGATGGTCAGTGATAATGCGCTCGAAGGTGTCACACGAGACCTAGAATAGTGACTGACCTTCGTGGACAGCTGCCGGTGCACAATGTTGCTAAGCGATAGATTTTTAAACTTGAGGGTAGCTTAGCTAGCTAGGCGGACACCAAAAGTCACCTTACACCATGCTGTGGTTTTCAACACGATAGTTACTTTACCCATAGCTCAACGCCGGGGTGGGGATCAAACCCGCAGCCGTCTGACTGGCAGCCGACCCTTGTTACTTTAAGGCTCCTATCGCTTCAAAGATAAAGGTTAAACGTTAGTCTATCAAAATACAACAAAAAACAACACTTTATATTACAGAAAGATAAATTGTGCTAATCCCTTGAGAATTATTACATTGTTATTATATTTAACTTGTCGCTTTTAACTTTCCGGAGTTTTCGTTTGTGTTTTATATTTATATAAAAGATAAAAGCCTTTCTATGAATTAAGAATTTAAGTCAAATTAGTGTTGCTTTCAACTTTGTATATTTTAACGAAGAAAGTTTCCTTTGACAGTAAGTCTGTACTGATCAGAATCTGGATATAAATTTATTGTAATTTATATTTAATATAAGTTTAAACAGTTCCAGGAAGACTTTTTATAAAATAAATTTACCTTATAAACAAATATACCTACTGTGCTAAACAAAGTGTAGGATAAATTAAAACTCACATAAGTTATAGTGTTGTAATATTAAAACAGGATTACCGTGAGGCTTACGCGTTGTGGATACCACGATCCACGCATGTTTCGGCTTCATCCGGAAGCATTCTTCCTTCAGGATATCGAGTGCGATGCTCTCATTGTAGTTTCCCGCCGAATGAAAGAACAACGAAGACCAAAGAACAAAGGTTCAATGATAGCGTTAGGTATTCAGCGACAAAGTTTATTTTTCCTTCATACTCATGAAATTTCAAAATCCTTTTACTCCCACACTTAAAATCAAAATGGCGGATTTCGCTGTTTTTTCGCAACCACTACAGAAATACCGATTGTTTCAAAAAGGTTCATTACTTATACGTGAAATAAAAAGAGATAAACAGAATAAACTATGTTTTACATTATTATCCTGCACTATTTGTATGTTTTATAAGATATTGAACTTCTAGCACTAAGTTATTTATTATATGTTTATGAACAAAACCGTTACGTTTCATATTTAAATATAATGTCTAAGAATAAACGAAATTCCTTAAAAAAAAATTACCTCCTCATTACTTTTCCACTTCCATTATTTTTTATTCAAATTATGTCAAACAATTATCTTCGCACACTGAAACACATTTTTTTTTTCATAGTCCGTGTTCTGATTTTGGGTTTTATAGGAAGAACATATATCTAGCTCTCTTCGTCTCATACATTTTACCGATCGAAAAAGCAAGACAACAACAATATAATGCAAAAACGAACCACAAGATCGCAAGAACAGATCTGTTCAGTTAATGAGCTTACTAGTACAATGTTAAATTAGCCAGTATTGTTGACCTCTCAGGCGGTCGGCAGTTGCTCTTCAAGTGGGCATTAAGAAGTGACCACCATGCTGATATTACCTCGTAAAACCTAATGACTACAAATTATGATAAAAAAAAAAACCTGGTATGTGTCATACCTTTCCTGCTACTGAGCTCTTTATTATATATTAGTTTTTAATTTGACATGGTCACTAATGCAAGAATTAACTTTAGAAACGAGATATTGACCATGTATTGTATTTATTGTGAGCTCTCGATATTTCCGCACAGTTGCATGCGCCATGTTCACGAGTAAACTGAAGTATCTGCAGGTAGGTGTTGTTATGAGCAGAAGAAACGGTCTACCCTCTTCCGCACACGTTTCTTGCGTTCTGTTTTATTACCATTGCCACAAAAGTCACTTGAAACTCGATCCGAGACTCGACTTATATAATTAAAAAGTAAGATTTAAATAGACCCTGAAATAAGTTTTACACAAGTACAATTTGAAAGATGTTATACCGATTTCCATTCTATTCAGTTATTGTAGTGTAACTCAAAAACTACAAGACCGAATTTAATGAGATTTAAATGGGACCACACGGGAAGCACCAGCTTTCAAACAAAAATAATTTTGAGAATCGGTTTACCCTATCGAAAGTTATGAGGTAACAAACATAAAAAAAAGAAAAAAATCATACAGTCGAATTGAGTACCTCCTCCTTCTTTGGAAGTCGGTAAAAAGTAATTTAACAGAGCTATTTTTTCAAATGCACTTTCAGCGTTTTTATTTTGTTTTCAACATAGCGTCGATACCTTGAGTTTGAAAAAGACAATTGATTTCCGAGATAGAACCTGGTTCGGACACCTTTGTGATACAAACTAGGTTCTGATACACTCGTAATTGAATACCGTTCTCGCTTTGTGAGAACTCGTATCTTAGATCCTTTGTTTGTAACAAAAGAAACATCACTTGTTTCTCAAAAGGCAGGTGATGAATAGATTATAATAATAGCTATTGCTTTTATTCTCAAAGAAGACAGGAATATGACTTGTGATTTCACGAATATATCACTAACGTAAGATAAATATAATTTTTATTGTATCATGTAGTCGGGCAAGTCGTGCGCCTAACGGTAAGCACGTCTGCTTATGACGGAAAGTGCCACCTTCTAATTTTGGACCAAATTGCACCGTGCTAGTTACTTTTAGCTATAGATTTTTAAACTCGCCCAGTAATTTCACTTGCTACAGAAGTTTTCTCACTCAGTATTTTCACTTGCTAAAGAAATGTTCTTACCCAGTAATATAAAAAAACGATATTAAAAAACATTTAGTGACACTTCCGCTGAAAAGAAAACAATCATTTTTGCCTATTTGGGGGCGTGTGACTGTGTTTGGGGGTGGTGCACGCCCAAATAGGCCAAAATCATTGTTTTCTTTTCAGCGGAAGTGTCACTAAATGTTTTTTAATATCGTTTTTTTCATAATGGATTTCCGCAAAGTAACGCCTGAATCAATAAATTACCAGTAATTTAACTTACTACAACATTTTCTCCTCTAGTAATTTCACTCTCACCAGAAAGTATGTCGCCCAATAATTCCACTTGCTACGGACATATTCTCCTCTGGTAATTTCACTCTCACCAGAAAATTTGTCGCCCAGTAATTTCACTTGCTACGGACATATTCTCCTCTGGTAATTTCACTCTCACCAGAAAATTGGTCGCCCAGTAATTTCACTCTCACCAGAAAATTTGTCGCCCAGAAATTTCACTTCCACCAGCTAATTTGACGCCAAGCAATTTCAGGTGCAGCAGAAATGTTCACGCCCAATAATTTCACTTGTTACTTCAAATCCCAACACAGTTATTCTTGCATACAAATTGTTTGAGGCAGTGTGATATCGGCAGTGCATAAGTTCTAACTAAGACGAATTCTTTCACAAGATATCTAGTCTAGTAAGTCGTATTCAGTATATATGTTTGTTTTAACATGTAAATAATTAACTATTGTTAAACAAGCCGGGCATCAGTATCACCCGATGGCCGTTTGATGGTCATCAGCTCGTTTAGGTGGGATATCAAATAAAGTAAGCAAAAATAGTAAATCACTTACAAGGGATGCGGGAACAACACAATTCGTTGAAAATACATACTTAGCTGTGGTTAGTGTGTGCGATGTGTAATTGCATGTATATATGAGTGTACACAGCTTCGTAAATCGAAGAACAATTCACAATTAATTAAATTGAGAGAAAATGCTTGCTAGCTGGCGGCGGTGGATTAACGACTTGCAATTAGATAGTGTGTGATTTACACGTGCGCTCGTGGCGGCGCTAGCGTCGTACTGCCATAGACACATGACATCATTATCTATGGGTACAAAATATTAACAAAATTCAATAGGCCCATTGTTGGCGCGACTAATTGTATTGCAACGGAATCATCACAAAAACGATTCCTAGTTTTTAATGTCTTAGTTTCGAGGTTCACAGTAGTAAATCTATTTACTTTAGCAATGTCCTGTGTAACATTAAACAAATAATTTAACCTTGACCTCAAAAAAAAAGACTGCAACTTGAAGCTATTTCGGATGGTCTCCAATTCTGACGTTATGTATAAGCA
This sequence comes from Selenia dentaria, assembly GCA_917880725.1. NCBI lineage: Eukaryota > Metazoa > Arthropoda > Insecta > Lepidoptera > Geometridae > Selenia > Selenia dentaria. The sequence continues at coordinate 42,905,450 of OU862877.1, forward strand.
GATTTTGTTCTGAATTTTACTTTGAGATTTATTCTTGGTTCTTTGAACTAACCTCAAAGTGCCATACATTACACGTCCTACGTAATAGAATTAAGCCACAACACGGCACAACTTGGCTCGTTGATACTTTATAATGGGATTTTTATTCATAACGGTTTCAATTTGAATTGACAAAGTTAGAAATTTCTTTGTAGTAATTTGTTTGAAATAATTTCAGTTCTGACCGTGACATGCTCTTTTGTTGTCACTGCAAAGTACTTATTTATTAAGTGACTAGTCCGCGTAATAATTCGCGTTTTTTGATTTTTATTAATGTAAGAACCTTCTACGAAGTATTAAAAGGAAATGGAAAAAAATATGACCGAAATCGGTAAAGCCCTTCTCAAATTATAGCATGACCAGGAGAAATAGGGGTTTATTTTTATATACTTAGATTATTGTACTGTATTGGCTACCAGAGTACATCAAAGTTACCCATGAAAAAAATCAGTAAATCAACCGATTCAGGCGTTACTTTGTGGTAATTCATTTTTTAATAGTTAAAGCTTTTAATATTTTTGACGAGACAAGTCGTACACCTAACATTGGCAAAGACTTCCGAGCTTACACAGCCTCTGCATAGCACTGTACTGTGCTCGTCACCCTTAGACATGAAATAACACAGTAAAGCTGGCGCAACTACTGTTTTACGGCAGAATATCCGCACCGCAGGATCTATTAGGTGTAGCACAACACCTAGTAGGTCGGGTTTCCTCGATTTGTATTTTTTTCCAAATGCAGACGACAAATGGATTATTCTTTAACTCCCTAAACTATGCGACATAAATGTTAGTAGCATCACACGAAAAGTTTCAGTGTTATTTTCATTTATACGGCTTCACAGCGGCATTTCTAACATTTATAACCAAATAATTTTTCCTGCCACCTGAGACGTTATTTGTATTTAAATTACCGCTAAATTTAACAATTAGCCTGCTAGTGGTCCGTTACTCTAAATGAGGCCGTGAAAATTAAGTGAGCTCAATGCAAAAGAGTTCCTATTTTTTACTGACTTACGCATTTGCGTAAGTCAGTAAAAAAGTCTGGTCGCTGTGTCTTTTTTAATTTGCACGTTAAGCCTTCGACAACAATTTGTGAACAGATTTTATTTACCTAACTACGGCAAAGCTGAAAATTGTTATGGCTTAGCAAATTATCTTTGTAAATATGTTGGTATTTACGTGTGTTCCACTGTAGCTTCTAAACTGCTGAGCTGATTTTTGATGATGATTTATCAATGATGACACTGTTTAATGAATGTTAGAAAAATAAATATTTTTTTAAATTGTATAGCTCTGTTCTCACCAAAGGCATTGAACTTGTTTGTGTTCATTTCTTTTGTTTTTAACCGACTTAAAAAAGGAGGAGTTTATAAGTTATTGTATATGTATTTTTTATGTGTAGGGTAGCTGATTTCTCCCCATTTATAAACCGAATTTCAATTTTTTTTTGTTTGGTAGAGTATACTTCCTAAGAGGTCCCATTTAAATTTCATTAAATTCGGTCATGCAGTTTCTGAGTAACATTTCAAAAACTAAAAAGTATTGTCGATCGGCCTATCTTGATGATATCTTCATTGACAATTGATCCCGTAAATTGCAGGGTCACTAAAAATGGCGAAAAAAAAATTGAAACCGACTTCTACACCAAAACGTGTGAAATAACTTATCGAAGTCGGTACCATGCGCACACTATTGTGTTAATAAATACCTACTTTTTAACTATCATGATGCCAATTTCATCAAGCGATTTCATACGTTTTGGTTTTGAAGTCCGTTCCATTTTTCGGTAATTTTTTTTTTAATTCTTGAAGAATTTTTTTTATTAATAAATTTGGAAAACCCTACGTTTATATCATTGGCCGTTGAGAAGCTGAGTGTCAGGGCTTTCCCACAATTGCTTAACACACACTAAACTGAGAGCATACATACACTGAAAATAATTAGGTCTAACGCCTTCATTTTAATATTGAGATATTTTGTTAAAATACCATCATCAATATATTGTATCAGCACAAGCATAAAGAAAATCAAAGTTATAAAACAAACGTTGTCGCTATTTTTCCTGATAAATTACATTCAACTCTTTTTAACCTTTAGTTGTGATGTCTGTATAAGTCACGCGCAAATGTCGCGTGTTTTATTAAAGGTATTTTTATTTGCTAGTATATACTAACCCCTACCACAAAATACCACATAATAAATAACAATCATTTTCCGTTACAGTCTTCACGACCCACTATCTCAGAAGATTCAAATTGTACCATTCACAAGCAAGGCGCAACTGTCCCGATTTTCCGAGACTATCCCGCTTTCGTCTGAAAAAAACGTACTCCATAACCAAAAAATCACAAAAATATAAACCGGGCAGATTATGCTAAGCACATACGTGCGAAAGGCGTGCAAGGCGCGCCATAAACTTGGGAATAGAGCCTATCTAAGTTCCTCATGGACCATAAAATCTTTCTTTTTACGCGGAATGCGCGAACACACGCGAGATTCTCTCGCTTCCTTCAAAAAGGTCATTTATTTTGGCGGATGGTTATTTACGTGATGTTACCGCACGTTTCCACTGCCTCCGATTTGGATCTTATTCGTTATGACCATTCAAATACGCCGTGTTAAGTGTTTGAATAGTATTTGAATTTATAAGCCCCTGGACTACCGCAAACAAATCCCTTATATATTTATTTATAGCCTCAGAAAACAAAATATTCTATATTTCATTTGTAATTTTTTTCGTGTCGAGTTTTTATGTATTTTTTCGGTTGACTTTACCTCTATAATTTGACTAAAAAGAAACAGATAACATATTAATGGAATAAAGGAAGATGTACTGGGTAACCAGTGTAAATATACGCCGTTTACAGATATAAAATAGAACAAATAGCTGTTTTACTACGATTTAACGCCAGCGCGCGAGGAGCGCGCAAACCTTTTTAAATAGTGAATTTTCGCGCGCGTTTTTCCGCGAATTTGGTGCCAAAATATTTTTATTTCTATGCTACTTCAAGGGTTAATGGTTGCAAATTGTTAACCCGTTGACTCGCGATTCACCATATTTGGCCAATAATACAATAGATTTCGTAGATATCAACCTACTTTTCCATAAACTGTAACGTGTGTGGTTAAACGATTGACAAAGTGAAGCAACGTTAAATGACTTACTTGGGTGACTGATATTATCACCTCATCCGTAAGTAGGTCGTGCACTACAAAACATAAGCCTTCTCATAGATTTCCAAAAGGACCAGTTAAAAACGGCCTGCATTCAACGTCATCTCGTTTTCTGTTGTTGTCGGTGGACGACATACACTGCGCTTGCCAGTCCGTGTTCTCCACTACAGAACCTTCCGGTCAAGTTATTAGTTACGAAAATTAACGAAGTCTACAATATTAGCAAGTACACTGTTATTTTACAAATTCAGAATACAAATATGTTACGTTGCTATGTTTTTAGAGACAATTATTTATGTTTAAAGAGCTTTATTTATCATAAGAATTAATTTTTAGTGGAACTTGCAAAATGCGATTGGTACACCTCTTTCTAGAATTCGTTGGTGTGAATTAAAGTAATTGCGATTCGTAAGGAACTGTTTTATTGGAATCAAAAGAAAGCATATTGCAAGCTATCTCTATTCCAAATTTAACTCACATCAATTCCGTTTCAGCGGGAAGAAGTTACAAGGAGACAAGGCAAGTTTGCGACTGAGTGAGTGTGTGCGTTACAAACGTACACACTCACTGAGTCGCAAATATTCCCATTTATAAGTTTTTTTGTTAAGTTACGCATAAAAGTTTACGTAAGTTTTTCGGCTATGGTCTAAGATGTGATGATATGATAATGATGATAAATGTAGCACGCATGCCTAAACAGAAAACACACTCTTGATTTGAACACATAAATTATACCTCTCGGGAAACACATCAGGGCACATCTACCAATCTGCATTGGGCCCACGTGGATAACTTACGGTGCACCAGTGTAATCAAAGTGAACAAAATCATGAAATATTGTTTTGTATTTTCCTTGTAGTGTTTTTAGTCGCTTTGCTACTGTTATCGCAAAATTTTACGTAATCAGCCTGCGCATCGGACGCAGTGGGTAAAATTCGCACGATAAATAAAGTGAATGACGGAAGTTATTTCATAGATGCGACGTTTCTACGTGACGTGCCAACGGTTAATATGTTACAGAATTACTATCAGGGGTGTTATCAGATATAAAGAAATATCCTTGTAGCGTTTTGGGTTTGATTTATCAACTTGAAGCATTTATTTTGGATTTCTGTATATGTGCTAGCTTTTTTCCACTTCGTTCCAATTGTTCTCTAGAAAGGGAACGCTACCATGCTGTGGATTTTCTCAATTCAACCTGAGACTGGCATCAAATTAGCTACTGCTCAATCTGAGGCTGACTCCCACTCACAGCTATGACCACTTTAGACTATTACTATTAAGTTTTATCACCGGACTTGTGCGTGATCACACCCTTTGTGTGGATCCATGCTTTTGCTGATTTATTTTTTACATCTCTGGTTAATTTTAAGGTAAATCATTCAGCCAACAAAAACCCAAGCCTGTCAGATGTTCCGAATAATTTGATTCGACCCAAACGAGGTGCTTAACAAACCGCTATCAAAGACAAATAATCCAAATTCAGGGATGAATTAATTTGTTCCTTATCCGTTAAACAAGTTTGAAGCGCAGGGTTGTCGAAATACAGTACTTAAGGTATAACGCTCACGCGCTTTCTTACATTACATTAATCTGTAAACAATATTGTCCACACAAAAGTTATAATAGCAAAAGTAAATCTCCTGTTGATTGTTTCACAAGTTCAAAGGTTATAAATTTGTTGATTGACTCACAGGTCTCGAACTTCTTAATTGGTTCATAGGTCCTGGAATTTGAAATGCTTAATGCTTTGAAAGGACTTTCCACATGTAGTCTAAACCGGGCGATACCGGATTATTCCTCACTATCTAGGCGCACACGCCATAATTGCATAGTTATTAACGTATGATGAGTTGTATATGATATATCTGATAGAATTGAGATACTTTTCATTATTTTAATCACACGTGTTATAACAGCGGGCAGCAGTTACATCTTACCATATAGGTGATTTTATTTCCCATTTTACTGCCATCTCCGAGAAAAGGCCTCAAAGGCAGGGGAAAGGGTTCAATTCCCAGCAAGGGGAACGTAACCTTACATTACTTTTACTTCCTCTTAAGGCGAATGACACCGTCTACCAGACAGACTTATCTAGAGCAAACATCGAAGATTATATGATATACATTTTTTATTTCTTTAGTTTTAATCAATGTATACAAAACAGTTCTCCAAAAGTAACACTTATCTACTTAAATTTTAGTAGGTTCAACTATTCCAACAGAACGTAAGCATTGGGTTTTACACATATTCTTTCAAATGTAAACCTAAGACGTAAGAATGGCTGCTTATATGTAAGGCGCAGCTAGGCGTTTCTCCAACGAAAATAATTGTTGCTTAAAGTTCTTGCTATGTTACCCACCTCATTTAGCAAGTACACTGTTATTTTACAAATTCAGAATACAAATATGTTACGTTGCTATGTTTTTAGAGACAATTATTTATGTTTAAAGAGCTTTATTTCTCGTAAGAATTAACAATTCACTTACAGAGAAACGCATTTTAAAACTAAAGTGCCGGTAAGCATAGGGCAGGTATAGTTGCATAAAATATTGAGGGTAGGCGCGGGAGTCCCCGAGTCGAACCGAGACGTAGTTTGCAGAACCATCGTATTAAAAACGGCCTGCATTCAACGTCATCCTGTGACCTTTATCAGGTTGTCTGTTTTTGTCGGTGGATGACATACACTGCGCTTGCCAGTCCGTGTTCTCCACTACAGAACCTTCCGGTCCAGTTATTAGTTAACAAAATTAACGAAGTCTTCAATATTAAGGACTAGTAAAGCTTCACTACGAGCACATCAATGTGTGTGTTCAGAATGTAGATGTAAGGTTCCCTACTGGCATTATGTATTCTGTACCTCTGTCTATCCTTCACAGGATCAGCCTGATCCGTGACAGGTCAGCGATTCCCGGGTCCGAGAGATACGTATTTGATAGGTATTTTACGTAATCGAAGCGAACAGGTTTCCTTTTCAAAATTGGATCCCCGTATTGATTTATTATAGAAATGTTTCAGAAAAAAGTACAGGAAAAAGGAAAAAGTTCATTATTTATAACCTTCGATACATATAAACGTTCACTCACTCACACCCCGCGCTGTGACTGTGTTGCGAGAGGTATGGACATATACGTTAACACATAACAAACATTCAAGACTCGAGAATAAAGATTTCTGCTCACCACAGTGTCTTACAATCGCGACCAGAGCTAACATTATGGTAAACAACATATGGTACAGGAATATTAGCGCTGGTCAGAGATTAAATCTGGAACCTATCACTTTGAAGGCAGATACACTAACTAGGCTTATGGTCCCTATTTTTGGTATTGATAAATTAGTTTTAAGCATAACATAATCAGCGCATTATGTTCCCACTGCTGGGACTCGAGCCTTTCTATCAGAGAGAGGAGTTGGATCACAACTATATACGGCGTCATATACTTGGACGGGATTCGAACCCGCGTCTTCCGACAATCGGTGTCAGACGCCGTGAACCTAGCGGTCACAGAGGCACCGATTCAAGCATCGAATTTTACTCTCTAGTTATCAACATAATAATATGAGGTAGTGAAAATTATGAATTATCTCGTTAAGCAGGCGATAGAGCTTCAAAAATCCCGGATTTCCCGAGAATATTGTACTCAGCCTCTTTACGGTGGATATAACAAAGCTATCGAAATAAACGACCATAAACACACTATTTAACATTGTGGTTTACAGCTCATACCTTTACTTGGCTTATGGCAATATATTCATGTTTTTAATAGCTAACTTATTTTTAATGTACCCGCATTTTATTAACTTTTCGCTGCACCGCTCCCCTTCGCTCAGTCTGAAAGAAGCACTGCGACCAACCGCCATACTGAGTGCCCGCGTTCACCGCGAATACAATTTTAAACCCGCGCCGCGCTTGTAATACATCGCTCATAAAAAAAGGATTGGACTGAAGTGTTCGGGAAGTGACCCTTGAACAAGAGGAAGCTGTACGGCACCAGCTATAACCAGGAGGAGTCGCGCAGAGGAAGTGTGAATAAGAAGACTATCTCCAGCGGTGCAGCATTATTTCCGTTGTTCAAAGGTTAGTCTATTGAATTATCCCCTTCGCTATATCCCACTGGAATCACGGCTTGTAGTGCTCAGCCGATCAGTAGCCCCCACATTTACTGAGAATAATTCCTTAGATAGATTCGAAGCTTACCTAAAAGAAAACGACTTAGTACTAAAGAAGACCAGAGACACAAACGAAATGAAATACCAGTAAACATTTTTAAACGTAAAGTGAATTCTTGTTATTCCCAGCGAAGCGTTTCTCCTGCTCTCAGTTAAATGTTAAAAACCTTTCGACATTTAACTGAGAACGAACTTGGTCTAATCCTTAGGGTAGGTGCTGTCATTTAGAAAACCACATCAAAATGTATCTTATGGTTTAGTGTTGACAACGACCACAGTTGTCGAGCTAATCAACAACTTAGATTGAAGGTACTTGCCCTCTTAATGAACACTAATAAGACAAAAGTGTGTACCAACTACACTTTTGAGATCAACAAAGAACTAACTAGATCAAACTTGAACTCTGACGCTACCACTGGCCATTATCCATTGCGCCACCACGCTCTAGGCCCGCGTGTTGAATTATGGGCAATAGTATACTCCTTCCTCTGAGAGGGAATCACAAGACAAAATAAACTGGCTTAATAAAATTAATTACCGAAGAGCCTTCAATACCAAAAATGTTTATCAAATTCGATCAAGCAGTGTTTGAGTTAAACTCCAAAATCTGAAAAGTGTTACGCCAATTTCGATGATATCATTGACGGTGAATGACAACCAATCCCGTAAATGACAAGGGTCACAAAAAAAGCTGAAAAATGTTTACCGAAAAATAGAACCGACTTAAACACTAAATAGTGTGAAATACGATGCGCTATATAATGATAATAGGTACTTTTGAACTATCATAGAACCGACTTTAACATGTTATTTCACACTTTTTAGTGTACAATTCCATTCTATTGTTTTTTCGGTATTATTTTTTACAAAATAGCACTCCTTCTCAGTGCGCTTCCACGACCGACAATCTCCCTACAGCTCCACAGTAGTACCAACTCTAGTCTATTTATAAATATCGTGTTCTTATAAGCGTCGCAAATCATTATATGCGACGCTTATAAGCGATTATAAGAAATAGTGAAGTGCTAGTAGAAGTAGAACCTCTCACGAACTTATTGTTTTTCAATTGGGAATAACATCCACTAAAATAGAAGGCGATCGCAATGAATTGCTGCTCTTAAAGCTCTGGTTGATAATAAAATAGCTATCATGGCCGACAAACGACTAGCGTGTTATCACCTTCACCTGAAGGGTGAAGGGATCGGGTTCAGTAACCCGCAGGCTGCCCGAGTGGACTGATTAGTATGAATAATATAAGATGTAAGATGATAATAATAATATAAGTGTCAACTCTAAAAAATCGTAACTTTTACAAGTTTAGTGCGTCGAGTGAACCTGCGAGTTATTTATTGCTTCTCAACGCCAACACCTTAATTTTGTTAATTCTATGTATAATCATGAACAATTTGAAAAATTTTATACCAACTTCCACTCTATTCAGTTATTGGAATGTTACTCAAAAACTACGGGACTGAATTTGATGAAACTTAAATGGGACCACACGGGAAGCACCAGCTTTCAAAAGAAAAAGAATTTTGATAATTCCTTCATCCACTCAAAAGTAATGGGGTAACAAACAAAACACAACAAATAAAAATACAGTCGAATTGAGTACCTCCTCCTTTTTGGAAGTCAGTAGAAAAGGACTGAAAATAGACCTGATGGCAATATAACAGAACTATGATGCAGTCGAAGCACAGAAGAATTAGACGGGCAACCCTGCAAGAAAAGCTGCCAGAGCAACCGTTTGTCTAGGCAAACACTAACAAATAACATACAAGTACCCTGTATATTTCCCCGCAATATTAAACAATATACCTTTAAATTAAAGCTTACCACTAAATCAAGCTCCACATAAATGCAGTTTGACCCAAGTTCTAAAAAATAATTATTTAAGGTAGAGGCTTTACGTGTAGACCTAAGTTACAGAGGCTCTGCGCTTCACCGTAGCCCTAGGCCTCAATTTAAACAATTTACCATTTCATGATTTAGTTTCAAAAACGTATGTGTTTGATGAAGAGTGATCTGGACCCTTTTAAATTTTCATGACATTAACAAGTAAAACAATACCAAATTTAAAAAGCATCCCACACATCCCAGCTCCAGTGGATTCCTACCCTAATACTCACCTGCAAACTATTCTAAGTCCAAAACAGACCAAATTTTAGTTTGGTCTTAAGCTTTTACATTGCTAAGTAGAAAAGTGTTTCAGTGAAAGAAAAAAGCTTTTAGACTAAGGCTACATTATACCTTTTTGACGCGCTTTGTTATTTACAAAGCTTTATTTTATTTATACTGCTGCCTTACTAAGTAACAATTTGTAATCTCATTTTTGCTTACAATTCATGCCGGTTAGGTTCAATACTTACTTACCTATATATACTACTAAGTGGCGAAGTGCTGCATTAACATTAAAATAGAACCACTTAGTATTTTGCTATTTTAGAGGTAAAAGTTTTATCTTTGGATGGGATTTCGAGTCCGCGTCTTCTGATTGACCGTGACATATGGGCGCTTTGGCTGGCTTGATGCGACCCAAAAGAACTGAAATTCAATTATTTATATTACAGAAAGCACTTTTTTTCTTATGTCGCAACCATTCTCAATTTTCGAAATCAAAATGAGAACATCGGGCGAAGTTTGAAGCCGTATCTTCTGACAAACTATGTCAGACGCCAAAATCATTAAGCCATAGAGTAAACTATATATATGGAATTAAGCCTCCGAGGTGACATAATGGTCAACTTCGCGCTTGAGTATTCAATTTAGCTCTCTGGTCGTTTTTCACCAACATGAAAATTAAATATTTATCTCGAAATAAAATAGTTGTTATAAACACCTAACTTAAAAATGTTTTAGTTACATCGAGTGAGAAGTACGAAATATTCCCACGCGTTTAGCACTAGATCAACGAGCAAGTCCAACTACAGGGTTCTCCTTGATAAGTATGATATAGTACGTCATTATGTAGTTTGTACAGATAAGAGTTAGTATATTACAATATTAATCAAGATTATGTGATTGAAGCTAGATGTTTAACGTAAAAAATAACTGTGAGTGAATTTAAAAAAATTAAAAGGTTTTTTTTATTAAATCAATTACGGTTATTTACACTTTATAATATTCTATTGTACTGTATCGCACTCGTTTCCCGGAAAGGTAAGCAGAGGCCTGGCATACCTCTTTTCTCCATCCACTCGCATACAATTTTTATACACTATCATCGGTTCCAGGTACTCTTGACCTCACTTTTCTTCAGAATGTCTCCGTTTTGATGGTAATACGTTCTCCGAGGTCTACTTCTGCGATTAATTGATTCATTCCACTCACGCTCGCCTTTTGATTTATAGCAAAGTAGGAGTATAAAACATATATACGTGTTTGGTCTAGACATGCACTGTTGAAAGTGTGCTGTGTGTGCTGAATCCACTACACAGAACTTTATTATCTAACGAAAGATGCACACAACACTAATATATTAACTATGACGGTACTGGCAGAATTGAGATATCATTCAGCCGCAGAAGCAATTATACAAGAATTCAAGTCAATTCAACAAAAATGAGGAAACTAAAAAAATATAACTTTAATGATCATTCCATTAGCTGCGTCCTGTAGTTACTAAAATCTGCGAAATATAATAAATTGTATACTTTAAAAACTTTCACACAATAACTTCAGGACCCTTTAGACTTCTGGTCTTATCCTATAATTTATGTTCAAGTTGACGAAAGTATAATTAAAAATATATCACTTACCCCAAACTAATTTGCACTTCCGAGGGTCTGACCATTTTCTAACAAAGAAAACAGACTTTTAATATTTAATTTGATGCCAGTCACCGCCAACTTTTTATTTAATTAGGCAGAGCAATTAATTTTGAAGTAAGTTTTCAACTTTTGTAAGAAGTGGGGGACATACTAGAGACTTATTTTATTGTACCGTCAAGCTTTTTATGGACTTTAGGAAAGTTGGGCGTTAAATGAGATGAAATATCGACCAAGAAGAGGAAATCAGTTTTTTTGTTAATGTTGGTGAAGCGTTTCTTCAGGACGTAAAATTTCACATGTAAGATATATATTTGGGGCGATAATAATAATAATTTGCGCTCATACATCATGGTGCGTTCAAGGGTTCTGATATCGTGCTGAACGCACGAAGTTGCTAGTTAGTAGCGTCTTGTCGCGTGAAAATATATATATATATATATATATATATATATATGTATATATTATGTCAGTTTAAGCAGTTATAACAAGGACGAAAAAGAAAAAAATATTAATAAAAATAATATATTCCCTACGAGTTTGGATAAACGTTCGGATCAGAAGCGTAACGTCAGCCTTTATAAGACGATTTGCAGATAAACCAAAATAAACTAAAATGTTTAAAATTTAAGTTTAAAAAAAAAAAAAAAAAATTATAATCTTGTATTACCAAGGGCACGGACCTTATGTCTGTGGACCTAGCAGCTACTAATAAAAAAAAAATAAAAAAAAAACACAGGCTTTATCCTCGAGGTGCGTACTCTACTTTTCCTACTTCGAGACGTTAAAAAACTCAAAGCTTTAAACAGTTATTTAGTTAACCCCTCGCTCCACCCAAGACTCTATTTAACTCCCTCGCTTTTCTCGGGAATTAAATTGTCTTTAATCTAAAATGTCTAAAAACTCAAGAGTCACCGTTACACTCAGGGTTGAATATACCGCCCGTGACGAAAGACACTGCTTTACTCCCTCGGTGTATTGTTGATTATTAAATATATTTAATAATCAAAAACTTGAAAAGTAAATATAGTTACGGAGTTGATGAACTACCGCCAATCCTAATCAAATACTGCGCTGAAGAACTAACTTTACCGTATTACTTGCTGATCAACCAATCCTTCACAGAAGGTTCGTTCCCAGACCATTTGAAAAAAGCTCTAGTTAAACCAATACATAAAAAATCTTCCAAGTATTTACAGACCAATAGCACTCCTACCTACCTCTTCAAAAATTTTTGAAAAGGTAATGCTAACACGTCTTAATTCTTTTTGCGAAAAATTTTAAATCCTCGATGACGGTCAAAATGGATTTAGAAAAAACCGCTCAACAATTTTGGTAGTATATAAATTAATCAACGAAATCTTGAACACCATAAATGATAAAAAATACGCAATTGGCATCCTTTTAGATATGACGAAAGCATATGATAAAGTTCAGTACGACATACTTCTAGATAAATTATATAGTATAGGCATACGCGGTATAGCACACCAATGGTTCAGCTCTTATCTCAAAAATCGCGAACAGTGTGTGGAAATTGAAAATGTTGACCCTAACACTGGTATGATAGATATTGCTAGATCAACCCCAACGCAAATTAATAATTCAATTCCCCAAGGAAGCGTCGCTGTATGCATCTAATTTTTAATTTATATTAACGACCTTCCTAAAATAATAAACGAACCCTGTGTACTTTTTGCAGATGATATCTCTATCTTGACATCGTGTAATAATAATAATAATTTGAATGAAAAACTCACTGACATGTTTAATGATATAATTAATTGGATGACCGACCACAACCTTGACTTAAACTTCTCAAAAACAGCAATCATACAATTTAGACCCCACAAAAAAGCCCCTCTTGACATAAACTTGTCATATAATAATATTAAATTAGAATGTGTAGACGCAGCTAATTTACTAGGCATAGACATTGATACGCATGTAAATTGGAAAAGTCACATTAAAAAAATAAAAACCAAATTGTCAAGTTTCACATACGCACTCAGGGAACTACGCCGAGCTACTAATTTAGACACAGCTTTAACAGCCTATTACGCATACGCATTTTCGTGGCTCAGCTATGGCATCACTCTCTGGGGCAACAGTGTAGACGCCATAGATATCTTTGTTGTCCAGAAAAAATGCATCCCTATCCTCGCCAATATCAAACTCCCAGACATCAGTATACCAAATTTCCATAGACCATATTTTATTCAATATAAAATTTTAACTGTCGCCTCTCTATATATATTTGAAAACTGTAAATTTGTTAGAAAGTACCCACAATTTTTTAGAAAATTAGTTGAAAACCGAAACTATCGAATAAGGTCTAACTACACAAAAAAAAATCCTACCGACATCTAAATTAGCAATGCATAGCTCCGGCCCAAATCCAATGGCCGTCAAAATATATAATAAACTACCAGTACAGATAAAGGATATAGAAAATGAAAATAAATTTGACAAAACCCTAAAAAACATATTGCTAGCAAAATGTTACTATAGCTTAAACGAGTATTTAGAAGACAAATCAATTATGTAATAAATCGATCCGCTCCGCACTATATTGCCATATCCAATCAGGGTTATTGTTATGTATTACCTAATTTAAACATGCTAGCTAACATCTGTATGTGAACTTCATAATAATTATGCAATAAATGATTGAGTATTGAGTGTAGCATCTACTATTACCTCAAACATACAACCAATTTTCTTTTGCTGAAATGGCTTTCCTCCAGTTAGTGTCTTGTTTAACTAAGTCACGTTTAATATTGTAATACAGTTTATCGAAGCAATCATTTGTCATCCGATAAGAATCCAATTATAATTCTTCATCTTTAAATTAGCCATTTACAAAAAGCCTATTCCCCAACTTTTTCTTTTCTGTCTTAATTCTGTTAATAACTATAAAATCAATAATTATTGTTCCGATAAAAATATATCGTCAAAGTAACAGTCGTGGAACATCCAACAGCGGAATTCGTGAGCAACTGAACGCTCGAACGCAAAACTGACCACGTGAACCCTAAGCGTTTACGTGGTCAGTTAAGGCCTACGGTCACATCTTATGTATATATAAGCACCCTTATGTATATGAATTATAAAATTATATCTGAAATCGTATTTTCATAAATGTTTTCATGTTACGCCTTCCTCATCAACCACAAATCTCACTCATGAAAACATGAACTTTAAGTATACAATTTATGAATCCTTGGATTATATTCAAATGTTTATTAATTTTAATAAAAAATACTCAGGTACTCATGTCTTACCCCGTATACCGTATACCCCCGTGTCGGTATCTCAAAATCCTGAGAAATCGAATAAAAGTTTCCACCATAATAAATTCCTTGTCACGCGTGACATTGGATCGCGTGACGGCGCGTCACGTCGCCGTCTCGCGTGATGCGTGTCGCTAACGAACAACGTCACATGGTTCTCTTAACTTTTCCCATTGCTTTAGTTTTGCGTGAGTCGCCACGGTTCAATTACAATAAAGTTGCAAATTCCTCGATATTATTTTGTTGGATTGTGATGTATGAAGCAAACATGAAGAACAGGAACTATGTGTCATAATAATATGTTATCAGTGTAATAGTTAGCGTGACCCCAGCGCTGGCTCTTTTAAAGTAAGTACAACAGTTCTCGAGTGAGGCAATGCGACAAGTGTAGTGTGCACATTTGGTTGGTAATTATAGCTTGTACTTCAGTGACACTTAAAGTGACATTGACGTAAGTGACAGTTCGGACGGAAAAAATCTGACTGACTCAGCGCGACCGTCGCAGCGCCAGTTACGTGGTGTGGCCCGCGCTCCCCGCTGTGCACAAGTTCCCTCCCAGAAGAAGAACTTCAAATAACTTCGATACTGATTTGCGATTCTGTAATGATTCGTCGACGAGCTTACCGATGTCAAATACTTGGCCCTTGACATAAGGTTGCTTTTCCAACGTTTCTTGTCATCTCTTCATTTGTTTCACGGATGTTGTCAAAGATGCAACGATGTTTGCTCTTAGATAATCGCATGGCCGGTCGGCGACTATTTTTTGTGTAAATATAACGCAAGTCCATACTTATAAATGCTGGTTATTAAATTTAGTACGGTGACATCATTTAGTTTTTTTTATAATAAAATGACATCATTTAGTACGGTGCAGAACAATTTTGCTGTGCGCAGTACTATATACCGTCATTTATAGTTAAGCAGCGTTTGTATAAAAGACCAGTAAGGCTCTTTGAAAGCTACGAGATCAATATAATAAAAAAAAAGGTAAATATAGATGAAACTAAAGAAAGATTGGAAAGATTTAATTAAATAAATTATCGATTACTGATTTTTTATAATTAAACCCCGTACTTTAAAATTACCTTGCGGTAATATTGCGTCATTACCTTTGTTTCGACGAGCGCAGTTATTTTGATAGTTAGAAAAGACACACATATATTACCTACTAGCTGACCCGGCGAATTTTGTGCCACCTCAGTCGATCCGTAAATAATTTTTAGGTAAAATACTTTTTTACGTATTTTGCTATTCGGGATACCGGGTCAGCTAGTAAGATAAAAAAAGAAAAAGAAAGTTAAAAAGTCAACAATTACATTATGATAAAACACCTACTTAGATTTAGTTATATTATAGATGTACACAGCAAAGAGACGTTTACATTTCAAGTGATATTTTACCATATTGACAAATATTGTCATTAATATTTATACGATACTAACGTCATTCAATTGATTTGCCTTCCCGGAACCTCTCCACTAACACTTGAACTTTATGGTATGGTAATAAAGTTCAAATAGACTTTTAAGTATTATTACGAATCGATTGTATGAGAGTATAGGAAAGTTTTATTTTTAGATCTTTTCAGGCATTTTTTAAAACTTTTCTCTTCGTAAGAACCATCCTCGTACTTCAAGGAATATTCTAAAAAAAGAATTCGGTTCAGCTGCAGCTGAGATTTGCGCTTAGCAACACATTCAGTGATTCATTTTTGTATTGTAGATATTAATATCGAAACCGACTTTCCTCACGTAATTAGCCGACGTTATCGACCTAGGTTCCGGACATGTCCGATGCTCATCCTCAGGGAGTTATACTGCGAGATCGCGGCGACCACTATTATCAGCAATCTTTATGATGAAGCAGTTCATCGACGCAGAGACTAAACTGCTTGGGCTAATAAAATGAAATGTTGACATTTTTTACCTCTTACTCATATGTTGTTAGCATCAAAGTCAACGTCATAGTCAAAACCATTTAATAAATTTAGGCATTAAATACGCACTTATGAAAGTCAATTATTCATTGTAATGTACTCGTTCTTTAAAGACTCTACGGCCGCGTTCCCAAATATTTAGAGAACCGACCTACCGAGAACATCTGACTTTATAGTAGGTACCTATGCTTTTTTATTTTGAAACGTTTTATACAGTATTGTACAGTACACTTGAATTTTCTATCCTTATAGGAGGAAATTTGAAATTACTTACTCTATACTTTACTAACAATGTATTTATTAGTTCTTTCCCTGGCGGGTCAGCTAGTCTGCTTAAAATTGTACAAAATCACTTCATTACTAAAACTAGATCTAGAGAAAGGTAAGTCTCTCTTCAAAGAACCAACTGTTATTCGTACTGTGACGATACTCTAAAGTTTCCCAATACATTTGTGGGAGAGTTCTGCAAGCGACATTATTTGACAACACTCCGTCGATGACAGTCGACAAACATCGTTGCAAACTCTCAAAGAAATAATTCTCAGATAATTTCTGATAGTGGAATGTTATGGCAACGTTGGCGATGAGAGCTTTAATTCGATAAAGTGGCAGAACAATCACTAATTATTTTTTTTAACTAATATTGGAACCGACTTACAACTTAACACTAAAAAGTGTGAAATAATTTGTTGAAGTCTGAAAAGGTCCCTCTGTTTCAATGGTATACAATTATAAATGTTCTACTCACAAGTCTACGACGACACCAAATTGAAACGAGCTTAGCAACTATATCCTGCCTAACGGTGCACTGAAAATTAAAGTATAAGTCACTTATAGTTTCCTTCAAAAGCGCTCCGGGTTCTGTATCAAGATTTCTATGGACCATCGGCCGGTGCGTCAACCAAACCAACAAATTCGCGGCCATAATGAAGCTACTTAAATTTTCCATCTTTCACTTTTAATTTAGTTTTACTTTGGTACTTATTCAATTTACAACAAGGGTTTTGAAAATGTAAGTATTTCAATTACTTTTCCAAATTACAATAAACAAATTACAAATCAACAGTAGTCAGCCCAGCTGTTCAAGCATCCGAGATCAAAAAGAACTGTATTTTGCTGAGCACTCGAACAATCAATATTATAATTTTGTGTGTTTTGTGGTAGTGCCACGCTGTAACCCTACAGCCGAATGGGCCGGCACGACCAGGCCCACATAACACCGACGTGAAGTAACATTGCTTGCTATTGCGTTTCGTCGGTTTATGGGAGGTTCCGGAGGCCCAATTTCTTTCTTCCCCATTCTCCCTCTCCTTCCCCCCTCCCCCTCCACCCTCACCTCTCCTATCTCTTCCTTCCTATCATCCTCAAAGATCGGTAACGCATCCTCTGGTATTGCGGATGTCTGTTGGCGACGGTATCACTTACCATCAGGGGAGCCGCATGCTCGTTTGCCAACCTTTCCCATTAAAAAATGCCGGAAGGTGCTTAAAATAGCGTGCCTGTTTCGAACAAACTACCAAGTAATTAGGGACATGGTTTGATGCATACATAGCATACATTTAACATGGAAATTCGATATCGCCAGCAGGCTTTAATGCTTTAGACATATTTTATTAGACAAAAACAGTACAAATTAATAACATCATATTTTACTGTAACAATTCAAAATCCATCTGTCCGGATGCCCGCGGGAAATGCAGCGCGACAATAAAAACTGGCAAGTTTGATTATCAGTATAAATCCCGCGAGTCCCGGAACCCCGCAACTTAATAATAAGTTTAATATCGGCTGATTCAAACTTGGTGCCACAATTCATTGCTGTAGCATATTGTATTGCGAGACTTTTAAACTTGTTCGTAAACATTTTTTTGTCGTTCAAGTTTGTTGGCGAGATTTTACAGGATGAAGAGTGTTCCGGGAATTCTCCATCCGGTTTCAGATAATATATTCTACGAGATACAAGAGCCTTTTAAATAAACTCTGCATATACCTCACCCTAAACACTAATAAAATTATAATAAAATATCAATGCCAAGGGACTCCGTCTTCGTAGGAAAATGTATCTATAATAAATATTTTTTGGAAATAAATAATTTCTTATTTTATTAACCGACTTTAAAAAAGGAGGATGTTTCTCAATTCGACGGTATATTTTTTATGTGTGTTCGCGGATAACTTAGTCGTCGATTTTGATTATTCTTTTATAGAGTATACTTCCGCGGTGGTCCCATATAAATTTAAACAAATTCGTTAAAGCAGTTTTTGAATCACACTAAAAAAAACTGAAGTGTTTTTATTTATATAGATTTATTTTGATGATATCATTGACGGTGTTCACATAATTAGCAAGGTCACTAAAAAGGGTGAAAAAGTTTTTTTTTTAGAAAAAATAGAACTTACTTTTACACTAAAAAGTGTGAAACAACTTGTCGAAGTCGGTACCATGCACGCAATATTGTGATAATAGGTACTTTCGAACTATCATGGTACCGATTTAACAAGTTATTTCACACTTTTTAGTGTAGAAGTCGGTTCTATTTTTTGACAAAAGAAGTTTTTACTTTATACAAATTTTAATTATTACTTTAGATATTATAAGTTAGTATGATTACTGTAATGTATTGATATAATGAACTCTATTGACTACATGTTTTGCACAAGGCACAAGATGACGACACAATATTGTGGCTAAGCTCAAGTGGTAGAAATAAACACGTAAAAGGGAGAGCGTCTTGGCTCAGACGGCCATTCAATTACTAACGTTCAACAAAAGAGACATTTTGAATATGCCCATAATTGGTCAAGGTCTACTGTTCGCAATACTACTAGTACTTTGTTATAAAAACTAACGTGGTTTTCACTCATTATTAATTAGAAATACGGGATTACTCACGTAATATTTATCGGATAGGTCCGACTATAGTTTCGACCACATTCGGTGGTCTTTTTCAGTGAGTGTGCGGGACGCGCGTCGATGACGTCTCGCTTAACCCACACGAGTGCCAAAGACCACCGAATGTAGTCGAAACTATAGTCGAACCTATCCGATAAATATTACATGAGTAATTCCGTATTTCTAATTAAAAATACTAGAACTTTCATTAAATTACGACAGGCCATTAAGCTAGGTATTTAATATGAATATAAAAAAGGCATAAATAATGTAAAAGAAATTAAAAAGATATATATCTAAATGTTCCGGAAAAACGATATTTATAGGGTCGTTAGAATATCTCTGAGCTTCAATTAACAGAAAGTTAATGAGGAAATAATTTCAAGTAAATACTCGATTCTCAAGAGTTTTGCTTTTCCTTTGAGATTTGCTGATTTCGTAATTCCAATTATTTGATTCTAAATGGCGGTGTAGCTTCATGGGGAAATTTAAACTTATCTGTACAAGAATCAAATTGTAGTGTCTGTAATGTGTCTGTATTTTAACCAACTTCAAAAAAGGAGGAGTATGTGTTTGTGGTAGTAGAGTATACATGTTTTGTTTGGTAGAGTATACTTCCGAGGTGGTCCCATTTAAATTTCATTAAATTCGAGTCGAGGAGTTTTTGAGTTACACTTCTAAAACTGTGTTACGCCATCTTGATGACATCATCATTGACGGTGAATGACAATCAATCCCGTAAGTAGCAAGGGCTACTTAAAAAGGTGGTATTATCATAATATTCTGCACATGGTATCGACTCCATAAAGTTATTTCATACTTTTTGGTGTTGAAGTCGGTTCCATTATTTGGTAAACATTTTTTTACTAAATGAATGAAAAAAATATTAAATTACACACTAATTACTTATAGCAAAAGAAAGGTAGTTATAACAAAAAAAACTTATGTTTTATCTGTTTGCATGTTTGTCTTGGCTAGTCATCGAAACTAGAAAGATTTAGACGTGATTATTTCTTTTTAATAAAGAATTAAGGTCGCGTGCACAAAGTCTTTGTATTATAGTCATTTGCCAAGGGGACCAAGCCACGGTCGTAGTTAGTTTAGGTACATAAATAGACGCCCTCAAAACTTTCCTGTTCTCTATCTTTACTTAACCAAGTTTTTCTCTTAGAAATTTTATTTAAAGAAAATTGCCGACAAAGGTTGTCCCAAAACACCTCTGTGACAAAACTGGCGTGTAATTTAGCATTATACCGTTACAGCTTACATTGTTCAAGCGGCTCCAGAGGTTAAGTTGTTCTGAGAGCTCCTCGCCATTCAGACGGTGTCATTAAAAAAGCGAGCGAAGTGTAACTACCACTTATCATTCCCTTTTTGAAAACTACCCGCATTCTTAGCTAGCTTACGTCTGTTTTGATTTTGTTTACGATACCGAGCTAGCTTTAACTAGACGCTATTGTGAGGGAACGAAAAGCAGGAATTTTTGAGGTAGCAAAATGTCACGAGTCTGCGAAATGTCGTAAAATAACAAAGTTGCTTAGACATGATTCGTCCAATTCGTGAACATTGTAAGAGAATTTTCTGAAATTTACCTCGTTAGGAATTTACGACAGGTATCCGAATGAAGAAAACATCTGGGGATTTGACTTTTACAATTCTTATTTGGAATAATTTTGAATTGTAATGATGAGAAGACGATGTAAGGGAGATGGTGCTGAGGATGAATACCTTAGTCAGTCCACTTGCCAAAAACAATTGTCTCGTACGTTCCGTTTCCTTGTACACATCTGATTTATTAATGTCATATACAAACAACTTCATATTACTACTTGTCCTAAATGACTGATTGATCAAGAAAAATATTAACAGTTTTGATGGTCACTCCTTCAGGGTTGGGGGAGTACAAGGGCAAAATATCCGCCAAAACATGACACTGGCAGAGTAACGTCTTTCCACGTTAAGAAGCCACATAAGAAGAAGAAGAAGAGAACAGTTTTGATAAAAGGAGTGATGATAATTCCATCAACACGCGGAATAAGCACAAACTATCCGTACATGTATCGACAATACGAGTAGAACAATATATACGATTCTATAATAAACTTCCCAATGTTATCCGAGATTCGACTATTCTCTAAACTCTGTCAAAAAAGTGATTACAAAATTTCGGATTACTTGGAGGATAAAACAGCTTCGGACTGATCTACCTACTCGTGCAAAATTATGTCAAAGTGTAGTGTGTCTTGCCCTACTAATACCATTAGTATGGTCTCTTTTGAAGGCAACACACTGGACCTAAAACTAAACAAACATTTGTTATATATATAAATAAATTGGCAATACAAAAATGTAAAAAGACAAGACCGCTGAACTTCTTGCCGGATCTTCTCAGTCGTGGTCGCGTTCCGGTTGTAGATATAAGAAAAAATCAATGTAAAATGACAATTTGTAAGTGCCCCCCGTAGGCCTGTACAGAATAAATGATTTGACTGATTTGATTGACCTAAACAACTGGGACTACACACTACAGTTTGTTTTTTCACCCTTTGCGAGTTCTACTTTCCCACCACCGAGGGACTCACAGATTCATTCATTTTTATTTTTTACACAATGTTACTTGATTGTGATTTGACCCTGATTAATTAAAAAACTAAAAATTTTGGTTTTTATTTAAACTATATGAATTTGCTTCATAAGTTTACGTCTCTATGAATAATTTGACAAAAATTTAACTTATAAAACTAAACATATATCAATATTTAAAAAAATGCGTAGAAGGCTGTGTGCGAGGAACAATTGGTAGCGTATTGAGAGCGCGTTTTGTAGCTAACAAGTAGTAGATAACAAGTTATGTTTCTTGACGTAGAATCTTTCGACGTCTTTAGACTCTTGCAGTCGTCGAAAAAAATGACGATGATGTGGATGACTTCCCGGTTTTTATATCTCAGGTCTCGACCAAAATAACAATTTAAAAAAAAATTTGCAACTCTTTACGTATATGAAAATGTATCTGTAATAAATAACATAATCGAATAAACGTGGAGATGTCAGTTCCACGTTTCTAACTTTAAGTTTAGGCAGTGTATTTTTGTTAATCTATTTAATTTTTGCGTGCATTTTATGGGAATTGACGGTGCACACTGCATCTCGACCAGAAGCAAACGTCTATACCTGTTTATTTTTGGTGTTACGTTTTATTCGCGTTTTAGCTAATGATAGTTTATCTCACGGGATATGAACGTATAGGGCTCACCAATACGTAATCCACTTCACATCACATACTGTCAGGTAACACAGTCAACGTTACATAAAAGCCAGAAATGCTTCCAGTTGTAAAAACAAAATTACCTCTAGCGCCGTATACCGGAATATCTCGTGCGTGCCTCGGTACCACTTGACGGAGTGCAGAGGAGGGTCCAGTGGCTGCCTCTCGTACGAACATCGCAGCACTGCGTCGCGCCTCGGGTCCACCCACCGAGGCACGTCTATCGATGTGATGGTGTGGGACACGGTGCGGGCTGAAACAATCACGAGAATCAACATTTTAGATAACATAGTGTTTGGTCCCGAACTCTAAAACTAGAGGGCGCCACTCGTAACGTCACTTGGATTTTGTATTGACTTTTGTAGTGCTCACTTTGGGCATAACACTCTCTCAGATCAGAAAATGTTTTATTAAAAAATGGCTAACGAGCCATTTTGGCTTTTTGGAAATGCATAATTGTAAAATGTAATATTAATTGTGCTAAATTCGGTAATCACTGTAGTTCACCGTTGCGTGATAAGTGTTAGATTGGTTAAATAACTTGAAAACCGGGTTGCGTCTGCGCTGTGAAACCATTTGAACCTCAGGAATAGTTAGTTAGTAGGAATAGTACATGGGTAATATGTATCCTATAGTATATGGCTATAAGCCACTTGTGTGATACTTAACAGAGGCTAATTCTTGTATGAAACATTTCACTTCAATTTAGTTTAGTTTAGTTTACCATCTTGCCCATCAAAGCTAAACGTGCTTAGTTTAACTTGCATACTACTGCTATGTGAGATACTGATAGGTATATAAAAGCCTGTTCTAATGGCTAACCACCAGATTTGTAAGTGCCCCCGTAGGCCCATACATAATAAATGATTTGATTTTGATTTTGATTGCCATCAGTTGGGAAAGTCTGGGGAAGTTTTTTCTGGAGTTTTCCCTAATATTAGTAAATACTGTTCCATCCTTTTAAATTTTAAGTTTTAAATATTTTCCATTATATTTTTGTACTTCAATTTTTTTTGTAAACCTGCCATCCTTATCTACGCCGTACAAAACGTTTTGGCGAAAACAATCCGGGCTGTCAACAAAGCGACATGAAAACAATAAGACAAAACAGTCCTGTGAAATCAAGTCCGACAAAACGGACATTTTCCAAGAGTGTAACAACCCTACATAATGTTTACGTTATCAAGCAGAATAGTAATTGAAATAAAAAGATAAAGTATTTCACAGCCAGCCGCATTCTTTTTAGAATATAAACGTATTACACATTATATAAGCTTCAAGCACTATATAATATATTCTCAAAGTCGCACAACGAGCTATGGAGAGGGCTATGCTCGGTGTTTCTCTACGTGATGGAATCAGAAATGAGGAGATCCGTAGAAAAACGAAAATCACCGACATAGCCCAGAAGATTAGCCAGTTGAAGTGGCAGTGGGCAGGGCACATAGCACGCAGAACAGATGGCCGATGGGGCCGAAAGGTTCTGGAGTGGAGACCACGGACCGGCAAGCGCAGCGTAGGTCGTCCACCGACACGGTGGACAGACGACCTGATGAAGGTCGCAGGACGACGTTGTATGCAGGCCGCTTCCAACCGGTTCTTTTGGAAAATCATGGGGGAGGCATATGTTCAGCAGTGGACGTCCTACGGCTGAGATGATGATGATGATGAATAATACAAATAAATATAATAATAAATATATTTACATGCTTAACAATTATTTATACATACACACATAGTTGCATATCGGATATGCACTGAAAACTACAGACTAAACTAATATCCAATGTGTTCCAACCATCCGTCATCTTTTTCTTATATTTTCTTTTTAATACAGTTATTTTTGGACTATGCCTAGTACCGATGAGTACTGGGACACTTATTGATGTCTCAGGTCACTAATAATTTCATCTGGATAATATTATTCTTGTTTAATTTCATAAAAACAATAAGGTTAAAAACTCAGCCATCGAAATAAACATTTCAAAAGGATGATCTTATTAGTTTGCAGATAGATCCAACAATAACACAACAAAATGGTATGATCCAGAAAAGAGATACCCAGCAATGAGAATCTGTTATTTTGCCAGTTAAAAAACTTATATACCTATATATACTGGAAATACAACATATAATGTAGTGTTGTGTATGTACATGCTGGATTCTGCAACCATATTTTGTGAAATCGAGATTTCAAGATTTTTGGCCTCATTTCAGTTTTGTTTGCAGTGCATTCTTTTATTTATTTATTGTTACTTTTTTATCTATAACCAAAAGCTTGTTTAAAGAGTTAATGATAACAAACCTGATGAAATCTATCGACATAATTTGTAAAAATGAACCCCTATTTCTCCTGGTCACGCTTTAACTTGAGAAGGGCTTTACCGATTTCATTCATATTTTTTTTGTGTTAATTATTGTCAGGAGAAGGTTTTTATGAAATATAACCAAGAAAAGATGGGAGGCTATGGCAGGCCAAGGGCCGAGCCTAATGCGCGAATGAAGCCACGGACAGTCGCTAGTATATCATAAAATACATGAATAACAATTTTGCTGCCAATAAACGATTTATTTCGATTATTAGACAGATTACACTGAAATTTAATAATGTTAAACAAAATTACCCTAGACCATGATCACCAACCATTATTCAATACATGGGTATTAAAATAATTTAAAATATATGCAATTGCATCCGTTTAACTTTCTGTAAGTCGTCCAGTTTTTATATTTTAAAACAACATATCCTGAAATTATAAGTCGTCAAGCAATACCCATTAAAATATTTTTCATATTTTCTTTAGCACTCTAACAATCAATACTCTGTTCCAGTGGTTATTATTCAAACAACCGAGTGACAGAAAAAACGTATATAAATAGACGTGACTGCGTTTTCCGTCCCTTTTATGAAAACGTGAGCGTTGTTGCAAAGCTCGCCGTTTTGACGCCACCCTCAGCGTTTTGACGCAAGCCTGAGCGTTAACATTTTCGCTCCGACCCCTAAACGAGTCTCATGGACCCTTCGGTGTTTGTTTTCGACCCTGAACCTTGTTTGTCTTCCACTGAAGAATAACGGATATATTTTATGGTTACAAGCTTTGAATATTTTTAAGACAACTTTTAAGGGGTTAAGTGTGGCATCAAATATCACAGTTCTATACAATGCAAAAAATAATGAGGGTGTGTTTGTTACTCTTCTGTTTACACTGAAATTGTTTAATAGATATGTATGTTTGTGATTTGAATAGTGAAATATTTTTGATTGTATTTTTATTTTATTCTTGTTTCTTTATTTGTAATATATTATTTGTATTGTGGTGTTTCAATAAAGAGTTAATCTATCTATCTATGTTATTTGGAATAGAGAAGGTTGCTACTATTAGTGAGATTAGCGCATATGCTTCTTATTAGCCTGATTAAACGGGTAGTTCCCGATACAAAGCGATAACCATATTAAACACGGACAAAGTCACGCAGATAAGAATGAGTTGCGCTAGAGCTTTGTTAAAGTGTTGTTTTACACCCAAAAAATAGATACGTGCTACGAGTATTTATGTCGTATCAACTTATCGTAAGTATCATAAAAAATTTCAATAGAAGTTTATTTTTTGCAAAATAAAGTTGTCGAACAGTCGACCTCGCGAACACGTACATAGTCTTATCAGCGGCAATTTTTCGCTTTAATTCAAAACCTACTATCTCGGAAACCACTTGAACAATTATGCTCATATTCGAAATTCCTCTTTAAAGTCAGGTAAAAAGGCAGATTTTGGAAATCCCGATATTTTGGCGCAGTTACATGCACCATGTTCATTTACTCTTTTAGAAAGACCGTTTTAGTAGACCGTTTTGTCTGCTCTCAATAACTTTTAACTTTTTTCACATCCACCCGCATATTCAGTCTACCCGTGAACATGGTGCAAGTAACTGCGCCGAAATATCGGGAACTCCAAAACCCGCCTAATCGTGGTGTACATCTCGTGAGTATTAATTATAATGTAGTTAACAACCGCGAAAGTTCTATTATTCTATTCTCACAAAACCTCCTATACCTAGCTAGCATGTTATTATAATTGAAATCGCAATAATATGTACCTAAATAGATCTCATTTGTTTAAAATATTATTTGTTACTTACCTATTATGTTAAGTCTATTTTATTGTTTGTATACTTTGTAGGAACAAACTTTGTAATAAATAACTATAAGTTTTTGCAACGCCCTAACAGGGTACATTATGTTTAGTTTTTAATTTAAGTTAAATATATGTAAGCAATTTATATTAAATAAATAAATAAATAAATAAAAAGTCTAAAACAATGTAGGTACATACTATAATAATAAGAAACACACATGTAACTCAAATAATCGAAAACTTCTGCAACATGGTGTTTTGCCTTCACATGAGGCATCCTCAGAAGATATTGACTCACCAAGCGCCAGAACAAAAAGTTATCGTGGCAGTGTACACCGCATCTCTGAAAGCGATCGCTCTGAACGATAAGACCACCCATTGTCACAATTAATTATATGTTATTAAGTATTGCTTAATTTTTTGATGACAAAATTATCTTGTACCTTTTTTTGTGTTATTTTTATACTATGGTGTTGCAATAAATAAAAGTTAATATCATACTGCATCCATTAAGTGCGGGCCTCTATGAAAAGGTACACTAAAACAAGAACTTCCTTGATGCAGATTATATTTGTGGGAATATTAGTAATTCGTATAATCTATACTTACTATTACAAAGAGGACAGATATACAAACATATATTTGTAACGAATTGGCTCAAAGATTTCAAAAATTATTTCACCATTATAAAGCTACATTCACCCTGAGTAACATAGGCTATATAAGATTCATCATCATCATCACCATCCATCACCGCGCGGGTGAAACCGCGGAGAGCATCTAGTAAAAAGTATAGGTGTTCACGTCATAGTGTTTATCACTCACCGCTCAATAACCCATAAAATGAAAAGCGTACTCGTAAAATCACCTAAACAAACTTGGCACAATATAAACTTTCACCGCCGACCGCAAAAACAACATATTTTATATTGCTACTTGAAAATTGTTCAACTCGGTGTGAAAAGCGATAAATTTGGGTAGAACAGGCCCCTTCCAACCCAGCGCTAGTTAACCCTTTCCAAACTACTTTACATTATTTATCACGTAAGAAGTAATCTCTGATTCTGTACTGCGCACGACACCGCATGGAAAGTGCGGTTATGTAGACTATGTACTCGTAGTGTTGCGGTTAATTACTTGGGGTTTCGTTAATAAATTAGGGTTTTATGAAGCTACAAGTGAGATATACGTTTAACTAATACGGTGGGTACACTCAGATGTTTTCTTTACATTTAGATACACACAGAGGTGCGTTCGTTTAGCAATGAAGGCGCTGGTGGCGTTACCGTTGTTGGCTCTTTTGTTAAAGCGTTCG
The DNA here is from genome assembly GCA_917880725.1 of Selenia dentaria. Lineage (NCBI taxonomy): Eukaryota > Metazoa > Arthropoda > Insecta > Lepidoptera > Geometridae > Selenia > Selenia dentaria. The sequence continues at coordinate 42,933,440 of OU862877.1, forward strand.
TAAATATCAAAAACGTTATTTTTGTCACTTTTCCCAGACCCTACTCGAACACTAAACTGAGGCTAAGACCTAAAATCGCATGATTATGCTGTCAAATAGATGTCAAAAAAACGATCACAAACAACCATGCTCCGGACGTGGATGAAAAATTTCACTTTTTTGTGAAAGCATTATTTTCACCAACTTAGGGCTATTCGAACGCACTTCAGGAAGGATAGAAAATTTGTTTGCCTGTTAGTAAGTATCCATGCTCGCCAATGACCTCTACCATAATGTCTTTGCAGTGTGACTTTAAGCTCTTCTAATAACTAATTAACCTACTTACGAGGAAAAAAATATAGATATAGTAGAAATAGTTTAATACAATTGGCGGACTTATCGCTAATGCAATCTCTTACAGGCAACCTTTTTTTAAATATGACTAGTGTGATAGGTTGCTACATACTTAAATATACACTGCAACCTTACAAGCAATATGACGATTAACTACTCATTAAATCTTTAACAAATAATGTAATTGCTTCAAAACAAACAGTTATTATCACTGACAATTAGAACTAGTAAGTTCAATTGAAGCAAATGTAAATTTGCTGTTTTTAATTATGGTTTTGTTCGTAAGCCGAGGGCGGAAGTTTGATATGCATAAACAAAGTCTAACTTTAAGTGATGACTTAAACTTTTGCTTCAGTTTAATCTGGTAGGTAATGGCAGAATATTTATTTGCAATTTTAAACATAATAGAGTCTTCAGAGAGACTTCAGAGTATAATCATACTAATGCTTTATATGCTAAAGGTCATGAGTGAATCAGTAGTTATGTCTTGTTGCATGCTGCAACTGCTCAAAAGATTCAACATACGTTTAATATAATTAGTTATCGTATATAAATAATTATAGATCGACTGTATTTTTTTTGTTTGTAACCTCATAACTTTCGATAGGGTGAACCGATTCTCAGAATTCTTCTTTTTTGTTTGAAAGCTGGTGCTTTCCGTGTAGTCCCATTTAAATTTCATCAAATTCGGTCCAGTAGTTTTTGAGTTACACTTCAATAACTGATTTTTACCAAAGTAATCGAATGAAAGTTGGTATATAATTTTTCAAATTGCACTTGTTATTGTGTACTGAATAATTAATAAATCAGGAGTCGGCACGGTATTGCAGTGAAAACTCCTTGGCGATGGAATTCAGATAAGCTCGAAACCTAGATCGGTAAGAACGGCTAATTGCGTGAGTTAAGATGGTTATAATATAAAAAAACAAGTCAAAGTCAAAGTCAAAATCATCTATTCAATTTAGGCATCAAAGACGCACTTAGTAACATCAATTTTTCATTATAATGTACTTTAAAGACTACCGCCGCGTTCCAAAATATATAGAGCCTACCGAGAAGAAGCGGCAAGAAATTCGGGGTCATTCTTTTTATATAGATGTTTTTACAATGTTTTTACTTAGGTACTACAAATATTAGCTCCAGTGAGATGCCTTACAAAAGAGAACATAATAATGGTATCAGTAAGACAAGACACGCTACACTTTGACATCTCAGTACACGAGTAGATAGATCCTGGAGTGATCAGTCTCAAGATGTTTTATCCTCCAAATGATCTGAAATTTTGTAATAACCTTTTTGACAGAGTTTAGTTTTAATAGTAATTGTAAACTTATTAATAGGCAAAACTCGGATAACATTGGGAACTTTATTATAGAATCGTATACATTGTCCCATAAAAGAATGACTTATTCTATGGAGACGCGTTACATGTACAGATAGCTTGTGCTTATTTCGCGTGTTGATGGAATGAGCATCACTCCTTTTATCAAAACTGCTAATGTTTTTCTTTACATACATTAGATTTTCCTAGATAAACTGAGAGACAACAGTTAGAATGTTTATGTATTTAAACTTCTGTTGAAGGGAATCTCTGGGAGCTAAACTGTAGATCGCTCGTATAGCCCTTTTTTGCAGTATATAAATAGAATTTATATCTGCAGAACATCCCCAGAGCAGTATGCCATAAGTCATAACGCTATGGAGATAACTAAAATAAACTATTCTAGCTGTGTCTACATCAGTTAATAGCCTAATTTTTTTAACAGCGTAAGCCGCTGAACTGAGCTTACTATTATAGACATTTTTTTAATGTGTCCCCATATTAAAAAAAATGACTATAATTGCAATTTAGCGTCTATAGTAATTCATAAAAAGACCGTTGACTCCACAAGGTCCAAGTGAAATATACGCTAAAGAAAACATAAATATTCCAACTTCACATCCATCCAACTTTTTATTCTTATAAATGCGAATGTGCCTCATCATCTCTGTATCCAAACAACACTAAAACCGCTAGATGGCTTTTGAGTGGGTCATAACTAATACAAATGGGATTGTTGCCGAACTTTTTCTGCACTAAGTGGCTCAAATCCAACTTTTTTAAAACTATAGTTCATCATCTTTATTTACTTCTTAATTTTTGTATTTTCATAATACTGTCAATTACTGTCATATCAGACGGAACTATTTTGTTTCCTTTGTTATCCCACTTCCCGCTAATAATATAAATTTGGTTGGAAAATTTGGATGGATGGATGGATAAAATGGATGTTTGTTACTAAAAAAACGGCAGAATGGCTGAACGGATCTAGATGAAATTTGGAACAGAGATAGATTATAGTCTGGAATAGCACATAGGATACTTTTCATCACCATCATCATCCATCACCACGTGGGTGAAAAAGCGTAATATTCTTGGGCACAAGATCGTAATGATGACAGTTCTATAAAATTTTGTGTCAGTTTCTAATAGTTTAGTCAAAAGCACGCTATCATTTTGACAGCTCGATACACTAGACGTGCTCGATGACCGTCAAAGATGACGAATTGTAACACAAATATCGTCAAGGGTGATGAATAGTAATGACTTTAAGTAATGAGTTTTTTATCCATTGTGATTAATTTTATATTTGTATGTACGTAGGTACTGTATTTTATTATTAGTGTTTACTGATTGATTTGCTTCAAGTACTTTTTTTTACTAATACTATTATAGCAATTGCGTTTGACCGTGTAAATATTATATGACTTTTTGGTATAAAGATAGTTATAGCCTTGGAGAAGATAATAAGCTATACGAAGTACTAATCCAAACCGCAGGCACCAGCTAGTTTTTATATAAAAGTGACCTTGTCTTTCTATGACCTTTGGTTTGCCCAGGATCCTGACATTGAATGGTCGTTTTCACCTGTTTATATGTTTCAGTATTTAAACTAAATAAACGTACAGAAAATAATTCTTACTTCGGATGTGTGGTCATATTGTTATCAATCTTTTTTATTCTAAAAACAATATTATTACAACTAAGACACAGACTAACCAACACAGAATACAAATGATGATGAGTTTTACTATGTTATTTAACATTATAACCCATTTATGCACTAAAACTACCCCAAGGTACATGTTCGGTAATAAGGCGCTTTAAATAAAAACTATCTATGATTTTCTGAGGTTAATGCGATCTATGAGTTGTTCGAAGACTTACAGAAGTTGTAAACTGTGCGCAAATACGACACTAAACAATCACAGTTGAAAAGTTACCTCGCAAGTTGGGAAAAGATTTTTACGACGAAAATTTTGTACATCGGGTAAAAAAATGTAAGTATTTATTTATTTACTTGGAATTTTGCTTACATTGTTGGTAAATTAATGAAATGAATATATTCTAGATGTTCACCACTAATAAAATTTATTCAGGAATATTATGTTTTGCCGGTATTGTACTGAATATAATATTATTAGGTATGTTAGGGTTGAAATCGACCCTTTGGGCATATATGATTCAGAGTGTATGTATTTTTCTTAGGTCACGTCACGTGCTGTCAATGAATGAATTTGCCTTGGAGAATTAAACCGATTGCTATAATTTTCGTGGAGTTGACGTGTATTTGGAGCCAGCTTGTGAGGGTGTGATATCTGAAAGTGACTCTGGGACGAAGATTGCAATGATATTGAAAGTATCAACCATCATCAGCTTCTTGCGCCTGCTGAGATGGTTTTACAACATGCTCAAAGCAATGAAGAGCCCGAAATCAACGAAACAGAAAGTATAGATGTTCAGCAACCTGCGATTGAGGCACCTTTGGTCATGACTTCTCTCCACTAGCCGCAGTTACTCATCGAGGCAACCACGCAGTAGTGCTCCACCACGTGCAAGAAATTGGATCAAGTAAGACATGTGTCAATCAGAAGTTTGGCGGTACACGTCTGGGCTACTGCCTATACAAGCAGATCTTTACGATGTATTGCCGTGAGAGAAAAAAATGGGATACATCTCTACTGACGTGGCTTATAGATGTGACAGTCGGAGTTTTTGTCCGCTCCACCCATAAATGTGTTGTATTTGGTAAAAAATTACCAGATTTTGTGGCCAGATCATTGGGAACCGACGTTGATACGTTGGAATTTAGACGTTCAATTGCAAGAACATTACTGTTGAAGTATGAGATTGTCAGAGGTCATCCTGGACACCCTCTGAAAGTGATGTCAAACGTGCCGTTGTCCGTGCGTACATATGCAACTGAGCATATGATAATAGTTACTCAGACGCGACGAAGGTGTGCTTACTGCAAAAGCGGTACGGTACGGTACGGTAAATATATATGTCGAGAACGTGTGGAATTAATCTTCACGACCAATGTTATGAAAAATTTCATGCCTAATATGTTGGCCCGCAGATTTGCTAGATGTACAGACGCAGTGAAAATAACATAATTCAAAGCGTACTGTACATCTCTATATTCTGCGAGTCTGTGGTTCAACTATACGCAGAGGGCTTGCAATGCTCTGCGAGTCTGTGGTTCAACTACGAGTATACGCAGAGGGCTTGCAATGCTCTGCGAGTCTGTGGTTCAACTATACGCAGACGGCTTGCAATGCTCTGCGAGTCTGTGGTTCAACTATACGCAGACTGCTTGCAATGCTCTGCGAGTCTGTGGTTCAACTATACGCAGACGGCTTGCAATGCTCTGCGAGTCTGTGGTTCAACTACGAGTATACGCAGAGGGCTTGCAATGCTCTGCGAGTCTGTGGTTCAACTATACGCAGACGGCTTGCAATGCTCTGCGAGTCTGTGGTTCAACTATACGCAGACGGCTTGCAATGCTCTGCGAGTCTGTGGTTCAACTACGAGTATACGCAGAGGGCTTGCAATGCTCTGCGAGTCTGTGGTTCAACTATACGCAGACGGCTTGCAATGCTCTGCGAGTCTGTGGTTCAACTATACGCAGACGGCTTGCAATGCTCTGCGGGTCCAATATAATAATGGCTTTAAGGCGTTGTTACGGCTTCCGCGATTTTGCAGCGCCTCAACTATGGTCACCGAGGCACGCACTGACACCTTTGACGCCATCTGGCGTAAAAAGATGGCCTGATCAGACTTCGCACAAGCAGTAATACCATCCTAAATGCCATAGTAAATACATTTGATTGTCCTATGGTGTGGAAACTCATCCAGAGGACTAACTCACTAGTTCTCTGGATGAGTTTATAAATAAATAAATAAATTATTATGATGTGTTATGATATATATAATACTTAACCAATTTTTTTATGTTTGGAAGTTGCCAGAAGCCATATTATAATGTTCGTACTTTTCAATTTGTACTTTTTCAGTTGTAAAGTAATAACAATAAAAGCAAGTGCTTTAATCAAATTACAAACATGTTTTAATTTACATAAACATTTCACGATATTGCTGGACCATTTGCTCAAGGGGCCAATGACGACCCACTGAAAAAAAAGTATGTCCACTATATGAAACTCAAAATAACTACTTTACAGATAAATAACAACCCTTAAGGATAGCAATACCAAATATTCATGCAAATCGGAAATTATATAATGTTACCATACCTACTCCTGAGCAATCTCATTAATTTATTCGTCTCAAAGAAAATCGTTGTCAATAATGTGTATTTTATCGTCATTATCTTAATATCTGCGGTATTGAACAAATCCGAATTGAAAAGCGATACAAAATATCAAGAGCGTCCATTGTTGAAGTAAAACTCTTGGGTAGATTATCCGACAAAAGCGGGAGTAATGTTTTATTCTGTTTCTAGCTTAAATCTTACGGGACGCGACGAATTAAGAGCGCACCAATCAGATAAGAAAAAGGAAATACAGTTACAGATACAAATGAGAATAGCCAATGACATCCTCATGTTACAATGGCCTTTGCAAAAGTGACGGTAGTAGCCCTTTTTCCATAGGAGAGGGGTTTCACTGGGACTACATCCGGCAAAGCATTAAACGTGAACAAGATAACAAGCTAACTGTTTACCACACCGTTTTACAGTATCCCGACTGCAGAAATAATTAGCTTGTGCATTAAAACGTGGTCATTTTATTTGTTTAAGCATGTCACTAGACATTCATGTCATCAATACGAATTTAAAGCAAAATCAGTAGAACCGTTAAGTAGTGAGCTGTGTGAAGATACACACGTCAAAACAGATGGCGATCACTTTTAAAAATCAAAATCTTTTTTGTTACGGTAGATTATAATTATGATTTCTTCGTCTTTTTAGATTCATTATTTAAAATATAGATTTAGAATATTGATAATAATCTATCATGATAATATCTAATCTCAATCAAAAAAGGCTCGCCTTTTTTATGGTATAGGTTGGCAAACGAGCAAACGGCTCACCCGATGGTATGTGATCCCGTCGCGCACGGACATATGCAATATCACAGGTCTCGAGGATGTGTTGCCAACCTTTGAGTTAGGATGATGAAGAAATAGAAGAAGTAAGGGTGGGGGAGGGGGAAGTAGAGGGAGAACAGGACAGGGTGGAATCGGGCCTCTGAAACTAAAACGCAATAGCAAGCTATGTTATTTCACCACGGTGTTATGTGGGAGTGTGGTACTTCCCCGGTCGTACCGGCCCATTCAGCTGTGAGATTACAGCGTGGCACTATCACCAAAAACTGACTTAAGCCCAATAGAGCAAGCGTGGGATGCTCTTAAGCGAGCTGTTTGAAACCGTCAGCCACGCACCCAGACAGTGCCAGAGCTAAGGGAAGCCGCTATTCAAGAATGGGACAGGTTACCCCAAGAAATGCTGGATAACTTGATTCTTAGCGTGGCCAGGAGGATCACCGCATGTGTTCGAGCCAGGGGAGGAGTTATACTATATAGAATATAACCATTTTATTAAGAACTTTGTTGATTAAGTTCAGTTTAAAAAATATATCAGCGCTAGTGATCACAACATTTTTTTGATGTGTGAAGGACATGATAATACATAGAATTCGAGCTCTACTAGAAATTATAACTGAGCTAAGGTGATTTTTCAAAGGTGCACCGTATTGCCGTTGGTCATGAAATGGACGATCGGTTAAGGTGTATAATCGATGCCGAGGACCTAGCCCTTATTACGTAAATCCACCTTGTACCACAGCACCGCATTATCACTGCAATTTAATTATTATTCAAATCTCTATAATATAAAAATGAATCCCTGAATGTGTTGCTAAGCGCAAATCTCGAGAGCAGCTGAACCGATTTTGCTAACTCTTTTTTAGAATACTCATTGAAGTACGAGGATGGTTCTTAGGGACAAAAACATTTTTAAAAATTTCCTGAAAAGGTCTAAAAACAACACTTTTTATATTCCTATAAAATCGATGCGTAATAATACTTAAAAGTCCAGTTGAACTTTAATACCATACCATAAAGTTTAAGTGTTAGTGGAGAGGTTCCGGGAACGGAGAACAATTGAGTGACGTTAGTATCGTATAAATGTAAAATGTCACTTGGAATGTAAACGTCTCTTTGCTGTGCATCTATAATACATATTACTAAAGCTAAGTAGGTGTTTTATCATAATGTAATTGTTGACTTATTAACTTTCTTTTTTTATCTTACTAGCTGACCCGGCGTCCCAAATAGCAGAAAAAGTATAAAAAAAAAATTAAGAATCGACTGTTAAGCGGTATGAAGTTCGCTGGGTCAGCTAGTAAAAGGATATTTAAGAATATGTAGGAATATTCTTAGATGTTAAAATAAGAATGGGTTATTTTAATATAGATAAGATAATAGAAATTAAATAAAGTAAATTTTTTGCTACTAGGATATGAACAGTGGCTCGATACATTTTCATCTCTTGCAATTACGAGTATAATATTATAAGTGTGTGAGTGTGTATGTCTTTAAATGCTTCACGCTGAAATTACTTAGCAGATTCGATTGAAATTTGGAATGGAGATATTTACAGTCTAGAAAATAGTCTAAATCATAGACTTCATTTCACAACTCAGCAGGTAGTTCCCGCGGGATGAATCCCTCATTGTATGCGGGTGAAGCCGGCATAAGGCAAGTAACCAGTGTTTTTTTTTCAATGTACGCATTTGCATACCTATAATCTCAGATTATACTTTTTGTTTTATAATCTGAGCCTATAATACTGTAAAGTGAATACGCAAAAAGCACTTAACAAACATTACGTGTTTTCTCTTATTCTAGGGGTATTCAGTACTTAGCCAACATTCGTAGAAATATATCTGTAAAGTGTCGGTAAGTAATGCAAACTCATGTGCAGGGATTAATAACAATAAATTACGGTCACACGATAAAAAAAGGTTAATAAAAGCATTTAGATACGAGTAGCATGAACAGTGGGATCTCCCCCGAACCATAACGGAAACTTATAACATCACATTCCGGATTAAGGTCGCACATGTCATTAAATCTAGCCACTAACCTGAACGGGCGTTAGATAATTATTTGAATATGATGAAGGGATTAATTCAGATCGGACAGGCTGCCATCAAACTGATCAAAATGATCCAAACTAAACGGGGTTCCGATAGCTCGTCGTTGTTCCTTAGGGACAATTTACTGAGCCGTTTATGGGCGTCTAGAATTATCGAATGGTTACAGAGTGATATAACATTAAGTTTATGACGTGCGGGATCTTAGGATTCAATATTGCCCGAGATAGTGATGGCAGCTCGAATCCGGTTACGTGTCAATGAAAATGTGGGCGATGAGATAACGTCCTATGACCTACTTGCGCGTCTCCCAGAGTTACGCCCTATGACCCTTCATCATCATAATCTGAGCCGTAGGACGTCCACTGCTGAACAAATGCCTCTCCCACAAATTTCCAAAAAGACTGGTTGAAAGCGGCCTGCATCCAATGTCATCCTCTTTATCAGGTTGTCAGACCACCTTGTCGGTGGACGACCTACGCTGCACTTGCCGGTCCGTGGTCTCCACTCCAGAACAGTACGCCCTCATCGGCCATCTGTTCTGCGTGCTATGTGCCCTGCCCACTGCCACTTCAACTGGCTAATCTTCTGAGCTATGTGTGACTTCAGTTCGTGTACGGATCTCCTTATGACCCTTAGATCTGGATTAAATCCATATGTTTGCTTTGCACCATTGTGAGTTAGATCAATATGAATGGTTAAAAGTTACCATATTTAACCTGCTAGTTTTGGTGATATAAGCATCTCCCCCGACGATGTCCATCTTTAAGCGTGACGGGGGGCTCAGTACCCGTTGCTTGGATTACCTCGCTGAAGGTAAGAGTAACCGAGGAGTTTCGTCAAGGACGAAGGTAGCTGCCCCAAGAAAGATATTCTAGGCCCAAGAAGTAATATTGGTTGCATATGGTGCGAATCAGACTCAAAAGTCTCAGGCTGACGAGCGCTATGCAGAGCTACACTAAATTTCTGTTCTAAGTTGTAAAGCAACTTTTATGGGCAGAAGTGTACACACAAGGCGAAAGACTAGCTCGTGCCTTCATAAAAAACACTTCTTACTACACGAATATAACGTCTGCATTAAGAGGATTTTTAGCAGTCACAGACCGCCCGTCCTATGAATAAAATTAGTTAGGAATTCCTTTCGAAGTAACTCCGCGGAACTAAATAATACCTTTTTCCCTCCAGCGTCGGTAGGCGTAGGCTGCTCTATAAAACATTCAGACTGGTACCGTCCTTATGCTCATACTATAAATTTTAATTTGGTACCAGGTATCGTCGGAAAACGGTACGGGTCGAAGTGTTTCAGGATTTGCATAAATAAACCCCATTTTATTAGGGAAGTGGCCTCTCAACCCTGTGCCGTGCTCGGAGATTTCGAAACGGTGAACGAATATATAATATACCTATACACGAAAGTAAAACTGTATATAATTGTAAAAAATGCCATCAGCGACTATTAAGCGAGTATCATAGAGGGAACAGTTCAACAGACACGGAGAACATTCGAACCAGTATACGAGTATACGAGTATTTTGTCCTGGGGTTGCTTTAGTCATTTAAGATACAAACACCAGACTCTAGATATATTATTTGAAGTGCACTAGAACTCTTTGTGAATGAGTTCGTCCGGAGTAGTACTGCCACCACACCTACCTAGTTCTACCATAAAGCAGCAATGTTCACAATACTGTCTTCTGTTTGGTAGGGTCTGGTTACCAGCGAAACTACAGGCACATCAGAGGTTACGTGCGCAGTGCAGTTCGTCATTGCTGATGAAATACATCTGTTCTATGGATCTCATACTTGTACCGTAGTCTAAAAAAAACGTACAATTATAAAAAAATACGGCTTTTTACTTACCTAAATGCATTGTGAAAGAATTTTACGGTAGTTGTTACAAAAAAACTACAGTTTGTCTGTTTGTCCTGCCTAATCTCTGAAACTGTTGGACTGGTTATGACGGAACTTTTATTTAATAAAACTAACGAAGGATTCCGCGCCAAATAATGAAAATCTACTACTCCGCGTGGCCACGCAAGTATAGCCGCGGATGGATGATAAACATGTTATTATACATATAAAGTCATTGAAATTCCCAAAATAATAACTTAATTCGTAACTCTTTCGCACAAACGCCCTGCCCGAGATGTGTACCACACAAGCTGCGTGGGAAATGACTATCCCAAGAGAGTTTTCACGGGTCAAAAAGCAGCATATAGCTTCCAAGCTGTCTTAAATCTACACATAGGTACTAACTGACCCGCCAGCGGTACTCGTTTGGTTTTCGTGGAACGAAGCCACAAAAATTACTGTACATATGTTTTAAGATTTACGTCAATCATAGTAAACTGCAATAAATATAGCTATCTATATGATAATATATAAATATATGGGAAAATTGTTGTATACGATGAGATCACTTTTGAATACGGGAGCCGTGCTCATTGGCATAAAACCATATCTACATTGAGTTATGCACCTGTAGACCCTAAGGATCTCGAATAATACCTGTTTATAAGCAAATTCTCAAAAGCTCGAGTCTAAAAATAAAAAGTTAATCCGAACACGATACTAATATGGACATGTCTGATGAATAAACTATTAGTTCTGCGAACAGTAGACTAGACCCCGCGAGCAAAATGTCCATTTTTTAAACTTCACAACCTATTATCTCGGCAACAACTTGACCAATCATGAAATGAATAATATATTAATGACTAATGACCTATTGATGAAATTTAATGTTCAGTCCCTGAAAACGCGTAGTATATACTTCGACAATAAGATATACAAATACCTGTTAGAATTATTCACTCCATAATCGATTCCCCTGATCCGTTATCTCATACACACTTCAACATTAGATTCAGAAAACGCAGAGCCAATAATAATATCAATAATCTACGAGTATTTGCATCTCAAATCTACAAAATAATACATCTTGTTTTAGCCCCATTATAAGAGTAAACAGCAGATACATAAAAACTTGAACGTTGAAGATATCCTCCATCTTAAACCGGATGGTTCAGACACAACAGTGTTGCGTCTGAATAATCCACCCCGCTTTAAGTTTTAGATTCTAGTTTATGTATATCCTACTAATATTATAAATGTGAAAGTTTGTGAGTATGGATGTATGTATATATGGATGTGTGGATGTTTGTTACTCTTTCACGATTAAACGGCAATGCCAATTTTGATGGAATTTAGTATGGAGGTAGATTAGGCGTTGGATGAATCCATAGGATACATCATCATCATCATCCACGCGAGTTAAAAAGCGTAATACTCTTGGGCACAGTATAGACAAAATAACAAAATCTCGATCTTCGTTAAGATCGTAATGATTACAGTTCTGTCAAAGTTTGTGTCAGTTTCTGATAATTTATCAAAATGTAATTAATGTAAGTCAAAATTACGCTATCATTTTGGCAGCTCGATACACTAGGGAAAAACATTCACCCTTTTTAGTGACCTTGTTACTTACGGGATACACCGTCAATGATGCTATCATGAAGATAAATCAACACTTTCAGTTGTTGGAGTGTTCTGTAACCTCAAAAACTGCTTGACCGAATTTGATGAAATGTATATGGCACCATCACAGAAGTATACTCTATGAAACAAAAAAGTATCATCAAAATTGGTTCGTAAACGACGAAATTATCTGCGAACACAAATTGAAAACGGTTGAATTAAGAAACCTCCTCCTTTTTTTGAAGTAGGTTAAAAAGAAGAAGAAGTAATACTTTTGACAAGTCGGTCGCTGCATGTATCCATCTTTTTATGTATTACCGCAATGAGTGTTATATAATGTGTTCCCCTGAAGCCGTGATGTAACATCACTGAATGGGAATGAACAACTGCCTCGGGATGACGAAGTCAGTTGAATGCCGCGCAAAACATTGGGACTTGAAAATGTGAGTCGCATTTCAACTGTCATATGTAGGAGTGTCGCTTACTCAGGTGATCTTCTTGCTAATACTGTCAATATCTAGTAAAAAATTAGTAGTTGTTAGTAAAAAATACATAATTCCTTATAATTTGTCACCATCATCATCATCATCTCAGGCGTAGGACGTCCACTGCTGAACCATATGCCTCCCCTATCATTTTCCAAAGGGACCGGTTGGAAGCGGCCTGCATCCAACGTCATCCTGCGATCCTTATCAGGTCGTCTGTCCACCGTGTCGGTGGACGACTTACGCTGCGCTTGCTGGTCCGTGGTCTCCACTCCAGAACTTTCTGGCCCCATCAGCCATCTGTTCTGCGTGCTATGTGGCCTGCCTACTGCCACTTTAAATGGCTTATCTTCTGGGCTATGTCGGTGACGTTCGTTCGTCTACGGATCTCCTCATTTCTGATTCGATCACGTAGAGAAACCCCGAGCATAGCCCTCTCCATAGCTCGTTGTGCGACTTTGAGGATATATTATATAGTGCTTGAAGCTTCTATAATGTGTAATACGTTTATATTCTAAAAAGAATAGGCTGGCTGTGAAATACTTTATCTATTTATTTCAATTACTATTCTGCTTGATAACGTAAACATTATGTAGGGTTGTTACACTCTTGGAAAATGTCCGTTTTGTCGGACTTGATTTCACCGGACTGTTTTGTCTTATTGTTTTCATGTCGCTTTGTTGACAGCCCGGATTGTTTTCGCCAAAACGTTTTGTACGGCGTAGATAAGGATGGCAGGTTTACAATAAAATTGTAGCATAAAATATAATGGAAAATATTTAAAACTTAAAATTTTAAAGGATGGAACAGTATTTACTAATATCAGGGAAAACTTCAGAAAAAACTTCCCCAGACTTTCCCAACTGATGAAAATCAAAATCAAAGTCAAAATCAAAATCAAAATCAAAATCAAAATCAAAATCAAAATCAAATCATTTATTATGTATGGGCCTACGGGGGCACTTACACATCTGGTGGTAAGTCATTAGAACAGGCTTCTATATACCTATCAGTATCTCACATAGCAGTAGTATGCAAGTTAAACTAAGCACGTTTAGCTTTGAAGGGCAAGATGGTAAACTAAACTAAACTACAGTCGGTTCCAAAAATAACGGGTCAGTCACATAAACCCGAATATCTCCCGAACTACGTATGCCATCCTAATGAAACGAAGACTGTTCAATTGAGAATTTAATTATACAGATAAAAAATAAAATAAAACTTAGTTACACCCACAATATTAATCTTAAATTAAAAAAAAACTAAAGTAGTCATATTTTTCTTAAGATTACATTTTTTTTATGATTGTTTTTTTGCTGTTTTTCATCACTTTCTTCATTTAATACTTTGTATTGCCTCCACAAGCTCTTCTGACAGCTTCCAGGCGATTAGGCATGCTGTACACCAAATTTCGGAGCCGGTGCTGAGGAATACCTTCCCATTCCTCCACCAGTGCTTGTATGAGCTCGGGAAGCGTGATTGGTGGGGGGTTTCGACCTTTCACGCATCTCTGAAGCTCGTCCCAGGCGTGCTCGATGGGGTTTAAGTCCGGGCTTCGCGCTGGCCACTGCATGAGTTCGATACCGACCTCTTCAAGGTAGTCATGTACAATTCTGGCGGTATGGGGACGCGCATTATCATGCATTAATATGCCATGCCGGTCCATCCTGGCCATGAAAGGACCTACATGTTCATTGAGGATCTCTTCCACGTACCTCTCTGCATTTAGAGTTCCATTTTGAATGAGCACCAGCTCGGTGCGGGCCTCAGCAGAAATCCCAGCCCAAACTTGTACGGAGCCTCCACCGTACGCCACTTTTTCCTCCACACACGCTTGATGGAAGCGCTCCCCTGGTCTTCTGTACACCAACTGCCTACCATCATGCTTATAAAGCATGAATTTAGACTCGTCCGTGAACATTACCCTAGACCAATCGTCTAGTGTCCAGTTTAGGTGTTCGCGCACGTATCTCTGTCTTGCAATTCGATGTCCCCGTTCCAGTTTGGGGCCATTTGCGGGCCTCAATGGTTTCAAATTTGCTTCAGCAAGACGTCTTCTTACTGTTTGAGCGCTTAAATTGCCACCTCCAAAGCGAATAAAGTGAGTTTTTAGACCAACAGCAGTTTGAAAACGATTTCGGAGCATTGTAGCCACCAGTTGTCTGTCTTCCCTGGCCGTTGTGCATCTTGGTCTGCCATTTCCTGGTCTTCTAAGGTGTGATCCGGTCTCTTGGTACCGCTGGACTACCCGCTGAACAGTCGACAAAGATACACCAATGTTTCTGGCTGTTTCACGCTGGCTCCGCCCAAGTTCCAAAAAAGTTAGGATTCTGGTACATTCCTCTAGCGTGACTGCCATGCTTCACCTCACAGAATAATAATTATGCACGTGGAAGACGTTCACGATATTTTTTTTTGTGACAGAATAGAAATGGAAAGCATCCATAATGACATGAAAAAAAAATTTTGTTTTTAAAAATAGTCATTTTTTTAAATTTTGTTTTTCTAATGAAGTTTTTTTCATCAACTAGTTTAAATAATATGCTATTAGAAGCGCAACTAAAAAGTCTTTATTCTGTTTTTTATTTCATTGATCTAGCTTTTACAGTTCTGGAGGTATTTCAATTTTTGTGACTGACCCGTTATTTTTGGAACCGAGTGTAAATTGAAATGAAATGTTTCATACAAGAATCAGCCTCTGTTAAGTATCACACAAGTGGCTTATAGTCATATACTATAGGATACATATTACCCATGTAGGGTTCTATAGCCTTGTTATCGAAGAAAACTTATTGTAAATCGACATCAATGTTAGTATTCTATCTGTTACATTTTTTTTCAGTTTTTTTCAGTTCATTTGTTTTTAAAATACCAGTATCAACTACGCAAATACTGGTTTGATTATGGTTTGTTACTGGTCTTAAGTTGAACCCTGGTTATTGGTTATTGAAAACTAATTAAAAATTAAAAAGGTTATTGAATTTCGTAGTCTTACCTCCAGTGTCGAACGTTTGTCAGCTAATAGGCGGGATACTGACCGCTGATTGATCACATATCGCGTCATATAACACCACTGACCAATGAGTATTTAGTATTGAGTTAGTCAACTAATCAAGACATTGAAAACCTTCTAGAAACTGGGGGTTAAAGTAATGCTCTTTTCAGATTTTGTAGAACAATCTTGGATGGAATTCAACTGACATGCACCCGTAAGGCCGCTTCAAGCAGTCTGCCTCAAGCTGCGACTGCAAAGTGAACTGCAGTCTTCTACGTTCACACATACACGAATCCATTCGAGCAGCTGCAAATACTTCGGGCGTTTGGCGGTCAAGCAGTCGCCAGGCATACACCGACTGCTCGAGCTGTCGACTGCTCTCTCGCAATTACCTCCGCCCGCGCTCTTCATTCCATGTCGCACGCGCTTCCCATTGAAATTGAAATGATGACTTGTTGAGCAGTTACCTAAAACCAACTGCTCCAGCAGTTATCAGTGGCAGCTTCAAGCTGTTGACTATGACTGCAAGAGCGGTCGGTTTATGTTGATTACAGGCTAATTTGTATATCCGCCATAAATAATCCAACACCTTTAAACCGAGATAATTTCTAAACGATATTTAATCTTTGATTCATAAGAACATCCTTATGGATTTAAATTTTTATACCCATCTATCCCCACGCTTTATTAAAAAGCACTTTGTATTATTATGTGTAATTATTATATTATTATATTATGTGGATGTATTTAAAACTATAACCAACTATTATAATTAAAATAAATAAATGATCTTGTTTGATTTCAATTTTAAGAAAGCGGCACTTTGGACAAATACGTTTCTTTATTACATTTAGATGATGTCAGTCAGTCATTATATCTTCAGCCTTTCTGGCTGGTCGGAGCCTCGAGCTCTTGCTCCTTGCTCCTGCTGAACCTCGAGGGGCATCTACCCCTCGGTAACTCATCCACTGCGCAGGTTGCAATAGGCAACTCTCTGCGCAGGGTATGTAATGCACTACGTGCTTTCTATTATTGTTTCATACTTCTTCTTTCATCTTGGTTTCAGTTTGGGGCGCCACTTGCCTCCGGAGTCTCTGTATCATCTGATATCAGGAGCTCACGGGGCAGTGCGCGCCAACTCTTTAGCACGTCCGGGGGTCTGGCATGTAATGGTGCTAACCCGTGGAGGTGTGAGTGTGGTCCGTAGTCTGCCTTGTCGTATGTCTTACGGGCCAATCGGATCACAAACTCCTCCACGGTTTCCATCTTGAGGCTTTTAGCTATCGTGTCATTCCTTACGTAGCGCCCTGCCCCTACGGCGATACGTAGGACGATATTCTGTTGCTTTTGTAATCTAGCCTTGTTGGTATTGGAGCACAGATGATACCAGGCTGGGGCGGCATAGGTCAATCTTGACCGTATGTACGTTTTATATATTCCCAGCCTGGTTGGAAGTCGAAGGTGAGATGCAAGCATGGGTCGGAGCATTGCTCTGGCTGTTCTTACCGAACGAACCACGTGCTGCACTTGTTCATTCATGGTGAGCCTTTTGTCAATCTCTACTCCAAGGTACCGACATGAACTCCTCCATTCGATGTCATGACCCTGGAGTTTTAGTTGTGGCGGATTCCTGGTTTTCTTGCTGACAAGTAGAGCGGCAGTCTTCCCCACATTGACCGCCATCCTCCACTTGTCTAGCCACTCGGGAAGTATATTAAGAACTTTTTGCATCTTTGCGGCAGCTCCTATTGTGCTAATTGATGATGCCATATACGCGCTGTCATCGGCAAACAGAGCAAGCATGACATCCCTTTCCCCTACTCGGATTCGGTCGGCCAGGGTAGGGATGTCGTCTGTGTACAACGCGTATAGGTTCGGTGATAGGCAGCTACCTTGTGGGACCCCTGCCTCTATCTTCTTGATTTCCGATTGTTTGTCCTCCACTGCGACATAGAAGGATCTGTTACACAGGAAGGACTCTAAGATTTTAATGAATTGCCTGGGCATCTTGGTGCCAATCAGTTTATAGAGAAGACCTTCGTGCCACACTCAGTCGAAGGCCCTCTCCACATCCAAAAATACAGCCACCGTGTGCCTTCTGCAGTTTAGTTCGTTCGCCAGGTGGTGTAATACTCTTATGAGTTGAAGAGTGGTCGAATGGTGGCTCCTGAAACCAAACTGCTCGTCTCTGGGTTTGATATACGGCCTTAGTCTTCGTAATATCAACCGGTCGAACAGCTTGGCCAGGTGGGGCAGGAGTGATATCGGGCGATATGCATCAGCCCTTCTGCGGTCCTTCCCTGGTTTCGGTAGCATTATCATCTTGGCTCTTTTCCATGACTCTGGGAAATGGCCCGTCCTCAATATCCCGTTATAGAGCGATGATAATGCAACTATACCTCTCCTAGGTAGCTGATGGATTGCCATTATAGGCAGGTCGTCGTGACCGGCCGCCTTCCTTCTGGGCAGCCGTCGTACTGCCTTGGCGACTTCAGAGGGCGAAATGAAGTCGTCACCTCTTAATGGTTCTGAAGACTGACTCCGGAACTCTCTCACTCTCTCTAATACTGACATTAGGTGAGCGATGGTTTCGACGGATGCTTCTTGACTTACCGGATTCGGAGTAAACTGGCGTTCAAGATGGTCCGCGAGTATTCCGGCTCTCTCTTTTGGGCCGTACTTCCTCTCGCCATTCTTGTCCCACAATGGATAGATGGGCTGTGGTGTAGTTGATAGTCTTTTGTTGAGCTGATGGAGGCTCGGTAGGTAATCGCCCGCTTGGTCAATCGTCTTCTCCCAAGCGGCACCACGCCAGGCCTCCACCGCATCAGCCACTTTGCTGGTAATTAAGTTTAACCTGGTCTTAATTGCGGGACATCTTGTACAGGCCCAGCACTTCCTCAGGTACCTTTTTTGTTGAATATCTCGTTGAAGGGCGAGTGGCAATTCGTCCCTTCTATGTGGAGCTGGTTTCGCTGTTGTCGCAATTTCCTTGGCTGCCCTCATAGCGTCAGTAATCGCTACAGCCTCAGCTTCCACTTCATCTGCTGACCTGACTGAGCCTATTGCCATATCGCTCAGTTTCTCCGAATAAGTCATCCAATCAGTCCTGGTAGCTGGGGTCCGTACTCTAGGGCTGATGGTCGTACTGATGGTGACCAAAATGGGTAGGTGAGGTTGATCCAGGTCGTAAAGCACCTCAACCTTTATAACGCCCTTCACACCCTGATATGCCACCACGTCTAGTACATCAGGGATGCGATTGGGGTATGTTGGTATGTGCGTGGGTTCGTCAGGCCCCACCACTTCAAACTCTAGGTTTTCTGCAGTCCTATACAGCTGTCTGCCCGCTATATTTATTAAACGGGACCCCCAAGCTGTATGTTTCGCGTTCAGGTCTCCTATAAGCATGGTCGGGATAGTGCCATTAAATATCCCGCCGTAGTCTGACGCTAGTAGATGTCGCTGCGGTGGTCTGTATCCTGCATAAACTCTCATTTCACCTTGGTTAGTTTTAATGGTGATTCCATTTGCAATCAGTTCTTGAAGCTGCGGATGCGCCAATTCATCGTGGACCACATCTCTTCTGACCAGTGCGGCTGTACCCCTGTACGGCTGGCCTCTTGGTGAGATGCAGTCTCTTTTGTAGACGAAGTAGTTGGCGATCTTAAAGTCATTTTTTGGTCCTAACTTCGTCTCGCCCAGGAGGATAATATGGATATCCTGCGACTGAGCGAGAGCACGTAGCTCCCTGGTTTTACCCGCGATCCCGTCCGGGTTTCAGTATAGAATGCGAAGGCTAACATCCATACTGAGTCCGGGACAAGAATGATAAGCCTCTCCTAGCCGCTTCTTGGAGGTTCCCTCCTGCGGCCATGGAGACGAGCAGTTCCATCAGGACCCCCAATATTATAAACAAGGGATTCCCGGCGCTGCCCGCTGATAAGTATGATTGAGGAGGAGGCATCTGTCCTTCTTGATTATAGAAGCGGGGTTGATAGGTCCCGCCTCTTTGGTAATGTTGCTGCTGAGCTCTGGGGTCTTGTCTCTGCTCTTGTTGTTGCTGGTCATAATTGTATTGTTGTTGTTGTTGCCGAAGATCAGCTTGCCTCAGTTGCTCGTCTGTCTGTTGGTGTGTCGGTTCTACAGGCATTCTACCTTGCCGGTTCAGGGTGCACCGGGGTGGGAGTGCCTGTAGGAGCGTTTCTTCTTTCCACCTGGATGGGTCTGAACGCGGGCATAGGTCGCCTGCTATCTACTTCCATCTGGTGGGTCGATGCTGCTGGTCTTGGTAAGGGCGTGGAAGCTGCGGTCGGTGGTCCTTCAGTCCTCTTAGTCGACTGAGTTCTTGTACGCCACCTCCTACGCCTTCTTTTTTTCTTTTGAGGCAATGGTTCACCTCTGTTAGTAGGTATGTTTGCTTCAGGGGCCAATGTTGTAGGTTGTGTTGTTGGGGCCGGCCACAACACACTTTGCGGCATGCGAAAATGTTCTTCAACTTCCGGCGCGGGTGGGGCACATTCGTATCGGGAACCAATCTGGATCCCCGACCTCACTGCCGGTCTTTGATGTTGTTGTTGAGATTGTAGTTGTTGTTGCTGTTGTTGCAGCTGTTGATGCTGCTGTTGTTGAAGGTTTGAGAACTGCGGACGAGGTCTTGACTGCCTTGTCTGGATAAACTGCGGTCTTTGCCGGGTCTGTTGAGCTTGTTGGACAAGGTTTGTATGTTGGTCCTGTTGTTGCTGTTGTTGCGTTTGTTGTTGGGTTCGTTTTTGATTGGGGTTATGTGGTTCGGTTCTGGGGAAAGGTTCCTGTACCCTGATACCCCTTCTTCTCGCCTCCCTTAGGTAGTGTGGGCACTTTCTGCTGCTGGCCACATGTTTACCTTTACAGTTCGTACATTTTGGTGGAGCGTTGGGATCTTTGTTGCAGTCTGCCGCAAAGTGCTCTTCTGCACACTTTACGCAGCGGGGTGGATGATGACAACCGCCGGATGCATGACCGAACATCTGGCAACGGTGACAATGTGGTACCGTGCCAGCTCTTGGGGCCCATCCCTCTATGCGTACATTCGGGATGTTAAGGAGCTCATTGATGGAATAAAGCTCCTTTTTTTCAATGTCATTCAGTCTTTCCAGAAGGGCATAGTAGGTCGGCCCACCTTTACTTCCCCTTCTTGGAAGAATTTCTTTAATGTATTTGGTCTTGAAGCCGCTTGCGTCAAGTTCCAATTTGATGTCGGCTGGGTTAATGCCATACGCCAGCCCTTTGATCGCTACTTTAAGCGGCAGCTCATCAGTTTGGGCGTAGCAATGCCACGACACTCTGCGATCCTTTTCCGCGGCTTCGGTTAGGGCGCGTTGAACTGCCCTAAACTCCTCCACCGATCTGCACGCGAAACGGAACCCTGTATCAACGGCTTTGACGCTTAGTGGGTGGCCAAGCTTATTCCTAAGCTGAGCGAATATTGCTACCCAGTCCGGCAGTGCCTTCACCAGGATGGGAGGGTAGCCTTTCTGGGCTGGTGTAGTTGCCGTAGTTTGTCCGGCTGTTGTAGCGGTCGTAGCGCGCATAGCAGCTTGATTATGAGTTATAGCTTGACCCGACTGGGTAGGCGTGTTGGCTCTTGTGGCAGGTTGTGACGCCATCATAGCTGCATACGATCGAGCTGCTTCTGGCGTTGGTGATGGAGGTGACGGCATAGGAGCTGCGTCCATAGGGACAGATTCTAACGCCGCATATGAAGTTGAATTAGTATGCTGGCAGATCTTGCTTGCCGTGTCAGACTCAGTGTCGGCAGTGATATTCGCTGGCTTATTATCCGATGATGATGATGATTGGCCAGCTTTAGATGATGCAGCTGAGCTCGATGAATTGCTTCGGCTGCTTCTTTGAGTTTTTCTCGCAACGCCAGAAGTTGACGGTTGCGGATCAGTTGTAGACATATTTGGGGTGATGGACAGCTTCTGCTTCAGCCTCTTGTAATCACCCCCTAGGTCCTCGTCAGAGGAGTCGCGCCTCTTCTTTTGGGCGCCTCTGCCCGGAGGCTTCCGTGCGGTTTCGTCTTGGACAGGACACTCAGGTCCGCCAAGAACGAGCCCTAGGTCGGAGGCCTTCGATTGGCTTGGTGGTACTGATGTGATTTGAGATCTAGGTATGCGTGTGCTACTTGATCTGTGTGTTGGTGATACCTGAACTGTGGTGTCGGTTTCCCTCCGGGTGGGGGGTACATCCCCCAACGGAACGAGTCCTTTACCACTTGTTTCGGCTTTGTCAAACGACTTACGTGTGGTCGGGTTCGTCCTAACACCCGAACCCTTACTAGTCACGCAAGCAGTTTGACTTCTGCTTTGTTGAAGTCAAACTTTTGACTTCAACAAGAAGTAGAAGTTCTAAGAATTGTCTGAAACTACACTAATGTCTTTTGCTGAAGACGCTGATGCGCGGCGTAAATATTTGGAAGGGTCGGGCCCCTTGCGAGGCGGCGGCCCATCCCCGTCAGCCATAATTATCCACTTTCGCTTGAAGAGCGATTATGGTGTTGATCGATGATGATGAAATTCGGTGTTTATTATTGATCCGTAATACTAGTTACGGACTCCCTAGAAGCGGTGCTTCCCTAACCAGGTGAAACTTTTTGGAAGAAAGCCCAGTAAGGTGACCGCTCGCGGAAGCCTCGCAACTAGCGTACACGTAAAGTAGCAATTATTTTTTAAGTTCGATATAGTCAAAAGTTGATTCTTGACTGAGGTTTTGCTACAAAACCCCAAGTCAGAATCTGCCCTACAATCAAGCACTGTGCTTACGTTAGCTGAAGGTAAGCGCTGACTTCCGAGCACGAAGTCTCGATGTGCGGGGGTGAGGCACGGTGGGAGGATCACGCCGAAGCGGACCTACGACCACTGAGCAACCTTGCA
Source organism: Selenia dentaria (assembly GCA_917880725.1). NCBI lineage: Eukaryota > Metazoa > Arthropoda > Insecta > Lepidoptera > Geometridae > Selenia > Selenia dentaria. Next base: position 42,956,089 of record OU862877.1, read on the forward strand.
CAAGCCAAGACAACGGTGTCTTGGAAAACCTCCGAGTTGCGGCGGAGGGGTGAGGGAAGTGTGGGGGGCGTCTCAACGCTACTGCGGAGAACGATCTCCCACCCAACCGAACACCTGTCGCACGCACTTAACTCAGGAGATTTTCCTGAGGAACCTGTATGAAATATATGGGGTAAAAATTTCACGTATCACTTGGTCCTCTAGATGATGTGTCATGTCTATTACTATTTATATTTTGTCAATAAAATGTCTGTAAGGGACGAACATACACACAGACAGATGGACGAGCGAGACAGCAGTATACTCTGGTTTTATATTGACTACGAAAGGGACACAGGCATCAGCTCAAATTTCAAAACATCAATCACATAGGCGTAGGTATACAGTAGGTATATTTTTTATGTGTTTGTGCCTCTCTCTGTCTCTCCGATCTGAAAGTGACTGCATCTTTGAAACCATAATAGGTAACTGGATAGTATATATACAAAATTTAATTATAATGATGAGTTGATTGGAAATGAAAATCGATCGTTGAAAAAAATCGAAGCAAGCAAGGCGAAGGTAAAACTGTTTTTTTAACTCCCGGCTAAATTACTCTCTATTGTTTTCAACACACGCGTCAACTGCTGTTCCGAGACCATTGAATTTTATTTTTTATTACTGAACATGAGTAAAATATATTTTGCGCCTGAATAAAAATTCCAACTCTGAAAAATTCTTTGACACTCACAAATTGAACATGCGTGGTGAAAAAATCTCAATATTCCCAGCAATATTCACTGTCCGTTTTTCGATATACGGATGGAACGTGTTCGATAAAATTAAGGTCATGATAGAAGAGGACGGCCAGCGGCAAATTTCCCTACAGTAAAGACAAGTAGTTCTGCGAACAGCACTGCGATTCCCTAATTCATATTACTATTATCAACTACATGTTTAACTTTGACACTTTTTAGCTGGTTCGATAATGAAACATTTTTCTCACTCTTAATTTTAGCACACCAGCAGCGCAAGTACCGTAATAGTCGTTAAATTTGTCGAGTCTCTAAGATCGATAAAAAATCGTATTACCCCTAACAAGTATGGAAGTCATAGCCAAGTCGACGACTTATACGATCGTCAAATTGTCGACACTATATCGATTATTATGGATTGTTTGCATTCCACAATTCGCCCTTCTATCATTTGAAGATTTCTGCGAGCATTTCCCTCTTTTAAGAAGGCCGAAGTATATTTTTATTAAATACTAGCTGCGCACCGCGGTTACACCCGCATGGTGATGGATGATGACGATGGTGATGAACATTATATATATATATATATATACAAGAACTGCTCGTTTAAAGTATTAGATTGATAGACGTTTCAAGGGCAGAAGATGGATAAGAAGATGATTCCTCAATATCCGACAGCTTCGACGGCTTAAAACATCTAAACAAATTAACCTTATACTTAGGTGCAAGCTCGTGGCAGTACTCAGCTGTGGGTGCAAGTGAGATAGTGTGTCTTTTGCACTCTTTCACAGCGCATTCCTCACTTCCTCAGTATGTATTTATAGAGATAAAATATTTAGATATTTATTACGTACAGTATATTTTATATATTTTAGATTGAGCAGCCTGATACTTGTGATATTTGTAATTTTAAAGTAACAATCCCATAAAATGTATAGTGACAATGAGTTGTAGTGAAACGGTTATATATGATGCCTTGCGGTCAGATGGAGGTTTGAAACGATCTGCTAAAGTCAGCTGCCATGATTATTAATTATGACAGCAGACTTATTAATGCCGGCACTTTACATGGCTAATTGTATTTGTGTATTTGGAATATTTGGCAAAAAATTTGCATGTGTGGAGTATTTATTTCATAGTGTTGACCTTATTGATGACATATAAGCCCAAACACCAATTACGAGTTACCTTGCGCTTGTCGGTTTTTGAGACACATCAAAGGCATCAAGCGAATGCGCAAACATTTTATTGTTATTTGTCTGCAAAGTGTGAATTGTCGTATTTGCCTCTATTTGCATATTTGCATGAACGTCATAAATTTTACCAAATTTTACACAATAGCGAACACAAATAGCCATGTGAAGTGCCACTATAAGAGAGGCATATGTGTACGAATGGAGACTTATTATGAGGGACATAATATTATTGCTTATATGTAATAACTGCTAACAATATGTCAAGTAAACTAAAAGACAAACAATATCTAATGAAAATGTTCCCAAGTTTGACAAGCGTAGCAATAAATGCAAAGAAATTTAATATACGAAAAGATAAACAGAATTGGTTTGAACACATAATTTAGACTATATTCGTCGACAACAGATGTTATCGCGGACTTGCTTGATGAACAAACCTCGGCGAAGTCCCCAAACTTTTTATATTGCTTTCTACAGATTGGCTGCATACACGACATAAACAGTAAAATAACTTTCAAAATTGATATGCTAGTGCGCATTGCTACATTCCTACAGTGCATACCTAGTTTATTCCAGCACCATAATACGAAAGAGATATGACAGTCATAAATTGTAAGTGTTCATTCCTGATAATACTGATGGGAAAAGATTGCAACTTAGGGCCCCATTGCGGTGGTTTTACTAGACCACCGCAATTCTCCCAATAAGAAAAAAAGAAAATATGGTGAAATCTCACAATAAGTACTAACTCAATGTAAAAATTGAAGAATTAAGAATTAAATAATTTAAAAACAACCCAAGTAGTAGACAATTTTTTTATGGGGAGTATTATGGTAAGACTATTTTGCAATTGAATAATGCATTCGTAATGTTCGTAATTATTTAATTCATAATCAACAAGTTATGTTCCCACTGCTGGAACTCGAGCCTTCCTCTCAGTGAGAGGATTTGCACCATGATCCACCACGCGGACTCAGTGCGGCTTGGTGGTTAGGTTAGTGGCCAACCCATGTCGAAATTTACAGGCCACCCGAAGGCCTTCGACATAGCCTAACGACTGCTGTCCTAAGACAATCAACTGACACCGACGGCTTAACACGCCCTCTGAAGCACGGAGGCGCTCAGTTGAATAATGCCACTAGCACATACCGGTCCAACTCCAAAGCGTTGGGTCACATGTTAATCGGTTAAGAGCGCTTCATTTTTTAATTATTAGGTCGTAAAAGTCAATTATTGAAATATTTGTACTAAAATCTTGTAGCCCACGGTAGGATTCCCAGAGTCTGTGAGGGCTAGTTTACTTCTTGTGGTTTATGAATTAATAATTGACGTGCTATACATTATGTAAATTCCTAGTTACGTATGCATTAGGTAATGTGAGACATGAGTCTTGTTTACAAGTAGGAGATGACTTAGTGGGACCTTGAATATTAATGTTATATATTCTGCCATTTCGACATTCATTCACATTGTCTCGAAGAGACATGGGTCAATAACAATAACGCCATAAATCGAAACGCAATAAGTAAGTAAGGAAATAAGAATTAAGCCCAAGGCGAGACGCACAACCTTCCTCCAGCGTGCCTGGGTATGCAAAGTTTACTACAAACTATACTACCATATACGTACATGAGCTACTGCGACTTTACTGTACGTTTACCAGCGACAAACGTCGTCGGACCTCCGTCAGGAGTTATCGCAAGTTCTCCGAACGTCGCGTCGTCTGTCCGCGGAATCAGAAACTACGAAATAACAATCCAAGTTCGTGGGATTAGCTGCGTATAGTTTCCTTTGTGATATGCTACGATAACTACTTTACTGTTATTGTTTCTATATTTTGAAATAGACTGGTCTAAATTGGCGAGATAGCATTCGATACTTGTATTAAAGTTAATATTAAGTTGTAATGTCTATTTCTCTCTATGTTTGCAAAATTTGATTTGAGTGACTCAAAACCACCGGTACCCATACAGCGGTTAATATTAACTAGAGAGATAAATTAGATACTCGAATGGGTTCCTCAGTGGATTGTCGGTCATGGCATCTGACACGGATTTTCAGATATGGCGGGATCGAACCCTGTCCAAGGATATGCAATTTTTATGAGATAGAATTTATGTCATCGGGCAAACCTTCCTCCTGTCCTATAACAATCTTTGATGCAAAATAAAACATCCATTCCATGTTTAATGCTAATGGGGTAAAACAAAAGTGAGCGTCTCGGGACGCCTGACAGAAGAGATACTTTCTGTGTATAGAAAGTCATTGCTTAAACTAATCTAGGGCTGTAGATTAGAGTGAGAGAGGAGGCGTGAGAGAAGTCAGACGACTGGTGCCGTAACGCGTTACGTAACGAATCGGTTTACCCTCCCATAAGAAGTGCTTACTTTAAAAACAGAAAATAAGAGTTCTATTTAAGTCTTGATTGAAACTTTCGTGACTATTAAACATTTTATTGTTATTTTGACTGTTTAACTTACGCGGTGGGTATAATCGAATATCTCAATCGGTTTCGTGACCGCCACTTCTTCATGGAGTTTTTGCGCAACCGGCTGCGTTCGCGCCTTAAGCCCATCACACACGACTAAGATAATATACCTATATTATAGCGTCGAATATAAAAGTTATGTTAACTTAACCCACCACACACGGCGCCGATACTATAATATATAGCAAGCGGACATTCTATCGGAGTCCGTCTCGGGAACCGCACGTCTCGATCGTTCACACTGTAATATACCGAGTGTTCATATTTTTTATTTTGCGATGATTCGTGTTTTGTTGCTGGACCTGTTGGACAGTACCTCAGATGATGATTGGGACTGTGAATATGATATAACCGTCATACTAGCTAAAAGTAAAATACGAATAATCTGGATAGAAGATAAAACACAGGAAAAACCGTAGTGAATTTAAACTTTACAATGATCTTTCAGAAAAAACAGCTTTTTCTTGCACTTTCATATGGTTAATTGCACGATACCTAACCAGTTTTTAAATTGTTTGTCTGTCTGCCTCTATAATCCGGGTATTTTCTGAAAAGGCTGGACCAATTTTGATGGGATCTATACTGAAAGCATTAATTAAAGGGCCTCTAGCTGCTAGTCTAATAATATAACATAGCCTTATTTCATCAAGAATACTAACATCGATTTAGTAGTTACCTAGTTTGATTGATCTATACGTAGTACCTACAATCTAGAAAAACCTACGGAGGTTACGCCCATAGAACATTTTAAAAAATTCTACTAAGATAAAATTGTCATACCGCTAGTTCGGTTAGTAGATAGAAAGTCTCACTTTTTCGATGATTTCCTTTGTTTGACACATTCGCGTTAGTCAGACGTTAGTTTCATTTTTATTTACAAAACATATTTCTACAGGTTCGAAACAAAATAGGTACATAAGATAATGTGAAGCTTTATTAGTTTTTATTGTGGAAATATAAATTTGTTCGGTAACTGAAGACCAGACGTCCATTTACTGCAACGGTTTTGTCAAAATCCTGTATTTGATCTTAAGATCAGTACCGCACACTATCTTAAGATGTCTTCATGATCTGCAGTAGTCTTAGCGTATGTTAACATGCTTTTCGAATATCGGTGGCATCCTAAGCTACTCTAAGGTAAAATATTATAGTATATTCTCAGTGTCTGGTCACTCATTGAATTATATGGTGAGCGATATGTCCGAACCTGCTCTAAAATAATATTTTATAGTATCTTCATCGTGTGTGATGGGCTTTAGTACTGGCGACCGCAGTGGCGGCGGCAGAGCGCGCCGCGCGCGCGCCACCCTTAGCGCCCGTTGCGACTACTATATGGTATACTAGCCGGGTGCGCAAGTACTCCATGAAGAAGTGGCCTGGACGCTCACGAAACCGTTCGAGATATTCGACTATACCTACCGCCTAAGTTAAACCGTCAAAATAACATAAAAATATTCAGGTCTTTGTGGTTGTGCGGACCACCGCAGGGACATTTTACCACCAAACAGTAATTATTAGACACTGTAACAATTTTAAATTAGATCAACAGTTGTATGACGCTGGTGGTATTTTCAATCGAGTGGTTCTGTGCTATGGCCGGCATGTTAAGCCATAGATTCTAGTAGTATGGTAAAAAATCGACCGGCTCTATAATCTCAATGGGCGTTCCACAAGGTTCAATACTAAGGCCGTTCTTGTTTTTAATCTATATTATTGACTTACTTTATTATGTAAAGAAGAGTCACGAGATTGTATTGTTTGACTTCACTGTTATTTAAAATTAAAATGCAGTTATTAAACTATGACGATGTTAACAATGCATGAGCTAATGTTGTGAATTGGTTCAATACAATCAACCTTCTCCTCAATGAGAAGAAAACTAATTGTACTCGTATAAAGTTCTCGACGCCAAATGTGAGACAAGTAGAATCCAATATACGATTGAATGGAACAGGTTTGGACCTTGTGGAGTCAACGGTCTTTTTAGGAATTACTATAGACGCTAAATTGCAATGGGTCCCCACATAAAAACATTGTCTAGTAGGCTCAGTTTAGCGGCTTATGCTGTTAAAAAATTAGACTATTAACTGATGTAGACACACACACACAGCAGCAGCAGCAGACAGCTAGAATAGTTTATTTTAGTTATTTCCATAGCGTTATGACTTATGGCATACTGCTCTGGGGATGTTCTGCAGATATTAATTCTATATTCATAGTGCAAAAAGGGCTATACGAGCGAAATACAGTTTAACTCCCAGAGTTTCCCTTAGACAGAAGTTTAAAGACATAAACATTCTAACTGTTGTCTCTCAGTTTATCTATGAAAATCTAATGTATATAAAGAATTAGCAGTTTTGATAAAAGGAGTGATGCTCATTCCATCAACACGCAAAATAAGCACAAGCTATCCGTACATGTAACGCGTCTCCACAGAAAAAGTCATTCTTTTATGGGACAATGTTTGCGATTCTATAATAAAGTTCCCAATATTATCCGAGATTTGCCTATTAATAAATATGAAATTACTATTAAACTAAACTCTGTCAAAAAGGTTATTACAAAATTACGGGTTACTTGGAGGATAAAACAGTATGGGACTGATCACTCCAGGATCTATCTACTTCCCCCCCGAAGGGTTCCCGCATTGACGTGGCGGGGGGGCTCAGTAGCCGTGGCTTGGATCACCACGGCGAAGCCAAGAGGAACCCAGGGGCCGCGCCGGCGTTGGGGTGCGCTGGCCGGCTCAGGCGGGGCCGCTCCTATGGGCTTTGGCCGCCAAGTCCACATAGGAGTGGCGAGGTCCGGGCGCTTTGGCGCAGACTCGAGGAGGTGAGGCCCGGGCGCTTTGGCGCAGGCTCGAGGAAGGGGGCCCGGGCACTTTGGTGCAGGCTCGAGGAGGTGGGGTCCGGGCGCTCGGTGCAGACTCGAGGAGGTGGGGTCGCTGGGGATTATCCCCTGTGGCTGACGTAGCAGGCGGTGGAGCTACGTATCCGACCCACCTCAGGGAGACCACGGGCGTCCAGACACGGGGAAGTCTGGCGCTCATTGTTGGCGGGTTTAGTCTCCGAGGTAGTTGCGACGCCATGTGTTCTGGTGTGCCGCGAAGAGAAGGGTCCGGCAACGGACAGCCGCGGCGGGTTCGCGGTCGTGTGGAAAATCTGTCCCGCGTTCCCGCCAAAAGCGGCAGTGACGGAACACCCCGGGGTTTGGGGTTTTGGTGGGTATACGGACTCCCACATAACCCACCTACCTCCCCGTGGTAGGTGGTATCCATAAAGGATTTCCCAGGGACAAAAAAAAAAAAAAGATCTATCTACTCGTGTACTAAGATGTCAAAGTGTAGCGTGTCTTGCCCTACTGATACCATTATTATGTTCTCTTTTGTAAGGCAACTCACTGGAGCTAATATTTGTAGTACCTAAGTAAGAACGTTGTAAAAACATCTATATAAAAAGAATGGCCCCGAGTTTCTTGCCGCTTCTTCTCGGTAGGCTCTATATATTTTGGAACGCGGCGGTAGTATTTAAAGTACATTATAATGAAAAATTGACGTTCATAAGTGCGTCTTTGATGCCTAAATTGAATAATTGATTTTGACTTTGATTTTGACTTTGAGTCATCTTTGGACGACAGTCTGGCGTCTGAGCCGTCATAATTATTCCTGATCTGGTCATTAGCTTTGCTTCTAACCTACACTGGCCCCGCGTTATAGTTTAAACTACTCTCTATGACAAGAAGTCCAAAGCCTCAGGAACGGGAATTTAATGGGTTGATTATATTAAAACAAAAAGCAAAGGTGCCCGTATACACCACAACTAAAAATAACCAACCTTTTTGTTTCTCGCTCACGCATTACGTTTTAACTCGACAATTGTTCTACTAGAACTCGACGATTATCGCGACGGAATTGGGTCACAGTTCAAGAAATAATCACAGTTTACATTGGGACAGTAAACGGTAGAGTATTATTCATAACCTTAGTCTGAAAAAGTCGTTTTCACAGTCCGTTTTATCTCTTCTCTTAGCAAAGTGAAGACGGTTCAGTTTGCAGGAATAGTTAGAAACTAACATAAAATTTTAGTAAGAAATATACCTACAGTGTCATCCGCGGAGCTTTCAAAAGAGGTTCCAACTGCACTGCATACTTGTGACTAAAGCTTTCAGGAAAGAAATATTCGCGTAAACGATAGAGTTATATCTATAAATATGAATTTGAATAGTTATGTATTTAATAAACTAATACTATTACGGGCAAAACACTCACGTTAGGGATCGAAAATGTCTCGCCGGGTTCCGAGCATGTCCGATGATCATCTTCGATCGAGATTTTATGGATGTTATGGATTGTTGTGTTTTATGCACGTGACAAGTATATCGAGAGATCCATGCTCGCACGATAGTTCTATTTATTTATCAAGTAAACTTTTGCACCATCTTAATATATTCGATTATTTTGTTTAATTTATATAATAAGATTAATTTATGCCACACACTCGACCAAGCACTCGACCACCCACTCTCCTAGTGTAAAATATAGCTCTACAAAGGGCTAGTACATTAAAATCCACATAAAATGGATCGTTCCAATGCCATTTTACTGTAAGCAGTAAACTTGATGTTTTTATTACTAGTTACTATCTTTTTCTAATGGAACGACGAGAAATCAGAAATATCCGGTCTCTATTATTCCACGACGAGTGTGTTTGTTTAGGGATAAAAAAGGGAGCATGGTTAAGATGTATGCCACCTTCTTTTTAAAAGTGAAAACTTTTTTAGGGGCTATAATGGTTTCCATGACTACATATTGTTGTCGATTGTGTGTCTTAAAAATAATTCGGGCAAGTTACGCATTTTGGGTGAACGAAAATCAAGGAACTCGCGTCACTGTCACCGTCACCGAACGCTTTGTCATAGATAATGTAGTTTTGAAGTGAAAACTTATTTAGGCGCGATAATGGTTTCCATGACTACCTATTGACAAACGTTGTTGTCGATTGTGTGTTTTAAAAATAATTCGTTTTCAATTCTATCGGCAGTCACCTAAGACTGTCCCGCTTGTTTTTTTTGCAACAAACTATCACATAAGGCAGTGACTTCACTCGCTTCATCCGTTTAGGGGTGACATTTCCAAAAATACTTAGTTGAATAAAGCATAAAACATCAAAATGCTCAAGCGGTTTTGGCTCTATTGATGAATCAGTCTGTGAGTCAGGACACGTTATTATAACACAAAAAAATTGAGAAAAAGTATCGTAATCTCTTCAAGTATCGTAATCTTGTCAAAGTAACTGATGACATCAGACTAGGTATGGATAACAGACAGCTTACCATACTTACCTTACTTGACTTTAGCAATGCTTTTAATTCCGTAGATTTTGACATCCTCCTAGCATCGCTTCGCTCTATAAACATATCTCCATCGGTAATTGACTGGTTTCGAAGCTATCTATTTGGGCGACGCCAACGTATTCGCATTCAGGATACTTTCTCTTCTTGGTGTGAAACGAATGCTGGCGTTCCTCAAGGCGGCGTACTGTCACCTCTTCTTTTTGCCGTATTTATAAACTCTATATCTTTCTTTCTTACTTCTTCCTACCATCTCTATGCAGACGATCTTCAGATATACTCTCAGGCTCCACTAGATCGCTTAGCAGATGCTGTTGATGAGGTCAACGGCGATTTACTTCGTATAGCTAACTGGAGTAGATCTCACGGACTTACAATAAACCCAATAAAAACTCAAGTTATCATTGTTGGAAGCTCCAGATTAGTATCGAAGATTGATTTCACAACTCTCCCCGAAATCGTATTTGGTGGTATATGTGTGCCTTATAGCACTCAAGTTAAGAACCTGGGAATAATCATGGATAACTGTATGTCTTGGCAACCACAAATCCAATCTGTAGCACGAAAAATGTTTGCATCAGCAGCCTCCCTTAACAGACTGCGTAACTTTTTACCCACTGCTACCAAAGCTGCACTTGCACAATCTCTCCTTTTTCCCATTCTTGACTATGCTGATGCCAGTTACATAGATCTCACAGAGGACCAGCTTAACAAGCTGGAGCGTCTACAGAATCTCTGTATTCGGTTTATTTTTGGTCTGCGAAAGTACGACCACGTTTCCGAATTTCGCTGTAAACTTAAGTGGCTCCCTATACGCCTTCGCCGGAATTCTCACATCCTCTCTATTCTGTATAACATATTGTTTAATCCTTCTGCTCCCTTTTACCTAAAAGAACGATTTAGATTTCTCCAATGCTCTTCTTACTCTCTTAGGTCATCAGAAAACTTACTTCTAACGACTCCTGAACATTGTACTATATTCTACAACTCTTCATTCACCGTCCAGGCAGTTCACCTTTGGAATGCCCTCCCTACTAGTATCAAACGCGCGCAATCGCTGAATAGCTTCAAAGCTCAAGTAAAAGACTACTATCTCTCCACGTTAAATGTTAATCCCTGACATCATTCATTGATTGATATTATTTTATATTATTGATATTTATGTATGTGTAAGTATATATGTTCATGTATGTTTATAGTATAATATATGTATTATATTATTATTACGTGTAGGTAAGTGTAAGTATTGTTATATTTAAGTGTATTTTTTATTAATTTGAATTTTACCCTTTTATCTAGTATTATCTAGTGTTACATCTGTTTCATGTAATACTAGGTAATAATATATTTCTTCGTGATGTTGCACCACCGTCCATGTCAATCATGTAATCGCTATCCATCCAAAGGTTGTCTGGAAGAGATCGCTTTTAGCGATAAGACCGCCCATTTGTGCCTACTATTTAAGTTGTTTCCTTATGTTGTATTTACTTTGGTGCAAATAAAGAGTTTTTGTATTGTATTGTATTGTATTGTAATCGTCAACGCGTCACGCTTCGTCGTACAAACTATGAATTATCTGTGGCGCAGTTGCCCTAAATACATGACAGTTTGTCTACTGTTTGACAGGTTACGTTACACAATAGGCCTAGATTAACTGACGTGCGATTCTCTAAAAGCAAACATCGTTGCATCTTTGACAACATCCGTGAAACAACGACGAGTTGACAAGGGAAGTCGGAAAATCAACCTGATTTACAAGGGCGATATCTGTTAAGTATTTGGCATCGGTGAGTTCGTCGACGATCATCAATATACATTAGACAATCATTAGAGAATTGCACGGCAGATATTTCGTATCAACTTAGAATAATGGTTGGTCTCGCTCTCGGTCGAAGCGCGCGTGCGGAGACCAGTCCTTAATAAAACCAATCCTTAATAAGCGTATCAACGGTTAACATGTCGCTGAGAACCACGCTTGGCTATGGCAGTTGCTGTGTCACCCACACTTCACTTTATAATTTCTCCCTTGCACTGCACTCGCCACCTACATTTATCTTTTAAGCGGATTCGCTCGGTAACTTCACGGGCTATATTGCCATTCAAACCTAAATGGAATTAAAGCCTGCACTCTGATCCTGGGGGAAGGATGTCTGACACGTGAGACACCAACTCAGGCTCTTGAAGGTACGATCTTATCTATCACTTGTTTGGCTCCAAACACGGACTACTTGTAGGAATTAGCTGAACTTTTTATGGAAATGTGTAACTAGCCGACCAAAATAAATCATGAAATACAGTGCATATCGGACTATTCTTTAAAATCCGGACATTTTAATTTGACATGTCATTCTCTCTTATTATTATTTTATGCTACGTGTTGTGCAGCTAGAGTGTAGATAGCAAAAATGGTTTATGCTCGTGTTCGTATTTACAAGTTATCTCTATTAAAGATACACGATCATTTTCCGCATCTTATATTTCAGCGCATAGATAAGAAAGTGTTTCGATTATATGAAAGAGAAACTTATTTTTTTAAATGGTTGACATTATCTATTGTAATTATGACGTAAATATTTAAAAGATATATCCAATCATTATACATATTTATCAAAAGTTCATTCACTTTTAGTTTTAGTTCACGCATTATGTATACCAAGCAAGCGCGGGTGGGTCAGCTATTTAAAAACAAAAATAATTAAAAGCACCTGTGCCTTGCTTTGCCAAAAGATTTATACAATTAAAATCAGTCAGTTATTTATTACCCACCCTGTATAATATATTTGTTTCTTCCATAATCCTATTATTAAAATCTACCTTTTCACATTCAGAGCGAACCTTTTTTGAATAATTGCAAAATTCTTGTATCCTCGGCGAATACACAATTACGGTCAAAAGAATACGCTGATGATGCTCTCGCTCCCGCTCCCGGTCCCGCTCCCGGTGCGCGAGTGTAATTCCGTACGAAGGTTTCTTTTATAAGCAAGTAAGCAGTTTCAAAATTATACGTGGCGTCAAAAGGGCCATGTGAGGCGGATACCTTTAGACGTATCTCTGATAATTTGAAGCTGTTGTATTCGAGTTATGTTGTTTTAAATCCGCTAGTATCGATGAGATTTTTCCTATTTGTTTGTTACTGATTGACAAGTAAGCAGCGCCATACAAAAGAAGACAGCGAAGGCACAGCAATAAAACAACTGATTTCATTGCGCTTCGTCTTTTAGTCCACTTCACACCAATTTACAGGAATACAAAAGTATTTCTCCTTAATTGCCTAGGTCTTACCCGATATATTTTTCTGTCTTTATGAATGTTGTTAATATCTCCTGTTTAACGAAAAACCTTAAAATAAAAATCAAATAATGAAATCATTTATCACAAACACAAAGTCCTGGTTTTATAAATGTTAAAATAATATTGATTCTATTCAAAGGCTTGACCGCAGTGCCCAAAACTTTGGCAAACGCGCCTTTGTCTAATCAAAGTTGAAAGTTTGAATAATAACCAAAAACTCTGAGTGGAAGGTCTCACCCCACATCGAAAACAGTAATTAAACTCACATTTTTCGATATTAGGTCAAATTTGGCCAATTAATGGCCTGGACGTTAGGTGGCGATGCAGCCGCTGGTGTTGCACGCTAATGAATTGAAGAAGCTCTTGAATTGAAGACAGGAGTCTTCAATGCAAGAGTGAATCATCGATTAACGATTAGACGTTGCAAATCTAGGAAGATTCTACAAATTTGCAACGTCAGATCGTTTTATTTGACACACACCAACGAATGAAATATCCGTAATTACAATTAAGTCAAAATAAATCCTAGTGCTAAGGCCCTAAAGCAGCTGTTATCTTTCATTTTTTTTAAGAATTTCAAGATACATTTCCAAAATTCCTAAATCATTTGCTTTACATGTAGAATTTGAAAACAAAATGTTTTTCTTGTACGAGTGTGCTTTAACTGAACTTATTCATAACTAACAGTCCAGTAAGATAATTCACCAGGCTATGGCCCAAGATATAGAAAATAAATTTTACTCATCTGAAAGTTTTTCTATAGTTTTTTGAAAATACCTACTTCTGTCACATAATCTAGAGTTCTTATTTACCTATGTAATTGAACCGTGTCGTAATCACTGCATCTAGAATACTGCTATCTTTATATTTTTCCACACTGTTGATACAAAAAGGCCCAGGTACAGAGTAATTAATAATCAAATTTCTAATTAGAACTTTCCCAGTTTCTGATGAGTTTAAAATATATTGACTTACTGAGCAGGATTTCATTGTAACGGAAACTATTTAAGGTTGTGTGAAGCGAATCTACAAAATAGTAGGCATCTTGTTCTTAGTTGTTACCACATTAGTACTAGGCTGTAGTGTGCAAATAAAGGGCCTTACTTATAAACGCTGCTTAACTTCAAATGACCATATTTAGTACTGCGCAAAGGAAACGCGTTCTAAAGGAAAAATGTTCTGCGCCGTACTAAGTGACGTTATTCAAATTTAAGTAGCGTTTATAAGTAACACCGTTAATAGTTATACTCGTACATACTCGTAGTTTGCAGAGTACTATAGCAATTAAAACTACTGTACCGATGAGACATAAATACCAATACCGAGGGACGATGAACGCAAAGCTAGTTCTAAGGAGGTTCATAGATTTTATTAACCAACTCCAAGTAAGGAGGAGGTTATTCAACAATTTATTTCACACTTTTCCACCGACTTCCAAAACAAAAAAAAGAGGTTCTCGAGTCGACGCGTATATTTTTTATGTATCACGCATAACTTTTTCCAGAGTAGTCTTATTTTAATAATTCTTAGAGTATACTTCCAAGGTGGTCCCATTTAAATTGTATTAAATTCAGTCCAGCAGTTTTTAAGTTACATTCCAAAAACTGAAAAGTGTTACGCCTATTTTGATGATAATCTTCATTGACGGTGAATGACAATCGATCCCATAAGTAGAGAGGGTCACTAAAAATGGTGAAACAAGTTTTTTTACCAAAAAATGGAACCGACTTCAACATCAAGAAGTGTGAAATAACTTGAAGAAGTCGGTATCATGCGCACAAAGTATTGATAATAGGCACTTTTGAACTATCATGGCACCGACTTCAACAAGTTATTTCACACTTTATGGTATCAGCAGGTTAAGGCGAGGAGCTGCTCTTATTTCCGGCTATCAGATATGTTCGCAGTAGTCATACCAAATAGTAGTAGTTTAACACAATTTCAGGTACACGTTAATATCCCACTAATATTATAAATGTGAATAGTATAAATGATAAATGAATGTTTGTTACTCAAAAACGGCAGAACGGCTGAACGGATCTGGTTGGAATTTGGCACAGTGATAGATTATAGTCTGGAATAGCACATAGGTTAATTTTCATCATCATCATTATCATCATCCATCACCACGCAGGTAGCGAAGCGTAATATTCTTAGGCACAGCATAGACAAAATTGAAAGGTCTCCGCCTACGACAAGATATGATGACAGTTCTGTCAAATTTTGCGTCAGTTTCTAATAGTTTAATCAAAATCACGCTAGTTTTTTTTATTGTGATTAATTTTATATTTGTATGTAAGTAGGAACTATATTTTATTATAAGTGTTTACTGATTGATTTACTAATTATTTAAATTTATTAATACTATTATAGCAATTGCGTTTGACTGTGTAAATATTTTATGACATTTTGGTATAATGATAGTGATGGCCTTGGAGAAGATAATAAGATACACGAAGTACCAATTCTGCGCAGACGAAGTCGCGGGCACCAGCTAGTATGATTATATATTACAGGAATTAAATTATGGCAAATAAATAATGTTAAACATATTATTATATCAAGTGCAGTGCTATGCACATATTCAGCTTGTAAGTTTTATAAAGATTTGACGTGTTACACGAATAGACGTGTGACAGAGAAGAGATTATTAAGCCAGTTTTGCTTTAACGTAAAACGTTAGGGTCAGCTAAGAAACAAATTCCGCTAGATGGCGCTGTTTTCTTGATAATTGCATATTAATTTATTTTAATGAAATATGGGAGGATTAAATAAGAATGCTTGATTTTGCGCCCTTTATCTTTATTTATTAACACACTACAAACATAACTGAAACTATTTATTACTCGGATTTCGAGAAAATGGATAATAACTCTCAACTCTTGTTATACCACAGATTACGTAATAGTACATAATCCTTAGGCACGCACACATACAAATTAAGAATTTGTAGTAGCTATTTAACAAATTCGTCCGTCTCAGAGTTCCCATTAGCCTATCCGTAGAAACGTTTTCGCATGGGAACAAAGGTGCATGGTTCGAACCTGAGCATATCGTGTTATTTTTGGCATTTATGTTTTAGCTTTTTGAGAAACCTTTATTCGTCATTTTAGATAACGATATGAATAGATACTAATATTATCAGTGACATTCTAATATACCTAAGCCTCAACCTGAATTAGATACCTATACTTTATTACCCTATGTCTTTTCTGCTGCTGTAACAGAGCGAAGGATCGTCTTGATTTTGAGTAGTATAGGGTTCCGAGGGTGACTAAGGTTACTTTTTATACAGACGTAACACGAGCGAAGCCGCGGGCAGACACTTGTGTAATAAATAAAAGTCTACATCATTTCAATAGTGTATATTCATAGATCTAAGCACTTAGCATTTTTTTTAACCCTTCTTAGAATAATTTCTGGTAAAACACATTTTTTTAAAAATGCTACCAGTTTCGGGACCATTCCAGCAATAAAATCTTCATCTCGTTCTATTTCTATTACTTTTATGGGTTGTTCTGGTGAGATGTAGCACACAAAGTAACATTTTTTCATGTTGGTTACCCGCAGCTGACGTTGCACCTGCAAAAATATATTAGTTTCCAGAATTGCAATAAATACTGTACATACTTTACTTATACAAAGGCTACTATGTATCCTGAAACAACTTGGGCAGCCAGTAGTTTCTAATTTTATATTCATGGTTATATCCAATATCACAATTTGATACTTTATTGAGCAATTACCTGGTAATAATAATTATGATTTTTATTCATTTCCAATTTTCCATCTTTCAATACAAGTGGGAAATATTTTTTTTCCTGTGCAGCTCTTTCAATATTCATATCCAGCCTGGCCAGTGAAGGAAAGAATTTTATTTCAAGAATTGCTTCTTCATTTATCACCTCCCCTGAAACAAATTTCACATTACTTATAGCATCAACAAAATTTATTTTATATTATAGGTACATCTTGGTTACAAAATTGTTGCATATTTACCGTCTGGACTTGCTCCCAAAAACCCATATTCCTCGTCTATGAATAAGCCAGATGGACGAACTGATTTATTGTAATTTTCATATATGAAATTGAAAACTGTCAAAACGTCCGAACCAGTGTTGCTAGTGGCAGATAGTCAAAAGTAACTCGAGTCATCTAATAAGTACCTATATCAGGCAAAAAACTCACTATTTTAGCACTCTCTTATTTGGGTTTTTGTGTTTCAAGGTCATTAATTAATGTAAGTAATTTTGGAATAAGCATAACAAGAGTCGATAATGTCGCTGGAAACAAAAAAATCTAAGCATTAGGTAACTTCCATTTTTTTACATCAACAGTAAAATAATATACCTAATGAAGGTTATGGTAATTACTAATTTTGTGCAAAAACACTCAACTAATACATTTCGATCGGAAGTAGTGCACAAACGTAAAAAATAACTAAAATAGCTAACAGCTCGAGTCTGGTAACACAAAGACAGCAGAACTGAGTGGAAGAAAATGAATTTATTTTATGTCGCACAGAGTGGCAACGTCGCGTTCAAGCCGTGATATAGCGCGGTCCTACTCTCGCAGAAAATGTACTCTACTAGCACGCACCATCTGACAACGTAGCTTACTTGCACTGTCAAGATATTATAACGTACAATAATAATGTAGCTATATGTATAAAATTGAACTACACAAACGTAAAATCAGACGATTTGGCGATGGTAAAACAATAAGATAACACGCTGATGTTTAACTATATCATTGATTTGCGCAAATATGAGTACAAATTAGGACAATGTTAACTCACAATAACTTTAAATTCGCTCCAGAGAACTCAAAAATGCGTAGTTTAATTTGTATGGAAAACGTTTAACCTTAAATGCAATAAATGAGCTTACATTCTTAGGGCATCATTTCGGAAGTATACTCAGCCATTTGAGTTCAGCCGTGTGATTCTGTAGTGATTCGTTGATGTGCTCGTCGACGAGCTCACCGATGTCAAATAATTTATGAGTTATCGCCCTGTCAAAGCTGGTTGTTTTTCCAACGTTTCTTGTCATCTCCTCATTTGTTTCACGGACGTTGTCAAAGATGCAACGCTGTTTGCGAGAATCGCACGATTCTCTAAGAGCAAACATTTGTGTTTGACCTGATTCAATTGTGTGTGGCATTTACTAACAAAATAAATCTTCACTCCAGTCAAGATTCACACCTTTACATCTTTCAGCAACACCTACCTTCGATGTTTTACAAACCCAAATTCAGCTGGACGAACTCATGTGCAAAAGTAAAATCATTACAGTTTTCTTAAAAAATACATACGAAATGCTCTCCGACTACAAATGTGACATTTAAAACTAAATAACAAACACAAAAATGCCAAGTTAAACACCATAATGTCTCCGGCTTTATTCTCCAAAATATGCAACAGTAGTTCCGTATCTCGCCGTTCCAGATATTTTATTCGTGGCCTTAATTTCAAGCAAACGACAATGAAATTATGCTTCTCATTATAATTCCTACCGCTAAAGGTATGTACAGCAAAATGTACGCTGTGTCTGTCTGTATTCGTATATTTTCAAGAACCATAATGAATATTGAAATTTATAGAGAAAAATTCACATCCTCGGACGGGATTCGAACCCGCGTCTTCTGACTATCCGTGTCAGACGCCATGACCAGGTAGGCCACCGAGGCTCGAGGTCCGAGCATAGAGTTTTAACTCTCTATCGGATTTAACCGTCTTACGTGGACGGAGCGACATCTTATGAACAGCTTTGACAGCACTATCAAGCCGAAAGTAGCATTTTTAGAATAACTTAAAATTTCGCATTGGCATCTTTTATAATTTTTATAAACTATAACTATAATTATCGAACTTTTTTTTTTCTCGAGAAAATCTTTTATAGATACCACCGCCCCCGGGGGGAGCACGGTGGTTATGTGGGAGTCTGTATACCCACTAAAAACCCGGGGTGTTCCTCCAAGCGCCTTTGTCATGACTAATACAGGAACGTTTTGGTAATCGTCTGCGGTCCTGGCGACGCTTATCCCCTAGCAGAGGATCCCAACTCAATAGGGTTAGAGTGAACTAAGCTCTAGCCTCGTCTTCTAGAGGGGCGCACGGAAACAGCCGCCCCAGTCCCCCAATCATGGAGGTCGGAGAAGGGCGTGAAAGATTAACCTCTGACGCCCTGGTCTCTTTCTGCAGATCGGGAGCTCGGATAGTAAATCCCACTCCCTTTCCGCCACCTCCTTCTGCCCCATCAGCTCCTCGCAGAAGGAGAGTACCTCCTCCCATGATCTGTCATATGGAAGAGAGAGGTCGTTTCCCACTGCAGTGACGAGGGCCCGTCGCTCGCCTGCCCATGCTGAGCATACCTCCGCACCGTATGCTGCACTGTGTCCTCAACACAGTCACAGTGGTTGCACTCGGGTGTCGGTTCTCTCCCAGCTATGCGGCAGAGGTACTTTACATAACTCCCATGTCCAGAAAGCACCTGTACCAGCCGGAAGGTAAGCGACGTGTGCGCCCTATTGAGCCAGTCCTCGAGGACTGGCTGGATAGCATTCACGGTCCTGCTACCAGCTGTGGGGTTGGCCAGACGTTCCTTCCACATCCCAATCAAGGCCTGCCGAGTTTGAAGCTTACAAGCATGGACCTCCCTGGCCGCCGCGGTTTCGGTACCCTCTTATTACTCCGACTGCCATTTCCCTCTGAGCTTTTCTCAGAAGGGCTATGGTGCGGTTATTTAGAACCTCCGACCACACGGGCGCTTCATAAAGCGCCATCAACCTTACCACCCCCATATACAGACGGCGGCTACCTGATTTGGAGCCACCAAGATTTGGCAGCGCCGCTACCGCGCCCATCAATCGGGGCCCCATCCATGCGAAGTGCTGCTGGAACTTCCACCGGCTATCGAGATACAACCCAAGATATTTAATCTGGGGCTCTACCTCGATCCTCACCTCTCCGATAGAGATGAAGGAACCCCTGGGTGGTGCTCGGCGGGGGCCATGAAATAATTATCGAACCTGCTGCAACCTGTGGAGGAAAACAGCTATCCGAACATACTAAATCATTTGTGTCCAAGGTATTGCAGAGACGCTTCGCTCGTGTTTCACACTTCGCAAAACCTATTCCTTGAGTACCACAGTCAGCGTGGTATAACCTGTACTATTGGTGGTTCAGGCTGCAGATTGAGAAGTACTACCTTCTGTACCTATCTGGCCGTTGATCCAACCGACTAGCGAGATATAATGAAGGCGTCGATCGAAGCTTTTCGCAACAAAGTTGCATATTATTATTATTCATAGTGACACTGGATTCGACCATCTCATAATTTTTTTTTACTTAATCCATGTTAAACGGCTCGCAAGCAAACCTACGATTATAAACAAAGTGCGTTCATAATAATGCAAGCGGTATACATAATGCTGTTTGTGAATTATCATAATATCAGCAGCGGTAAGGCACGACGCACACAGCGCGACGAAATGTTGCCAAACTGTGGCGGAACGCGGCGCATTTTAATTAGGCTACAGCGAAGAACTGAAGTGAGACATGTTATCTAAATATTATGCAAATGAACATAATGTTTTAATTTATGTAACACAATTGATAATGAAACGTGACGTAAGAGGTAAAGTGTGCGTAAGAAGTATGAGTATTTTTGCAAGGCAGTTTCTGAATCTATAAACGTTTTACAAAAAAAAAACGCAAATGTACTAATTAAACAAAAACACACTATTAATTATATATTGTGCATAATAATTTTAATAATTATGACCAGCTATTAAATTCGTCACAATACATTGATGTTGAATTTCACATTTAGAGTGATCTCGAGTCAGAAATAAAAAAAGACGTGTGGCACTCGGAGACTACCGCGGTAAAGCTATTGCATAGCTGTTTTTATCAACTTATGCAATTATAATTATTTAACCAATGCCATCTAGAGGCGAGTTGCTGAACTAAACAGACAAGCGTGATATTTCAAAAGGTCATTAAAAGTTCTGCTATTCATCGATAGATGCCAAATCAACTTATGCAATTATAATTATTTAACCAATGCCATCTAGAGGCAAGTTGCTGAACTAAAGAGACAAGCGTGATATTTCAAAAAGTCATTAACATTTCTGCTATTCATCGATAGATGGAGTCGGAGTGGGGGGTGTTAGGTTATTTTCGTTACGGAATTACAGGATTCAGTCTCCACGCTCAAGTCCCGCGATAGAAGCTATGCAATAGCTTAAAAATTTAATAACCTGACTACGAAAAAAATAGCTCGCACATTGAGTGGTTGAGTATCGATGATACGAGCAGATATAAATACATATGTATATGTATCAGGGATGTTATGGATATGATATTTCTTATCTGGATACGGATATGCATGTAGGAATAACATTATATCGGCTTCGGATACGGCTACGG
Source organism: Selenia dentaria (assembly GCA_917880725.1). NCBI lineage: Eukaryota > Metazoa > Arthropoda > Insecta > Lepidoptera > Geometridae > Selenia > Selenia dentaria. Next base: position 42,977,578 of record OU862877.1, read on the forward strand.
ATATATAATTATTTCGTATTATCCATTAGTTTCAGGATATTAGATTGGAGTAAAATATAAACACAAATACTTTGTAATAATTTGGTTTTATTTATAGGTTTTATCTAGTCTAGATTATCATTTGGTATTATAATCAGTTATATAGGTAAGCAGTTATTATATACCGACTGAATTTTAAGTTTTATCTATCATTTTATTTAGAGTCTAACTAAATAAAACAACATCTTTCGACAGGTTTTTGTTTCACCGATCGCGCGCGTCTAAATATTAGACCTCGCCCACTAAAGTATCCAAAACTTGTGAAACGGATACGGTTATGGTTACGGATACATTTAAACATATATTTCGGATAAAACTATATATGAAACTATCGGAAGTTTCATATATAGTTTCGTATTGGTATATATTACAGGTCAAACACATAAACTTCTTTTTGAGCTTCACTGCAGCCTCGTAAAAAGGTAGGCACGGGTGGCAAAGGGTAGAAAGTTTTACAACGGAATTCGTGTACGCTGGTAGATTTTTTTGACTTAAATCTATATATATTTATATATATATATATTTAGTATTACCAGTTTTTTTAAAGGTCGCTTGTGAATAAAAAAAATGCAAAAGAGAAAGAGAACGCAGCCATTTTAAAAGTTTTTTATGCGATATGTTGGCAAACGAGCAAGCGGCTCACCTGAGTAAGTGATACCATCGCCCACTGACATCCGCAATACCAGAGGTCACGAGAATGGGTTGCCGACCTTTGAGGAAGGATGTTAGGAAGGAAGAGTTAAACGAGGTGCGGGTGGAGGGGGAGGGGAAGGAGAGGGAGAACAGGGAAGGGGGGAATCGGGCCTTCGGAACCTCCCACAAACCGACGAATCGCAATAGCAAGCTATGTTACTTCACGTCGGTGTTATGTGGGAGTGTGGTACTTCTCCGGTCGTGCCGGCCCATCCGGCTGTGGGGCTGCAGCGTGGCACTAACACAAAAAGATGGCTTGGAAAAGATGGATTAGGCTAGTTACTAGTTGTTTATTTTCTAAAATTTTTTATTGGCCAAGTGTGCAGCAATACTAATTTCACTATAAAACCACAGCTAATGTATTCTATACCATATTACATTATAATACTATGGTAAAACAGTTTCCTTTATGCATTTGATTTATTACCCTTTTCTGAAGAATGGAGTTAAATATAGTGCGGAGCGTGCATTCCTTCGAGCGAGTAGCTATTTGAACCTGACAACAGTGTATACTTCGGTTATTTATAACTTGACTTTTAACTTTGCACCGCATTGTGTAGTCTTTCAGTTTCCGTGAGTGGTTAATATTATAGTAGTTGTGCTCAATGGTAAATATCCCGATGAATTAAAATTATCAATAATAAGACCTATCTTTAAACAAGGCAGTCATAGTGATTTTACAAATTATAGACCTATAGCAATATTAAATAGTATTAATAAGATAACGGAGAAAATTTTTGTTGGACAAATAACAACTTTCTGGAGGATAATGACATATTATGTAACAAGCAGTACGGATTTAGGAAAAATAAAAGCACAACAACGGCACTTGCACACTTTACTAAAGACGTTAATAATTATTTGAATCGTAGAAAGCAGGCTGTTGCTGTGTTTATTGATTTTAAAAAAGCATTCGATACTTTGGATCATGGGGGCTTGTTGCAGGCTATGGATGAATGTGGTATTAGAGGATATGTCAAAACATGGTTCAAAGAATACTTAAATGAAAGACACATGAAGGTGGTAATAGATATGATAAGCAGCGATGTTGGCAATATCAAGTACGGAGTTCCAACCGGGTCAGTGTACGGGCCGGTCGGGTACATGATGCATGTGAATAGTATAACCAACGTGGTCAAACATTGTACCAGCTATATGTACGCAGATGACATGTGTTTATTGTACGGTGATTATGACATTAACACAATACAAAGGAAAGTACAGGAAGACTTCGATAGTATAGTAAAATGGGCTCACGATAATGGAATTATTTTAAATATAAATAAAACTAAAATTATTCGTTTATACTCTCCGTACAATAAAAACATAAAAGGTAATATACATATAACGGGTCACTCATATACCTGCCTGCATATGAATAAGAATAACTGTAAATGTAATAGCCTGGAAGAAGTACCTACAATTAAATATCTAGGATTGTCGATAGATAATAATTTTTCGTGGAAAAAACACATAAACAACGTTAACAATAAACTTAGAATAATATTATGTAAATTTTATCAGCTGTGTAATATACTAAGCCGAGGCACTCTGTATAGTGTGTACCACGCGCTAGTTGAGTCTGTTATCAGTTACGGTCTAAGTAGTTACGGACTCACCTTTCCGACGTATTTGCAACGAGTTAAAAATATTCAGTTGAGAATCTTTTAGTTTGAAAAAAAACAAAAGATGATTTAAATAAGGCATATTCTAAATTATTTCATATATGTCAGGTATTACCGGTGGATATTAAGGTTAACTACCTTATTTTGTTACAACAGTTTAAAAATAATAAATTTAAAGAAAAAAGAACATTCGGCTATGCTACCCGCAAAGCGGACAAGCCACAATTAGTACATAATTATAAAGCATATAACGTTTACGGAAGACGCACCAGGGAATATCTTGTGCCTCGATTAGTAAATGATTTGCCAGAAGATTTTGAAATTAAACATAGAACTAAGTACATGTATAAGAAGGCTTTAAAGAAATTGTATCTACAACAAATAAATAGTACAGTGGAAAATAGAAATGTAATTTAAATTTAAGTCTACAACTAATGTAAATGGAATTGTTTATGTCTAGTTAATGTACTTAACTAAAATTTACTATGATCGATACATTGTTTTTAAAATAGTCGTTTAGAAATTGATTTATAGCACTAGTTTAGCATCAACAAAATATTTAAGTTGGTATCTGTATAACTATGTATAAGGTTTACGTAAGTAAAAGACAATGAGAGTAACATCTGCCGACAAACTGCCCAGGGGCCTTACTATGAGCTCTTAAAGCAGGACTTTTAGACAACTGCCCGGTTTATTCGTACCATGACAACTTTAAAGCAGGTCTGCCCATGCCTACTAATGAAGAACCGCACAAAAACCGTTCACCTGTTTTTTTTGTATGGACTCTCGTTAACATGTCGATATGAATCCACTCAATTGATTAGCTTACAAACGTCTAGGCGTCTGCAATGTTGGTTATAGTAAATTGTTAGAATGCCAGAGACAATATTATCCGTTCACCTTTGAGAAAACAATATTCAAACAGTTCACCTAAATGAGCGTCATGGTATGATTTTATTCAAAACTGTTTATGCAAGGTTTAAGAACTGCACGGAACTTGCATGGTTTTTAAAAAGCTGATAGTAAGGCCCCAGCAGTTTGGCAGAAAGTAGCTTGTGATATTTGTAATGTAATGCGATGTATAAATAAATAAATAAAAAAAATATATATAAAAAGCTTGACCATTTTCTTGCTGTAACTGGTGTTATTTTATTGTCATTTTAATCAAATTATGCGTTTTATATAGGTTTAAAAGAATTTTATTCTCAAATAAGACACTTAGTAACTTTCTTGAGAACATAGCGATACTTAAAAAACTTAATATTCGTTCGTCGTTACACAAAACAAAATTAAAACATTATAATATAAGACTAATAAATTGTTATACAGTAATCACTTTGTACTTACTTAACACATTTATTCCTTCGTAAGATACTCAGCTAGTTGCTTCTTAAATGCGTTAAATGAGCTAACATTTTTTATATTTGAAGGTTTATTTTTTACAAGTTTATTATAAAGTTGTGCTCCTGCAAAAGTGAACATTGTTTTGCCATAACTTGTTCTAGCTTTCGGAAGTACGAGATAACTGCCTCGGCGAGTGCAGCGGTTCGAAACATTTTTTTGATACGTAAAAGTTATATTTGTATGCACGTTTCTGTTGAGGGGTTTTCTGATGAGAATGCAGATGTTGTAATGGTATAATGTTTTTATATTCATTATCTTTGTCTCATTGTAATTTTTTTTGTCGATGTTAAAAAATGGTAATTAAATATATTTTGAATTATTTTATTTTGTAGAACTTGTATTTTAGCTAACTTTGTTTTGGCAGCACTCCCCCAAATTTCGATGAGATACAGTAAGTGTGGCTTTACTAGTGCATTATAGATTGTTAATCGTAATTTATGTGGAATACAGCGAGCAATATTACGGAGTGAACCAAGAAGAGTTACTAATTTTATTTCCAAATGTTCGATATGGGCACTCCACGTCAAATGAGTATCCATATGTAAACCGAGATATTTGGTTTGGATGGTATTTTTGTTGTATATGAACATTGTTGATCGTTAGAGGCCCGTGCGGTGGTATAGGTTTGTTTCGAGCTTTAAATATGATAAAACATGTCTTGGAAATATTAATTATTATTAAATTATGATGAAACCATTAACATAAAGTCTTTAGATCATCTTGGGCTTATGTCATTAAATCTTTTATCAATGAACCAAAGTAGAAGAGACATGTGTCGTCAGCTACAGAATGATGTGACCCTTAAGGCAAATTTCATGTATATTGTTAATATACGTTAAAAAAAGCAAAGGTCCCAAAATTGAGCCTTGAGGGCTTCCACATATCACAGGTAGCGAGTCACTTTGAGTGTTGTTACCTATTTTAACTACCTGCGTTCTGCTCGTTAGGTAAGATGTAAGCATACTCGTATGTAGAGCTTTACCAGTTATACCGATTGTTTCTAATCTTTTGAAAAGCAAAAAGTGGCTCACGGTATCGAATGCTTTTTTCAAATCGATGATAACACCCAGGACCATATATTTTTTATCTATGTTGATTTTTATTTTAGTGATGAGATCAACTGTGGCTGTAAGTGTGTTGCTTTTTGGCCTAAATCCGTACTGCCTTTCAGAGATAATATTAATGGAATCTAAGCATTTTTCTAGTCTTGAATGTAAAATCTTTTTATTTTTTTTTTGATAATATTATATATAATTATATAAGTGTTTCCAAGTAAACTTTATATCAATTAATTTCTTATTAGTAGTTGTTTTTGACGGCTCGGTTAGTTCACTTGGTAGCGTTCATTTCATTCAAAGCGAGAAGTCCCAGTTTCAATCAGAAATGTTTGTTCGTGTTTTTTATGGGATAGGTTGGCAAACGAGCAAGCGGCTCATCTGATGGTAATGTATAAATTTAATAAAAATGAACCCCTATTTATCCTGGTCACGCTATAACTTGAGAACGGATGAAACAATCTCGGTCAATCTTTTTTGTTGTGTTAATTAAAATCAGGAGAAGGTTCTTATAAAATAAAAAGCAAGAAAAGACAGAAGGTTATAGCGAGGCTAAAGGCCTAGCCTACAAAACGACCAAAGTCGCCTAGTGTATCTAAAGATAAAAATGAACCCCTATTTCTCCTGGTCACGCTCTAACTTGAGAACGACTTTGCCGATTTAATTTATCTTTTATTTTATATATTCTAATACTTACTTCGTGGAAAATTCTTGCATTCTAAAAGTAAGAAAACATGGGTTATGGGGAGGCCGAAGGCCGAGCCTTCTACCCGAAAGGAGTTGCGGGCAGTCGCTAGTACGAGTAACTTATAAAGATACCCATTTTCTACTTTTACTGCTTATGCCTCCAATAAATAGTGAAAAAGGAATAATACTGTACTTATACAAAGTTTCTTTGAAGCGATAATAGCGATCATAGATCATAGATCATAGATCACCAGATCAGCAAAATCAGCCGTCAACCCGACAGTTGCAGTGAAGGTAACATCGTGCTGAAATCTGCAGGATAGTGGTACTTTATGGTGCTTGCTCTTCAGAGTGATTCACCGTTCTACAATATACCGGGTTACTGGTAATCAATTAGCATCCTGTTAAGGGCATATTCTGTACATCAAAACAAACAACTTTTGTTCTAGAACTTTTCCCAAAACTAAAAAATATAATAATAAAATCCCAAAAAAATTGTTTTAAGTTTTTTGATCCTCTCTTACACTTCATAACTCTACATCGCATCCACTTCATTCATCTACGTGTAGCCATGCATGTAGTTAACAGCGCGTCGTAGCGTAGCACAGCTACGACGACCTTGACTTGCCGCGTCTCAAACCCTTTCTTAGGCTGCCGCTGCTAAATATATTGTGCGAATAACACATGACAACGCCGCTACATCACAGAATAGATAGCAGTAACTTCCTACTCACTTATAAAAGGTACAACGACGCACAAATCTACCTACACGCGAATGTTTACACAGCTGATCTCTATTCTCTAAGCCTAAACTACTGCCCATACGATGGCGGGCCCGGGCGGAACAATAGTCTCACGTAGTTACTGCTGTCTATTCTGTGATGCAGCGGAGCATCGCGGCGTGTGTTCAGTCGCACAATCTTGTCGCACAACTGTCGCGGAGCAATAAAAATGGGTTAATAAAATATGTTATTTTTCTTTTACTTTCATGACCAGTTATCTATTCGAAACCACCCGTTCAATATTGTGCACTAATTATAAAAGACCTTATATAGTGTTAGCCTATCATACCTACGGAACATCAAGTGAGATTGTACTCAAAGACTAGTCTATCAAGTATTAAGAACGTATTATTTCACGCATACATATCAATAGTGAGCAACATACATCTCATCATGTACACATAGACGTCATCCATCTTGCTCGGCTATAAACCCCGGCGCACACTTGGAGCTATCAATCCACGCGATGGCGTTTTTATGTCCTTTCGCCCGCTCTCGGTCACATCAGAATTATTATTATAGCCGCGGTGCCGATAGGTTTACTGGGAGTTGTGGAGAAACCATTTTAGATTGGGAAAATTGTGAGGACGTAGGTATTCTGTAAAACTTTATTTGATGTGGTTGTTGGTGAAGACGTTAAATTGGATTGAAATGTGTCTATTTTGATAGCTTGGCCGATAGGTATTTATTGTTTTAATATTTATTTACACAGATATTTCTAATGAGAAAGTTTGTGACTGATTTAGTGTGTATGTTTATTACTTTTTGCGCTTTAAGTTGCACAGACATTGATACAATTTTTAATAAATATAGCTTTAAACAGAATGTTTTCTGGAGGTAGACACGTATTTCATGAATAAATAACAAAACAAATTTAATTACATGCTTAACTAGCTACTGATATTTTATAAACAGAACACCTAAATTATTTGTCTCTATCCAACAGGTAGTTTTCAAAATAATCGTATCACCTTCCAAGCAGACGAAATCATAATACTGATATTCATAATACTTATGAATACCTAAAACATTTCCAAGATCCTACGTTTTTATTGTATTGAAAGTACTGCCCTAAGAAAGGTTAAATTTAACGTAAGTACATACTTTGCGTGCAAACTAATTTAAACACATATGTATGTACTCTGATTTTTTATACTTTACTTTTAAACTTTAAACCGATTTGTATTAACTTTTTTTCTTGTTTTTGCGTATGGGTAAAACACATTGCTACTAAAAAGTACTTGAAGCGCACGGCCCCAGTAAGTAGGTCGTTTTCGCAACAAATAGTTGACAAAAGTGGGAAAGAGCGGTGCAGTGGGAGTGGAGGACGCTTGCCGGCGATCATTACGTGAGTGCCGGCAGAGCGGTCAGGGTTGGTCGAAGATTTGTTCGTAGATGCGATGTTGACATCCCTACACGCGTCTCGCGCTAAGCCTGCGTGAATCAACGCTAGGGAAGACGTTCCACATATAGATATTTATTTACTTTTCCGTAAGTATAATAAACATCCCCGTATTGCTCCATATATCCAAGTGCTGTTACAAAATTTTGTATTTTCAACACAAAACCATAAATTTTGTGACTGTAGTAACGCCATGCAAAATATCGTAACTCCAACGCAACTCATGCAGCAATCGCTATGTGATCGCTTTACGACGTGACGTCACATAGCAATAACTTAGCAATGGGATTAACTCACAGTACGCGCTTGGCTTTATGTACCTATCGTTTATATTATGAGCTTTAATGTTTTTCGTTCAGGTAGCTTTATAGATATTTATAGCAATACATATAATTAAGTAAAGTTGTCAAAAACATATTAAAAAGAGTCTTCATACTCGAAAAATACAATTAATTTAACTAATGTGGTTTGCAGGTCTGGACTGTTGACTTACTTTTTAGCACTTAAGTTAGTTGTAATGTACCAAATTTTACTAAAGAGACTTACATTACAATCTTTAATTATAAGATTTTGGTTAGTCTCATTGATTTCATTTGTAACATTTATGCAATAAACAGTTTAAATTATTTTTATAGTACTGGGTACAGCCTGTAAGTGAGCTCACAGGTTGCAATCTGGACACTATCCTTCGAATAAGTTTGCTTTCAAGAAGAAAAAGCAAATTATACATATCCCTTCTCTTCTTCATCGCTACGCTCTTGACAGAGCGGTCGTGGTCGTCACTTCAGGTTGTGTAACGCGCCTTACATTGCGTCGCCATTCCTCCCTGGCTGCAGCCTTTCTCGTGCACTCGTGCATATCCCTTCAAGAGTCGTTATATTATAACAATGAAATGTCTATTGTGTCTGGCCCTATGATGACCAACGACCTTTGATGGAATATGTGAACGCATTGTGATTTAGGTGCAGCATACGGGCATCATGATATTGGAACAAGTCGAATATCAAGGGACAGTAAAAACGTACCATAACCAAATACAATATTTTATGAACTCACATTATCGGAACAGTTAGGTACCTACTGAAGCTGTAGTTATAGTACCTAGTACGTTATACGTAGTTATTTCATCACTGTACCATTTTATGCCCGTATAATATAATTATAATAGCCTACAATAACAACTAAGTAAATTATGTAGAGTACGATATGGCTGGCACACCAAAATGAGTAAAACATCCAAAACAAAAGAGATACGAAAAGCCTTGTACCCTAACTAGGATTAAAGATTAAGTTTCAGTGTAAATAAGTAAAAGACTTATTTATAATTATAATAAGTAGAGGTGCTGGTATTTTGCTCAGGGAAGGATCCAGATATCGTGCCGGATGTAATGTTGTTGGATTCGCCAGTAAAAGTTGTGATAATATTTAAATGCGTGTGGCATAAAATAACTGAAGATATAACAGACAACTCAGATGTAACACGCTCGCGCGCAGATTTCCAATATGATCTCATGAAGTCAAGGTCACTTTATTCAAAGCTTATAAGCTTCAACAAAGCTATACACATGTCAGCTTTGGGTAAAGAACACCAAAATAGCAATATAAATACCATACGGGTGCAATATAATGACGTTTTTCGCATTATTATGAAAAAGCCTAGGTTCTGCAGCGCGTCGGATATGTTTGCAGATGCACGGGTTCCTGATTTATTTGCGGTTAATCGATCACGTATTGCATTTTTGTTGATAGGATACGGAGATCAAATTATACCATACTGCAGTGCCTGTCTGAAGACGCAGTCTTATCTATCGGTCATGGATTGCAGTGCATCGGAGCAAAAATCGCAAGTCACAATTACATCTACAACTACTGTTGCAGATGGAAGCAATACCATATTTGTTATAAATATGGTATTTATATATTTTTTTGTAATTGATTTTCATGTATTTTGATTATTTTTGTAATGTGTGGGTTATGTTACATGAAATAAGGACTTATTATTATTATAGACAATCATTTACTTTTGATTACATCGTTCATGGTCTCGACAAAAATCAAAACGCTGAAACACTGAAATAAAATAAATCCAGACAAAACCTCGCGCATTGACGACTGCAGAGGGTCTGAGTTTTTTTGTTCTCTGAGCCGCGACTAGCGGTTCAGAGAGCAGGGGTGCTACCAACTGCGCCAAACAGCAGTTAAATTTCGTCAAAAATCAATCAGAGTTCGTATTATTTGTATTACCTACGTTGTGAACTGATCCTGACACAACTTCATTAAGTATTAGGTAGTACTCAAGTAAACCTATAGAAGCTTTCAAAGTTTGTGCCTGTTTCAAAACTAGCGCGTATCGGCAAAACTTTATAATAAACTTAGTTATTATGCGAAACTTGATCACTAGTTATTAAATACTGTTACAGCGTAAGGCTTATGCTAAAATGATGCTGCGGGTGGTAACCTCTCGTCTCCAAAGGGTTTCTACGCGAAGTTTGTTCACAATATTGTAATATGGCGAAATTGTTAACAAGGACTTCGCTTATTGTAATTAAGTTTACATTACTCAACAATTTTAAGCGGTTTTTAAAATAGTTGGTTAAGAAGTCTATTCATTTTATATATCAATGCGTAGTTATAAAAAATAATCATTTAGTCTTCACATCTTAAAGCCTCACACTAGGAATTGTTGTCCAAAATAGGGGGCAAAAAGTCCACAACAATCTTTGAAACAACAAAAACTTTTGTTTAATTTTCTACATTTCTACTTTGACTTATGTCACGGTGTTTTGACTGGATTACTCAAATAAATTACTACCCACTACCACTACGAGTATAAGCGCACTATAATATATAGGATGTTTGGTAGAGGGACCGACAAACCAAATGAGCGTGTTCGGGGGACCACTTGGAGAATACAAGTTGGCCAAAAAAAATCCTAGACCCCCCAATTTTTTTTAACTTTTTTTGGGAATTTTCCCGTTTTCTTCGAAATTGTACTTATTTACCACCATAACATTTGTAAAATCTGTTTTAGACCGGTTGTTTAGACTCTATAAGCTCTAAATCAGTTAGTTAGCTCTGTTTTGTATCCAATTTTGCTTTGCGTGGCCTGAAGGTGTATTAGAGACCAAATTCAACTAAAAACATCCGGTCTACAACAGATTTTACAAATGTTATGGTGGTAAATAAGTACAATTTCGAAGAAAACGGGAAAATACACTAAAAAAGTTAAAAAAAATTGGGGGGTCGGGGATTTTTTTGGCCAACCTGTATTCTCCAAGTGGGCCCCCGAACACGCTCATTTGGTTTGTCGGTCTCTCTACCAAACATGGTGGGCAGACGACCTGATAACCAGATAATAAAGCACGACGTTGTATTTTGGCCGCTTCCAACCAAGCGCGGATCAACCGTTGTGGGCACGATGGGCGTGCCTACAACGGGCGTGGTCGATGATATGACGTTTTATATGATTATAGAATGCTTAAAATATACAAAACCTGGATATTAATTGAACAAAATAATTACTTTTCGCGAAAAAGCAATAGTCTTTTAAATTTAATTAGACATCATTTGATATCCTTTGTACTTAGTTGTTTCCAGCGAAGTTACTGAGCAAGAACATCTTCTATCTCCGAGTAAAAAGCACAGTGCTTTGCCATGCAGAGTTTGAAGTGTTGTACCCAGTTCAAGGTTTTGAATGACACTGGACTGTTATAGACAAGCGTGACGCTTAACATCATGAGAGAGTTCATGCTCCGACTCGCACTTGGCTGATTTTCGGGTAGCTGTGACCACAACCTTTTTTGTGGGCTGGATCCGCGCCTGAGGGGGGGGCTTATGTTCAGCAGTGGACGTCCTACGGCTGAGATGATGATGATGATCACTATAAGTATAAACATAATTAGTTCAGGAACGGCAACTGTACAAAAGTACGAGTTCAAAAGAAAAAAAATATTATGAAACACCCAGCAGGTATTATAAACAACTTTACTATATTTAGAACTTACTTCGAGTAAACGTTTCACTTGCATTTCTCGGCGTTTCGTGCATGCCCTGATTTCTAGAGACTTGGAAATAAAATGTCTACATATTTCAACTCGTGCATGCTTTATTGCTGTGAAATATTTGCAACATAGACTGTACTAAGAATATATTTTTCAAGTTTCGCTTTTCGTTAAGATTTCGTTTTAAAGCTATGGTATTAGAAATGCAGCGGAATAAGGTGTAGCGTGTTAGTTTTTAGGGTTCCGTAGCCAAAGGGTAAAACGGGACCCTATTATTAATAGTGGTTCCACATTCGACTGCATCACCACTGACCATCAAGTGGGATGGACGAACACTAGCCTATCAAATGTAAAAAGGCATCAAAGTTTGTTTAGATTATTAAAATTTTCTTGATATTCATCCAATAGAATATTTAGCAAGGGCGCGTACACACCGGAGTAATTGAGTTCAGTCCACGGAGGCGGAAAACTAAATTTCTTTTCAATCTTACTTGACTGTGTCAATACGTGTTTCCGTGTGCTCGACACAGTATAATCTAACGGCGATTTGCAGAAAGAAAACATTGTTATTTTGATATGATTCATTGGAATAAGAAGGCAAACATAGTGTAATGTAGCTCATACTTTTTGTTCAAAAAGCGCTTTTTAATTACGTGATTATATTTTGTCAATTTTCAAGAAGTAGTAAATAGTACGTAGTCAACACATTATGTTCCCATTGCTGGTACTCAAACTCTCCCCTCCTCTCTGGGAGAAATCCCAGAGAGGAGGGGGGGTAACAGTAAATGCTTATAACATAAAGGTTTAGGGTTTGCGTTAATGAATCAGTCGCTAGTCGCACGAGTAAATTTTATATCCCTACATAATATTATGTTCAACACACATGCTCAGAAAGTGGCACTAATTTCACCGAAATTAGGCACATAATGGCACTTATAATCAAACTGTGACTTTTTCATTGCTATTATTCACAAGTGAGTTATAGAGTTTTATTTTATTTTATTCATGAGTTACTTTGTTCTTAAAAAGTTTCGCTACAAAAAAGATCGTGTTCAGTACAATTAAATTAATTTTCCTATTGCTTGCTCATGTCATGCAACTTCGTGTTTAAATAGATAACTTTAACTTGTACGTGTTTAATAAATAAACTTTTACTCAAATATAACTTTTGTTTTCTCTCTAATAAAGAAAACTTGAAATTCCCCATTTTGTACGTGGCTAAAACGCTATCCGCGTAAAGCAAAACAAACTCTTTTTTTTTAGTCTATGCTGATCTCCATCGGTAGATGCGTTCGCATAGGAAAACTGACTACATTTTCCCGCCATTAAATAAAATGTTTTTTTTAGTATTATTTTCTTCAAAAGTGTGTCATCACTCGGCCCCACCTAACGGCTTGGGCCTCAATAGCGCCTCGGCGGTGATCACCAACATTACACACGTGTACCATATTGTACTATTGTATATGAAATAAATAATCTATGAAATAGTAAGTTTATCGCTGTGATAGCCACGCGGCCTACCTGTACTCGTATGCTTGCCACCTCTCCCGGAATCGTGCCCTAAATATAAAAATCTCCCGTCTCCCGTCTCCCGGAATTATTTCAAGATAATGCAATTTATACCGGAATTTCAAATTGGTGCGCGAAATATCGATCCCTATCGACCGGACTAGCGGCCGGTGGGTGCGTGGTGCGCTGGCGCATGGGCCGTGATAGTTAGACAATTGACATTTTTACAGATGATGTATTTCTGTTGACTGTAACAACAAATACTAAAGAACCGGCGAAGTTCGAGGCGGACTCATGCACAAAAGTATCGGTAAACGGAAAAAAAACATGTCTGATGCATGGGAGGTTTATAGAACGGCACGTGCTCTTCGTGGACGAGTCCGACTCGCACTTGGCAGGTTTTTTACCTATCTCCCGGATTCAAACGACCAATAGGCAACCCTACCTACCTAAGCGCAAACCTCTGCCTCCAACAGTTGCATTTCGTCACAAGTGATGACTGCGCCCGGGACCCGGAGACATTAAGTTGTCATACGTCTGTAATTTCACCGTCCCCATACCCTTCAAATAGGAACACGGTAATGCCAACATTACTGCTTCGCGGTAGAAATAGGTATGGTGGCTATTTAGGTACGACGGTACTTCCCATGAACATGAATTATTTCCTATGGAGTCACCGCACACAAGCGCTTCAAAAAAGAGCAAACAATTTAGCATTCTGTTTTCTTTTCCTCTGTGGCACAAAGGGTGACATTACCATTAACTGTATTCATACGCTCCAATTTCCCTGATATGCTCCGATATTTGCACAAGGGAACAATGTAACAAAGCGTGTCTTCGTATGTAGCGACACCTTTATACTTACAATTTACATAATGTGTCAACATGACGTATGTCAATATTTTTAGGAACAACGAATTAACGCCATGACTGAGACTATGCTACAAACCCTTGTTCTCAACATCACCCAGAGTCAAGCGGAGACGAACCGAGTTCTTATAGAGAGTCTACTAGTAAATTAAATTTGTGTGGTGTGTCCACAGTGGACAGGGATTACGAGTGCCGCTGAACTTTTTCGCCTCGCCAATGATATAGACGAGTACGGAAAGCTGATTGCCAACCTTCATTGATTGAATAGGCACCGAGAGAAGAAGAGAGTAAATGAGAATAGAGAGCAAGCGCCGTGCACACCATCACCGAGCTCACAGATGATGATGAATCATTCTTCGTGTTCTGGAAATTTTGCCAAGTGCACGTCGCGCTTTGACGGGTTAAAACGGATGGCGGGAAGAATGCCATGGCTGTCATCGGTTTTGTTTACGCTTGTCCATGATAGTTGCAGTGCTACTCTGTACTGCACTGTACTGTACTCGTTACCCCGAGACATTGTTTTTTTTTCTCTCATTCTACCTATAAGCTAACATGCTACAGTACTGTTCACACCCTAACACTTGCGCTCTATTGCTTTGCAGTAGAATATCTTCCATTGTGGTAGTACCTACCAAGATGGTTTCACAAGAGGCCCATCAAGTAGTTGATCGGGTTTCCTTGCATCGTCCGATTCGCATCCAGACGGCGGTGGGAATATTCTTTAACTCTGAAAACCTGAAGACGTAAAGATAATAAGCCGAAGTACAACTGAAAGTGACCCTAAGTCTGTTTCGCCAGTTTATATCACTACCACTTAATTTCTAATTTGTGTGATAGATTTCTGACTCAAAGTTAGGAAAATCGGGCTAAGAACTTGATATCGTGGCTTCGAAAAATGATCAAGGAAAATCAAGGGTTTTAATAGTTAAGATAGAAAGAGTTCTTGAATTAAAAGCTTGTTTAAACATACTCGACCATGATCGCTGTGCACAACTAAAAATTGACACAACAACATGCCTGTTTTTAGGAATAACGTTTTTAGTGCGTCTGGCAACTGTTTCCCACAACTGTTTGGCTGTGAATTGTGTACAGATAACTAACTGAACATACTGAAGGACTAACTACTTTATTGGTATCGGCTGACAGCGTTACAAAGCTTCTAGCTTTTTTATAACCTCAGTACAAAGATGTGGTAGCGAGGAGTCTTTTTTTGCAGTTTGAACACAATACTTTTGTTTGTACCAGATCCCTCCCTATATTTGCACACCTGTAATGTAGGTATATTAACATGATAGTTGAAGGTATACAACACGCTAGTTTAACGAGTTTACTCTATATTTAGGCCCGTACCAACTACGGCGTGTACTATAGTTCTGAAAACGCAAGAAGTTCGAGAAAGCCTTTATGTGTTAATTTTCAATCTCGCAGCATAACTAAACCTCACAACACGCAATACACGTATATATACGATATAAACTAAGTATATAATGAAGTTACAACTACGCTAGAGTTAAATGTAAATTTGCAAACTTGGAAACGGGACATGTTCTCGGCGTCGTCAAACGCCGTGATTGCGGAATATTCGAGAAACTTCGAGTGTGTTCGAAAAACGATTGTAGTTATAACTTTGTCGCTGTTGTGAGGACACTCAAGTCGAATATGTGCCTAGAGGCTCGAACTACGAGTAGTAAGGTAGTTAGACTTTGAACACACCGGCTTTCTATGTGTTTGAACAATAAAGCGTATTATACACGTCTTGCTTTGTATAACATAGCAACACTAGCTGCGCCCTGTGGTTTAAGCTGCGTGGTGATGATGCTGGCGATGAGTTATTTATTCCCAATCCTCTTTTTTAAGATAATCGGTGTCAAGACATACAAGTGCCTTGCCTTGATGTTAAGCATCACGATTGTCCATGACAGTCGTGCGATTCTCTAATGGTTTGTCGACGAGCTCACCGATCCGATGCCAAATATTTTGAGATATCGCTCTTGTGCTTAAGGTTATTTTTCCAACGTTTCTTGTCATCTCGTCATTTGTTTCACGGAATTCACGGTTTGTCGACGAGCTCACCGATCCGATGCCAAATATTTTGAGATATCGCTCTTGTGCTTAAGGTTATTTTTCCAACGTTTCTTGTCATCTCGTCATTTGTTTCACGGATTTCACGGTTTGTCGACGAGCTCACCGATCCGATGCCAAATACTTTGAGATATCGCTCTTGTGCTTAAGGCTATTTTTCCAACGTTTCTTGTCATCTCGTCATTTGTTTCACGGAATTCGTCTATGACGCAACGATGTTTGCTCTTAGAGAATTGCACAGCAGTTCTGGGGCATTCAAAATTGTAAACTACAACAGTTCAAATCCCCACATTATAATGCACTACGCTATTTACCCTGAGATATAAGGTGTTAAACTCTTGCCCTGTAATTTCGCTAAAACAATGCCCTTTAAACCTTTTACAGTAATAGTTTGCACACTCCTCCTTCACAGTTAAATAGTTAAATGAATGGCAAACGTATGGTACACTCCCAGGCAGACTCTGCAAACGTCCAACCACTACAAATCTTGATCCTTGACCTGCCTCATCATCATCATCATCTCAGCCGTAGGACGTCCACTGCTGAACATAGGCCTCCGCCATGATTTTCCAAAAGGACCGGTTGGAAGCGGCCTGTATCCAACGTCGCGACCTTCCTCAGGTCGTCTGTCCACCCTGTCGGTGGACGACCTACGCTGCGCTTGCCGGTACGTGGTATCCACTCCAGAACCTTTCGGCCCCATCGGCCATCAGTTCTGCGTGCTATGTGCCCTGCCCACTGCCACTTCAACTAGCTAATCTTCTGAGCTATGTCGGTGACTTTCGTTCTTCTACGGATCTCCTCATTTCTGATTCGATCACGTAGAGAAACCCCGAGCATAGCTCGTTGTGCGACTTTGAGCTTATCTATGAGGCCCATAGTAAGAGACCACGTTTCAGTGCCATAAGTCATCACTGGTAACACACATTGGTCGAAGACTCTTGTCTTGTCTTGACCTGCCTACGTTATCACAACCCCACCAAGCGAGGAGCTTGGAGCAGGAAATAACGCAACTTGTCTCAGTTCTTTTGTAAGGTCTCGGTAGTTGGGGGACAATACGAACAGATTATCTGTCTGTGATTCTATTATGTTGAAAAATAAACATTTATAAGCTACAGGGTTTTCTTCGGCATTGTCAAAATTTATATGATGCTGTTGAAGAGTATGCTATGTACTCTTACATGACGTAGTAAATACTATGAATGAAATTGAAAAAGTAATATGTCAACTTTTCTTATGTTTAACCGACTTCAAAAGAGGAGGAGGTTATATTTTCGTGTGTATGTTTTTTTTTCTTGTGTGTGTTAACCGATTTCTCCCCCATTTGTAAATCGATTAACGAAATTATTTTTGTTTGGCAGAGTATACTTAGGAGGTGGTCCAATTTAAATTTCATCAAATTCGGTTAAGCAGCTTTTGAGTTACATTTCTACAAGTACAATTTGAAAAATTTTATACCGTTTTCCATTCTGTTCAGGTATCCCAAAAACTACTGGACCGAATTTAATGAAATTTAAATGGGACTACACGAGAAGCACCAACTTTGAAACAAAAAAATAATTTTGCGAATTAGTTCACCCAGTCGAAAGTTATGAGGTAACAAACATAAAAAATACAGTCGAATTGAGTACCTTCTCTTTATTTGGAAGTCGGTAGAAAACTGAAAAGGATTACGGCTATCTTGATGATATCATCATTGACGATGAATGACAATTGACCCCGTAAGTAGCAAAGGTCACCAAAGCTAGTGATTTTTTTTTTATAAAAATGAAACTTACTTCAATACCAAAAAGTGTAAAATAACTTGTCGAAGTAGGTGCACAATTTGTGATAACAGGTACCTACTTCCACTTTATCTATCATGGTGCCGACTTCAAGTTATTTTACTCTTTTTGGTAATGCAGTCAGTTCCATTTTATAGTAAAATTTTTATTAGTGTAATTTTCTTAGGTGTCACAGAGATAATCATACGTATCAGAACATAAGTGTACGTGTACAATAAAATAAGTGTACGTAAAATAAAAGTACGTTATTGAATCTTGCTGATTAGTGCATTATAAAGATAAAGAATTTATAAAATATTGCTCGTACTAGTATATTTTATAACTACACAAACTGATCACACATGACAAAAATCTGATGTTCGTTTGAACGCACTTTTACAATTGTATGCCGAAATTGGGTGCAATCTATGAAGTTAATTTTCTATCTTAACTAATAGTGTAGTTGAGTATCAACGCAAACGCGACCACTATCATATGTTGCTCTGTGCCGCAGTATACTTATTTATTTAACAAACTTCACAGCTCTTTAACATAACATGTAAAGCTTGTGTCTAATCTTACAGCCAATAATGCATTTACATTTTATACAATACCTTTTATGTAGACGAGAGTCACTAAATAGTCACATGCATGCTTGTACATATAATATTATCTAACAAGTAATCAGATAAATTA
Source organism: Selenia dentaria (assembly GCA_917880725.1). Taxonomy (NCBI): domain Eukaryota; kingdom Metazoa; phylum Arthropoda; class Insecta; order Lepidoptera; family Geometridae; genus Selenia; species Selenia dentaria. Next base: position 42,996,186 of record OU862877.1, read on the forward strand.
TAATATATAACAACTATATTTTAAATATGATATAAGCAATATAATATATAGGGTGTTTGGTAGAGGGTCTGACAAACCAAATGAGCGTGTTCGGGGGCCCACTTGGAGAATACAAGTTGGCCAAAAAAAAAAACCCTAGCCCCCAATTATATTAAAATACATATTGAGGTGCTACATACATATATTTAATTTAAAGTGGATTATTATATGGAATATTATAAGTAGAGATGCTATATGCAAAGTTTTAAATTACATTCCACTACAAGTAGTTCCGTAAGATTGCATTACTACCTCTAGTAGCCTCTAGCTGTTGCTAAAGTGATATTTACGCAAGTTGCGAGTCGAGGCGAGTGTTCATTATGCCGGGGCTAAAGTTAGAGCCCTCACGGGACCACAGCTAACCGGGATCCGGGACAGATCGTTTTGATTTGTATTTATGGCATTTTTTATGGGACGCGGAAGGCGAGGGTGATTACGCAGCTCAAGGCTATGTTTGTCATTTGAACCGCTATTTAGCTCTTCGTCAAGTTGTAAGTGACAATTACTTTATAGGGTTCCTAAGTCAAAAGGAAAAAGTAACCCAAGGATCACTTCGTTGTCCTTCTTTGCTCGTGTCAATACTTCTACTTTCAAGAACACGTTCAGATATATTTAAATGAATTTCAAATACTTAGGTCTGTGTCCTTTGAGTTGTAAAAAATAAAGTTTTTAAGTTAGCGCAATCAAAACAATACCGCAATTTTCGCAGCAAAGCTTCTTAAAAAACAAACCTTACATTTTATAAAAAAATGTTTCAGATTACACACATCACAAGTCAAGAGAATAAAGGCAGAAGCTTTGCATAGTTATATCGCACAAAAAATATTTATTTCAATTTTAAACTTACATTTGTAGTTAGGGAGAGCTTAATGATATGTTTCGATCTATATTGGAGAAGACTTTTTTAACTAGAAGAACTACATTACAAAATATATAAATTAACAACAAAATTAGGGCCAAAGTTCAGTTTAGTACCTTTTGTTTTAAAAGATATTACATGTTGAATATATTATATTAAACTGGTTGACTGGTTTTGGTGTAGTCGCGAGAGAGTTATTGTTTAAGACGCGGTCCAACCCCAATTTTAAAATAATTTACGATGCTTTATGTAAGGGTGAAAATCGCTTGTTAGATTGGACGATGTAATGCGAAAATGCGTTAATTTTGTACGTTTTCTTTCTATCTTTCGATGTACATTAACACAATTGAAAAAACTGCTGGTTACTACTTTAGTACTCTATGTTGGCTATGTATTACCTAAAAAATAATATAGTGTTATCCCTGAAAATTCTGAGAGTTTGGACGTGAAAGTTTATTTTTATGTACCTATTTAGGATTTTTTTCTGCAGAGAGCGAGTAATATTTATGAATTCTGTTTGGTTATTACTCTTTGCCTTTTCTTTTTCTAACTCTAAATAGATTATTATCGAACTGTTTCGTTACACTCGATGTTTAAAGATTCTGCTTTTTACTATTACCAGGGTACGACCGTGCCTTAAATTTCAATAACGTTTTTATTTATCAACCGATTGACATGAAACACCAAATATTAAGTAAAGCTTTCTTTAGTATTCAAGTGAAAACCACATTTAAATCGAATAAGCCATTTCTGAGATTAGCGTGTACAAATGCAAAGCAGACAGAGAAACAGACAAAAATACTAACATTCACTTTTATCATTCTATTTTCTTTAATAAAAGTCCCAATAATATCTTCTCATATATATCTTCCATGTACAGATAGCGTTTCATTACATTTTTATTATATATTTAGGTATGACTAGACTTGACATATCACAATTCTGCCAGCATTCATACACGCTTGTGTCACACCTTCTGAAGTTGGTAGATTGTTCACTACGAGTATGAATTGTGATTCAACCACATCCACTATCTAATATATTATATTATATAATACTATACTTTCGAAAACCCCACATGGTGTTATTAAATACAACATGAGTACTGTGAGGTACTCACATAATCATAGCTTACCCTTAACTTAGAAACACGTCTTCCCGGGCCTTATAAATCTAAAGACAGCGCAAGCTTCAAGCAAGTCTACAAAAATCACATTACTGAACAACATCTTTACCTAAAACCTTGCTTCCATAAAAATAAATTACTCTTGTTATTATTACATAATCTGTGGTCTACTGTCGTCGAGCTAGTTTCATTACGTTTAAATAAAAGCGGGACGCCCGGGACAGACGGCGGGTCGTGTAAACAAGCCTTTAACTGACACGCCTCGGCTGCGTGTTTTATTTAGCGGATAATTTATTTATATGCAAGAGTACGATAAAAATGTTACAATTTATTTGGGTTGTGATTTTAAAACGTGTGTTTTATGAGATATGAAGGCATATATTGCGGCGAGGGTATTTGTGAGAGAAGTCCTGTTTGTATTCATCAACAGAATCGACTTAGTTTTCAATAATACACCATATTTCAGTTGAAATTATATTAGTTTGTATGTTAGTTTAAAAGGTATATATATTATCAGTCCTGAAATAAAGATGTAATTTTATTATTAATTTCATTAAATTTATTTCAAGGATTTCAACCGGTCCTCACATTTAGGTAAGAACACCCTAAAATCAGTTACATGTAAGACCATCTTGTGCTACATTTACAAAAGCAAAAATATGTATTTGAAACGTAATTTTATCTCTGCCAGTGTTAAAACAAAAGACCGCCCTTATTTTAAGAAACGTTGGTTGAGTTTGACGACTGATAGAAATAGAAATACCACTCATTTGATACCATATATACTTCGTTATTTAAATGTGAACTTTAACTGTTGTATGGTACGATACAAATTAGCTTGCAGCAAAATGCTACTTGAGAAGTACTAGTTACAAGTGAAACAGTTAGAAATATGTATGAGGCGCTACAGCCAGCTAAGGCTCCCGCTCATTATTCAAGAACATTCGTCACGCTGCGTCTGAACTGAGCCAACTGACTTGCAAAGCGTGCCCTCACTACTCGAGACGCGACTTGAGTTGCAAATTAGAACATCACTATGCATAATTATAAGAGGGGTATTTCGTCTTGTTTTGGATTTTTACTCCATAAAGACGCAAATGCTAAAATTAATGCATTCTGTAAAATAATTTGAAATAATGTTTGTGAACATTATGAATTAAAGCTCGAACAATCACTATTAAAGTGTGCTTGCCAACGGTACAATTATTTGACAAGTCAAGTGTGTAACGAGCTAAAATTAACAGCAATTTAGGGCAACATTGCCGCGATACATTACCTAATTGCTCTGGGTATAAAGTTTCCACAATTATTGCACGTGTATGTATATCTTTACTCGTACCTATTTGATCACCATTGATCATATCGGATTGTTATGTTTCATAGATAAGGTAGCTAACATTAAAACCCGAGGCAAGAGTGAGGATTGAAAAATAAATGCCGTGGATTTCACCAGCTGGTAAAGTTCTACAGAATTTCGTACATATTGTTTCCTGGTTCGTTTGGCCTATTGAACTCGTATCTACTAAATGATGGACGAGGTAATATTTGCTAGTGAGCACGGTCAATGCAACTTTTTGATGAAACGTCGATGTCTAGTCAAAATACTGTTATTATTAGGTCGCTTACTTTAAAAAAAGTCTTCGTCCAATGCGTGTTACCAGTGATGACTTATGGCACTGAAACGTGGTCTCTTACTATGGGCCTCATAACTAAGCTCAAAGTCGCACAACGAGCTATGGAGAGGGCTATGCTCGGGGTTTCTCTACGTGATCGAATCAGAAATGAGGAGATCCGTAGAAGAACGAAAGTCACCGACATAGCTCAGAAGATTAGCCAGTTGAAGTGGCAGTGAGCAGGGCACATAGCACGCAGAACAGATGGCCGGTGGGGCCGTAAGGTTCTGGAGTAGAGACCACGGACCGGCAAGCGCAGCGTAAGTCGTCCACCGACACGATGGACAGACGACCTGATGAAGGTCGCAGGATGACGTTGGATGCAGGCCGCTTCCAACCGGTCCTTTTGGAAAATTATGGGGGAGGCATATGTTCAGCAGTGGACGTCCTACGGCTAAGATGATGATGATGATGATGAACTTTAAAAAAGTACTAAGCTTAGAAAGATATTGGTACTTTACTTATTTAGAACACCAAACTAAAATCTATTTTAATAAATTATGGTAGTTCTTATTCTGTTCATACTTAAGTCCAAATTCGTATAATGCTTGCAAGTGTCAATTTTTAAATTTGCCATTTCAGTTTAATTGTGGGTGTGTTTAGTGCAAATGTAATCGTCACGTAAGTTCGTGCTCTCTAAACTAGTCTAAACTGATGTAAAACTATCCACAGTTGAATACAATAATCATATGTTTAGAATTATCATTCTGAGTGTTACACGAATGTCGGTTTTAGTATTAACATAATAAGAACTACCATAGTTTAGAGAATTTTAGTTTAGTGTACGCACAAGCGAATCAATACCATTAGGTTTAATAAGACATCCCGACGAAGATTTAAAAAATAATGTTGTGAGAGTGTATGTTGATGCCGTAAGCCGGAATAGCCTAGTTCTTGAGAGGCATTGCGATACTTGTATTTTACATGAACTAAGTCAGAGGCAACAACTAGCTACATTAAAACGGAATGTCATACCTGAGATGGTACAGGCTAGTTTTTGACCTGTTCAACGTCTAATTCCCTGTATAGGTATATCACGATTACCTTATTCTTTGTAATCGAAGACGCAGGCAGTCGTCATTTGTTAATTTATTACATTCTAGACCAACACATTGATATGAAGCCTAATAATATATCCAATAACTTATGTTTTTTCTATATAATTGTGTAAGCGTGCACACAAAAGATCAACCTCGCTGAATTTTGCGAATAACTTTTGTAAAGCACAAATTCAAAATCAATATTTGTGTGAAAGGAAGCATTCACCGCAGAAACTCCCTAACAAACTCTTTATTAAAACTCCTGGCCGTAATCCTGATCGATCCAATCCCTGGTTCCCGGGATATAACTAAAGGATATCTTTTATGATGATAATCCCGGGATTTGCGGGAATTACGTTTATCTATTTGTTTCGCCTCCAAACTTTTCTGAATTTGGATTTTTGGGGTCCGAGGTGGTGAAGATAAACGAAAATATTCTGTTATCTTACCGTTAAAACCAGGCTATGTTTACAGTTGTGACATTTGAAAGGTCCGTTAAGCACATGAATCAATTACAGTTCGTTATATCCTTTCGCCTCAATTTTAAAGTAAAACACCTCGTATAACGCCTTTCATAGCGCCTGTTTGCCGTTGACCTGCAACAAGCAGCTTTTTTTTAAATATTAATAAAAATAAGCATTTGACCACAGTGTCATCTGATGGAATGTGATGACGCGGTCGACGGTGGTACATGCTTGCTTAAATTCACACTGTATTTGAAGACTCCCAGGTTGTATATGTCAAGAAATATAGACGCTTGTAGGTTGTTCCATACTTCAGCCGTACGCATTATGAAGCTAGGTTTGAAGCGCTTCGTGCGTATTTTTGGAATATCGACCGTGTACGGATGTCGTGTTCCTGTGCGTCTTGTTGTTCGATAAAAGAAAGAAGATGAAGGAATATGATTGTGGAGATTGATCGCACATTCTCCGAAGTGCATCCTGTAAAACACCGATAAGCTGGCAACTTTGCGTCTATGTCCAAGGCTTTGAAGTCTAGCCTCCACTAAAGCATTATCACCAATTGAGCTTTTGCTCGATTATCTATGGAGTCCAAGGCTTCGAGTTAGTATTTAGCCATATTTACCATCCCAGAGATGGCTGCAGTATTTCATACAGGTTTAGAAGCTGTCCCGATGTGAAATACCCCCACTTTCCAAAGGACTCCCAGTTTTTTCGCGGCTACTCCAGCCCTGAACTCGATGTATAACCCAAAATTGAGTTTGGGTGTAAGTGTTACACCTAGCAGCTCGAGTTGGTCAGTTATCGGAACAGGAACACCTCGGAGGGTAGAAGTGAGTTGAAAAGGACTCTTCTTGGCACTAATTATTCGAGCTGATCCACACATAAATAATAACGGGTCCTGACTGACTGCTCCATCAACGCAGAGTCTAAAATATTTGTGTGGATTCGCATCCCATAGAATATGCGAGTGACGCCACTGGCGGGTCAGCTGGTAATTGTATAAGTACGAACTTTAAACTTATATCTTGCTTAACAACTGTTTAGTCGAACTGACTTGCCACTCGCTATATATTTTCATTTGTTTCGATGATGAAGAGTCAAATCTGAAAGGATGGAAAAATTGTAACAACAGCAAAAAGTAGATTTTTATTGCAAAACGTTATTTATAAAAAGGACAATTCTTTTCGAGAAACGATAACCTTGCTTCGACTGTTCCAGTTTCCCTTCACATTTTCAGAACGCTTCAATCGAGTCAGCTTTTCCCAACACGGGTTACGCAAGATGTAATCACAGTGCCTTGCGATGCGAGACTAACAAATAATTCAGCGTCCCATGCCGGCTTTGCATAGAGCACGCTCTGTTTTATGCATACACAACGAGCAAGGGGCTTCATCCGACGCGTAAGTCCAGAGGGGAAACGTCGTCGGCTATAAAATTTAAGATTGTAAGAAAATCGTTGGATTTAGGGTGCTTGAGTGAAAAAAAGATGACGCGTGATGGAAATGGGGGGATTAAGGGCTATGAATGGTGATCTTTATGGAGGAAGATTGTTAATAATTCAATTTTTAAGGTTTAATACCTCATATTATATAACAGGGTATCCAAATATAATGTGCAATCAGATAAGGCAACACCTTTTGCTATTACTAAGAGTAATGGAATTAGTTGTTGGTAAGTACTAGTTTATTCAATTTTTAAGGTTTAATACCTCATATTATATAACAGGGTATCCAAATATAATGTGCAATCAGATAAGGCAACACCTTTTGCTATTACTAAGAGTAATGGAATTAGTTGTTGGTAAGTACTAGTTTATTCAATTTTTAAGGTTTAATACCTCATATTATATAACAGGGTATCCAAATATAATGTGCAATCAGATAAGGCAACACCTTTTGCTATTACTAAGAGTAATGGAATTAGTTGTTGGTAAGTACTAGTTTATTCAATTTTTAAGGTTTAATACCTCATATTATATAACAGGGTATCCAAATATAATGTGCAATCAGATAAGGCAACACCTTTTGCTATTACTAAGAGTAATGGAATTAGTTGTTGGTAAGTACTAGTTTATTCAATTTTTAAGGTTTAATACCTCATATTATATAACAGGGTATCCAAATATAATGTGCAATCAGATAAGGCATAACCTTTTGCTATTACTAAGAGTAATGGAATTAGTTGTTGGTAAGTACTAGTTTATTCAATTTTTAAGGTTTAATACCTCATATTATATAACAGGGTATCCAAATATAATGTGCAATCAGATAAGGCAACACCTTTTGCTATTACTAAGAGTAATGGAATTAGTTGTTGGTAAGTACTAGTTTATTCAATTTTTAAGGTTTAATACCTCATATTATATAACAGGGTATCCAAATATAATGTGCAATCAGATAAGGCATAACCTTTTGCTATTACTAAGAGTAATGGAATTAGTTGTTGGTAAGTACTAGTTTATTCAATTTTTAAGGTTTAATACCTCATATTATATAACAGGGTATCCAAATATAATGTGCAATCAGATAAGGCAACACCTTTTGCTATTACTAAGAGTAATGGAATTAGTTGTTGGTAAGTACTAGTTTATTCAATTTTTAAGGTTTAATACCTCATATTATATAACAGGGTATCCAAATATAATGTGCAATCAGATAAGGCAACACCTTTTGCTATTACTAAGAGTAATGGAATTAGTTGTTGGTAAGTACTAGTTTATTCAATTTTTAAGGTTTAATACCTCATATTATATAACAGGGTATCCAAATATAATGTGCAATCAGATAAGGCATAACCTTTTGCTATTACTAAGAGTAATGGAATTAGTTGTTGGTAAGTACTAGTTTATTCAATTTTTAAGGTTTAATACCTCATATTATATAACAGGGTATCCAAATATAATGTGCAATCAGATAAGGCAACACCTTTTGCTATTACTAAGAGTAATGGAATTAGTTGTTGGTAAGTACTAGTTTATTCAATTTTTAAGGTTTAATACCTCATATTATATAACAGGGTATCCAAATATAATGTGCAATCAGATAAGGCAACACCTTTTGCTATTACTAAGAGTAATGGAATTAGTTGTTGGTAAGTACTAGTTTATTCAATTTTTAAGGTTTAATACCTCATATTATATAACAGGGTATCCAAATATAATGTGCAATCAGATAAGGCATAACCTTTTGCTATTACTAAGAGTAATGGAATTAGTTGTTGGTAAGTACTAGTTTATTCAATTTTTAAGGTTTAATACCTCATATTATATAACAGGGTATCCAAATATAATGTGCAATCAGATAAGGCAACACCTTTTGCTATTACTAAGAGTAATGGAATTAGTTGTTGGTAAGTACTAGTTTATTCAATTTTTAAGGTTTAATACCTCATATTATATAACAGGGTATCCAAATATAATGTGCAATCAGATAAGGCAACACCTTTTGCTATTACTAAGAGTAATGGAATTAGTTGTTGGTAAGTACTAGTTTATTCAATTTTTAAGGTTTAATACCTCATATTATATAACAGGGTATCCAAATATAATGTGCAATCAGATAAGGCAACACCTTTTGCTATTACTAAGAGTAATGGAATTAGTTGTTGGTAAGTACTAGTTTATTCAATTTTTAAGGTTTAATACCTCATATTATATAACAGGGTATCCAAATATAATGTGCAATCAGATAAGGCATAACCTTTTGCTATTACTAAGAGTAATGGAATTAGTTGTTGGTAAGTACTAGTTTATTCAATTTTTAAGGTTTAATACCTCATATTATATAACAGGGTATCCAAATATAATGTGCAATCAGATAAGGCAACACCTTTTGCTATTACTAAGAGTAATGGAATTAGTTGTTGGTAAGTACTAGTTTATTCAATTTTTAAGGTTAATACCTCATATTATATAACAGGGTATCCAAATATAATGTGCAATCAGATAAGGCAACACCTTTTGCTATTACTAAGAGTAATGGAATTAGTTGTTGGTAAGTACTAGTTTATTCAATTTTTAAGGTTTAATACCTCATATTATATAACAGGGTATCCAAATATAATGTGCAATCAGATAAGGCAACACCTTTTGCTATTACTAAGAGTAATGGAATTAGTTGTTGGTAAGTACTAGTTTATTCAATTTTTAAGGTTTAATACCTCATATTATATAACAGGGTATCCAAATATAATGTGCAATCAGATAAGGCAACACCTTTTGCTATTACTAAGAGTAATGGAATTAGTTGTTGGTAAGTACTAGTTTATTCAATTTTTAAGGTTTAATACCTCATATTATATAACAGGGTATCCAAATATAATGTGCAATCAGATAAGGCAACACCTTTTGCTATTACTAAGAGTAATGGAATTAGTTGTTGGTAAGTACTAGTTTATTCAATTTTTAAGGTTTAATACCTCATATTATATAACAGGGTATCCAAATATAATGTGCAATCAGATAAGGCATAACCTTTTGCTATTACTAAGAGTAATGGAATTAGTTGTTGGTAAGTACTAGTTTATTCAATTTTTAAGGTTTAATACCTCATATTATATAACAGGGTATCCAAATATAATGTGCAATCAGATAAGGCAACACCTTTTGCTATTACTAAGAGTAATGGAATTAGTTGTTGGTAAGTACTAGTTTATTCAATTTTTAAGGTTTAATACCTCATATTATATAACAGGGTATCCAAATATAATGTGCAATCAGATAAGGCAACACCTTTTGCTATTACTAAGAGTAATGGAATTAGTTGTTGGTAAGTACTAGTTTATTCAATTTTTAAGGTTTAATACCTCATATTATATAACAGGGTATCCAAATATAATGTGCAATCAGATAAGGCAACACCTTTTGCTATTACTAAGAGTAATGGAATTAGTTGTTGGTAAGTACTAGTTTATTCAATTTTTAAGGTTTAATACCTCATATTATATAACAGGGTATCCAAATATAATGTGCAATCAGATAAGGCAACACCTTTTGCTATTACTAAGAGTAATGGAATTAGTTGTTGGTAAGTACTAGTTTATTCAATTTGGAACGGATATACTATTACTTATTCGGTGCCAACGAGATATGTCTAGTTTCACGCTCTGTTTTGTACGTAAACTATTCCAGTTACGAGCCATACAGACTTTCGGTTTCGTATATGTGTATGAAGTAATTGAACTGAATTTGATCAAATCACACTAATATTACAAGTGTAAAATTTAGTTAAGCTGTAACGGCAAAAAAAATAGTGTGAAGGTTCGAAACGAGATAGCCTTTATCATGAATAAACTTAAGCTACATATTATAGCGAAATATGTTAGATAGTGGTTTGGTAAAATGTATACATTTGTATTATACACGGTGGATCTATTACGAACTTTGGTAAAATGCTGGGGCTAAACTGTTAGTATTACATAGACGTTAGCTTTTATTCATAAGGGAAATAGTTATGGACTTGACTAAGGCATCTGCCAACTTTAGTGTCATCATGAAACATTTAGGCAGGTTGAGACTTGCTACTTATAAAAACTGTGGGTTTGATAGATAGGATGTGGTAGACTACCACAGCCACCAATTTATGTTTAACTAGCTGACCTACCAGCGGCTTCGCTCGCATGGCCTCGCGGGATACGGATTAATTACAGTTTTATTGAGTTAAAATCCAATAACTGAAATCTTGATGATATCGTAATAAGTGTGAAAAAACTTGTCGAAACCAATACAATGCGCACAATATCGTGATAATGGGTACTATTGAACTGCCATGACAGTTCAATAGTACCCATTATCACGATATTTTCTTCTCGCGCGTTATCATGGAGAAGCAATGAGTTGTTTCCCGACTCATTTTAGGAAAAAAAATACCAAAAAATTAAACCGACTTTAACAAGTTATTTCACACTTTTTGTTGTTGAAGTCTCCATGATAACGCGCGAGAAGACAATTCACGACAAACCATAGTAAATCTGAAAGAGTTACAGCTGCAAGCTCTTCGTCACCCACCGTCACTTCTGGACCTTTTTTTTTTTTTTTGTCGCAGAGAAAGATTTTAAACCCTGATCACCAGCTTCAGGGAGAGCTGGTGCGCGTGTGGGAGTCAACGCCAGACGGGCGGCATACCCACCAAAACTCTGCGGTGTTCCATCCTCATCGACTATTGGCGGGGGGCGTAGGACCACTTACGTTATTCAGCCACAGCCCCCACCGACGTCGCTGCCCACTTAGGCAGGCCCAGCCTCTGGGGAGGGTGTAAAGAGCCCTCCCCATTACCACCTCGTGGGATGCCCCGGAACACGCGGGCCATCCACACCTCGTAAGGACCTAATCCTGATTGGGGGCACCAGCCGTCCCCACAGCCGACGCCCCAGGTCCTCTAAGCGGAGTTGGAGTGCGAGCCCGATCCGCTCGCCTCAGTGTCCGCGCTCTCCGGAGCGGGAGAGAGAGGGGATCTATCTCTCTTTCTCGCTCCTCGGCCTCTCTTTGTCAACCATCTTTGATAAGATGGTAGACAGGGAGAGGTCCGTCCCCACTACTGCAATAAGTGATTGCCTTGCCTCGACAGCTCTTTGGCAAGCTTCCAGCACGTGCTGTGCAGTTTCTTCAGCGCAGCCGCACTGGTGGCATACAGGAGTCGCTTCCCTCCGGGCAACGTTGCACAGGTACCTCCCGAAGCATCCGTGCCTCGGGAGGACCTGTGTCATCCTAAAGGTAAGCGACCCATGCCCTCGATGGACCCACTCTTTAAGTATTGGCCGCACTGCTTCGTGGAACCGGGTTGCTCCAGCTCCCCTCCGCGAACCAACGCCCAAGCGCCTGCTCCAGGACGCCAAGGCGGCCTCCTTGGCGTCCATTCGCCACTGCCCATATTCTCGAGGGGCAGGATGGAGACCCTCCTGTCGCGCCCACGTTCTGCGCCAAAAAACCGAGGACAGAACCTCGGCCTCCAGATCCCATGGAAGGGACCCGGCGAGAACGCACGCCACCTCGTGTGAGAGTGTGCGATAGCCCCTGCACACTCTCACTGCCATGGCCCTCTGGGCCTTACAGAGCAGGGCGGTCTCTTGTGAGTTCAGGGACCCTGCCCATATGGGGGCGCCATAGAGGGCCATAGAACGCACCACCGCCATGTAAAGGTGGCGGCAGCTACCTCCTCCTCCCCCGAGATTCGAGAGCAAGCGGTCCAGTGCAGCAGCCGTACCCACGAGTCTGGGGGTCAGCTGCTGAAGATGGGCCCTGAATCTCCATCTGCTGTCAAGTACAACGCCAAAATACCTCAGTGTCGACTTGACAGCGATGGAGGTCCCCCCACGATGATATTGCTGCCTGCGGGTAGCGCCCTCCGACGACCGGGAAAACAAATGGCCTCGGATTTTTGGAGCGCCACCCTCAGGCCCAAACACCGGATCCGCGCCACTACCGCCGCTACAGCGGCAGTGACCAGGATACACGCATCCTGGATATTCCTCCCCCGGGCGGTAACTAGGGTGTCGTCAGCGTAACAGATGACGTCGACGCCAGCCAGGTTAACGCCCCGCAGCACATAATCATACCCAACGTTCCACAGGAGTGGCCTAAGGACAGACCCCTGTGGAACTCCGCGAGTGACTGTGCTTCGGCCTTCACCATCTCGCGTCGGGTAGACAACCTCTCTTTCTGAGAGGTAGTTCCCGACGATACGTTGGAGGTACTGGGGCACCTCATGATGCCCCAGAGCCCCCAAAACTGTGCTCCACGGCAGACTATTAAAGGCGTTGGCGATGTCCAGCGACACCGCCAACATGACCTCACCGTTGGAGCACGCCACCTCGGAGAGATCGTGGACGCGGGATATTGCATCTAGCGTCGAGCGACCTCTCCGGAACCCAAACTGATTGTCGGCTAGATCTGGGCCAACGTTCGTGAGGTGTCTGACGAGGCGGGCAGCGACAACACGCTCCAGGAGCTTGCCAGCCTCGTCAAGCAATACAATTGGGCGGTATCCGGCAGGTTCATCTGCAGAACGCCTCTACTTCCGCAGGAGTACGAGCCTACCTCCCTTCCACCGCCTGGGGAACTTTCCCTCCCGCATGGAGCGGTCGAACAGGGCTCGCATGCGAGGCGCCAGGGCGTCCTGGGCGAGGGCCCACGCGCGGCCGGGAATACCATCTGGTCCCGGCGCCGTGTTTTTAGCCCTCATCCTGATGATGGCCGCACCTAGCTCCCCCTCAGAGGGGACAGGTACGTTCTCCTCCTCTGCTCCTACTGTTGGAGCCACCGACACCGTGGGAAGGGAAAACTCTGGCCGTGAACTACCGGGGAACAGTCCCTCAACCACACGCCGGAGCACAAGAGGCTCCATCGTGCTGGTGACAGGGGGAGCCCAGGGGTGGAGCTTTTGTCTCGCCAAATTGTACGGTCGCCTCCATGGGTCTCGTTCCAGGGACTCCAGAAGTTCACGCCAGGCCTCCGCCTTGGCTTCGCTGATTGCTATGCGAAGGGCTTTGGACGCCTCTCTGTAGACTAGACATAGAGGGCATCCAATTCGGCCGTCTCCTGGCGCCTCCTCCTCCGGTAGCGCTGGTAGCGGCGGCGCCTGGCTACGCATCGGCGGCGGAGCCCAGCAATCTGCTCCGACCACCAGTATACCTGGCGTCTGCACTGTGGGGCTCTGGCACGGGGCATGGAGGCATCGTACGCATGTCCCTTCTGGACCTTGCCCCAACAGATTACTACGTTTTTCAATATTAAGAAAAAATACCGGTGTGAATTTGGCAGCCAAAATTTTGCAGCCAATAACCCGACTAAATTAAAGAGGTAAAATTATGTTATCAAAATTACAAGGTAAGACCAGCTGCTCAAATACATTATAACTGAACTTATATCAATTATTATTCACAAGAGGCTAAATAATACCTTAACCCTGTAATATGCGTTAGTATAAAGTTATAAAAAAATATCAAAGTTGGTAAGGAGGTTTGAACTGTCTAGAACCCCAAATTTCGGTAAAAATATTATTGGTAAATATTGCTATGCAATCAAGTTTAAAACCTATATAGGAATGAAAGTGGCTAAACAACAGGTTTTACCTTTATATCCTAAGTGAAGTCGTCCAAATGACATTTTCTACGCCTATTATTTTGGCTGCAAGTATATTTTGATATGAATGACGCCAGTTCCGTGCAATTTTACTCCAGAAACTTGTAGTGTGATACCTAGTCTATCATAAAAATGCTTTAAGAACGCGACTAAATCAAAATTTAACCCGTCCATAGTCAATAGAATACCAAGTATTCAAATTTACTTTCGGGTGCATGAAAAGTGATCAATTTAGGCGACACAGACCCCAGAATTTCAGAATATTACTATACGTTTTAACATAATAACAAGCTACTATTAAAAATGTATGAAGACATTAGTCGGGCCATACATACCTCTGAAACGCACTTTCTAGTTGTTATTGTATGAAAGTGGGGCAATTGGGCTATGGACAACGGAACCGTAGGGGACAGAGGTTGGCCGACTTCCTGGAGAAAGAGGGACTTTTTATGATGAACTCTTTCTTTCAGAAGTTACCTCACAGGAAATGGACCTGGCTGAGTCCCGATGGTTCCACGAGAAATGAGATTGACTTCATTATGACCACCAAAAGGCAAATATTCACTGATGTCTCCGTGATCAACAGGGTTAAAACCGGTAGTGATCACCGAATGGTAAGAGGCACGGTGAATATTAATATCAAACTGGAGAGGTCTCGTCTGATGAAGTCTACTCTCCGACCCACTCGTGCCCGTATTCAAGACCCCGAGAGCTTTCAACTTGAGCTATCCAATCGCTTCGATTGCCTTGAGAACATCGCTTCAGTGGACGAGATCAATAACAGGTTAGTAGAAACTGTCCATACAGTGGGTTCCAAGTACTTTAAACCCCACCGTACAGATAGGCCACAGAAACTCTCCAACGATACCCTCAACCTCATGGCTTAACGACGCTCATTGAAACTGCAGTCTTCGGATGATGCTGAAGCATATAGGCTGCTCAATAGACGAATATGGAAGTCCTTGCGACACGACATCCGGATCTTTAATACAAACCGTATTAAAGAGACGATAGAGCGGAAAAAAGGCTCCAAAGTGTTGGCAAGAGACATGTCTATTGGGCAAAGCCAGTTGACGAAGCTTAAGAGAGAAGACGGCGGTGTAGCGTCGACCAAAGCAGAAGTATTAGGAGAGGTAGAGAGTTTCTACGGACAGCTATACACCTCGGTCGCTAAACCTGTTAGCAGCTCGGCCAAAGACCCAAGAGCCAAGCTGACCCGACATTATACCGAAGATATCCCGGACATCAGCCTGTACGAGATTAGAATGGCCTTGAAACAGCTTAAGAACAACAAGGCGCCTGGTGACGACGGTATCACATCTGAGCTTCTGAAAGCGGGTGGAACACCGGTACTTAAAGTCCTTCAGAAGCTCTTTAATACCGTCTTACTCGAAGGTTCAACGCCAGAAGCATGGAACAAAAGCGTGGTGGGGCTGTTCTTCAGGAAAGGTGACAACACTTTACTTAAAAATTACAGACCCATCTCGCTTTTGAACCATGTTTATAAGCTGTTTCCGAAGGTCATAACGAACCGTCTCAGTCGCAGGTTTGATGAATTCCAGCCTCCGGAACAAGCCGGTTTCCGAAAAGGCTATAGTACCATAGACCACATCCACACGCTACGGCAAGTTATACAGAAGACCGAAGAGTATAACTTGCCTCTTTGTTTAGCGTTTGTGGACTATGAGAAAGCCTTTGATTCGATCGAGACGTGGGCAGTGCTTGAGTCTCTCCAGCGGTGCCGTATTGACTATCGGTATATTGAAGTGCTAAAGTGTTTGTACAAAAACGCCTACATGTCAGTCCGAGTACAGGAGCAGAGTTCGAAGGCAATTCCATTGCAAAGAGGCGTGAGACAGGGAGACGTTATATCTCCGAAACTGTTTACCGCTACATTGGAAGACGCCTTCAAGCTTCTGGAATGGCAAGGACTTGGCATTAATATTAACGGCGAATACATCACTCACCTTCGATTTGCCGACGATTTTGTAGTCATGGCAGAATCCATGAAAGACCTCAGTACAATGCTCGAAGGCCTCCATCGAGTTTCTCAACGGGTAGGTCTTAAAATGAACATGGATAAGACGAAAATTATGTCTAATGCCCATGTTGTACCTACCCCAATATCAGTTGGGAACTCAGTTCTCGAAGTTGTTGACGAGTACATCTACCTGGGACAGACAGTCAAACTAGACAGGTCCAACTTCGAGAAAGAAGTCAATCGTCGAATCCAACTCGGCTGGGCAGCGTTCCGGAAACTTCGCGAAGTCTTCTCGTCAAAAATACCTTAGTGCCTCAAGACAAGAGTCTTCGACCAATGTGTGTTACCAGTGATGACTTATGGCACTGAAACGTGGTCTATTACTATCGGCCTCATAGACAAGCTCAAAGTCGCACAACGAGCTATGGAAAGGGCTATGCTCGGGTTTTCTCTACGTGATCGAATCAGAAATAAGGAGATCCGTAGAAGAACGAAAGTCACCGACATAGCCCAGAAGATTAGCCAGTTGAAGTGGCAGTGGGCAGGGCACATAGCACGCAGAACAGATGGCCGATGGGGCCGAAAGGTTCTGGAGTGGAGACCACGGACCGGCAAGCGCAGCGTAGGTCGTCCACCGACACGGTGGACAGACAACCTGATGAAGGTCGCAGGACGACGTTGGATGCAGGCCGCTTCCAACCGGTCCTTTTGGAAAATCATGGGGGAGGCCTATGTTCAGCAGTGGACGTCCTACGGCTGAGATTATGATGATACTATTAAAAATAAGTCACAAGGTGGCTAAATAATACCTTAACCCTGTAATATTCGTTAGTATAAAGTTATAAAAAAATATCAAAGTTGGTAAAGAGGTTTGAACTGTCTAGAACCCCAAATTTCGGTAAAAATATTATTGGTAAATATTGCTATGCAATCAAGTTTAAAACCTACATAGGAAAGAAAGTGGTTATCAACAGGTTTTACCTTTATATCCTAAGTGAAGTCGTCCAAATGACATTTTCTACGCCGATTATTTTGGCTGCAAGTATATTTTGATATGAAAGACGCCAGTTCTGTGCAATTTTACTCCAGTAACCTGTAGCGTGATACCTAGTCTATCATAAAAATGCTTTAAGAACGCGGCTAAATCAAAATTTAACCCGTCCATAGTCAATAGAATACTAAGTATTTAAATTTTATTTGGGTGCATGAAAAGTGATCGATTTAGGCGACACAGACCCCAGAATTTCAGAATATTACTTTTCATACGTTTTAACATAATAACAAGTGCTATTAAAAATAAGTCACAAGGTGGCTAAATAATACCCTAACCCTGTAATATTCGTTAGTATAAAGTTATAAAAAAATATCAAAGTTGGTAAAGAGGTTTGAACTGTCTAGAACCCCAAATTTCGGTACGGTCGACGAGCTCGTGGACGAGCTCACCGATGTCAAATACTTTATGAGATGTCGCCCTTGTACACAAGGTTGTTTTTCCAACGTTTCTTGTCATCTCGTCATTTGTTTCACGTATGTTGTCAAGGATGCAACAATGTTTGCTCTTATAGATAATCGCACGGTTGTAAAGGAATAAACAAACTGCCAAAAAAATGTATAGAAAATTTTGGCCAGTACTTTAATTAGCTAAAACTAAATAATTACAAGAAATGTTGTAGATAATTTTATATACTCGTTCCAACATCTAATTTCATTTGAATATTAAAATATTAATACATTCATCTCTCTTTTATTCACCATTTGTTCAAATTTCTTGATTTGTTTAAGCTTGCCAAAGTTTGTGTTTTTTATTTATTCTATCTAATTTTTGACTTACGCATTTAAACCCTTTACTTCAGGGTCGGGTTCTAGCCAGTGCCTGCGTGATGGATGATGGACCTTGACTAACCCAGCGCAATAAACATGAAAGTATAATATAGCAGTAAAAACTTAACTAAATACTTGTATAACATCCAACAGTAAACACGGCAAGGCTATGATACTTCTATTTAACAACCCTAATGCCCATTCTCTGATAGTGTTAGACCCCAAATAATCATGAACCTCACACGCATTAACATAATCACCCCGCCCTTTCACCTTCGGACCAAACTGGCAACTCCACTTTAAATTATTAATAAACAGGTCCCTACTCCAGCAGACAGAAGAACTTTTGGAACCTGCGGAATACCTTTTTATATAATACTAGCTGCTCTCTGCGGTTTCACTCGCGCGGTGATGGATGATGATGATGATGATGATAAATCATATGTAGCCTATGTTACTCAGGGTGAATATAGCTTTCCAGTGGTGAAAGAATTTGATATCGGTCCAGTACTTTTTGAGCCAATTCGTTACAAACATACTTACATACAAATCTTTCCTCTTTATTATAGTATGTATAATAGTATAGATAGACTAGCTGGTACCCGCGGCTGTGCTCGCGAAGTAATTGTTTCTTTAATTCATATTATTTTGTTTTTTCTGTGTAAGATAAAATAGTGTAAACTATATTTCATGTTCTTTACCCATCTGCTATATTAAGGGAGCAAGTCACTCTTGAGTAGGCAACATACAGCTTACCATGGTAGATAACCCAGTTTTATATGAGACCGTGTAGCAGAGATATCAAGCTGCCATCTTGGATTTATGTGATGGTTCAAGATGTATATGTAGTATGTAATTATGTTTATAGGTAGGAGCTCCGAGCTATATTCTATCCATATACAAAATTTCATCGAAATCTGTGCGGGTGTTTTTAAGTTATGTGTAAACATACAGACAGACAAAATGTATTTTTTTCAAAACCGTCATATTACGTGCCAACGAGATATGTCTAGTTTCACGCTCTGTTTTAAACCGACTTCAAAAAAGGAGGAGGTTATATGTCATGTGTATGTATTTTTTTGTGTGTATGTTAGCCAATTTCTCCGCCATTTGTGGACCGATTTTCAAAACTATTTTTATGTTTGGTAGATACGCTCCAAAAACAGAAAAGTATCACGCCTATCATAATGATGTCATCATTTAAGGTGCAGACAATCGATCCCCCAAGGGTCACTAAAGCAGTGTACATTTTTGACCAAAAAATGGAACCGTCTACAATACATAAAAGTATGATTTTGGTATTAAAGTCGATTTCATTTTTTGTATATATTTTTATGATTTTAAGAAAGGTAATACTCTTGAAAGAAAAGTTATAATGACTATGGACATTTTTAATGCGACTAAATATTTAAATTACTCCAACCCGCACTTGACCATGTCCTTGTTTCTTATAGAACCAGCTGCGAGGCATATTATCATAATCATCTCATTACCTCCACCTTTACCCCTCGGTCCTCCATTACAAGGCTGCCGGTATCATATTTTATTGAACAATAGCGAAAGAAATTTACGTAGGTAACAGAAATGTTTATTTCTTTTTACTAATTTTGGTGTGAATATCGTATTAAACCACCTTTACAATCAAAAAAACGATTTTAAAAAATATTTAGTGACACTTCCGCTGAAAAGAAAACAATGATTTTGGCCTATTTGGGGGCGTGCACCACCCTCCCTCCCGCATAAAATGCTAATAAGAAGAATACAAAATAAAAACACAAGAAACCCCAAATAAACCAAAACCGATTCGACACGTGTTTCGCCTCTACACGAGGCATCATCAGGAGATGTTGACTCGTCGAGCGCTAGACCGACAGCGGCCTGTCGGTCTTGTGTTTTTATTTTGTAGTCTTCCTATTAGCATTTTATGCGGGAGGGAGGGTGGTGCACGCCCCCAAATAGGCCAAAATCATTGTTTTCTTTTCAGCGGAAGTGTCACTAAATATTTTTTAATATCGTTTTTTTGATAATGGATTTTCGCAAAGTAACGCCTGAATCAATAAACCACCTTTACAATCCTGGATGGGTCGACATTGGTCTACACACAGTATTACACCTGCATGATCAGGGTCTCATCGAAATAAGCAGGATGTACAATCTGATCGAGTAACAAACACCCATACATCAACATTTTAAAGTATATTACTAGTTCCGTCCCGCGCTTTCACCCGCCTGGTGATGTATGATGATAAATAGTATTCCAGCGTTATTCTGTCATCATGCTAAATTTCATCCAAATCCGTTTAGCTGTTCTGGCGTAACGAATTGCCATCCGTCTAAAGATTTTGATTTTTAACATAAGTAAGAAGTAATATTATTTTGATAGCGTGATGAAACATGCTGTGTGCTGGCTACGCTCGACCTTATGCCTTTGAAGCCCAGACAATATCTGAGAAAAAAATTATCTAAATAATAATGATAACTTATATACCTAGTGAACAATAGAAGAATCTCTCAGTTTCGCCTTACCTTCACCTCGGCAACGGAACTACATTACAAAAACATGGGCGGACCTTTACTGTACCATATTTCTTGACCCATATCGAGTTTAGTAACAGCACTAAGGAGGTCTAAATATTATTTATACAAAGTATCGATATTCGATAGAAGGTACGAGTACACTACTCGTAGAACATTATTGAAAGTTTACGTGTTTAAATGGCGGGAAAAAAATCCCAACTATGGCTATTGTTGATTTTGTTTTAGTTTCCTAGATTTATGTTTCTTCCTTTTTTGTGTAATAATAGCGAATTATTAACAGTTTAGACAGTTTAGTGTTTTTTTCATTTATTTGGGTAAACAAACAGTAACACAGGATGTACTTTAAAATAATACTAATGTATAATACATAGGCTTAATAATTGTATCGCCAACGATATTGATTAAATATTGATCCGTTGTCAAAAAAAAAAGAAATTCTAATACTTATGACGGTATATTTATAATACTTTGTTTAAAGATGAACGCAGTGCTACTATGTCAACGGAATTGAAATTGGTATTATAAGAGTCGACTAGTCGGTAAAGTGGGGAACGTTTCCCTGCATTAGTACGGCAACGGGCCGTCGCGAACAGCTTAAACGGATTACGGCAATGCGTTCTGGTAGGTATTCTATACCAAATGTTATTAGTGTTTGTAATGTTGCACGAGTATAGACAAAGTGTACATTATTATGAAACGGTTTTTTTTATCGTCAATAATATTAGAACGTTTTCTACAAAACTACCGCTGTACTAGAGCGCGACTTAGACAGGATAATGAGTTAATGATATACTTATTTATGTGATTGTGATTTTGATTGACTATATTTTGAATAATAAGCTCAATATGCAACTTAAGGTATTAACATAAATACTTTATTGTTTGTATACCGTTCGCAAATGTACAAACGAACGAGTCCACGATATAAAGGAAAAAATATCGTACGTGAAAATATGCGACATTTTGATACTTTATTAAACAATAACTCATTCACATTCATTACCCGCACAAATTCAGATATCTTTTTATATCGGAGTATTCTTTTTTAGGTGCCGCTAGTAATTCTGGATTTTGGATTATGATAAGTAATCTCTTGATATGCAAGTCTTCAAACCTTACGCGCGACAACACATCTTTTGTCGGGGTTTTCTTACTTAGCTATAAATTTTTGGCGTACTAGCTCTACGATGCAATATTTTAATGTTATTAAAAATAATGAGTTTTTCAAGTCCTTATTAAGTATTACTTTTTAGTTACTAATATTTCTTGTCAGATAAATTCAACGGATATATGTCAGTAGTTCGTATCAGAGACCTAACGAATGCGACTTGACATATGCACCACAAAACCGACGATAAAAAATTTCGTTAAAAATTGTCGACAGCCTGATTCACTAGCAGCATTATCGTATAAAATGTACAGTCACTTCCCTAGCAACAATACGCCCTAAGCATGAGGTAGTGGGTATTAAAATCCCACGTGTATACTTCCATTCAGCCTCCAGTGTACTTATGGGATCAAAGAATATATTTATCTAGCATTTTTTCCGTTTCCGATGGTATACGTGCCTCATAATATATAGAGGCTATAATTTCTGTGAGTACCCTTTATTTACTATTCCAGGAAAAGTCTGAGAGAAATATACCGAATTGAAATAACAGAAAGAGTACATTTTGTAATAATAAACCGAGAGTAACACGAGATATCACGATCGACGCATGTTTCGGCTTCGTCTGGAATCCTTCTTCAGGATGAGTGCGGTGCCGAACCGAAAGGAAGCCAAAACATTTGTCGATTGTGATATCGATAACGCATAAGTCTTACGTTAATCCCGTTCTATGATTAGAAAAATGTAATGATTTTTAACCCGTCCAGTGTCTACATCTTTCGGTGTATTTCCGAACTACGCATAAAAGTTCACATAAAAAATACTACACTTGAATAGTTTGACCAACTAAAAGCTAGTTAATACCGGTGGAGTGCATTTGATCTGATATAATTAATTACAAACCAAATGTTTAAAAAAGTGTATACAAATAATGGTGTACGCGCAACATGGCATAGCACTTTTTCGTACGTACACATGGTGTACGTACGACGAGTTAAGAGTATAGGAGAACATTTTGTTGTATATTTAAAGTAGTAGTATTTAGTAAACAATACTTGAAAGTTCCGTCCGTCTATATAGAGAGTTATAGACAGTTCCGACTACTTCCTTCGAGAATAAGAGTGTGGGGGTTAGCGTGAGGATGTTATATCAGACATAGAGGGCCATCGGTGTTCAAAATGCAAGTAGACCTGATACCAGATGCACCTTCCACTGGTCCATATTTTATATTTGTCAGAAACAATGGGTGCTTTCTGAATTGCTGTAAAGTCAAAGTAAAAGTCAAAATCATTTATTCAATTTAGGCATCAAAGACGCACTTATGAACGTCAACTTTTCATTATAATGTACTTTAACCGCCGCGTTCCAAAATATATAGAGCCCACCGAGAAGAAGCGGCAAGAAACTCGTAACTTAAAACGTTTTTTACAGTCAACTTGAATTTGACCCTCTGTGAGCTCAGTTATGTGCTTTGGGATTTTATTGTAAAAACGCACACAATTTCCTAGGAATGACTTATTAGTCTTCGCAAGTCTTAAACTAGGTACAGCTATCCTATTTGTATTTCTGGTATTAAAAGTGTGGTGATCACTATTTAACTTATATGTATGTAAATTTTTACGAACACACATTATATTTTCAAATACATACCTATAAGGAAGGCAACGTTAATATATTGATTTCTTTAAATACATCTCTCAAAGATTATTACCTGTTTATTATTATAAATTACCACTAATATTATAATTCATACCAATAATAAATATTTACTATTCTATTATTTAACGACGACGTGTAGTAGTTTACTTATAATATTATTCCTCCCCATACGACAGTTAAAATCAGATTAAATTCGATGCTCGGATGGATTGTCTCGGTGACCAGCGGCATCTCATACGAATTGTAGGCGATGCGGGTTTGATTCCCGTCCAAGTGAACGTTGAGTTGTCTCTTCTAATTGCAAATTTGTTACAATTTTTATTATATTTAATTTTAAAACTACCCAATATATTTACTTCAACTAATTATTTTTACATCTTTATGAATAATATAATAAAAACAAAAAATAATAATTAAAAAAAATATAATTCAAGAAATAAATTAATAAATATAAAACAAATATTATTTAAAACGTGTAGCGGATCTTTATTTATTTTTAAAGTTATGCGTTAACTTGTAACAAATGACATTGTGAATTTATTTGTATTAGTATCGTTTATTTTAGGGTTTCAAAGTCCATTAATTTATAAACATTAGTTCATTATACGCCATAAAGGCTAATTAAAAAAAATAATAATTAAAAACAATTAGCCATTGATAACTCGTAACTTTGGCAATTTCCATGAAAATACAACATCAAAAGTCGGGAACGTCCGTCCGGGGTGCAGTTCATCGCGATCCAATTTGTGGCAATTACAAACTTTTCAGCATCGCCATTAGCAGGTCGCCATATTAAAAACGGTGTCGACACACAGTATATGATGTATATCCAGCGGGATAAGTACCTAATTATATGGTTCTTGTATGCTGAACTACGGCTCCGAGACTTATTGAAGTTAATTCCCGTAAAGGACGGCTATTTTCTATGGACGAATGCACAACTTAACTTTATTTTAAAAGTAGATAGGTACGTCGTAGTAGATGTTTTGCCTACGGAGCAAACAACTATTTTTATGTCAAGATAGTTTCTTTACGTCCCTTGTGGTTAAAAAAGTGTTGCTCGTGAGCTTGAAACTAATACTTTTTATCACCCCCTATGCCAAATAAGTAAGTGCAACTTATTAATATGAAAAGCGCGTTTGCCTATTTACATAATATTATTAAATTAATTTCTTTTCTTACTTTTAATTCACATTCGAATTTTAGTAAGCAATTACTATACGAACGAAGGCGAGATGTATTTCGCGCGTATTTTTACTTCACAAACTTTTTTTATTCGGCGCGCGGTTTCTTTACTGCCTGTTACCGAATTGATTTCATTTTTAATTGATTGGATCATTAATTTACTATATCCACATTCCAAATTAAAATCACATTTAGTCACTAGGGAATAATAAGTTATTTTGTTTTCTGCTTACGAGGAGCAAAGTATAGTCTTTTTCGAATAGATATGATAACAAATATGATAATACTCAGTTAAAGTGCATTTTTTAAACATTTATAACTTTTGATGGTTGGTACTACGCCTGCCCTGGACAGTTGTCGTGCTAACCAGAATTTAGAAACATTTCACTGCACTCGTTACCCCTTCATCATCATCTCAGCCGTAGGACGTCCATTGAACATATGCCTCCCCCACAAATTTCCAAAAAGACCACTTGGAAAGGGGCCTGCATCCAACGTCCTCCTGCTTCTTTTATCAGCTCGTCAGTCCAGCTTGTCGGTGGACGACATACGCTGCGCTTGCCGGTCCGTAGTCTCCATTCCAGAACCTTTCGGCCCCATCGGCCATCGGTTCTGCGTGTTATGTGGCATGCCCACTTCCACTTCAACTGGCGAATCTTCTGGGCTATTTCGGTGACTTTCGTTCTTCTTCGGATCTCTACAAGACCTTAACACGTTCATCGCCGACTAAGATTATACAAAATCATAAAAAAATGTCATTGGTTTTTATGATTATTTTCAGTTCTATTTGTTCATTTATACAAGTTTTACAGTGACATTTGGTTTTTTTGGCTTTATTTTAGGTTTTTTTTAAGTGCCGGTCATAACGACCCGGCGTGGCCTAAACGGAATAATTATTACATTCAGGCCGTGCCGGTCACAATGCCGGTCAGCGTATCGAGCGTTCGATCGATGAGACAACGTGCGTTATGCTCGTAGACACGTAAAATAAAATAAAATTAAATAAAATAAAATAATATAAAATATATAAAATAATATAAAATAATATAAATAAAATAAAATAAAATAAATAAAACGGGACCATATTACTAATTCTTTAACTTTTTTCTCTAAGTCCTAAAAATAGGTATGCCATCAAAAAATCAAAAAACCAAGTGGTTACAGGTGTTCATTGGGGCCGCGCCGGTCATATTGTATGATTGAATACACAGCTTTTGCATTCTGCGGCGCGAACGGGCTTCGCAAAGTAGGGTCTGGCGCGCCGGTCATTTTGACCCCCCATGGCCCCAATGGGTAGATCAAGTGCCGGTCATTTTGACCCACCATGGCGATAAACGTGTTAAGGAACTAACAGGTCGGTATACTCATTTATCAAGTACAACGATGGTAACTCTTTACTTTGCTATATACTATGCTCTCATATAAATGGCTTTAAGTCAGTGTTGTTTATTTTACGCGTAAGTAAGTCCTCTTAATCCTTTTTATACCGTGATAATTAAAACAAAAGACTTATGAATGAAACTCGCGTAAATTTACGTCTCTGGTACGCAAAGGCTTAAGCTAGTTTATTTAGAAAACCAACGTTTTGCCAACATTCTTCACATGGAGACATGACCTACTGCGTTGCATTCCATGTGGTAAGATCATAAGCGACTGGCACGTCTCTGCTGGATCGTAACTCCGACGCGAGTTTGAATGTTTCATTGTACACGGAATCCATTGAGTGTTAATATTGAGATAACTTAGACAATTGTTGCAATAAAACTATAAGGTGACTTGCACCAACATATTGAATAGTCAAATAAAAAGTAATTTAATACAAACATTACATGATAACCAACGATTAGATTTTCCCAAATCAGCAATGGACAGGCCACATAGCACGCAGAACAGATGGCCGATGGAGTAGGAAAGTTCTGTAGTAGAGACCACGGACCGGCAAGCAAGTGGACAGACCACCTGATAAAGGTAGAAGGACGAAGTTGGATGCAGGCCGCTTCCACCAGTAATGGTTGGTCCACTACATTGAATTGACTACTACACTACATGAACATTTATTTATCAGTAGTGGACATCCTACGGCTAAGATGATGATGATGAATTGTCTAAGTCGCCCTTAGTTTTGGCTACGACGCTTCTTTAGCTATACTTTTGATTTCAACTTCTTGACAAATTCAAATTATTATGACGTATAACTATAGACGTAAAACATGAGATACTGCTTGTAAGCCTACTGTCACGTACGGAGTGGAGTCGATAACAAACGATAAGTTCACAATCGGCCGTGTCCGGGATCCGGGAGGGTCGTAGCTCCGTATTTATTATTGTGGAGTAGATCATAAAGCGAGATATAAACCATTTTACAATTGATACATACTTTTCTTAAACCTATATCTATATATATAAACATAAACCCCTATTTCTCATGGTCACGCTATAACGCGAGAGAACAATCTCGCAAATTCTTTTTTTTTGTGTTAATTAATTATTGTCAGGAGAAGGTTCTTATGAAAAAAAAAACAAGAAAAGATGGGCGATTGTTGCGAGGCCGAAGGCCAAACCTACTAGGCTAACGAAGTCGCGGGCAGTCGCTAGTTTTGTCTAGCTTGACGTGCTCTGCTAAACACGAAATAATTCCATTCAGTAGCAGTAACAGCGAGTGAATTGACCAATAAAAAACGTTTAAGAAAAAAACGATATTACGTTTTGTAAGTACAAAAGCTGCATAACCACTAGATTTGTAAAAAAAACGATATTAAAAAATATTTAGTGACACTTCCGCTGAAAAGAAAACAATGATTTTGGCCTATTTGGGGTGTGCACTACACTCCCTCCCGCATAAAATGCTAATAGGAAGAATACAAAATAAAAAACACAAGAAACCCCAATAAACCAAAACCGATTCGACACGTGTTTCGCCTCTACACGAGGCATCCTCAGGAGATGTTGACTCGTCGAGCGCTAGACCGACACTCGTTCTCTGCTTAAATATTTTTTAATATCGTTTTTTTGATAATGGATTTCCGCAAAGTAACGCCTGAATCAATAAATTACTAGCTTTGTTTCAACTGCGTGTGGAACCACACAAACCTATGTACTGCACGTGGCAGTCTATAAGAAGTTAAGTTTAGTGCCCGTGCGTGAGGGCGGGGAGTTTAACCAATGCGTACAAAATCAAGAAATGTGTTTTTTTTATCCACATGTATACCTAGCAAGTTAAAAAACGTTTTTACCAAAACATTTAACCGACTATACTCAATACCTAAAAGTGTGAAATAACTTGTCGAAGTCGGTGCCACGATAGTTCAAATGTTGGCACCTTTTGTCACAATATTGTGCGTATTTTCAGTGACCCTTGCTGCTTACGGGATCGATTGTCATTCACCGTCAATGATGATATAATCAAGATAAGCATAACACTTTTCAGTTTTTGGAGTGTAGCGCAAAAACTGCCTAACCGAATTTGATAAAACTTAAATGGAACCACCTTGGAAGTATATTCTACTGATAAAAAGTATTTTGAAAATTGGTCTACAAACGGGGGAGAAACCGGCCAATAAACACCAAACAATATATACACACATTATCTCTTCCTTTTTTAAAGTCGGTTAAAAATAGAGCAGCTTTGCTAACTTTTGACAGGATAACTGTCATGGTTTCGTTGTTAATGTGACTCGATCAGCCGTGCGACTAAATGACAAGAAACGAAGAAACAACCTTAGAGAGAACCTTAGAAGGAATAGCAACCTTATGTACAAGGGTGACATCTAATAAAGTATTTGAAATCGGTGAGCTCGTCGACGAACGCATCGACAAATCATTAGAGAATCACACGGCTGTTTCGTTTTGATGTACATATAATAATTTGACTTAAATGGCAAATGTACAAACCGTGTAAATTTATATACTGTCGTGCTAGTTTCTTTTGTCTGTATATATGTAAACATAATTCTTAGATTTTAGTGTCGATTTCTATCCACTAGTGATCAGGCGCACGGGTTTTGTATTTTGTAGATTTAGATTTATTACAATAGAGTTTTCGTAGCTGATATCAGCTCTTTGTTTCTTTACAAACAGAGGCGAGTAACGCATATCAATACAATATTACGTGAACTGTTGAGACAGCTCACTACATGAATACTTATGCGAAGATAAAAATATTTCATCTTCGCTTATGTATCTGATAAATAAACATATTGATATTTATTTTGTTAGTACGTGCGTGCCATGCAAGGCAGTTTATGCAATTCATATAAAGTTTAGAGATACAAAATATATTGTCGGATATTGTTTTTTTTATTGAAACATAAATATTATATTTTTTACTCACGATGGCTGGTAGCCGAACACGAATAGTTTGCTTAATAACTTAACAGTTATCAAAATTAGTTCAGCACAAACTATCATGTATCTAGTAAAACTGTGGCACAGATAACTCATACTTTGTAAGAGGAAAGGCAGCACGTTTTCCAATTGTTCGCGAAGACGAGAACCTTTTTCGCAAATATTTTGGAAAAAAGTATGCTGGCTCAACTTGGCCTCCGAGGTCTTGATCAACAGACCAATGGCAATAACAATTGCCAAGTTTTAAAATAAAATAATTTTTGTTAAGAGTCAAACATGAGATACGACGTACAGCCGTGCGATTCTCTAATGATTCGTCGATGCGCTCGTCGACGAGCTCGCCGGTGTCAAATACTTTATGAGATATTTTATAGATTTTTTGAAAGTTTCTTGTGATCTCGTCATTTGTTTCACGGATGTTGTCAAAGATGCAACGATGTTTGCTCTTAGAGAATCGCACGGCTGCTCTATACTTGACTTGGAATAAACACAAATGGGCGCCACGTCTCGGTAAAGTCGTAACTGTGACGCGATTTCAAATTTCACAAAGAGATTATCGAGAAAATGTACAGTTGTTTGGTAATAAATTATTAAATACTCTTATTTTATTGTTACAACCGTAGAACTCGAACTTCAATAGGTGTTGTTAACTTGGCAAACGAAATATTCAAATAGAAGCCGGATATGGAATCTTTACCAAAATTTTACTATAATCCCTACTAATACTGCTACTAATACGCTCGGGATTCAATGTTTTTTTATGCATTCAAATAACAAGACAGACACTAAAAGCTTAACGGTAAGCACTACATTTGCCCATGGCTGTTGCAGTGGTACCCATAGCTTATACTCGTACTTTAGTTTGGGTGGCGCTGCACTGCGATCATCTCTGAGACATTGATGTTTAACAGTCGTATTTATAAACAAGCAAATGTAATTTTACTTAAGAAAAAGTAATTACTTAAGTAACGATTTTAACTCTATAGACTAGAATTTGCCTGAAGATAGAACTATGAAAACCTAGAATTGTTAGCCGAGTAATAGTCACTATTTCCTTTGCTAAGCAATGAGAACACGTAAATATTTCGTTCTTATTGCAAAAGTGAAGTTGTATAAAAATGACATTAGCACACAAGTCTGAACTGTGCAGGATCTATTATGCTGTAAACATTAAAATCTCATGACAACAACCTAATACAAGTGTAAAAAGATAGGGTTATGTAATGCATTTAGTTTAGTAAGGCCGCTGTACGTACTTGCACTTTTGCTCGGGTTGCATAAATAAGTCTACGAGTTTGTAAGTTTGCGTTAGTCATATCAATTTTTAATTCTCATCTTGCCTTGCACGACTAAAAAAGATCACCGGTTTTGCTAAACTGACATTTCTAATCTTTAGATGGGAACATTGAATTGTCCTTGCGCTTATATTGTAACCTGACCAATAATGTGACCAAAAAAAGTGAAACTTGTATCTATCTCTTTGGCACTACAGTACAATGTATATAGACTTTCTTGTTTATCCTTTGTTGTATGAAATTTGACGTCTTTTTATTCTAAACGTATTGTCTCGTGTTATTTTGCCCGAAGAGTACATTATAATACAGCAGAATGTAACCTCAATTTCTTTTGACACAAAACTTCACTAACCCTAGTTAAATAGTTAACCCTCCCACATTGCTGGGTTAAATATTTCAAAAGATAACCTTAGATTTACTCTTGACCTTTAATGGTGCAAGATAAATTAATTATAAAACCCCGTTTTAGCAGTTGACTCTGAGTTATTGAAGATAACTCTGGAACGTGCAAGTGGCCCTAAGTTACGTTCATTGCTCGACTATACAATACGATTTTTAAGTTGAAGTATCCTATCGTGGAGTAATTACTTCATTAAGAAATAACTTAGCAACACGCTACGCATAAATAATGCCAGGAAGCATAATTCAGAACAAATTCCAAACAAAAAGTGGCCCTTCAAACCAAAACGACGTATGATTCCAAATACGAATTACTTCCGAGGTTACAAATAGACATGTTCGGTGATTGGTTTAAATTTCAGACGGATAGCAGGGATTGGTTCACGCGCGTGCCGCGAAGTCTACTATGACAGCTGAGTCATAGCGTCGTGAACGATGTTATTGATCAAGAAACGACTTATATTGGGTCATTTTTAAGGCATACTCTTCCTGATATTATTTCTGCGTAGGCAACAATTAATTATACATGTTTATAAATACGGCTGTTGGTCTGTTACGCTCCGTAACATCACATGCTACAGTGCCCTTCAGACCCAAACACAGTAATGCTTGCTTCGTGACAGAACTCCTGGCACTGCACCAACTAAGACGGCCTCTTGCACAGGAGTCCTACCACCTGGTAAACCAGTTTCGTCTCTTAAGATTTTCATTCCGACGGACGGTATATTCTGTAACTCCGTTCCCTTTAGGAGGGCAAAAAAAGATACGAGTAATAAAGATGGACAGGTGCGGGCGGTGGATAAGGCCGGGCTTATTGCGGGACATACCTGGTCCGTGCTACTAGAAATGATGAAAGTAAAGTGTATTCGATGAATTAACAAATTACTTAGATTGCACGAGTTTCGGTTTGCGTGAAGTGAAACATAACTTCTTTACAAGTACAATACAATGTAGATTTAAGGTTATTGAATAAACGAATATCTATGACATGTTTTATTAATTAACTAGTTGCACTCCGCGGTCTCACCCGCGTGGTGATGGATGATAATGATGAATCAAATATATACTATAAGTTACTCAAGAATGTGATAGAAAGAGAGAATGTGATATTCTAATGGTGAAAGATTTTTTGAAATCGGTCCAGTAGTTTTTGCGTTCATCCATTCAACACACACCAACAATCAAATATTTCCTATTTATTATTAGAGTAGAGAAGGAATTATACCAAGGTACGAATAATGTGGCCTAGTTTGTACCAGCGTTACTAATGCATATTTTAACATGGAAAAGTAGTTTTTGTGACATAACTGTAACAGTGAGTTAACTGGTGTTGCAGTGTTTTTGTAGATATTGATGTCCTCTATAAAACTGTTGTACATTACTTTGCTCTATTCTCAATATTTTCCTCAGCGTACGCGATATTAGGATTTTTTAGAATTTATTTCACACCTCTTTTTGAAAATATTCTATCGCTTATGTTCATCAGGGATAATGTAGGATTCTATTAGTGAAAGATTATTTTTATCGGTGCAGTAGTTTCGGAGCCTATTCAATTCAAATACATTAGTGTAGATACTACAACCTAATAATCATCCCCCGCACTGAAGAACAATAAAACATATTTCAAAAACGTTACTTTGAAAACCGGTAACCACGTGATGGTTTAGGGTCTGTTAGTGGCTCGTTCCATCCATAGGTTAGATCTTGATTGAAACAAATAACCATAGTCTCGCATTATGAAACCCTCCCTGATCAGAAAATCTGCAGCTGTTGACTAGCTTTTAACCCACACTTTTAACAATCGTACGGCACTACAATACAATGCACTGCAGTACTCCGGCAGCTTATGTCTGAATCATACAATAATCAATAACTTGATTGCTGCTATTACAGGGCAATTTAAACCAAGGTATACATAGTTCAGGGCAGTTTGGTTCGATATGGATATTGGATAGCCGCCTTTATCGCCATGACGTGGTCACAGCCATTCAAATATTCACCTTTTAACTAAGATCGTAAGGTCGTAAGTATGATGTGAACTCGAAATTTTCGGTGTGAACATACCAATACAGTGTGAATAGTTTGCAAAAGTATACTGGGGGCTTTCCGAACTGTTTGAACTGTTTATTGTTTGATACCCGATATAAGCGGTACCTACTGGGCCCGAATATTCTTGCTCGTTTAAGATTTCTCAGCTCCAGTTCTGCCCAAATCTAAATTACGTTAAAAGTTTTATTTTTATTATTATCAAGATAACGTCATGTATTGTAATATGTTGGATATGTTTGTATATTCTTACTGTTGTATTCGTCATGTTACTATGGCGAGTACTGGAAGTGTTCGCATAACATTTATATATAAACAATATAACTACAAATATTAAAAAGGGCAAAAGGGACTAAAAGAAAATACGTACAGCGTTAATGCGTGGTATCATTGTGGGCTGCGTTAGCTCAGTTGGTAGCGACCCTTCCATCGAAGTGCGGAGACCAGGTTCGATTCCTGGCCGGGGAAATGTTTCTACGATGAGTAGAAATGTTTTTATTACTCGGGTCTTAAATGTTGTGTTGTGTTATTGTGTGTGTCCATGCCGCCCGCGACACAGGGAGTCCTACTACGGGGGTATGCGTATGTTAACGCTATGAGGAACTTATTTTAACAAAACCACTTCGATTCCATTAAACCCGATACATAGGTAATATATTTAAATATTATTATAAAAAAATTACATCTCGAACAAATTTCAATTAGATGAAAAGCACCAGCTTTCAAATTAAAAAAAATCATAGAAATCCAAAATTACTGTCGAATTGAGAAATATCTCCTTTTTTGGAAGCTGGTTTATAATTTCAAAAAATAATTACGAGGCATCGCAGCCACATTTGTGATGATGGTAGAGTAAGTAGTCACAATCGTATTGGTATTAAGTATAAATACTATTTTCCTTATATATTGTAGAAGACATTATACATCCATTCCCTCCTACTCCCTCCTCCTCCCTTCTACTCCCTTCTACTCCCTCCTACTCCCTCCTACTCCCTTCTACTCCCTCCTAATCCCTCCTACTCCCTCCTACTTCCTTCTACTCTCTCCTACTCCCTCCTACTCCCTCCTACTCCCTCCTACTTATTCCTTATCGCTACTAATCCCTACTAGAGATACTAACACTCTGTCTGTTACGCTTGTACACCTACTCACTGAACTGAACTGATTTTAATAAAATTTGGTACAGAGATAAAATAGACCTTGGGAAAGGACATGGCCTACCATTTATCGCAAAAAAAGGCAAAGGAAGAAACAGGGGGTGAAGTTCTATATGGAAGTTCGTCACTGTTGAATAAAACCATGAAATTTTGTATTTTGGCACTTGATATTTAAATAAATATTAATTTGCAATAGTGTTTTTGAAACGAAAAAGAAATTAAATAGGGTTGAAAGTTCATATGTAAGTCCAAACAAAGTCACGTTTGGACGCTGGAACCGGTTTTGATGAAATTAAGTTCATAAGAAAATAGACTAAACCTTGAGAAAGAACACAAGTTACCTGTTGTCGTAAGAAATGAATGTTTGTATGGGAGTTGGGATTATAATTGCGAAAGTTTATATGAGAGAATGTTGTCACCGCGTAGGTATCGTACTTACGTATCTTTTTACTTACAAGAGATTAACAAAACATAAAATAACAACTTGAGGCGATTTAAAAATCGAATTCATTTATTAAACGTCAATTAAATGTCAAGACGCATTTATACGGTTACTACGGTGGAGTGTATGGTTTCTTGTCGTATAAAGGAACATATCAGAGCAGTTAAAAATAATGACTCGCAAAAATCTGCCATCGCTCAACATCTCCTGGAGTCAGGTACGTACCACTTGATCGAGTTGTATAACCCCCAGATACTTTCTACAGAACGCCACTACATACCAAGACTCGTCGGAGAAGCGATTGAAATCACGAAGTTTAAAAATTTCAATCGTGAGGATGGTTTTCAACTGTCGAACGTCTGGAATTCAGTGGTACGATTGTGTAAAAACAAAAACAGTAATAGTCCCAAGGTTCGAGCTGATACGGCTAGTGTTGTGTGTCGAGATAATACAAAAACTAACAGTGCGAACAATAGTAGTGGTGCCTCGCATAGCAAACGAGTACGGAAGAGGGTAGACCGTTTCGTCTGCTCGTAAACATTCACCCACCCGCAATTCCTCAGTTCATCCGTGATCATGGCGCTTGCAACAGTGCCGAAATATCGGAAACTAACAGAAAATGTACATGGTAATTATCCCGTTGATAATTTGAATACCTCTTATGTATGGATACACTCCACTGGAGCACTCCAATAATCTTTGTATTCTCAATTAAATGTTACACTATTATATTGTTTTATTTATTACCCAACTTGAGTTCAATTCCATGAGCTTTGTTATCATTTGAGATTGTATAGTAAAAACGAACAAAACTCCCAAAGAATGAAATTGTCTTCACAGTTTCGCGTATCACTGACTAGCCTAAAACTAGGCACAGCTATCTCACATTATGTTTTCTTATTTCTAAAGATATACGCGTGATGATTATTATTATAATAGGTCTTTAGATACATTATATTTTCACATATCGTCAAGAGAGGCAAAGTTAGTATCTATTGTATGATTTACGAGGACACATTTCGTATCTAAATAAATAAATAAATAAAAATAAATAAATAAATATCTGGGTCGAATAGCACGTTTTGCAGAACTAAGTATTCCTAAAATATCCTCTAATACCCAATATAGGTATTTCTGTGTAGATACAATTTAGTTTAGTTTGGCATTGGCCAACGCAACAAAGGTCAAGAAATACTTGAATTTACTCAGTACAAGCGCTCGGCAAATTTGATTTGTGGCAGCGCCGACCGCCTGAGGGGTAACTGTAAATTTTATTATGAAAGTCTGACTCAAAGGGGGAGTAGGGAGAACGAAATCACCCTTTCACACCCAACTGTGCAAACGTGTAATGTTTTATAGCTTATTTTCGTGGTACAGTTGATTTGACTGCGTGTGAAGTAGGTTTACGATGGATATAGATTTTTCGTTTGGCCTATACAGACGGACTGCCTCACTTCCACAATAATATTATAAGCAGTTTATGAAAGATTCATGCAATCGTGAAATGTGACATAACATTAACAAGTTTTATAAAGTGCCAGACAGACTTAGCGCCCGCTTTTAATTAATTAGTCCGACTATTTATAGTCATAACAGAACATGTTTTAGTTTCTATGTAGCGTTAAATTCTATGTGTACTCTAAGTGCGTTATTTAGTTATACGAGTACAAAAATGGTGTCCTACGTAAATCGGAGCATCTCGATAGTATTTTCTACCGACTTCCAAAAAGGAGGAAGTACCCAATTCAACTGTTTTTTTAATGTTTGCTACCTCATAACTTTTGACTGGGTGAACCGATTCTCATAATATTTTTTTTATTTGAAAGCTGGTGCTTCCAAAAGTGGTGGTGTTCATCAAATTCGGTTCAGTATTTTTTGAGTTACACTCCAATGACTGAATAGAATGAAAGTCAGTATTAAATTACTTACTTACTTATTATTTTACTTGTAACTATTCTCTATAATGTTTTAACTTTATCAAATTAAACGTTAATTCATACCGCAATCTTTGCACTTCCATGATGTGTTCAGACTGACGCAGATACACTGTCAGCAATTGATGTGTTGAGATGGCGTAAAATTAGACACGGACAGCGACTGAATAAAATGTTAATAATGTTATCAAAATTATAGATTACACATACATGTTAATAACTCAATTTATAAATAGGACTGAACGAATATGGTTGAAATTTGGAAAAAAACATTGTTTATACCCGAGATTAATATTTATAACACCTTTTTATCCCACTTTTTGTAAAGATAAGACTTAAAAGACGCCATAACTGGTACGACTCTGTGGTGATATTTCCTCCTATGATTTTTCGTCAAAAATCAGTGCAAGTACTGAGTTAATATGCTTTATTCAGCAATTGCAACAGGCACTTAACAACTGTCGAATATAACTTGTTAGTATGAAACACATCAATCAATTGTATTCAACCTTTTGGCAATGCTCGTTAACTACCAACTTCCAATTGGCTGCGTTCGAAATGCTGCTCGTCTGTAGGGTCCGAATGTGCCGACGTGTTTATAGACGCCACGAACTTTATTCTTATGTTTATCTTTGAACGGTAAAATAACGTACAGTAAAATTTACTCAAATAACCTCGAAGTATTTTGGTAGTGCTACTTTACCTAAACACTTTCTGGTACTTGCGCAAGAACTTTCAATCGTTAATACGTTTTGTTACGTAGGTCGTGTTGACTATAAAACAATTTAATTCCTGGAGAGGCAACTCTACCGGGTAAAACATATAGCTTATCTCCAAATATTAGATTATTCTTAATAAGTTTTACTCCGCGGTTTCACCTGCGTGGTGGTAGATACGATGAGGATGAAAAGTATCCTATGTCCTTTTCCGGGATACAGTCTATATCCTTACCAAATTTCATTGAGATACGTTCAGCCGTTTAGACGTGAAAGCGTAACAAACAAACAAACTAAGAAGCTCACTTTCGCTTTATAATATGAATTAGGTAAAATACCTTATTCTAAGCAACGATAAGAAACTCTTTTATTGTGAAAAGAACACGCCTTTTACATATCTACATTTTCAGTTACATTATCTTGAAATGAAGTGTGCAAAAATGATTAAAAATATTCAAATTACCGAGCAAATAATT
Source organism: Selenia dentaria (assembly GCA_917880725.1). Taxonomy (NCBI): domain Eukaryota; kingdom Metazoa; phylum Arthropoda; class Insecta; order Lepidoptera; family Geometridae; genus Selenia; species Selenia dentaria. The sequence continues at coordinate 43,033,564 of OU862877.1, forward strand.
AATCGAGTCTATAGATGTAGGGGATCCTATCAGGGATCAATTAGGATTTATATGTCTGATCGTGATATGGATAGCCCATAAAGTTCCCACTGCTAGGACAGGGACCGAATACGGATCTAGGCTATTCACGTACGTATTCCAGTTTACCATATTGATGAGCTTAAAGCTCCTCATGCTTCTGCAACGTTGTGTATCCTTCGCAGCGCAACGCACTATTTTATAAATGTTACCACCTGTTACATTAATTATTAGACCAAAAAAATAAGGAACCTTAGGCCTGAATCTTGAAAGTTAATACTCACCACTCACTAATACTGAGTCACTTACGTAAATAAAACCGCACTGAGGTTTGCATAGCCCTATTTAACTGTTACTAACGACGCGATTAACGCCATTCAGTGCTTCTAAAGAAAGGTCAAATGCTAAATATAACGCGGAGGTACAATTAATATACACTTTAGCTTCTCTTAAAGTGTTCACGTAAGGGAATACGCGGTAAATGTCCTGTTTTTAATGTTAACTCTGTAGTACAAGCCTCGATACCAGAAATAAACCTGCAAAGTAAAGCTTTCATGCAAAAATTCTCCAAATTCAGCTCACTCTTGGGGAAGCTAAGTGCTTCAGTTTAGAACACGGTATTTTAAAAAAGCATTATTCCATGTTATGACCTATTTAGATATCATAAAACGGCCTCTTTTCGTTTAGCTTCCGTATATCCTTTTTTATAGTCTCGTGGGGTCTTCATAGGTAAAAATAGTCGTAGAGTGCTGGGGTTTCATAAACCTGTGCGTTCTTGAACATTTGTGGGTCGATACGGAGTTTGTATCTAAAGAAATGGTAAAGGGACAACGGTCATATTTGAATACGCATATAATAAATAAACGTTAATTCAGTGAAATATAATTCTATATTCACGGGAAATGCTCGTAGCGGAGCTCGACTTGGCGATCTTAACCAATCAACAAGTTAAGCAACACTTGCTGCGGTGAGGACTTGGATGGGTGCCCGATAGTGGCATTATTCAACTGAGCGCTTCCGTGCTTTGAAGGGCACGTTAAACCGTCGGTCGCGGTTGTTTGTCTTAGGACAACAGTCGTTAGTCTATGTCGAGGGCCTTCAGGCGGCCTGAAAACTTCGACATGGGTTTTCCACTAGCCTATCCACCAATCCGCACTGGGCCCATGTGGTGGATTATAGCCCAACTCCTCTCTCTGAGAGGAAGGCTCGAGTCCCAGCAGTAGGAACAAAATGGGCTGAATATGATTATGATTCACGTAATCAAGATAATTCATGCTTCACAGCATAGAGTGGTACCCTGGCGCTGCCGGTGTCCTACCCTTAAAGGCATGCTTGTTTCGTAAAGTTCACCGAGCTGTATATGGCAGACCCTATATAGTCACAGAATGTTATTGTTAGTCAGGAAGGGTGGTTGGTTGAGCAAGAAATGTCACTGCACAATCAATCTACCTACACCTGAATTCCAGGTAACGCCCGGTGTACCGATACGGCACAGCCCCGCCCGGCCTGACCCGGGGACGGGACGGGACTGTCGAGTCAACCCAAACACAAATTAAAATACATGTACCTATAATATTTGCGGCTGCTGTGCACAGAGATGAAGCAGTACATGTATCTCTTTCTAAACTACAAACGTTAACAAGAGATTTGATAACGGAACCAACCAATCAAATTGTACGAGTTTCCTGAAGTATGGGAAGCAAGCTGTGTTGTGGTTGCTACTTGCATGGGTGACCGCTGGAGCTTTTTTCAAGAGAGCGCTTCTGTGCTTTGGAGGGCAATTAAGGCCGTGAACTCTATCGGAGGCTTTCAAACGGTCTGATCGGTTACTAGCCTATCCGCCAACCAGTTGCGGGTTGATTTCACTAACTAAACTTTGCTCAAACTCATTTTACCACAGCTGAACGATGGCTTTAATACAGATTCTTATTCTGCTATTGGAAAACAGTCCAGCTGCAGTTACGTTTCTGTTGACGCCAGCGATCGATCTAAACTTTATATTCTGTTAATTTGGTTGATCATTAGAATAATAAGAATAGAATAAGAATAAGTTTATTGTGCAGTAGTATCATGTTACAAAACTCAGTGGAACATTGCCTCCCATACTAGGATAGAACATGATGTATAATGACAGGTATGTGTCTTCCCATGGTTTTGTCTAAGATTCGACATGTATCTGTATATTTTTTCGTTCTCAGTAAACATAAGTTAATTAATATTAACGCGACGCTATCTCTAATTTGTATATAGTAGTGTTTAATATATGTGTATCTATATATAAACATTTATTTCCACTTCCCCTGGTCATCGCATCTCTCGTGAACGAATAGAACTAGTTCGCTAAATCTTTTTTATTAATTATAGTCGGGAAAAGGTTCTTATGAAAGAAAAATCAAAAAAATATGGCAGGTTATGACGAAGCCGAAGGCCGAGCCTAGTACGCAAATTAATCCTTACTATACCGTGATAATAAAAAGAAAATATTTATGAATGAAACTTGCGTAAATTTACGTCGCTGGTACGCAAAGGTTTGAGACACGAGCCGTCACTAGCACCCATAAAAAATAAAAAAATCGTCGATATGTAGTAGTTTTTTCTAAGTTTTATAATAGATAGCAATAATCTACGCAGAACCAAAACAAAGCATAGCGTATGGGGTAGACATTTTGCTAAATTTAATTAAGGAACAGACCCCAACTTAACCCGAACATTTCAAGTATGTTCATAACCGTTACTTCTAACGGCTACGCATGTTTTCCGTTAGAACGCATACCGGTTCGTTTCTTCCGTTGAACTTGAAGGGTAAACAAAGTTAGGGTAAAGTTAGACACAAAGAACTTTGGGCAAACTTAACTCTGTGGAGGATACAAGCGTGGGCAAGGTATGCGACCAAACGCAGTATGGACGACTAGCTCTTCGTAAACTGTGCATCAATAAGTACGATGAAACCTGTTAAAAGTGGGAGTAGATACGGATTTCGCCGCGATGCACGAACACAACTGAGTACCGTCATCATTTATAACGAGTCTTCTAGAAATAATCATAAAACTAGTCTTTATGGAAATAGTGTGTTCACTATGGCACCTAAAATGTATGATAACATCACCAAACCAATAAAGGAAGCAGTTGAATTGACATGTTTTAAACGTAAATTATTTATTTTTTAATTGTCAATGCATTTTATTCCATTAAAGACTTATTACAAAATAAATTCTAATATTATGATGGTGTTGTGTAAACATGTTTGGCTGAATTTCATACTGCTTTTTCTTATTTTTGAATTTTTTATAGTATATCCGGCGTAAATCCTCATTTTAATTCATTTATTTTAATGTTCTTTAATACAATTTGATAACTTTATTATTTGTATGCCAAAATGGCTGATCATGGCTTGTACTATTTAATATTAGTAGCTGAATTTTGAACCTGTGTATCACAAATAAAATATTTTGAATTTATATTTGAATTTGAATACTAGCTGCGCCCTGAGGTTACACCCGCGTGGTGATAGATGATGATGATGAAAGTATCACATGTTTTTATTCAGCGCCTCATCTATCTCCATACCAAATTTCATCAAAATTGGCCCTTGAGCGTGTCAGAGTAACAAAGATCCATTCATCCATACTCACAAACTTCCGCGTTTATAATATTACTCGTAGTAGGATATTATTACGCGTACGAAACACAGGTGAATCCTTTTTATAATATTTTAATTAATTAAATTTATTAATATTTATTAAATGTTTTATGACGAAGTCGCAGCAAGAAATCACTATCATTACGAGTATCTTAGGTTTGGTGATAGATTTTTACTGTAGTCAATATTGTATATTATATTATATACTAGCGACTGCCCGCGACTTGAGGTATGACAGAAAGAAAGGAGGTTATGGTTATGGGAGTGTATAACCTCCCTTCTTTTTACAAAAACATCTCCTGTGGAAACAAAGCGTAACTAAAGTGCCCATCCATACCTACTCGTATGTGACATAGAAATTAAAGGAAACGCTAATAGACCTGTGAATGAGAGGTAATTTATCCGCACATAAAAAGTGATGGGGTAAGTTTGTGCGCCAGAAGTAAAGTGCTATGGTTTCTCAACTCTATTGTAGTACCCTTTAAAGTTTTAAATTGGATTTATAGTAAAAGGGTCGGCTCATAAAAGCGTTTGAAAGCAACCTAACAAACTGCGACGACGCTACGAGAACTTGCAAAATAATCTGATGACTTGGTTCATATTAGCTCTATGCGGTCTCTTAAAATGGATTTACACGAACAACCTTGTTAACACAGGAGTCGAGTGCGTACTACTTAAGGTTATTATTAAAGGCACACTTGAATAACGCTCATATTTTGCGTCAGGGAGCTGTTACAAAGTAGTTACACTCCTTGAACGAAGTACATTTTTGAATGAGTAAATCTTGAATGAATCGTTTTACTTTTTTGAATAAATGTACTTTCGTATTATTTCGATGAATAATACAGAATTGAACTAGTTACAACTGGTTAACGTATATCAGTGAGTGGATTTAATTATAGAAATATGTTTAAGACGAAATATGCATCAAATTTAACCTCTGAAAATGTTTAATTGACATTATTTTTTAAGTATATTAATATTCACTAAATACTTTATGTGGACATGTTAGCCGATACACCATTAAAGAAATTTGGCTCAATAGAAAAAAATCGCAAACTTTACCAAAAAAGAAACACCCTGGAAGCCGTTCCTGTCGATGAAATTAATCAACTCCATTCGGTTTTAACAAACAAATAATGTGTGTAATCCCAACAAGTATTCCACTACTTTAGTGAGCTCAGGTTTTGTGAAAGCGTAAGTTTCTTTTATTTAAAACTAGCTGCTTTCCGCGGTTTCACCCGCGCGGTGATGGATGATGCTAATGATGGTAAATGTTATATAATCTATGTTATTCAAGGTAAATGTAGCTTTCTAATGGTGAAAGAACTATTCAAATCGGTCCAGTACTTTTTGCGCCAATTCGTTACAAACATACTCGTACTTCATACAAATCTCTCCTCTTTATAATATTAGTATAGAGTATAGTTAAATAACTCAAATATTGTAAAAATTTTAAACTGCAGCTTCACTACCATTTTGCCTTAAAGCATTTTATTTTGTTGAAGTTACCTTACTGGAAGTTTAGTGTAACCAGGGAAACTTTCCTCGATGCAGGGTCGTTTAATGTCGATTACATTAGTGAGTGCTAAGTGACTGAGTGGCGAGGTCCGTCCTTTGAGGTCCACTCACAATACACTTACGGTGTTGTTTTAAAATAAAATAAAACATGACCTTGCTAACGACATTGCTTTTGTGTGTCCATGACAATAGAAAAGTACAAAAATAGTAGTAAAGAAGGGAGTTTTTTTTAAATAATATGACTGTCATGATGGTCAGTAATGGTCGCAGCTGTTAGAACATATTTAGTTCTAATTCCCGCAGTTTGTCGTATAAGGGCAGCTTTTGGTTCTTATACAGCCTTAGCGTGCTGATGCCATCGAGAAGTATTAAGAACAATTGCATTGCCATTGATTGCAGTTTTAAGCCTCAAAATTACTTCTAAAGATGAATGTACTTGTGAATGTACATTCAGCGCAGCATCACACCAAAAATATCCCTCACACACTCGCATCCTCTCAAACATGCGCGCATACATACTTACATCATAGCATAATAAATTAATGTTAAAACCATTTTATGTAAACTTTTGAAATTAAGTACCTATATTATAATATTTTCCATTGTCTATTGCTTAAGGGAGAACTGCCTCCTGGTCCACAGCTCACGCTTTTCCAAGAGGCGCAGGATATTAGTTAATTTGGAAACCTTATATATTAATGCAAAATAAATGGTTTATTATTATTATTAATGTAGATGTGGGAAATTAGAATACCATAAAGGAAAGCACGCTCCAAATGCTATGCATTTGCAAAATATGCTCAGGTTCTAATTTGATGAATAAATTACTTGAATAGTGAGTTAAATAATTTATTTGCTTCTTTAACTTTAATTATGTGCATTAGTATACAATAACTAATTATGTATAATTAATTGTGATTAAGAGGAACATAAATAGGAACGTGTGTGTTTCAGACTAAACACATGGATCAAAGAAAATGCTATTGTTCAAGGAGAACTGATTTTCAGCAATTACCCTTGAGATGAGTAAGCGATATACAGTGCTGGCATGGATCTATTCACGATAAACATGTCATGTCGATAAACGGATTTGTACCTATAATTGTGTTAACATTTAGTAAGAGTCTGTTGTGAATTGTATTGATTATATTGTTTTAATGTATAACATGTTGGTACTCAATATATAAATAAATTATCTGTCGTAACTTATCTTTGACATGGATCTGACCGCGATAGTTATATCGCGGGTTGTCTTTTAAAGATACTTACCGTAATTTTTTATCCTATCGACAGTCCATGTTCGCAATGCTACTAGATTTAAAACAAGCAGTGCACCCAACATTTGTTCAATTGTCATAAAACTTTGTGAATTTGAATATGTTTTAATAAAAGTGTGAAATGAATGATGAATTATTAGTGTAACGAGTCATCGGATAATACCAGTCTCTTATGAAACATTGGCAGGCATTCCGTTTCGAAGCAGTTTCATTATTCTAAGCTTCAACAAAACGTTATATAAACATATCGTACTCCCACAGACACAAAACGGTCGAACATATTACTTCAATGGTATTTACGGCGTGTTTCTTTTTAACACTAAAAAATGATCCTAATAGTGCGTTTCAGGATCAATACCGATAATGCCCAACCCGAATAGACCACTAACACAGTTGCAAAGTATAATTAGAATAAACGAAGTAAGAATTAAGTAAATACTCGTACGTCATTAAAACGTATATCGTAATCCATTATTACTTAAAGCTTGCTATATTGACGTGGTGGTACCAAATTTAATTATAGTAAGGTTGGAATATGACTACTTTAAGAGGTGCGAGGATGTTAAAGCATTACTAGAAGGTTAGAAAGGCATTCTAGGGCGTGTACATTACTATTAGGCGTATGGTCTAAATAGCCATATCAAGGTGGACTCAGGGTCCCACTTTAATATCCCATGACAGGTTACTATCAGAAGAACGACTTGAATACCTGATGTTAATATCATCAATAAGAAAAAACCTACGAATAAATAATATCAGGAAGAGTAACTGCCCTAAAAAATACCCAATAAAAGTCGTGCTAAATCAATAACATCGTTCACGCCGCTATGACTCAGCTGTCATAGTAGACGTTGCAGCACGCGCGTGGACCAATCCCAAATAAAAAAATTCCTAAAGACAAATCTATTTGTATCCTCGGAAGTAATTCGTATTTGGAATCATACGTCGTTTTTGGTTTGAAGGACCATTTTTTGTGTAGAATTTGTTCTGACATTATTTATTCGTAGGAAAAAACCTTTCATAATTGGTCTTGCCGGTTATTAAAGAACATACGTGGAGTTGGCCATTCGTAACATACTCCCCGTTTAACATAAAGCACAGTTCCAAGCTGCCTGCGACCCTGACCTGTAGCACACACACGGAATGAAGCGTTAAAAATTCCGCGCCCGTGACTGGTATGTACCAGTATAAACCGGATCAAGGCTCTGTGTGGGCTATTTAATTGGAATAATTTTTTCTTTAAGAGATTGTAAATGTGTCGTCAGTGTAAGAAAATGTAGCTGTATTTAGATGACCGTGTTTTTATCACACTATTATAAAAAGGTAAAAGTTTGTGAGTAGTGAGTTTGTATGTTTATACCATTCCCACTGTAAAAACTTATTTTATTCACTGAAAACAGTGAATAATAAGGCCTTTGAATCACTATTTTGGCGTTTGAATTTAGACCACATCAATATTATTCGACCTTCATCTCAATGCTTATAAAACCTCCTTGCACAAAAAATATTCGATAGAAACTCCTTGCGCAAAGTATACTCGACATACAAACTCTTTGTGCAAATAATTCCACGAGATTTTAATTAGTCGATATTTACGACAAAGAGTCTATCATTAGAATAAAAACTGTTTTGTGTTATTTGCTATAGAATAAAAAAATATAAGAAAATTACTCTTAATTTTAGTAATTGCGCTAAATATAATGTTCAATAAATGTCTATTTTTGCTAAAACTATTTGTTTTTCTTGTAATCATGGTATAAAGTATAGTATGCAACTCTTGAATAAAATGGATTTATATCAAGGGCCATGAATCACTCGCATCGCTCAGGATTCTAACACTTGAATAATTCGCTACGCCCGTGATTCAATCATCACGAATCACTCCCTGCGGTCGTGATTCAGTCGTTAGAAACCTTCACTTACTCGTGATTCATCTATGGCCCTCGCTTTAAATCCGTCCTTTATTCACTAATTGCATAATACCACAGAATATGGTCTGTGCATAATACACTATTGTTACATGCTCACGCTCGAACAGCTTGGTTTTGATTACCACATGCCTTGGATTAAGACATAGGATATCTTTTCATCATCATCGTGGCATCCATCATTACGTTAGTGTAACCGCGGGGCGCAGTTAATTGCTGATAAGCTACTTTTTATTTTTTGTTTTACCAACATAACTAGTTGATCTCCCCATTAGCTTTGTTGGTGAAGGATCAAGGCCTTCAAAGTGAGAGGTTCCAGGTTCAGCCCCTGGCCTAGGCAAACGTTTGTGTAATGAACAGAAATGTTTGTTCTAGACACTGGGAGACCTAGTGTGGGGTGTGAATGTGTGTAAATGGATCTCAGTTTTCATGATAGGTGGTGGTAGCCCTTAGCTGTTGACATTTGCATGGAACAAGCAGGAGCGGCGTGATCTTTTATTCGAAGCTAAGAATAACTTTTTTGTAGTTGTCACTAATTTGTTTTTTTTTATAGTGTTCTATAGTTGTCAAAAATTCAAAAGCTTTAATATTTTCTCCCTCGGTGATCAGTGATGATGCGGTGGTAGCGGTAACATACTTTATCTAAAATGTCGACTGGCTCGAGCGCCGCAACTTCTTAGTGATATAAATAAGTAGGTGACAATTTTCAACCTACTCATAAAGAAGAATTTGCTTTCTGTATATTTGTTGTGTCTATATCACGTGATTTCATCGAATATTATTTTGATATCTCTTTTTTGTTCGGTTGGTTTATATACTTAACGTTATCGTATTTTAAGGACGTTATTGAGCTAGGCTCAGAAAGCCTCAAAGAGTTCACGCTTCAAGATCGCTTCGGCTTGGATTTACTGTATAATAATGTTTAATTACCCAGGACTCTGACATCAATACGAAAGTTAAGTGTATGTGAAAACAATGCACACACACAATCATTTTGTGTGCTCAGATAAAGTTTTTCATACTATTCGATAGATCGTCATCTATCATCTCCGTCCCTATGCGACGGTTAAAAATATTTATCAACGCTAAGTATACACCCCCTCTCCCCCTCCATCAAAACCGCCGACAGCAGAACAAATATATTAAATAGTAGAACATGCATACCAAGTTTCGTTAAGATTGGTTAAAAATGGGACCTGTACAGGAACACGTAGGCAACCTAACAAACACACGGACAAAAGCAGAGACGCTTCGCTCGCTCGGTCAATAAGAGCTTGTAGTACTGCCTAATGAATGCCTTCTGTATCACCGAATTCTTATTCAATACATATATGAGTATAATCAGAAAGCTCTAATAATTCAGTGATACACTCAACTACGGAGTAAAGCCCGGATATTAATTAAAATGATAATTTGCAATTTCGTTAGTTCAAGCGTTAATTCGTGCGGTATTTACTAATTAAAACGTAAAAGATTACAAGATCAGACTTCATTCATAATCTTCTGTTGGTTACGTAAATACGTCCTCGAGGATTTAACCTATTAATTATTATAATTGACTGAGCGAGTGCAAAGCACGACCGAGCCATCTCGGCAATAGCTTGGACAAAAATGGTTGATTGTAAAGTCGATAATTTTACGTGATCATAAGACAAGCATAACGCTTAGGCCGATCGTGCCTGATCGGCGTTAGAGACAGAGACAAGCGATAGAGAGGCACCTCTATCGCTTGTTCCGCACTCTCGCTTGCATGCTCGGCTCAGGTGGAACGTGACAATGAGTCATAATTTTTCGTACGTGTAGCCGGCCTACATTGATTTATAAGACGTGATCACGTCAAAAAGCTTTCATATGTTCAGATTTCCAGCTGTTCTCCTCTACAGATCACATTTATCAACTCTTCAAATTTTGTAAGCAGATAATTACGAGTATATAGTTTTTTTGTCCATAACATTTTTAGAAATAATTTCGGTTTTAAGTTTTGAGAGTTCAAGAGTGAGTTTGAGAGTGTTTCAAGTGCACTCACCTTGAAACAAAACTCTCAAAACTTAAAACCTTGTAAATATTTATTAAGTTGAAGCTATGCAAGATCAAACTCGCGTCTACAGCTTGCAAAGCCACTATTATCCAACATGTAATTAACCAAGACGACCAACCAAAACACATAGGCAGGTATTCAAGAAAGACATTCGGTTGTGAATCGACCTGAGTGGATGTTCGACAGAAAGTGCCAAATTTAACTCAGATCTGTACACACGCCTGGATTCACTGCCGGGTGTAACAAGGCTGGAATCACCTCAGAGTGATAAATTGTGATGCTATCTTATCTCAGTGGTAGTGAAAGTCGATTGATCACTCCAGGATCTATCTACTCCTGTACTAAGATGTCAAAGTGTAGCGTGTCTTGCCCTACTGATGCCATTATTATGTTCTCTTTTGTAAGGCAACACACTGGAGTTAATATTTGTAGTACCTAAGTAAAAACATTGTAAATACATCTATATAAAAAGAATGGCCCCGAGTTTCTTGCCGCTTCTTCTCGGTAGGCTCTATATATTTTGGAACGCGGTGGTAGTCTTTAAAGTACATTAGAATGAAAAATTGACGTTCATAAGTGAGTCTTTGATGCCTAAATTGAATAAATGATTTGGACTTTGACTTCCGATGATGCGGGTGTCACTTAGAATTCTACCTACGTTTGGTTTGATTAGCATCATTAACTGGATGACCAAGCTTTGCCCGTAAGTAAACAATAATTTTCTTGGTTTACCTCCAACCAAACACTCATTGGCTTAGTGTTGTTTAACAACGCCATCTATTATCATGTGGCTTAAGTGTTTCTGTGTCGGTAAAACAGTTTAGTGTAGCAGTTTTTCATTGGATAAAACAACGTTTTCTAAAAATTAAACCAGGTATATAGATTTATCGCCCCAAAAACCCCTGCGTACTAAATTTTTGGAAATTTGTTGGAGCCGTTTCCGATATCCAGATGATATATATATACGAGTACATATATACAAGAATTGCTCGTTTAATGATAATAGTAATGGCAATGCACTGCATGATGATAAGACCCTTCAACATTCACACAGTTGTAGGTTAACACACATTCATGATGCAAGCACAAATGTTTGTGCCAAACATAGAAATATTGGCGCCTTGGCTTGGGATAGAACCCGCCGGCCTGACACCAACTACCCTTGGGGATTATCGTTAGTCGTTCAACTCTCACCAGAAGTCTGATAAAAGCATACGATGGTATATTACGTATAATGACACATGCGTAGTACGAGTAGTAATCCAATTTCTAAGAAATTGTATCCTTAGATGTGAAGAGGCAGTAAAAATATGTATTATAATAATACACATTTTGATGTTAAGAGAAGCCTCTAGACAAGAGTCTTAGACCAATGTATGTTACCGCAGTGATGACTTATGGCACTGAAACGTGGTCTCTTACTATGGGCCTTACTGACATAGCCCAGAAGATTAGTCAGTTAAAGTGGCAGTGGGCAGGCCACATAGCACGCAGAACAGATGGCCGATAAGGCCGGAAGGTTCTGGAATGTAGACAACGGACCACCAAGCGCAGCGTAGGTTGTCCACTGACACGGTGGGCAGACAACCTGATAAAGATCGCAGGACATCGTTGGAGGCAGGCCGCTTCCAACCGGTCCTTTTGGAAAATTATGGGACTATGTTCAGCAGTGGAATTCCTACGGCTGAGATGAGATGAGATGATGATAAGAGGGAATCAACAAAGGTTTTGTACAGAGAAAACTATCAAAAGAACTAGACAATACATGTTTGGCACAAAAACACCTTCTTTTGATTATTCTTCTCTTTCTTTTTCGTAGTGCAAATGGAACAAGTAAGAAATGTAATGAAAGCCCTCACCTGTCGGTGTATATTTTAAAGTAAAGTATGAGGTTGTATTTTTAATGACTGCTTGTCTTACCGTTGCGAACTTACCGATACTTTGTGTGCCGCGAGTTTACGAGAAAGCATTTCATAGGTTTTACTCATTTCTGTTTCTTTGACAAAACTATTTACCAACGAGATATTATAATATTAAACAAATTACATTAATCTTGACATATGAAAATCAATTTTCGTTAATCTTGCTTAAACTGAAAAAAGGGTTTGACTAATTTGAATGGGTTTTGTTTTATTCCCTAATTAAAGATAGTTTTGGAATAAATGTTTTATCATCAATATCATATTTTAACACGCAGGTGATCCCGAAAGGCGTGAATAAGAATTATGTTTAAGAGGATATATCAGGGACGCTAGGTTATATACGCAAACGTATTCACTGATTTCCTCTCACCGATCACACAAGTATTATCTCCTGCTAGGGATCGAACTTGGATCCTCGCGCCTCGAAGCCAGGATTGCTTTCTATTAAGCTAGCGAGGCTAATTCAAAATCTTTTCTACACATTTCACAAATAATTATACTGCCCAAGTGACGAGCCTTGAGTAAGGTCCCGAATAAGGTTATTTAACTTTTAAAGTTTTTAATAAGAATTATTTAAAAATTTCTTTAATTGATAATTGACACTAATATAATTATTAGCTATTTTTCTTCTGTAGCTGATCGAGGGAGCAAAGCGTCTCTGTCTTAACTGGCCAAATTGACTTTCATCTGTACGTTTGTTAGGGTGTTCGTATGTCCTCCTGTACATGTCATGCGTTTCAATCAATGTTGGCGAAACTTGGTAAGTATTATGTTTATAATGTTTTTGTCGATGATTTTGAGTGGGAAGGGGTATTTTTCCTTAAAAGGGGGATGTTTGCTGCGACGCTATTTACTGACCGATTTTAATGAAATTTGATGCACACGTTAGGTACCTGAATTTGAAAAGGAATTTTGAATATGAGCATAAGTTTGTCAAGTGGGTTTTGAGTTAAAGAACTGCGCAAAACTGCCACTATTAAGACTGTGTGCTCGCAAGGTCTATACTGTTCGCAGTTCTACTAGTTTATATTGAATTTTTAATAACCTCATCTATAAAGAAGTAAAATGGAACCCTTTGTTATAGATTTGTCGTGTGTCTGTACGAAAGCACTTTATTTAGAAATGATTTTAAAAACTAATTTGAACGGCTAGGAAAAGTACTCTTAACCCGACCAAATATGTGATTTTACTAGTTGTAATTGCAAAGTTGTGATTTCTTAATCAGTTTTCCGTGTTTAAAACTTTATTAAATATTTTTTATAGTTTGTTTTACATTGTGTAGTCTGAAAATTACGTAAAGAGAACGGATACTCGTTATATTGAATCTGTATAATTGTATACAAAGTTTAGTTTTTTTCATCTTACTTATCATTTCTTTGGGGCAAACTAACATTGTACAAGTTTGTACAGAAGCGGTGCGTGGATAAAACCGCATGTCTGGTTTTTTGGTTATTTCGAGTAGTAATTATGTTACTTGTGTAAATAAAATAATATTTTGAAGATCCAATGTCTAAATAAATGCTTATATTTAAGTATACGTCATCAGTTTCCCATTAAATTATGTAGGTTAATTCTTTGGCCACCCATTTCAAGTATAATAATGTATTGCAAGAGCCGTGCTGCCCACGTAACAGAACTGGGAACGGGGTACTAATATAATTATAATTATATAAATATAATTTATAGATGGACGTAGTCTGAAAGGTGTCGCTTCTAGCTCTAAGCGAGTCCTTTAAAACATTAATATATTTTAATATTAATTCGATGTTGATTAATCCATATTGTGGATAAATAAAATGTAAAAGAAGCTTTAATACACATCTTCACGGAAAGCTTTTAACACCAAATGATAACAACTTACCGACTAACATCCCTAAAAGTAGCACGAGCATTGTTACGTCACAGCACAATCACATCATTCATCAAACTCCAGCACAATTCATTCACATTTTCAACATCACACGCGTGTTTACGTTACGAAGGGTCTGCAACCGCGCGACGTGTGTCTGCCCCCACGGCTGGCACACGACTGAAAGCAAATATCACAAGATAAGATACGAGCCGGGTCTGCGCTACATATTCGAATTTCAAACGGCGTTTATTTTTAATTTCTTTTTTTAATTAAGCTACGACTGGCACGTAGGTTTGGAAAGGATTTGGTGGCACGTTGGGCGCCAGTTTTATGAACGTTTCATTAAAAAGTTAGAATTGAATTAGTGTTAGATTAGAAGAGTTTTTTATTTACTGAGCAACAAAAACAGTTTTAATTTTTATTAGAAACGTCTCTATGTAAATTTTAATAAAATTATTTTTATTGCTGGAATAAACGTGTTTTGTGTAATACTAAGCGAGGGACAGCGTTATATATGAATTATATCGAGGTTACGTTTGCGGTACGAAATTAATTATCACCATTTTGGTTCTGGGAACTTTGCTGCCCTCGAAGCATACGATTCCTGGAAATTAGCCTCTAATGTATATGACTCGTATAAACTTTTATTATATTGAGTTGTAAAATGTATAAAATGTTTCAAATATTGTATTTGTATTTTTGAACAATATATAATAAATATGAAAATTGGCGCCCAAATTTTAATACAGAGTTATACGTTTTATTACTTGATACCTGACATGTGCTCCTCGTGCTTGTTCTAAAACCTTGTTTTTTTTAATAAACACTGCTGAACATGCATACAATTGAAAAGGTAACGTTTTTGAAATGTAATTTGATATTCTTTCCTGCATTAAAAAAATAAACTGACCTCGATTGAATGCAAATCTGCATGATATGGATTTGCTGGACCTTTTTTTCTAAGTGCTTTAAAAATGCAATCTTACTTCTTACTTATATTATAAACTAATTGCACCCCGGGGTTTGGTCGGTATCAATGGATAAGAATGGTGATGATGATGATGATGATGATGGTCATAAAAAGTACCCTATGTGTGTATCCAGTGCCTGATCTACCTCCATACCAAATTCCATTAAAATTGTCCTTGCCGTTTGAGCGTGCAAGAGTAACAAACATCCGTATACAGAAACTTTCGTATTTATAACATTATTAGGATAGAATGTTAGGATGCATGGTTTGTAACTCAATCGCACCAGAACGGTTGATCGGATTTGGATGATGTTTGGTAAGTAGATAGATGAGGCGCTGGATTAACATGAAGGAGACTTATCATCATCATAATCTATTACCACGCAGGTGAAACTTCGGGGCGCAGCTAGTTTGTTATAAAATGGAAGACCTGTGATGTCTACAGGATTGTACCCTATATCTTCAGACATTTAATTCTGATGAAACCAAGAACTTATGTGGCAAAATTTGAATGTCATTTAACCTTCAAGCGGGCGCGCGGTAATTCGTAACGGCAGCGGTCGCGCGTAACCTAAAAGTCCTTTAGTATGTAACAGAGAGATTAAACACTAATTAATCAATAATCATTTATTTCTTCGTAATATAGTATAATATCATTATCTTAAGACACAATTTGTGAAAAAAGAAAAACTTAAACCCTTTATTGACGTAAATCAAATTTTCAATAACAATATACATAAAATATTCCTACACACATTTATAAAATACATTAAGTAGAATAAACAAAATTCATGCCATCAAATAATTAGAATCACAATATTTATTTTCAACTTAGGGTCTAGTTTCCTCCATAATCATTATCTTCGCCAAGATAACAGTAATCGCATATGAATGTAGTGTGGGTTATGCAAATGTCTTTGACATGATGTGCATTTTATCTCCTATTGTCACCTTTTTTTGCGGGGCATATTTAACAGCTTCCTCTGCATGAGCTAGAACTGCTTGCTTCATAACCAGCATCTTCAACAGCCATATTCAAATGCTCTTTGATTCACAGTTCTGATTTCATGGAAGATTTACCGTCGTAGCTCTTCACATCACAGCTTTGATTTACTCTCTTCATCTTCTCTTTGTATTTCGTCAAGTATAGCGCTTTCAGTTAACTGTCAACGAAACATTTTGTACAAAACGCTATTACACGCTGTTTCAATTATATTTTGTTGATTTTTCAAAAAAAAAGGCGCCTTGAGCGTCGCGCGTAACCTTTTCGACGACAAGCGCGGTGTGCTTTCGACGTATGCGCCGCGACTAAAACAAATGCGATCATACGATTGCAGGGCACGCGGAGAGGGAGATAAACTGTTTATTTCGTACACACTGAAACAGTGACAGGCTACCAGAGATGGGAAATGCATACGACAAGAGATCATAAAGTTATGACCGAAAGTGTATTGAGTGCGGTCGATTCGACGTCGCGCGACTGCTTGAAGGTTAAATGTTTACACACCTCTGCCAGCCTCTTCGCAAAAGTAAACGGATCAAATACTTACTTAACCCTACTTTACTAAATACTTATGTTACTCGTTTATAAATGTACATAACAGAAACTGTGGATGTCCCTGGAGAGTCGGAGTTACGTGTTTGCAGTGTTTTCGTGTTCCGTTTGCAAATGAAAGCGTTCTAATTGCTTTCAGAATTAACTTTTCCAATGCCTTTAAGTTTAAACCTTTGTTTTATTTGCTTTTACTTTTATTCTCTTCTTTTTCCAGTTATGTACGTCGTGTCTAATAAAGGCTTATCTACACATCAGTGCAGTGTCAGACACGAACTCTTTGTTCATATAACTCAGTGTGACTGGGCTTGGGAACTCAATAGAGAATTCATGTTCATTAATTCATCTTTTATAAAAATAGTAACATGAGAATGGCTATATACATATATGATGAAAAAAAGAAAGGCCCCGAGTTTCCAGCCGCTACTTCTCGGTAGCTTCTATATATTTTGGAACGCGTTCCAAATAGAGTCTCTAAAGTACATTATAATGAATAATTAGGATTCACAAGTGCGTCTTTGATGCCTCAATTGAAAAAATTGTTTTGACTTTGTCTTTGACATGGGACAATATCCGCACAAGGTCTTCAGGTCCCGATGACGAGGTGTGAGGTCAGTTAGGGCACTGCAGTTCTTAGGCCACTGCGCCGATATTGACACTGCAAAGTGTGAACAAGAAATATTTGTAGTGATGAAAGTGTAAACGATCATAGACAAAGTATAGAAAATATTATCTCTACTGTAGCGATCGATTTGATAACGCCTAATAGACTGCGTCATCTCACACGGTATAATTTTCTTTTTGACTACTTTTGAGCATTCCTAATACAGCATCATTTATGTTTCATCCTTGTTCATCCATCCATATACTATCCTTGGGCGATTCGTGTGATAAAACAATAACACGTTTATTGATTTTGTAAACTTTGTCTAACTCTGACATGCTTACTCAACCGTTAGTAATCCATCATTGACGCCCGTTAAACCTCGCCAAACACAGAAAATTGTAAAATGCTGAAAGTTTTAGTTATATCTAGACACAAACCGCAATTAACGCAATTAAATCCGTTTAAATGTCTTTTATTTCAAATATACAAGTACCATTCTTGAAGTTCCTTTGAATAGTATTTTTGCCGCGGTTACGTATTTTACTAATTTCTCTGTTAAAACTTCTCTGTAATTAATCATCTTTGTAATCAACCTTGTTTATATAACTGCTTAGAATGAAATTTCTTACCGACTACTTCCAATTTGACAACTACCCGCTCGTAACTGACCGTTTAGTTATTTCACTGCCCAGTGTTTTTTAAATGATTCATTTTATAATTTTTTACGACTAATTTTTTATTACATTACTGCTTAGTTGTAACAGCAGAACTTGTTAATAAATATTAACTTTGTAATTGTTAACTTACTGAAACTACTCAATACAACTGCCGCTTTAAATCAGTAAATGTGTTTTATTTTACATAAATAAAGATAACTAGAAAAAGACGATCGATTCAGTTGTGGTGCATCACCGGCCGCTGCCGCGGTTCGCTCTCTTCGCTTGTTCAGCTCACGCGTAACCTAAACCTCGCTCTTCGTCGTACCTACGAGTATATACATATGACTGCCTATAGACGTATAGTACAAATAATGTCTCCGCTCCCTGTGAACTGTCGAACGTTTTATTTAACTGCCCATTCCATCACATTTATTCGCCATTTGTTTATTAGTCTGCTTACGTGTTTTTAATACTGACGTTGTAAGACCGGTCAATAGTTTTTTTATTACTGTCGCACAAATTTTCCAACCGCCGATAAAATAATATTGCCCATTATGTTTGTTGATACTGATCATTATAACCTCTCGAATGGTTAATAACAGTTCAAAACATTCCCTCATTTTATTATTTTTCATTTTTGTAGGATCTAATGATAAAGGCTTTATATAAATATTTTTACTTACAACTTAGTATTCCAAATCTTTTTATTTAACAAACGGCGAAACTTTGAGATGTTTATTTACACGGTAAAATTATATAGGGATTGCGGTCTTATCAATCTTGTTTATGGATTACAAGAGTTGGTATCGCAATCTCGCTGTCAGGTGTCAGGTAAGGTATGTCAATATATTTTATTGACGTCAACAATGAATTAGTGACGCAATTTTGTACGCCTGGCGTGTATCATGGGGATGGGGATATCATATTGCGGAACTCAATCCATGATGGAGACATCTGAGGAAAATAGCGTCCGGTCGATTCCTCGTGACTCGTGCCTGAATATGAAAAACATTACTGACATTTTACTCGTTGACTTTTGAGTTGCGCAAAATTTTAAAATTAATGGAATTGACGGAAACTGATATGATGGTTACGATTTTTATTATTATTACTGGATATTTCCTTTATTTATGAAGTGTCACTTACAGACACATTTACGAGTGGTACCCTTTATCATCAGTTCAAATAGCTGATTTAAAAAACTTTGCGTTACCATGGTGACAGATGAGATCATTTATGTTTCGTATATCATTATCGCCTTTAATAATCTCCGCCACATGAACATTTCATACAAGAATTTCATTCACCATGTCTTCCAGCTACTTTAATGTATTCAAACTCCATTTTTGTTTTTTGTAGGTACTAATCGTCGCTGTTCGAAACCTTGAAATTAAACGCGCCTCTGACGCGTTACATACAATAACTAATGAACCTTTTAGCTTGATCCAAACCAATATCGAAGTTCACAATCAAGATTAAACCATCGAAGTTTCTGCCTGGAACCCTGCTCACATATCACGCAAGTTTTCCTCCATTCTTTATCCCGGACAGCTAATACTTATACCTGCAAAAGGCAACCCCCATACAAAGTACACTAGGTAATATACCTTCGTAAGGATGTGTTTACTCCACTCCTCTTTTTATGCCATCTGAGGGTAATTGATGATACTTGAACAATTTAAAGAATTGAATATCTGATTCTTTCTATACTTACCTTCTATATTAATTCTGTAGATGCCAAAAAGTTGGTACATTGGAAAAACTTTCAAGCACCTATCAAGTGTGTAGGAACAATAATTAGATCACCAATAGATTGTTTTCTAATTAACCAATAGATACCAATAGATATAAAATACTACCAATAGATTGTTTTCTATATTTTTTTTAATTTAGTAAAAAAAAAAAAATTGTTACTTTACATCTCAAGTACTAACGTTTTTAGTCGGCCACGGGATAAAGTCGATGTATCTCATTGTAAGTGCAAGAAAGCGAGCTAACAAGTAAACTGTGGTAAAATCTTTCACATCTTTTGATAGTTCAACCTGCTGAATGACATTTAACGTTGTTTACACTATTATTTTTCTTAAAACACAAATTTTAACAAAATCTATGCCAGACACTGTTGGATTTTTCACGCTGTCGAGACACTACAAAAATACAAATACTCTCAGACCATCAAAAAGCGTAAATTTAATTTTAATTTATCAATTTACTTTTACCATAAACTTAAAGTAACTAAATACTCTTTTGTATAACATTAATCTATCTATAAATATAAAAATGAGCCCCTATTTCTGCTGGTCATGCTATAACTTGAGAACGGATGGAACAATCTCGCTAATTTTTTTTTGTTGTGTTAACTATTGTCAGGAGAAAGTTCTTATGAAAAAAAAACCAAGAAAATTATCTCCTTTTTTCATAACCGTCCGGTTATGACGAACGAAGTTGCGGACAGTCTCTAGTTATTACTATTTATTGTACTCTGGTGATTATTCGAGTAAGTGTGTTGCGCATTTATGCCTGTTGTCCTTGTTTAATTTACTCAAATCAATTAAGTATTTTCATGAGCATATCCTCTGATGGTACATCTATGGAGTGACTTTATTTATTAGGTACGCAATACACAGGGGTAATTCTCATATTCCTGGCAACGAATTCCGTTAATTTGGTCTGAGCTGGACGCTGCCGCCGCCGCCGCCGCGCATGCGCGCTGTACAGATATTAGTCTGGCGATTACGATCTTAATAAGCTCAATGTCGTTCAACAAGCAATGGAGAGGGTTACCCTTGGGGTTTCCCTGCGTGATAAGATCTAAAATGGGGAGATCCGTCGGAGAACTAAAGTCACCGACATAGCTCTCAAAATTAGCAATGGACAGGTCATATCGTTTACAGAACCAACAACCGATGGGGATGAAGGGTTCTAGAGTGCCGACCACGCACCGGAAGATGAAGTTAAGGCCAGCCCCCCGCTAGGAGGACCGACGACCTCGTCAGAACCGCGGGGAATTGCTGGATGCAAGAGGCAAGTAGCCGATCCAAGTGGCGCTCTATGGGGAGGCTTATATTCAGCGGCCGACGTCTTTCGGATTATAATGATTATGATCTTTGTGCTTTATAACACAAAGGTTTACCTAAATTAATGTATCTGAGTATTTTTTATCAATAGAACTGGTAGTGGGTATCAATAATTATAGTATCAAGTATTTTCTTCCCTTTGACCACAGGGACATATTTCTCAAATTCAGGCAAGTCGTTATTAGAGCCAATCCAAGTCGTGTATTCATAATATATGTAAATTGACGGAACTAAGTGCATGGTATTTATTACTTAGAGGATTGCATAGCTAAGACTTGTCCATACTAAAAGAAAAAACTCTTTTCTACCTCCCATCTGATTTCAGTGATTTTTTCATGGAATCGTCACATTGTTTGCTATGTCCGTAAGTTTGGATTTTTTCAGTATTTCAAAGTTATATAAATTTATTATTTTAAAACTTAAGAAAATCTGAAAAAATAAAAACGTACAGGCATAGCAAACAATGTGACGATTGCATGAAAAAAATCAGTGAAATCGGACAATGTTAACCGGTAAAAGTGTTTTTTATTTTAGCATGGAAACGTACTAGCTATGCAATCCCCTTAAGAGCTCCAACATCCGCCGATATACGTCATCTCGTACTGTGAAGTAGGTAGTTCTGAAATAAATGTTAAAAAAATTTACCTCAGTAAAATTTGTAACTTAAACAAAATATGGTAATTGAGCTCCTAAGAAACAAAAACTATGTGTGAAAATTGTTGTGTTCAATAGCATCAAAAATAAATACAGGTAACATCTGTAACTTAGTTATAATATTATTTAAAGATTTCACTTATGATGCTTTTTGATGGTAATTATTTAAGATGTTTTACAGATCTTTTCATAACACGAAAACAAAAGTTTGATCTAAATCTGTGTACATAAATACAAATAAATAAATAAAAAAATATAAAATAAATAGAACTTAACTTTGTTGCTCATTGTTAGTATCTCATATTTTATTATTTTGCAAATAATATTTGCCCGTTTTAGGACAAACTTTATATTTTTATGGCATGTATTAAATTGTTATTGTAATCCTATGTATACCTACTCTTTCATTATATTACCACTACTTAGGTACTTCCGAAATTAATGTAAAAGAAAGTACCTCCCTACTTATATATTTTAGTAATTAAACATCAAAGTGACCACCCTATCGGTGACAGCTTGGTGGGCAAAGTTGTAACAACTGCTTTTGCTTTGCTTTTTTTTTATTGTGTATTGTATATACTAACAAATTATTACTTGTAAAATACTTACTTAACTGCGGTAATTATAAATTGATTTATAGAAAAATAGTTTCAGACGATATTTGGCCCGCAAAATACACCAGCAACTTCGAGACAGTTAACAGCCGACTGAAGTGACACCAGGCAAAATCACATACATAGTGTTACCAGAGACATATTTAAATTTCTTCTACAGTTTTAACAATAAACGCATCCAAAAATGTTGCCAGCAGTATTTATCTAATACAATATCTGGCACCATAAGTCGGGTTTCTTCAACTCGTATGATTCACATCCCGGTAGCGGAGGAAATATTGTTTAACTCTGTTCCCTCACGACGGAAACACCTAATATATAATAAGTACATTATGCAACAAGTGCGCGAAGTTGCTTTGCACCCGAGTTTCATACGACGTTTTTCAACTAACTTGTTTGAAAAAAACTTCAGTTCATAGTATTTTTTATTTATTATAACAATTATTGAAAGTACAAATAGTAAAACTTAGGTTAACGCTTTGCTATTAAAAACATCATTATTTTGCTCTTGGGTGACTTGAGTAAATGTCGGAGATTGCGGATCGTTCTCGTAAAGAGTAAGAAAAAGTGTTTATTATAAGTAGCAGATACTAAATAGGTCTTGACATCGGAGGGCGTCGAAGAAAGCGGTTCTGGACATTTTTATTTTTGGTTTTGGTTCTAAATTGATATCCTGGATTATCCTGGCGTTAATGTTGGCTTAATTTTGTATAGAGTCTTCTACATACGATTCTGCCACTGCATTGGAGCGCCACCCACCATGGCGCTTTAATGTAAGCAAATCAGCTCCTGAATCAGCCAACAGTGTGGCTGACGTTCGCCTAAATCTATGTCCTGTATATGATTCTGCATCTGGTAAACCTAGAAACTTTGCAATTTCTTTCGGCATGGCACCAAATTTATTAATTCCAATGCATTGACGTGTACATTTACCTTTTTCATAGTTTTAAAAAAATCTGTTACTCTTTGCTTTTTTCGATCTTAAATTTTCATAGATTTTTACGATATCGTAAAATGGACCGTGTATAGTAAAAGATCGCAGATTTTTTTTAGTGAAGTATGTCAGAAGCATGGATCCATGGTTTTCGATATCTTTTGTTGTAATTTTACTCATTTCCTGCCGTCGACAAGCACCGTTGATGCCGAAAATTAATGCAACCTGACAAGAACACAAAAAAACATTATTTACACGAACACTCATAAACGGAAACTAATATTACCTGGATAAATAAACACTGAATACTATTTCTTTCAACTGACCTTTGTTGCAAGATATTGGTTATCTGGAACTTCTTAGATGAATTTTTCGACATCATTTGATGTCAACACCTTGGACTTTTGACTTCTAAATCCATCTGAGCGTCTCTTCAAGAACGCAGTCAAATTTGAATATAATTTGATATCAACGCCATTTTTGGTGCGAACTGTACTTTTCAACAATAAATAAACGCACCACAAAGTACTAGGTTTGTACTTATTAGCCAGTTCATTAAAATAAGCCATGAATACGTTTTCTGAGAACGAATTGGCGTTTTTGCTGTTTTTCCATACTAAGAAATTTGCATGTATCTTTAGATTTACATGGCAACAAGCTTTCACTTACAATTTGAGCTTCAGATAATATTTCTGGTGGCGTAGATTGTATCATCATGTTGAGTTCGTTTTCATCTTCATTGCTAGAAGCTGACATTTTTCAATAAATAGCCACAATTAGCGTAGAATTTATATACAGAATAATAATTATCTATTAAAGTTTAACTTTCTATTCTGTATTAAATCCAAGATCAAAAGCAGAAAATGCAATTTTCTATTTTCCCGCGTTTGCAAACATGCGCGCGCAGATAAAATGAGACCAAAGAGGTTTCACATCTGAGTTTCGCACATAATTAAACTCTTTCTCTAAGCATATCACGCTTCGCACTTCTCACGACGCGCATATTAATCCTCCGAAAATAAATGTTGTGTATAATTTTGCTATTAAAATGCTATTATTTTTTTACTTTATAATCTGAAGCATACATAAAATAATTTTAATGAATTATTTGCTGAAATGTAATTGTTTTGTATTGTATTTTGACGAATACAGTTTTATTATTTGCAAAAAGTTTATTAATTTTAAGGTTAGAACTTTATGCTCATTTAAAAAACTTAAATTTCATTTTTACACTCGTGCTGGAATGAAAACTAAGAGAAATACGCTGCATTCTGATTCTAATTACCGTTCAATAAGAGTTTTTTTCTAGTAGGTGTGTTGAAAAAAACATTGATGTGGAGGCGACTGAACAGTCTTAAAACTTCTTTGCATACCAAAATTATTTTTTTCATTACTTATCTCCCTAGGCTATTTAAAAAGCATCAATGTTGTTAAATAATATTTGACTACGAATCTTTAGAATGTTTATAATAGATATTTTGCGCTCTAAGTGAATCGACCCAATTTAAAAGGTAAAATCATTACCTACATGAAAAGTTTTCTCTACCGAATTCCAAAAGTTTTTTTAAAAATGCCATTAAAATGAGTGCCTCTAAAAGTGCTTTGTTCGGCCAGTTTACAGTTTTCATACAACTTCAGGTTATTGTACATTTAACAAAGGTGCGCCTCCTGTGCACAAAGCGACATTGCTATTGTTGCAGCTATCTCGCAAATGGGTACAGAGCAGTTGAAGCGATTATATCTGTTTATCGCGGCGGTAAATCAGCGAGACGCTGGCTTTATGTGATCTTTGCTAGTGATAGTCTATGTTGAGATACAGCTAGCTATCTAGGTAAATACATTTCATGTTTGCACCGATTATTAAATGAATCATGATCTGGAGGACGTATCTAACTTTGATTTTTCAATATTATATTTTGAGAGTGCTTAGACAGACCCATACTTGGAAATTTTAAGAGATACAGTATTTTCTCAGAATCGTACGGGACGCGTCTTCTAATTCACCGTGTTACTGAGCCACTGAGACGTCCGATCGAAGATCGACTTCATCTCTCTTGTTATTTATAACACACGTATAGGATCGGAGCGCCTCGATGGAGTAGCTTAAATGGCTTTATCCGACTATAAGAAGAGTTATAATAGCAGATTATGCACCGGGAGTAAAGCAGTGTCTTACGTCACGGCCGGTAAATAGAACCCTCAGTGTAACGGGGACTCTTGAGTTAATTATTGATTAAAATTTAATTCTCGAGCTAGCGAGGCAGTTATGTAGAGTCCTGAGTTGAAGCCGGCCAGGACGAAGACAGGCTTTATCCTCGAGCTGCATTGAGCAAAATAAATATATAATGCAATGAGCATTATAAAATATCATACCAAATTTCGATTCATAACGCGGCTCCATGAAATTCCATTAATTACAAACAGACTCTATCTTTTGCCCAAAAAGTATGTAGCTAATTTCGTTCTTTATGTTGCTGGTTTCTGCTGCTGTTTTCTGTTAGATCGCTCTGAGCGATAAGACCGTCCATTTTGACACTTTTAATTTTAAGTATTTAATGTGAAATATTTTTGATTGTATTTTTTTTTCTTATTTCTTTATTTGTAACATATATTTGTATTGTTGTGTTTCAATAAACAGTTAATCTATCTATCTATCTGTTTTCGAATACCTTAGATATGTTACTGTGAAAATATTGCCGATAGTTATAGGCTTTGGCTTTGCGCGGAACTCACATTATTTTTCTTAAATAAAAAATAGCTCCAGTTACTCTTTATAATGTCAGCTCTCTATCAGTAAAAGTCCACAAAGTAAAAAAATTGTCACGTATCATTATTGTACAAATGTATTATACTGACATTACAAATTGGTATTCCTAGGTATCGATTGAAGCATTCTGTTAATAAATATTTTTTTAGAGATCTGCTCATTACTTCTATGTTAAACCGTAAATACACGACGGATCGATTGCCACTGTGATCATTGAAAACCCTTTGGTATCTAATGTTTGCTTCAGGCTTTCAGTTCTCGTATAAATCCTTATCAACAGTAACGCCTCACAAGTGCTTTTACACATCCATCTTCATTCTATCCAGTCTTTTATCCAGGTTTACTTTGCTATTATAACAAAGATTACGTGATAGCTTCCACACAAAATATGGCAGAAGTTTTATTTTTAGCTCCAATCATTTCATATCCTATACATATACATATCCTGGCCTTACCTAGACTTGCCTATACATCTAGGAACTTAGACTCAAAAGGAACATGACAAACAACACTTAGATTTAAGACAAATTTTCACTGCTCTACTTTCTTGCAATTTTTAAATATTTAATCTAAAACCAGTGCAGTATATAATAAGTCGACAAAATGCTTTTTTAACAAAATTTTAAAGCATTCCATTCTTTTAAACCCTAATGATGATATTTTTTACTAAAAAACTACTGACTAGACAATATTGGAAATTTGGATTTAAATTGAATTAGTTAGACGTGAATATTCCTAATAAAAGAAAAATTATTTAAATCGATTCTCTAGATAAAATGTTATGAGGTGTCACATATAAAAATATGCCGGAAATTCAATTTTTTTCAGAAATCGGTTGAAAACGCAATCGGAATGACGTCACATACAGGATGACGATAGATAAAATATGGTGAAGTACAGGCGATCGAGTGACCGGCAGTTGGACCTCAAGTTAGAGTTTCTGATAAATATAAAATTTAAATAAAAAATCATCAACTTGCGGCAGGGCATTTTAATCCTTGCCTGACTAACTAACATCCAGCATAGAAAATATGCCCCTAGATTTGGCTACCATTATGTGCATTGGAGTATTCCAGCAGCTGAACATGTGATAACGTCGCTATTGTAAAGGGCTTTTCAATAGGGTCGCGCGGACTTTGACAGCGCATAGCAGCCATCTTGGTAAAGCGATAGCTGTAAAATTTGGCATGAACACATATTAAGTCGTGACATATCACCATGGAACGCACACGCTTCAACAACGCGTAGAAGTTGTTAAAATTTATTATTAAAATCAGTGCTCTCTTCGAAGATGCGCAAGGAGCCGCACTCACTGTCAATGGCGACGAATATCGGTTGATGATAACAATATTTTATGGCCTAGATTAGACGGTATGGATCTCACAAACATGTGGTTCCAACAGGACAGCGCCACTTGCCATACAGCACGGGAAACATTAAATTTATTGGAATAGAAATTCGAAGGCTTCGTCATCTCGCGTGGTGGCGACATCAACTGGCCACCAAGATCGTGTGACTTAATACCGCTCGACTACTTTCTATGGGGGTACGTGAAGTCTCTAGTCTATGCAGACAAACCACATTCAATTGCCGCCATAGGCCAACATAACTCGCGCTTTTCGTGAAATTGAGCCCCATTTATGCAAAAATTTCATTCAAAATTGGTTCTCAAGGATACACCACCTACAACGGAGTCGTGGAGGCCATTTGACTGAAATTATATTACATAATGTCAGCGTATATCCTAAAAATAAATTATAGTTGTGGCAATATCACTTAAACAGGTTTTTAATTTAATTTTTAAGTTCGAGCGCTCTTAATATTTATAAAGGCGCTCTTAATATAAAGAGCGCCTTTAGGTCTAGCGTGGTACCTTCACCCACATTATCACTATCGGGCTTGCCATTAACGGTAAGTAAAAACATGTGCGGTTTAACCAGTATTAAGATTACGATTTCTCGCAGCTAATGTCGAAGCGAATGCCATAGACCCAGAGATCGAACATTTAAATAAGTTAACCTATATATATCTATAGCGGCCTGTTCATATACGTTCCTGGATGTAGCCGCAGTAATAATCCTGATACTTTAGCTGACTCTTCTTGTAGCTCCTCAAACATGACCAACCTCTCTTCTATACTCTCGGAGAAAAGTGCCAGGTCGTCTGCAAATCTCACGTTGCTTAAGCTATACCCGTCGAAACGTATGCCCTTACTCTACCGGTCAAGTGTTTTGAACACGTTTTCGAGTGCTGTAAATAATATATTTGGGGAAACTGTGTCTCCCTGGCGAACTCTGCCCAGATGGAATTGCTCAGTCTTGAGAAGTTGACATATGATGTAGAATGACGCTGGAGGAGCTTTAACAGAGATGTGTAACGCTCGTCAGTCCTACAATATATAAGTGCTGTTTCGACTGCCCAGGTTTCAATGTAGTCAAACGCCTTTTCATAGTCAACGAATGTTATGATAATCGGCTTCTGATATTCGTTCCTTTTTTCGATAAGCGTTTGAGATTTTGTAGGTGGCCAATTGTACTATGGCCGCTCCTGAATCTAGCCAGCTCCCGTGGTTGATAGGCATCTAATTTGTTCTTTAACCTATATACCAAGATGCGCATACGAGTACAAATTAGTTAATAGCTACTTGTATATACTAAATAAAGGACAATAATAATTAATAAAAGTTCATAGTTATTTATGTCATAATCAGCCCATTATCTTCCCACACATGACCAACTCGGACTGGGAATTGAATATTCCTCTCAGAGATAATAGTTGGGTCGTAATCCACCACGCGGGCCCAGTGCGGCTTGGTGGATAGGCTAGTGGCCAACCCATGTCAACATTTTCAGGCCGTTGAAGGCCTCCACATAGCCTTGCGACTGTTATCCTCAGACTATCTATCCGCCATCCCCATTCTATAATCGGACATCCAGAGATACTCAGAAGCGCCACCGCTTTATAGTAGATATTCCATTTACCCGGACGAAGCGATTTACTTCTTCGTTTATCATACGAACCGCTAGGGAATGGAACACCCTCCCTGAGTCGGTGTTTCCGGTTAAGTACGATATGGGGGTCTTCAAAACACGAGTGCATAGGTATCTTCTGGGTAAGCGCGCTCCATCATCGATCGCATCATCACTTAGCATCAGGTGAGATAGTGGTCAAGTGCTAACCAGTTCGGTATAAAAAAAAAAAAAAACTATCTAGACCGACGGCTAAACGTGTCCTCCGAAAGATGGACGCGTTCAGTTGAATAATGCCACTAGCGGTCACCCATCTAACTCCTGACTGCAGCAACTTTTGCTTAACTTTTTATCGGTTAAGTTAGCCAAATCAAGCTTTGCTGCGAGCGCTTCATTAAGTAATTAAATATATATTTCTTGTAGTCGGTGTTAGAAAGCTTGATAAAATACTGAAATTATTAAGTGCTGTTTATCTTTATTATATAGTATACCTATATTACGATACATACTGTGATATCATGTTCACAATGTTTTAGATAATACAAGTGTTGTAAAGTTTAGCTCTGAAGTTTTCTAGCTTATATTAACTTTCAAATTATGTTCAAACTTTACTGCATAACTTTCTATCAAGCTATAAGTGCTGAAAACACACTTTTTTTCCAAAGTCGCTAAGCTACTTAAAACTTGTCCAACTTAATGCATCTGCTCATCGTAAATGCACAAGTGAATTTACTGTCTGGTGTTTCAGTTTAAACAAAAACAAAGTGTACAAAATGTATCATACATTTTTCTACAATATATAAATACATTCAAATTAGCTGCGCCTCGTGGTTTCACCTCTGTGGAAATATTTTCGCAACATTCCTTTTTTTTCCGTAAGTATCTTCTAAGTAAACTTTTCAAAAATGATGGATGAAATCCGTAAAGTTATGACAGGACTAAGTGAAATAGGCATTCACATAAAATATATAAAACTAGCTGCGCTCCGTGGTTTCACCCGCGTGGTGATGGATGTTGATGAGGATGAATCAAATATAGCGTGTGTCACTCAGCTATAATGTAGCTCTAAACTCGTGAAATAATTGTTTGAATCAGCTTTACGTGTATCCATCACAAACAATCATATATTTTTCCTCTTTATTATTAGAGTACATGAATAAGTATTTATTGTGACACAGCTGTAATAGTTAGACATTATGGTAATGTAGACTTCTTTGTAGAATGACGTGTTCTATTAAAACTGTAGTACATCACTTTGCTTTATTGTCATTAGCATAGACTAATATTATAGAGTCAATAGTTTCCGCAGAGTACGCGATGTAAGAACTTTTTTCTTATGTTTTCCACACCTTCGGTTACATTTTCAAAATTTTCATACGGATCCCTAACTTTTTAGCAAATATATAGCCTATGTTCATCAGGGAAAATGTAGGATTCTAATGGTGAAAGGTTTTTCTAATCCGTCCAGTAGTTTCAGAGCCTATTCAAATCAAACAAACTAATCTTTCTTCTTTATAATATTTGTGTAGATATTATTGTTGATCGGTCAGGCCCTCGTTGAGTTTTAGAGAAGACTAGCGAACAGTTACTAATTTATATACATAAAACGAAGAAGAAGATATAGTGAAGCACGAGTCCTACACTGAACGACAAGTGGCATTAACTTACACTGCTATGCGAATCATCAACACTCATTTGTCATATATAAGGTTAATTAGTGTTATTTAGTGCACAATATCGAATATTCGATTGGAATCGCTAACTGGTCATTATAGTGAAGGAAAATAAATCATATATTGTGTTATTATGAACACATATTCATTGCTCCGCAACTAATAACCATTGCGCGAATGAACGCACGCCGCTACATCACAGAATAGACTACAGTGACTGAGCGAGACATACCTACCCACTTAGAATAGGTACACCAACGTATACATATAAGAACCTATCTACTCGCTAATGTTTTACGCAGCTGATGTCAATGCCTAAACGACGGCGGGCCCGGGCGGATCATCGTCCGCGTTGTACCTATTCTAAGCGGGAAAGCATGTCTCGCATATTTACTGCCATCTATTCTGTGGTGTTGCGGTGCGTCGGGTCGTGCGTTCAGTCGCACTATGGCTCTTAGCCGTGGAGCGGCGAATATGGGTTCATAATGATAAAAAATATATGTATTTTTTTTCTTTTACTTTCACGACCCGTTATCGATTCCAAGCCACCCCGTTCAATATTGTGCTCTAATTACCAAACACCTTGCCAACAAATGATGTGTAGGTACTTAGATTCTACATCGTTAACATTTTTCACACAATAGTTCAATTACAGTTTTGGCATCCGAAGTCAATTTGAAAAGAAAACATCTACAACGAAGTTATTATATATGTTTTAAGGGCTGTGCCAAACCTACTTTACCTGTTAAACTGACAAACTAGTTAACATGCCCGCTGCAAGCACAGATTTAATTTGAATGTAGATTACAAAATTATTCTGCACATGTAGGAAACATTTTATATTAAAATTAGTTGTTTATGATTTACAGTAATGAGGCGGGTTCGGCGTTCTTTTGATGGAGATCGCAACGCCTATTGGTGGTAGTTGCAGTGACACCCAAAGCTTTAAGCTGGACTGTCAGCTGGTGCTGACAAGGTCCCCGATAGTCGGTGAGACTAACTTAGGTAAAAGATAATAATAAAATCTATTATGTTATTAATTATTACCATTTTATGCAATTATAAAAACATAATTACCAGAAATGGAACATATTTTTGCACCCTTTTTAATATCGGCTGGAAAAAATACATACAATCAAACAATATATAACCTCCTTCTTTTTAGAAGTCGGTTAAAAAGCTGATGTGAAACGCTAATTTCTTTTATTATAGATTACTGGTGTCTACCATCTAATACTATGAGTTTTTTTACGTTTAGTTTTAACGCATTCTTCCCCCCTCCCTAGGATTAGGGCTGAAAAAGGAAACCGCTGCGCACACGCCATTCTGAAAAAGAAGATTGTTACATAAAAAGAAGGTCCTCAAGGCCTCAAAAAGGTTGTGAACCTCGTGCGCGTCTCTCCTAAAGTACATGATCAACGCTATCTAATAGAAAATTTCTGAACAGCGTAATTTTCATTGGAAAGAAAGTGCATTTCCATACTACTACTACTACTATTCCACATTTTTACTCAAAACATACAGCACCCTTATATACACAATACTACGATTCTTCCCTTAATGACTTTTACTTCAATACTTGTTCCTTAAACAGGGTTCAGTATATTTGTATTATTGCAAATGCATGCTGAATAATGCTGATTGCAGAAATATTGTTGCACTTAAATGAAAGATGTAATTTGTGTCACTAGTTTAGACAAATCTAATGACAATAAATTTAAAAAACATGACATTTTTATCTGTGTGGCTGATAAACTCGCTTTATTAAAAACTTTAAAGTAATTTGTATAATATGATTTTAAAGTTTTAACGCCTTAGCGATACCAAACATTGCAATTATAGAGAGAACAAATTTCATCCTCGGACGGGATTCGAACCCGCTTCTTCCGACAATCCGTGTCAGACGCCGTGACCACTAGGCCACCGAGGCACGAGATCCGAGCATCGAATTTTAACTCTATCTGATATTAACCATCGTATCGACATAAAGTAATGTTAGATTACTTGCATACGATATGGAAATCTTTTATACACTTCCGTAGTTTGCAGCAACACTAGACATTATTCACAACCTCGAGCATGTCGCGGTAAAGCTAACGCTCGGATTGTTCAACAATGCCCAAGAGGCAGTTCGTTCTACTTACCGTTTCAAAAATGCATACTTTGAAACGGATTTCGTAAAATCAGCTCAGTAAAAATCTACAGTTAGTAAACTACTATTTTATTTTCTACCGTTTGTTCATTTGGCTTTTTTTCTACCAACCAATTGCACTCTAAGCTACCAATTGATGAGTTTGATTTATATGTGCATCTGAATTTAACTTTGTCATTGATATTGTTGAAATGATAACACCACTTTCACTAAACAAGTTTTAACTCTACATACGCAGGATAAATATGAAATTAATACACAATAATACTTCGCACTTCACCCTCATGGGCTTGCCTGCATTGCTGCTAATTTTGCCGGCGTTTTTACCACAAAATAAGTAATAATGCTGCATAGCCTCTTTTTTTCGCGGGGGCATTGCTATAGTTTGCTTACATAGCCATTTATCTTCGCCACAGTCCCTACACAGACGTTTTCGGTGTATGATCTCGTATTTTTTTAAAACACTCAAATTCTTAACACTTCTTTGACATTGACATTATTATTATAATGCCATCGGTTAATTAATCGTAAAATTTATTATTGGAATGGTGCCGGCTCCCGACGATGTAGCGCGACAACTGCCGTAGCTTACTAAGACCTGCTCGTAGACTAATATTTGGGCCTTCCATTTACTGCAGTACTGTGCCCATTATCCGAAGTCCACTTTCTTCTTTTTAAATCATCGATGTATTGCCACAACTCTAGATCGACCACTTTTAAAGACCTTGAGTTCAGCGCAAAATTGCTACAAAATACCAAAAGATGAGCAGTGTATTTCACAAGGTACTCGTATGTAGCAGTTTGCAAACCTTTCTAAACTGCTCTAACTATATTTGAACTCTGCATACCAGAAATCATAACTCCAGGACGGTCGATCGCAGAGAGCTTTCGTTAAAGTGTTCCGTAAAGAAGACGCATATATGCAGTACGTTTTGATAAAGTTAAACACTTCAGTTTTATTAAAAACTGGCAACTTCACTTGAAACTAACATGGCTATTGTCATAACTAGAACTACTCTGTGACAAAATGCATCTGTTTTAGAGGTTAGTGCTTAACACCAACTCTTGTGTGTTTAGTTGCTCAATGATAGAAAAAAATCAGATGATGTCCATCAAGCGCAAAAACAACAGAAGTTGAGTTAAAACTGCAAAATGTTACCGTCTACTCGAGCATCAAAACAAGCATACTTTAAAACCAGGTCACACACGTCATAAATACGGCCAAGAACAAGCTCCATAGAAAGTTCCGAGACATTTCCCAGCCAAACGGTTCTGCAGCCGCTACCCGGTCCGAATGCAACTTTAATTAAATAACCGCAAATGCAGTTATAAGCAGATATAGAGTATACGTAATGTTATTTTTTATATATTTTTGATTACAATTAAATATTTTATACATAGTGCTTAATTATTTGTGGTTGGATTTCCTACTGAGTTTCGACAGTTCAATACTTTGACAACTGTTTACTTCAAGAAAGCATACCTAGTTCGGTAAGTCAGTGCTTCGACAGAACATAAATTCTTTATCATTAAATCCCAAGAGTGCGTTATATCCTTATCGAGGTGTAGGTTAGCCTAATTTTGGCGCTTCGCCAGCCGATGCCGCGGCACGCTCGCTTCGCTCGCTCGGCTCGCGCATTGTGTGGTCTCCATTCAACCTAACGCTTGTCGCACCCATCGTGACTGCTCTGACTAGATACTCCGTTATCCTGTTGGAATGATTCTTGTAGAATATGATGTTCCGTTAAAAAATGACTTAAAGCAATGACTTATCGAACTATGTTTCTTCGAAGTAAGCGACTTGTCGAAGTATTGAACTGTCGTAATTCAGTTTGTGGTTACAGTACATTTACTTAAGATATGTTGAAGCGATAGTATCCCAGATGTAAGAAGGACCCCTGGATCGATCTCTCATTCGGTCTTGAGCTTGTGGTGAACACTTTTGTTTGTAGAATCCGCAGCTTATAGGTACTTCAACAAGTTATATCACACTTTTTGGTATTGAAGTCGGTTCCATTTTTAGGTAATTTATATTTACACAAAAGTGTTGAATGTTTAAATCTAACCTAATTGTGTCCTCGATATCTACGGCAAATAGTAATACTGTATTTTCCAATTTCATCATTCACTTTATGTGATCTCAAACAAATTTTATTTTCTACATACGAGTACAAAGTAAACGTGTATAATAACGAAACATCTATGCTGAGCTTTCAAAATTCCACCGTAAATAGAAAATTATTATAAAAGTCTGTAAACGTTTTCTATTGTATTTATTTTGAGATGATATGATTTTTCAGACGTGACTAAAGGCTTTACATGTTCACTATAGTATCTTGGCTTGTAATATTGTTGTTTGTTTGTACGGAGCTGTGCCGAGCTGCTGTTGTTGGGGATAATATGGGATTATTTCTTATGTACGTATTTTTAAGTATTATTAAATTATACAAAATTGGACTACTAAGATTATTAATTTTCTGGTTTGACAATAATCATAATATCCTCTATAAAAAAACTGTATAAATTAAATATATACTTATCATATTTTTTGGTTAAGTTTATCATCATAATCATAATTTTAATTGCACGTCAGGGGCGGCTTTGTGGCAAACAGTCGGTGAGTGACGCCATGGACCCAGATTTTTCCAAGGGCTAAGTGAGACCCCTGACCTTTGGGTTGCCTTAATTGCCTTATCAGGGGTAGAGATACAAAAGCAAGTAACAAAAGGGTGAAAATGTTAAAGGGCATAAGTGTTAAGGCGAAATGAGTTCCAAATTTCATGATTCGACTTCGCGAAAACTTAGTTTTTCGATGCTTAAACCTACTAACCGAAGTTTAAAAAAAAAGTAGTGTAAATTGAACATACGTCCCTATGAAGTATGGGAGCCAATACACGATTGAGCAAACTTGGCTCCATAGAAAAAAAAAATCGGCAACATTCCCTAAATTTTGCAATTTTTCTTACGTGCTTCGTGGGAAAAAGCATTTTTATTCAATTATGGGCAATATATATTTCAATGAATGTATCATATTCGAATTCCCAATTCACTAGTGAACTATGGACTCCTTTATCATTAAAATGTAATCTTTTGATTGTACGAAATAAATATAAAAAGTATTAGCGCGTATTCAATTGAATTTTCGCATTAAATCGTCCATTCTGGTAAGCTATTCTCAACCTTATGTAAAGCACCGTAAATTGTTTTGAAATTAGGATTGGACCACGCCTAAAGGGTAGCGCTCTAGTGAAACTGCAGCACACCTCTCGACACTTTAACCATCCACATTCACTCAAACGTTGCCCCTTTTTGCCTAAATATTTTAAGGTAAGACTGAAATTGGCAGGTGCCAAAGTCTGGTCCTTAACCCACTATCTCCCTTATCACTAATAAGTTCATATCCATAGCCTTGCCATTTTACCCATTTTGTAATAGGTATATCATGTCACCATACATCCAAAATGTTTCTGTTGTTTATGCTTCCGAATGTTGGCTACAGGGGTCGGGTCTTGAATCGAGTCGCCTGAATTTGAGGATTCTGCTACTGTGGAATGGTCAAGGGGCTTTGTCTTGACCCTCCCAATTTGATTTTGGCTGCCGGAGTTACGCGAAAGTATTTTAAATTAATATTTAAAGTTTCTGTAATTTCACACGAAAAACATGCGGATGCGTGAAACGGAACGCAATATCAGGAAATATTACATAAATTTGAACGTCTGCTATGTTTATGTTCGTGAAACGAAAGAAAAAAGATCCCTTTGTCGAGTTGATCAATGTAATTAATTATGTTTACAAAATAAAATAAATACTCCTACATAGTTTTGTGAAAATTATTTTCCTCCCTTACCCACCCAGAGACCAACTCAGACCGGTTAGGTTGAAAGTAGTCAGAAAACCGACACAGAGCACCCCGACTCCACCTATTCTTGTGGCTACTACCCCTAGAGTGTTTATAAATAATGCGGGAGCCAGAAGCTCAAGGGAGGCCTTCGTTTCGTTACGGAGGTCGCCGGCTCGCTTCGCTCGCCAGCTCCCCCCTTCGCTCAACTCGACTTCATGCGGCGAAGCAACGTTCAGGGGCGACCGCTAGAGCTTCTGGCGGGAGCCCACCCGGAGTCCAAGTCAGACCGGTTAGGTCGAAATAAGTGACAAATCCAACTCTGACCCCCCCCCCCCTCTCTCTCCCCCCCCCCCCTAAATTTAGGTGTAAAAGTGTTAGTAGAGTAGACAAAATTATCTTTGATATTAAATTTTAAAAAAAACTACGCGGTTCCGGCAGGGGGAAATGGTAGAGGGGGGTTCTCTGCCCCCAAACCCCCCTCCTACCCACTCCCCCTCCCCCAAAGTTAAGTGTAAAAGTGTTTAAATAGAGTAGAAAAATTGATCTTTGATATTAAATTTAAAAAAAACTACGCGATTCCGGCAGGGAAAAATGGTGGGGGAGGGTTCCCCTCCTTCCCCCCACCCCCTTCCCCCCCCCCCCCTAAATTCAGGCGACTCGATTCAAGACCTTACCCCTTTTTATAACAGATAACAACTTTGCAGAAGTGCAGTTGGTGGAATACTCCAAGTAAACTCTTGTCTTTCTTGATTTCTTCTGGTCACGCTATAACTTGAGCTATGGCTTTACCGATTTCATTCATCTTTTAAATGTTTTCTAATACTTCGTAGAAGGTTCTTACTTTGAAAAAAATTAAGAAAAGAAGAGAGGCTATGGCGAGGCCGGAGGCCAAGCCTAATACAAAAACAAAGTCGCGAGTTGTCGCTAGTTATCACTAAATTACCAATACACAATACAATACAATACAATAACTCTTTATTGCTTACCACACAAACAAAAACAGTAGGTAAATTAACTAATTAATCTAATTACAAGTAAGGATCTTAGATCTAAGCTGGTAATACAATTGGCGGTCTTATCGCTAATGCAATCTCTTACAGACAACCTTTGAATGGACTGGACAAAAATAAAAGTTTAGACGGTGGTGTGCAACAAGATAATAGTTAAAACTAAACAGAATATTTCAAAGAAGAACAATGAGAGGGAAACTTAAATACCTACACAAATATCAATAATATAATATATATAATATTATAAACGAATATATATTTAAAAATACATAAAGGAAATTCATATAAATTGAGATTATTCAGTCGTATGTGATTAATTTATTAATATATACGATATAATATATACACTACAAATACATAAACATATTCCTAATATATCATAGGAAAAGTGAAGCAGTTTAGCAGGCAGAGGACAAATAATGATCTTGAACCATCTTTTTAAATATTCCTATCGATTTTGCTTGTCTTATAGGAAGAGGCAGATCATTCCATAGCCGCACGGCGCGCACAGTAAATGAATTGCCAGAAAACTTTGAAGAGTGAACAGGAGTCCTTAACATTAGAGAAGATGAGACGCGCAAAGGTCGAGAGGTCGCAAAAGATAGAAATTCAAATCGCTCCTTGAGATAGCAGGGTGTAGAAGGAAAGAATAGTATGGTGTAAAGGAGGAAAAGTATATGAGTATTCCGGCGTAGGCGGATAGGTAACCATTGTAGCTTATGACGATATTCTGAGACGTGATCATATTTTCGTAAGCCAAAAATGAAGCGAATACAGAAATTTTGCAGACGTTCTAATTTATTAAGCTGTACCTCTGTGAGATCCAAATAGCAGGCATCAGCATAATCTAGTATCGGGAGTAAAAGAGATTGAACTAGCGCAGTTTTAGTGGAAGTTGGAAGAAAATTTCGTAACCTACGGAGAGAACCTGCTGAGGCGAAGAGCTTTCGACTGGTTTCCGCCAATTGAGGTTCCCATGATAAATGCCTATCGAAAATTACTCCAAGGTTTTTGAGAGATTCACTAACTTCTATATGAGTGCCGTCAAATAAGACTTGTGGGAGCGTAAACCAGTCGATTTTGGAAATCATACGAGAACTGCCGATGACTATCACTTGAGTTTTCGCAGGGTTTACGCTGAGACCGTACGATTTGCTCCACGTGAGAATTTTTCCTAAGTCCAAGTTGATGGAATCTATTGCCTCAGGTAATTTATCTATTTGTGCATGCCTGTATATTTGGAGATCATCTGCATATAGGTGGTAGGAGGAAGTAAGGTGATCAGAAATAGAGTTAATAAATATAGCAAACAGAAGAGGAGATAATACGCCGCCTTGCGGAACACCTGCAGTCGTAATACACCATGAAGAAAAATAATCATCAATTCGTATACGCTGCCGGCGCCCATACAGATAACTGCGAAACCACTCAATCACTGTAGGAGATATGTTAAGAGAACGAAGGAGTCCTAGAAGGACGTCAAAGTCCACGTTGTTAAAAGCATTGCTGAAGTCAAGAAGAGATAATACTGTCACTTGGCCATTAGCCATGCTATATCGAACATCGTCGGTAATTTTAACCAGAGCTGATACTGTGCTATGCCCAGGACGAAATCCGGATTGAAAATGGTTGAGAAGACCATTTCTATTAAGAAAGGAACTAAGTTGTTGGTGTATGAGACGTTCTAGGACTTTGGAGAGGAAGGGTAAAATTGATATTGGACGATAATCAGTGTATGAGGTTGGATTTGATTTTTTCGGGAGAGGAATTATTTGGGCTTCTTTCCATATTGATGGAAAGGTACCACTCGTGATGGATGCATTGAGGATATGTTGAATAACTAGAAGAATTTCATCAAGTATTAGCATGATCATATTGCGACTGACACTATCGCTACCTACTGCATTGGACGAGATGGACAATATACTTCTCTTAACATCACTATCAGTGAATTGACGAAAGAAAAATGATGAGTAGTCAGGAGTTGGAATTAAAGAATGTTTATTTAAAGTAGATGCCTTTACTATCGCATCGAAAGTACAAGAATTAGAAAAATGCTGATTTAGTGAATTTATATCAAGATGATTAGGGAAATGAGCTTGGCGTTGTTTTCCTACTCCCAACGTTTTAAGAAACTTCCAAACCTTAGATGAATCTTCATTTTTAACTGATTGATGAATATGCTGGCGTAGTGCGTTCCTACATGCCCTATTGCATTGATTACGACTATAGATATACTTTGCTTTGTTCAAGTCCGTCACCTGATTCTTAAGCTTTGCCTTGGCTATTACTTTTTTATGCATTAAAGATCGTATTTCATTGGTAAGCCAAGGCGCAGGGAGATGCTTGATTTTAACTGGTCGGAGAGGGGCATGTTTATCATATAGTTTTAATAACATGGCATTGAATCTTTTTACTTTTTCATCGACAGTGATTGCATCGTACACATCAGACCAATCTATTTCTAGGGCATCTTTACACAAACAATTTAGATCAATACCACCAAAACTGCGCTGTAAAAGGATTTTAGGCTTAGCTTTGGGCGGACGGATTTTATAAGAAAGATATACCAGATCGTGGCAAGAGAAAGCATCAGCCGCACATTGACCATGCATGTCAACGTGTTCTGATGAAGAGACAATGATTAAATCAAGAAGAGAGGGTGCTGAATTTGGAAAGAAATGTGTGGCATTTGATGGTAGAATAGTTAAATTGCTAGATCTGGTAATAGATTCTAGTTTAGACGAGCGAGAGTCTTTTTTAAGCAAGCAAGTATTGAAATCGCCCATTATAATAGTGTGATCGTAAGAAGGAGAGTAATCTTCCAGAAGCTTCTCAAATGAATCAAAGTAATTAACGTGCGAAGAATGGGAATAAAAAACTCCAAGAAGTAATTTAGTATGACATAACGAAACTTCTACGAAGAGATGTTCACCAGCATCAGTCGGAGGTGGTTGCGCTGACATATCTACAATGGTGAAAGGAAAATGTTCGCGAAGATATATAGCAACACCACCACCTCTACTGCTAGTGCGGTCGTTACGGATTAATCGAAAGACAGGTAACGAATACGATATAGTGGGGAGGCATGGCTTTAGCCATGTCTCAGAAACAAGAATAGCATGAATGTTTTTAATCTCAAATGATGCCAACATATCGCAGTGATGGGCCGGAATACTCTGTGCATTAATATGTATAACATTAAAATTTTTTGCTACCCCACTGAATAAGCACTCAATTGTGGTTGAAAGACTAGGAATACTGCTAAAGCTGTCTACACTACTTTCTACTTCATCAGAGGAAGAAAAAGATAAATATTCACTATCACTACTAATCATAAATAAATATTAAATACTATAAATAATTATTAAAATTTAAAATAATTAAAACTAAAATTAAAATTAAATAAAGTAACTACCAGGCGCATTTTAAATCCACCTGCCAATTGTGCTGTGCAAAGATATTAAAAAAAACAGCTACAAAGAAATTCAACTGTAGACATAAGTAGATACTCGTAACATGTCACTCTTTTCTCTAAAATAAATAAATAAATAATGTAAGAACGCTTGGAATTAACTTTGTTGTGGACTAAAGCGTGCACAATATTAAAAAATAACATAATATAAAAATTCGCCAGCTGAGTTAGTACTAACTAAGAAAAAAATTAAGATAAAAATAGCGTAACATTATAACATTTGTGAGTGAAATGGAACGCAGCTCTGACACAAAATAATTCATTACCTATGTTCTGTCATGAGAAAAACTTTCTACTCTACGACTTATTCGTCTATGTCTACAACTAATAATATTACGTTCCTTCCTGTATAGGACAGTTATTATACTCTTTGATATTAGATTTAGCATCTGTTAGTCTGTGGGTATAAGGTACGAGTACCTACGTTACTAACACAAACAAAACAAAGATATTATAGATTAAAACCTTGATTAGAACACATATAAAATATGTTATTTTAGACAAATTAGAAGACGGCGATTCGAAATTAAAAATATGTTAATAGACGTACCTATATACCTACTTTGTGATTAACTTAAATACACAGCTCGTATAGAAAGGAATGTCATATTTAAAATTGGAATTGTTCAATTACTTTTTTGAGGCTGCTACTCGGCGGAGTGCTTTCGATGGAGCGGTTTCCTTTACCACCAGCGCTGGTGTGGTAACTTCCTTTAGTTGAATTCCATCGAGATCTCTAAGGCAGCTTACGCGGTGACGAACTCCGTCGGATCCCAGCACAAAAACAAAGCCCTGACGCGTCCAACACTTTGACACACCGTAGCGTAGGCGAGCCTTCATAAATACATCATGCCGAGCCTTAGTGAGGAACTCCGATAAAGTAACACCAGATCCCTTCAAACCAGCTTTGGCAGACCAGATCTTATCGCGCACGCTGACGTCACGGAACTTGCAAAGAATCGGTCGTGGCTTACCGGCGACCAGTGTGCGGCCCATTCTGTGACTCCGGCTGATGTCACTAACTACAAATGAAGTTTGCTTCAGCCGCTCCGACAAAACCTTTACTACAACTCCAGGTGTATTTTCCTGTGCATCTTCTGCAACGCCATGGATCAGGAGAAACTTACGTCTGCTTTGCATCTCCAGCTGATCGACAGTAGTAGACAAACATACCATTTGGCTTTGAATAGCTCGCAATGAACTCAGAACAAAAGTCTTGAAGGCCACAAACTCAGCAGCCAATTCTTCAACACAAGGAGTGGGATTTTGTTTGTTTGCGAGTTTTGCTTCAAAACTCTCCATTCTTTGCAGAAAAGTTGCAGTCAGTTCAGTCAATGACATTTGTTCAGGAATATTGTCCATCTTAGAGGTTAGGTACCTACAATAGTTGAACTGCTTTGTGAAGTGATAATACTTTGTTGATTTAAGTGGTTGTTGCAGGGATAACACAATTTGGCAGGTGAGGTGTCTGACTAGTGTATTATTTCATGTAAAAGTTGTTTAGAACTAATTTTAACTATTTATTAAAGTGTTAAGCTCTTTCAAGTTGTTGCTTATTTTACGACACCTACCGCCGAAAAAA
This sequence comes from Selenia dentaria, assembly GCA_917880725.1. Classification (NCBI taxonomy): domain Eukaryota; kingdom Metazoa; phylum Arthropoda; class Insecta; order Lepidoptera; family Geometridae; genus Selenia; species Selenia dentaria. The sequence goes on from OU862877.1 coordinate 43,076,296, forward strand.
AACAATTTAATATGCTCTATTTTTTTTTCAACATACTTGAAATTTCATGCCATGAAATTATGAATCTTAGGATTTTATTGTTAAAACGCACACTGGTCTCTAAGAACCATGACGCAAGACGTTTTCGCTAGTCTAAGACTGGGCGGGCAGTTATCCTATCCTTATTTCTAGAGTTATACGTGCGGTCATCACCTTTTAAATTGTTTTAAGTAGCAACAAAACATTTGTTCTCGAGAACTAGGTACTATAATTTATTCTATTACATCGATCGCCCAGTGAGCAGCCTAGCCCTGATTTTCCCTGGTTAGGTCTATTGTTCAGGGTTAAAATTCATCCAATAAAAGCCAATCACTTACCCTAAAACCATTGAGCTTGCGCGCGGGGATCCCGTCGTCGTCTGTAGGTATCCGTCCAGAACAGGTGTAGCACACACAATCACGTCCGTTAGCAAAATGTGTCCGAGGTGCACTGAAGGTCACGCGCTCGACGAGCGCCGTTGTTAGATCCACCCACTACCCTCGCTTCTTCATTTTTTCCACTGCTCGTTGGAATCGTAGCTGGTGAATGACAATATATTAAAAAAATAATAAGGCCTGAACAACACTCATAACCACGCTCCGGCGCTGATAAAATAAGTAAAGCTTCATCCTACTAATTTAATAAACGCGAAAGTTTGAGTATGGATGGATATATGGATCTTTGTTACTCTTTCACGCTAAAACGGCGTGGGCAATTTTGATGAAATTTGGTATGGAGGTAGATGAGGCGCTGGATTTAAACATAGGACACTTTTCATCATCATCATCATCATCATCCATCAACACGCAGGTGAAAGAGCGTAATGTGCTTGGGCACAGCATACACTGAATGATAAGATCTCCGCCTACGTCAAGATCGTAACGCAGTTTGACAGCTTGAAACACTAGATGTGCTTGGCGACCATTTAGGTTAATGAAATGTAATAGCAGTTTTTTTCCATGATGATTAATTTTATATTTATATGTACGTAAATCCTATATTTTATTATTAATTGTTACTGATTGATATACTAAGTATTTTAAATTTAATCATATAATACTATTATAGTAATTGCGTTTGACCATGTACATATTTTATGACATTTTGGTATAAAGATAGATATGCCCTTGGAGAAGATAATAAGCTACTCGAAGTACTAATCCTGCGCAGACGTAGTCGCGGGCACCAGCTAGTTTCTTATAATAATTAAATATAATTATAATATAGACTACTAATACTACCAAGTATCGTACAGTGTAATAACAATATTAGATTATAAGTAAATGACATTGCCATATTAGCTTCCTTTGCAACATTGTTCTTACTTACAAACTGCAAGATACACAATTCATTTTAAATGCAAGAGACAGTAAAATGTATCTCTTTTGTACATAAATTTCAATATAGAAGAAAGAATCCTTCCCACAGTGAGTGGAGTGACTGTGTTCAAGAGAGATGCGTTCGATGTAATAAACTATAGTCGTTTCAATGGTTTACACGGAGTTGTGCAAAGTTTAACAAATTGTTGAGAACATCTCAAACGCAGGTCAAATAGTTTCATTTATTTTTCAACTATTAACATTGAGCAGACAGCTCTTAGCTTTAGTACAAGGTACATGGTTGTCTGGAAGAGATCGCTCTGAGCGATAAGACCGCCCATTGTGACACTTAATTTTAAGTTTTGCATTTGCTTGTTGTACTTTATAATGTGGTGTTACAATAAAGAGTATATCTATCTATCTATCTATCTACTTGATTGAAACATACATGTGCGTGCACACACACATACACTACGGCGTTAAGATGATAACACTTATTATTTCATCGTACTTAACAATAAATAATTGGCCGAGAAAAACAAAAATGAGACCTGAAACGTCCTTTAGTATTTTCTTCGTAAATCGCCCTAAACAGTTTTAGTAAAGCATCCACCGCTTTTCTTGATTGGGACAATGATTAATCAATCATTAACCAATCTATCACAGACTAATTTATTTGATTTAACTACAAACAAGTACAATTTGCAAATTTTAATACCGACTACCATTCTATGCAGTTATTGGAGTGTAACTCAAAAAAATACTGGACCGAATTTGATGAAATTTATATGGGACCACACGGAAAGCACCAGCTATCTAACAAAAAAGAATTTTGAGAATCGGTTCACCCTGACAAACATTAAAAAAAACAGTCGAATTGAGTACCTCCTCCTTTTTCGAAGTCGGTAGAAAACACGACAGCCACATAGGTTTAATTGTTGGTAGTGCCTCGCTGTAACCCCACAGCCGAACGGGCCGGCACGAGCGGGGAAGTACCACACTCCCACATAACACCGACGTGAAGTAATATTATTGCATTTCAAACGGTTTGTGGGAGTTTCTATTTAGAGTTGTTTTTAAATTATTGTAATCTGTATTACCCTGTGTACCTGCAGCTGTGAAATTTAAATAAATGCGAGTTCAACCGGCGGCCCGCGTTTAACCCTCCAGGGGTTAATGTGAAAGCTTTAACTGAGAGTAAAGATCCCGAAAGGAATAAAGGCAGCGAAGTATTTTATTCAGATTAGGTTTTATTTGAGTAAATATTGCTTCAGTTAAATAAAATGCAACAAAAGTTAAAGGGAGAGTTCAAAGGAAAAATTTAAAATTCTATTCATAGTTTGATCATTACTTTTTAATTAAATTTAAATTTCGCAAATCTTTATAACAACTTGAAGATACTGAAGAAACTAATAAAAATATGGATTTAAATTGGCATTACATTCGCAACTTATGTTAACTTAACTTACTATATAACCTCTTAGTAAAGATAAATCTAGCTTAAATTACCTCTGGCTACGGGACCACTTCCTATCAGGCGGGCCGTATGCTCATATGCCGCAAACAAAACATTTTTTTCTATGGTATAGGTTGGCAAACGAGCCGGCGGCTCACCTGATGGTAAGTGATCACCGTCGCCCACGGACATCCACAAGAAAGATAAGAGCTAAGGTTTCCAAGTCGTATCTGTTCAGAAACACCTCAAGTGGCAGCTGGTTCCACGTAGTAGTAGTGTGAAAACAAATAGGGAAGAAATTTAGTTACTAAATCTGCATTATAGCGGTTCCCAATTGAGTTAATAATCTGCGAACTATCTCTAACTGAGTTCCGTGAGCCGGGCGGGGATTCCCGGAAACTTACATCTCGATGCAGGAAGTATTTGAAAACTTTATTAGAGACTTGAATGTCGAACATTCCAAATACGTGAGTCGAATTAGTTCAAAGAAGTTCCAAAGAATTTATAAATATTTTTAGGATTTTGTATTGCAATTCTCATGAGTTAGATTCATATTGTACACCAGTTGTAGTATCTTCTCGTGACTTTGTTCCTATGGAATAACTACTAGTCGTTAATTCGGGATATAAAAAAATAAAGATAAAAGTATTACCAAAAAGTGGAACCGACTTCAACACCAAACAGTGTCATATAACATGTTGAACTATCTCAATATTGGTACCGACTTCGACATGTTATTTCACACATTTAGGTGTTGAAGTCAATTTTTTGTAAACATTTTTTGTACCATTTTTAGTGACCCTGCTGCTTACGGGATCGATTGTCTATGATGATGTCATCAAGATAGGCGTAAAACTTTTCAGTTTTTGAGTGTAAACTGCTTGACCGAATTTGATGAAATTTAAATGGGACCACTTTGAAACAATATTCTACCAAACAAAACGAATTTTGAGAATCGGTCTACAATTGGAGGAGATATCGATATACACACGAATATATAACCTCCTCCATTTTTGAAGTCGGTTGAAAAAAAAACCTGTGTCCAAATAAAAATCCGGGATATAAACCATCTGTACTCCAAAAGTTAAAATCCCCTAAGCTGTTTTTTGCGTCTGGGGTTACTCATTTGTTGGATGTTTTCAAACATTTGTAATATTAGATCGTGTGAGTAAATACCCTTAAAACCGGTAAATAACCGGCAAAACACTGACGTTAGGGATCAAATTTTTGATCCGTTGACCCGGGTTTCGAGCATAGATATCCTTATTCGAGTATATCGCAGTTTAGTATACTTAAGTTAACCTGAATAATATGATTGTTAAATAATCAGTATCATAATACGAATATATATACGCCATAGGATCTAGAGAGATGCCAATCCGTGCACTGGGTACATAACCTGGTGTCGCAAGCAGCGGCCGTATTCCGCGTCTGATTCTATTAGCTTCAATAAGTTTGTTATCTACTGCAGTATTAAAACTTTACGTTTGTATATTCGTGAGTACAGAGCAAGCATTGTAAACTGTTTACATGCAATATCGCGACCGGTGTTCAGTCATATACTATAATAGTTGCAAACCGCCGCGAGCAAGGTATTCTGCTTTTGGGCATATTGCTGGGACACCAGCCCCGCCCCTATTTCAGATGGTTCACAGAAACAAGGTATCTACCTTGTATCTGTGATCGTATACGTAGAGAATGCGCTAAAAACAAGATATTTATGCAAGTCAACCAGTTTTGTGTGGTGTCTGGAAGAGATCACTTTGCTTTTGACCGGCCATTATTACAGCAAATTTTTAGTATTATGAGAAATCTTGGGAACTTTATGAGCACACCGTTATAACTTCATTGCTGACAGCTTAATTCTCTTCCACTCTAGCTCTATACAGAGCAACGTTAGACTTCGATTTATTATTATCGTGATGATTTTTACTTAAATGTAAGTCTTAATATAGATATAGCAACATTAACCGTTACAAATAAAACACTTCACCTGCTAAATAATGCAACGGCTTAAGTTCACCGCTGACGAGGCGTCCGAATGGATTTAATTCAAACTAAAGTTTTATATGATAATAATATTAATACATTCACAATGCATCCTCAAGACAAGAGTATTTGACCAATGTGTGTTAGCAGTGATGACATATGGCACTGAACCGTGGTTTCTATCTATGTGCCTCATAAGCAAACTCAAAGTCGCACGTAGAGAATCAGAACGAATTAGAAATGAGGAGATTCGTAGACGAACTAACGTCACCGACATAGCCCAGAAGATAAGCCAGTTGAAGTGGCAGTGGGCAGGCCACATAGCACGCAGAACAGATGGCCGATGGGGCCGAAAGGTTCTAGAGTGGAGACCACGGACCGGCAAGCGCAGCGTATGTCATCCACCGACAAGGTGGACTAACGACCCGATAAAGGTAGCAGGACAACGTTGGATGCAAGCCACTTCCAACCGGTACTTTTGGAAATGTGTGAGGGAGGCATATGTTCAGCAGTGGACGTCTTACGGCTGAGATGATGATGATGAATGCATCTTCTAGTTTACATCCGTGATAGTCGAGCTTGTAATTGTACGTTGGCCGTCTAAACATAAAAAAAAAAAACAAAGAATAGATTCTATTTCATTCAAAAATAAAGTAATAACGAAATAAAATGTTTTACACAAATTCTTCATTTGTTTAATTCTTGGATACGAAGTTAAAATGTTTATCTAATAACAACATACCTACGGTCGATGTATTCACAACAAGTGAACATAACGCGGACGCAGAGCACGTTCTCGACGCGTTTTGGATTGCTTCTCAATAGTGTTACCGACGTTTACCGCACTGACTCCTGACTTCCAGAATTATTCAATTAAATTTTACATATACATTTTGTTCACGTTTTCCTAGTTCGTGGTCCAAGTGCTATTGCAACTTATATAACCATATCTAATTTAATCGGTCTGCAAAACTGACTCATGTCATGGGGCCCTCTGTCTATAATCGCTTACCTGGCTATGTTACCGGTGCACTCAGTCTTTCATCGTTTAAAATCAAATTGAAGGACTGGCTTGTTGAGAAGTCATATTACACATTAGACAAATTCCTGACGGAATAAAATTATTTACTATGTAATGGCAGTTTTTTCTTAATTTAATTAATTTATGATTGTTATGAAATGATTATTTTGTTATTATGATCAATATTACTTATTTTATTTTACTTATTCCACATTTTATTGATTATGGACTTTTATGTTTCTATGTAATGATCTATGACCTGTAATTGAATAATTATGAATAAATATTATGTTTATCTGTTTATCTAATCTGCATGTTTAGATTTTAATATTACACAAATGATTTTTAACTATTTTAGTTATTAAGTGATCTGTGTTAGTTTAGATTTTAAGATTAGTCACATCACTAATTTAGTTCATTTCGTTGTGTCCCCGCACTAAAATTTGCATTGAAAAACAAAACGTCAGATTTTCACTTCCTTCCTTGGCTGATTGTCATCGCAGCAACATGTAATTTATGTATTAGAAAAGTAAATCCTCAGTATAACAGCAAAATAACCTGCTTTATTTCATAATCTCCATCGTCGCTACAAGTAGCTACAACCGAGCGAGCTAACGCCCCAACACTGCATCTGACATTATTTAGTTTGACATTGTTTAGTTTATTACGTAACTAGCTACTTACATAAAAACTAAATTTATTGACTAACCCAATCCGTTAAGAAAGACAATGCGTCCATTTGAAAGTACGTTTGTATATGTTTGGAAATCCATGTATGGACGTCGTCCTATAGCCTGGGTGTTGATCATCGACGGGCAGATTTTGGGATCACTTTTGGACATCCGGATGTTCAGTCAGCGGGAGCCTTAAACTTCCGTACAAAGGCCACGTTGGGCCGCACTGACCTTTTAAAGAGTATTCTATTATTGATAGGGGATGCAGGAAAAGCTCTCTATCTCAACCTAGTCCAGTTGAAATATTAACTTTATGAACAATATTAAAGCTTTTTATGGTAGATACGGGTAAGTAAGGTACCTAATACTTTATGATGTAATTGTGTAGACGTAATCGATTGCGACAATTATTCCTAAAATAATGGCTGTTAACAAATTGCTCTTGATCTTGTACACTTGTAATTTTTAGTCGTCTCAGCGCGTATCCGCTTATATAGATACTAATACTAGGCCTAGATTTAGACAGCAACTACCAACGTGTTCATATGCCATACCGATTCTGACTTTGGCTCAAGTAATCTCAGGTCTACTCGAAATTCATTCTAAACTAACTGGCGCCCGCGACTACGCATGCGCAGGATTAGTACTTCGAGTAGGTTATTATCTTCTCCAAGGGCATAATATCATGAAGTATGTAAATATTATAAATATAATATCTTAATATATTTATAAGATCTGTATATAAACTTATGGAAACAGAATGAAATAATAGTAAAATAGTTATTTAAAACATTCATAAAATTAGCCACTAAGTAAATATCACAAATGGAGTAAACATGTTTATATAGAGCTAGTTAGAAGCAAATAACCGGCTGAGCTTAGGGAACAATAAATTGTGTAAATTATAATGTAACCGCCCAAGTTGTTGGCTTAATCGAATTATGCGGGAACTTTGTGTGGGAGTTATTGTTATAACTGGCTAGGGCGGGCGGGGTCGCCGGCAATCTTTAAGGTCCTAGTTTGCCGCAGTGGCGAGGACGTGAAGGCCTCATGTACGTTTTTTATACTATCAAGTCACGAGAAGAGCAAACCTTGCACTCGATAGTGAGCGCCACACCTGTCTGTGACAGCTACAATCCTAGCAAGAGCTTTGAACTGAACTTTTGGTTTGTCACTCCGATATATTTGTTTTGTAGACATACATCTAGAAAGTTCACATTTAGCGGATTCGGAGATTAGCCGGAACAAATAGACATAATAAAATATATTTTTTGTTTACGAGTGCCAAGTCATGTAAATACAAATATTGATAGGTATATATTAATGGTGAAAAGCTGCTAATATAAGACAAATTTATTGCATAAAACATAAGTAGATGATACATAATCAAATGATATGATCATTATATTTTTATATATCCAGACATTAAATTTGTGAAAAGTAAATCATTATTATTATTAAACATTTTGTCTAAAACAAAATTAAACTTATGTCATCATTGTAGACGATTGGTGCAAGGTCTTGAGGATATAGAAGAAAATGGAAGCAGGATTGCGTGATAGTGGTGCTTTGTAGACACGTATGCACAACGAGTGTAGCAAACGGCGATGGAAGCGCGACTGACGGCCGGAGCCGCCGGTTGCCGTGTCTACACCTATACGTACTCATGTGTACATAGGTACATACGTGCATTCGCCGCTGCGCTTGTTTATTTACAAACAGAGATGGGTAATTAAAATAGATTAAGGGATTTTATCTATTTTATTAATGGTTTTCTTTTCCTTTCAGGTGCGCGTCTTCTACAATCATATTAAATCAAAATTTATCATCAAAAAGCTCTGGATAATATAGTAACATTTATCAACCAACTTTTGCTTAGAATTAATTTTAAATGCATCAGCATTTAGTTGCCTAAGGAGCTTAGGAATTTTATTATAAATGCGTTTTGCCATACTGATTACATTTGTTCGCAGAGTGGTTTTGCCTGTTGGATTACAAACAATGTTATGATCACGTCGGCTTCTTTCTACATTCTGCTATTTTGTGAAAAGCTGTTATTTTAAAAGAAACTACAGTATATTATAGGTGATTGTTGTTTATTGGTAATCTATACAAATAACCGGAATATTACATATTTGTCATCATCATCAGCCTGTAGCAGTCCACTGCTGGACATAGGCCTCTCCAATTGCACGCCACTTAGGTCTATCTTGGGCTTCTCGCATCCAGTGTTTGCCAGCCGTCTTGCGCAGATCGTCACTCCACGTGCCTCAGGACGTCCTACACTACGTTTGCCGAGAGTATTACATATTTGTATAAGTAATCTATAGAAATGTAAAATATTGCAGTTGGTTTCACACTTGATCTACCATACACGATCACACTAAATCTAAGTTGACCTCTAGCATGACTTCAGTTTATTTTCATTTGTAGAGATCATACGGCCACTGTTTCTGTGCCGTTTTGTGCTCCGTATCACGAATGCATGAGAGCGCACTCATAAAAATGTATATAGCCCAATGACATCGCGGGCACCGCGGCGCGACCCGGCGCCGTTCGGATCGTTAATCTTACTCATTTCTCTGAAAGCAACTTTTAAAGCTCATAACGGACGATAATTTAATAACAGCCATCGCGGAGTACCGTTGCTGTATTGGATGGTTCGTACAAGTGACAGGAGTGACAACGTTTTATAAACGTTTAAAATGTATCTGAAAGTATTGCCGCTGTTTAATTCCTTGGCTACTGTTTTTCGAAATTATTTGTTAAGTGAACTACGCGCGGTTTGTGAAAGTAAATAACTTCAACAAACCTTAGAAAGTTTTATTAACCTGTAGGCTGTAGTCAGCCTACAGGTTACGTACATATAAATACAAAATTGTCATTAAATTTCATCACCCTTGACGGTCGCCGAGCACGTCTAGTGTATTGAGTTTTTTGAATGTTCTAAACAATTGGCTTGGCTTTTGACTAAACTATCAGAAACTGACACAAACTTTGACAGAATGGTCATCATTACGATCTTGACGTAGGCGGAGATTTTATTATTTTGTCTATGCTGTGCCCCCTTGGGCATATTACCTACGCTTTTTCACCCGCGTGGTGATGGATGATAATGATGATGAAAAGTATCCTATGTGTTAATCTAGCGCCACATCTACCTTCAAACCAAATTTCATCAAAATTGCCGTTTGTGCGTGATAGAGTAACAGAAAGAGTAACAGAAAGAGTAACAAAGATGCACACATCCATACTCACAAACTTTCATGTTTTTTTATTAATTAGTATGTACAAACAGCGATCCGTTACATTTTTATAATATGTATATAGAAAACATATATTCTATACAAATTAAAAACCTCAACTTTACAACTCGACATAACTGAATTTTCTTGCTGCTGATTACATCGATCTTAGAGTCATAACTACTCAATACGCTACGCTGTATCTATAACTACATCTTCTACATATTAGCACAGCACCTACACCGATACATTTGAGCAGCTACACCGTAACTCTATTGATTGAGTAGCTACAGCGTAGCTTTATTGAGTAGCTGCACCGTCGCTGTATCTAGTAGCAGCACCGTAGCTGTATTGAGTAGCTGCACCGTAGCTGTATTGCGTAGTTAAACCGTAGCTGTATTGAGTAGCTACACCGTTGCAGTATTGAGTAGCTACATCGTAGCTGTATTAAGAAGCTACACCGTGGCAGTGTTGAGTAGCTACACCGTTGCAGTATTGAGTAGCTACAGCGTAGCTGTATTGAGAAGCTACACCGTGGCAGTGTTGAGTAGCTACACCGTTGCAGTATTGAGTAGCTACAGCGTAGCTGTATTGAGAAGCTACACCGTGGCAGTGTTGAGTAGCTACACCGTTGCAGTATTGAGTAGCTACAGCGTAGCTGTATTGAGAAGCTACACCGTGGCAGTGTTGAGTAGCTACACCGTTGCAGTATTGAGTAGCTACAGCGTAGCTGTATTGAGAAGCTACACCGTGGCAGTGTTGAGTAGCTACACCGTTGCAGTATTGAGTAGCTACAGCGTAGCTGTATTGAGAAGCTACACCGTGGCAGAGTTGAGTAGCTACACCGTTGCAGTATTGAGTAGCTACAGCGTAGCTGTATTGAGAAGCTACACCGTGGCAGTGTTGAGTAGCTACACCGTTGCAGTATTGAGTAGCTACAGCGTAGCTGTATTGAGAAGCTACACCGTGGCAGTGTTGAGTAGCTACACCGTTGCAGTGTTGAGTAGCTACACCGTTGCAGTATTGAGTAGCTACAGCGTAGCTGTATTGAGAAGCTACACCGTGGCAGTGTTGAGTAGCTACACCGTTGCAGTGTTGAGTAGCTACACCGTTGCAGTATTGAGTAGCTACAGCGTAGCTGTATTGAGAAGCTACACCGTGGCAGTGTTGAGTAGCTACACCGTTGCAGTATTGAGTAGCTACAGCGTAGCTGTATTGAGAAGCTACACCGTGGCAGTGTTGAGTAGCTACACCGTTGCAGTATTGAGTAGCTACAGCGTAGCTGTATTGAGAAGCTACACCGTGGCAGTGTTGAGTAGCTACACCGTTGCAGTGTTGAGTAGCTACACCGTTGCAGTATTGAGTAGCTACAGCGTAGCTGTATTGAGAAGCTACACCGTGGCAGTGTTGAGTAGCTACACCGTTGCAGTGTTGAGTAGCTACACCGTTGCAGTATTGAGTAGCTACAGCGTAGCTGTATTGAGAAGCTACACCGTGGCAGTGTTGAGTAGCTACACCGTTGCAGTATTGAGTAGCTACAGCGTAGCTGTATTGAGAAGCTACACCGTGGCTGTGTTGAGTAGCTACACCGTTGCAGTATTGAGTAGCTACAGCGTAGCTGTATTGAGAAGCTACACCGTGGCAGTGTTGAGTAGCTACACCGTTGCAGTATTGAGTAACTACAGCGTAGCTGTATTGAGAAGCTACACCGTGGCAGTGTTGAGTAGCTACACCGTTGCAGTATTGAGTAGCTACATCGTAGCTGTATTGAGAAGCTACACCGTGGCAGTGTTGAGTAGCTACACCGTTGCAGTATTGAGTAGCTACAGCGTAGCTGTATTGAGAAGCTACACCGTGGCAGTGTTGAGTAGCTACACCGTGGCAGTGTTGAGTAGCTACACCGTTGCAGTATTAAGTAGCTACAGCGTAGCTGTATTGAGAAGCTCCACCGTGGCAGTGTTGAGTAGCTACACCGTGGCAGTGTTGAGTAGCTACACCGTTTCAGTATTGAGTAGCTACAGCGTAGCTGTATTGAGAAGCTACACCGTGGCAGTGTTGAGTAGCTACACCGTTGCAGTATTGAGTAGCTACAGCGTAGCTGTATTGAGAAGCTACACCGTGGCAGTGTTGAGTAGCTACACCGTTGCAGTATTGAGTAGCTAAACCGTTGCAGTATTGAGTAGCTACAGCGTAGCTGTATTGAGAAGCTACACCGTGGCAGTGTTGAGTAGCTACACCGTTGCAGTATTGAGTAGCTACAGCGTAGCTGTATTGAGAAGCTACACCGTGGCAGTGTTGAGTAGCTACACCGTTGCAGTATTGAGTAGCTACAGCGTAGCTGTATTGAGAAGCTACACCGTGGCAGTGTTGAGTAGCTACACCGTTGCAGTATTGAGTAGCTACAGCGTAGCTGTATTGAGAAGCTACACCGTGGCAGTGTTGAGTAGCTACACCGTTGCAGTATTGAGTAGCTACAGCGTAGCTGTATTGAGAAGCTACACCGTGGCAGTGTTGAGTAGCTATACCGTGGCAGTGTTGAGTAGCTACACCGTTGCAGTATTGAGTAGCTACAGCGTAGCTGTATTGAGAAGCTACACCGTGGCAGTGTTGAGTAGCTACACCGTGGCAGTGTTGAGTAGCTACACCGTTGCAGTATTGAGTAGCTACAGCGTAGCTGTATTGAGAAGCTACACCGTGGCAGTGTTGAGTAGCTACACCGTTGCAGTATTGAGTAGCTACAGCGTAGCTGTATTGAGAAGCTACACCGTGGCAGTGTTGAGTAGCTACACCGTTGCAGTGTTGAGTAGCTACACCGTTGCAGTATTGAGTAGCTACAGCGTAGCTGTATTGAGAAGCTACACCGTGGCAGTGTTGAGTAGCTACACTGTGGCAGTGTTGAGTAGCTACACCGTTGCAGTATTGAGTAGCTACAGCGTAGCTGTATTGAGAAGCTACACCGTGGCAGTGTTGAGTAGCTACACCGTTGCAGTATTGAGTAGCTACAGCGTAGCTGTATTGAGAAGCTACACCGTGGCAGAGTTGAGTAGCTACACCGTTGCAGTATTGAGTAGCTACAGCGTAGCTGTATTGAGAAGCTACACCGTGGCAGTGTTGAGTAGCTACACCGTTGCAGTATTGAGTAGCTACAGCGTAGCTGTATTGAGAAGCTACACCGTGGCAGTGTTGAGTAGCTACACCGTTGCAGTGTTGAGTAGCTACACCGTTGCAGTATTGAGTAGCTACAGCGTAGCTGTATTGAGAAGCTACACCGTGGCAGTGTTGAGTAGCTACACCGTTGCAGTGTTGAGTAGCTACACCGTTGCAGTATTGAGTAGCTACAGCGTAGCTGTATTGAGAAGCTACACCGTGGCAGTGTTGAGTAGCTACACCGTTGCAGTATTGAGTAGCTACAGCGTAGCTGTATTGAGAAGCTACACCGTGGCAGTGTTGAGTAGCTACACCGTTGCAGTATTGAGTAGCTACAGCGTAGCTGTATTGAGAAGCTACACCGTGGCAGTGTTGAGTAGCTACACCGTTGCAGTGTTGAGTAGCTACACCGTTGCAGTATTGAGTAGCTACAGCGTAGCTGTATTGAGAAGCTACACCGTGGCAGTGTTGAGTAGCTACACCGTTGCAGTGTTGAGTAGCTACACCGTTGCAGTATTGAGTAGCTACAGCGTAGCTGTATTGAGAAGCTACACCGTGGCAGTGTTGAGTAGCTACACCGTTGCAGTATTGAGTAGCTACAGCGTAGCTGTATTGAGAAGCTACACCGTGGCAGTGTTGAGTAGCTACACCGTTGCAGTATTGAGTAGCTACAGCGTAGCTGTATTGAGAAGCTACACCGTGGCAGTGTTGAGTAGCTACACCGTTGCAGTATTGAGTAACTACAGCGTAGCTGTATTGAGAAGCTACACCGTGGCAGTGTTGAGTAGCTACACCGTTGCAGTATTGAGTAGCTACATCGTAGCTGTATTGAGAAGCTACACCGTGGCAGTGTTGAGTAGCTACACCGTTGCAGTATTGAGTAGCTACAGCGTAGCTGTATTGAGAAGCTACACCGTGGCAGTGTTGAGTAGCTACACCGTGGCAGTGTTGAGTAGCTACACCGTTGCAGTATTAAGTAGCTACAGCGTAGCTGTATTGAGAAGCTCCACCGTGGCAGTGTTGAGTAGCTACACCGTGGCAGTGTTGAGTAGCTACACCGTTTCAGTATTGAGTAGCTACAGCGTAGCTGTATTGAGAAGCTACACCGTGGCAGTGTTGAGTAGCTACACCGTTGCAGTATTGAGTAGCTACAGCGTAGCTGTATTGAGAAGCTACACCGTGGCAGTGTTGAGTAGCTACACCGTTGCAGTATTGAGTAGCTAAACCGTTGCAGTATTGAGTAGCTACAGCGTAGCTGTATTGAGAAGCTACACCGTGGCAGTGTTGAGTAGCTACACCGTTGCAGTATTGAGTAGCTACAGCGTAGCTGTATTGAGAAGCTACACCGTGGCAGTGTTGAGTAGCTACACCGTTGCAGTATTGAGTAGCTACAGCGTAGCTGTATTGAGAAGCTACACCGTGGCAGTGTTGAGTAGCTACACCGTTGCAGTATTGAGTAGCTACAGCGTAGCTGTATTGAGAAGCTACACCGTGGCAGTGTTGAGTAGCTACACCGTTGCAGTATTGAGTAGCTACAGCGTAGCTGTATTGAGAAGCTACACCGTGGCAGTGTTGAGTAGCTATACCGTGGCAGTGTTGAGTAGCTACACCGTTGCAGTATTGAGTAGCTACAGCGTAGCTGTATTGAGAAGCTACACCGTGGCAGTGTTGAGTAGCTACACCGTGGCAGTGTTGAGTAGCTACACCGTTGCAGTATTGAGTAGCTACAGCGTAGCTGTATTGAGAAGCTACACCGTGGCAGTGTTGAGTAGCTACACCGTTGCAGTATTGAGTAGCTACAGCGTAGCTGTATTGAGAAGCTACACCGTGGCAGTGTTGAGTAGCTACACCGTTGCAGTGTTGAGTAGCTACACCGTTGCAGTATTGAGTAGCTACAGCGTAGCTGTATTGAGAAGCTACACCGTGGCAGTGTTGAGTAGCTACACTGTGGCAGTGTTGAGTAGCTACACCGTTGCAGTATTGAGTAGCTACAGCGTAGCTGTATTGAGAAGCTACACCGTGGCAGTGTTGAGTAGCTACACCGTTGCAGTATTGAGTAGCTACAGCGTAGCTGTATTGAGAAGCTACACCGTGGCAGTGTTGAGTAGCTACACCGTTGCAGTATTGAGTAGCTACAGCGTAGCTGTATTGAGAAGCTACACCGTGGCAGTGTTGAGTAGCTACACCGTTGCAGTATTGAGTAGCTACAGCGTAGCTGTATTGAGAAGCTACACCGTGGCAGTGTTGAGTAGCTACACCGTTGCAGTATTGAGTAGCTACAGCGTAGCTGTATTGAGAAGCTACACCGTGGCAGTGTTGAGTAGCTACACTGTGGCAGTGTTGAGTAGCTACACCGTTGCAGTATTGAGTAGCTACAGCGTAGCTGTATTGAGAAGCTACACCGTGGCAGTGTTGAGTAGCTACACCGTTGCAGTATTGAGTAGCTACAGCGTAGCTGTATTGAGAAGCTACACCGTGGCAGTGTTGAGTAGCTACACCGTTGCAGTATTGAGTAGCTACACCGTTGCAGTATTGAGTAGCTACAGCGTAGCTGTATTGAGAAGCTACACCGTGGCAGTGTTGAGTAGCTACACCGTTGCAGTATTGAGTAGCTACAGCGTAGCTGTATTGAGAAGCTACACCGTGGCAGTGTTGAGTAGCTACACCGTTGCAGTATTGAGTAGCTACAGCGTAGCTGTATTGAGAAGCTACACCGTGGCAGTGTTGAGTAGCTACACCTTTGCAGTATTGAGTAGCTACAGCGTAGCTGTATTGAGAAGCTACACCGTGGCAGTGTTGAGTAGCTACACCGTTGCAGTATTGAGTAGCTACAGCGTAGCTGTATTGAGAAGCTACACCGTGGCAGTGTTGAGTAGCTACACCGTGGCAGTGTTGAGTAGCTACACCGTTGCAGTATTGAGTAGCTACAGCGTAGCTGTATTGAGAAGCTACACCGTGGCAGTGTTGAGTAGCTACACCGTTGCAGTATTGAGTAGCTACAGCGTAGCTGTATTGAGTAGCTACACCGTTGCAGTATTGAGTAGCTACATCGTAGCTGTATTGAGAAGCTACACCGTGGCAGTGTTGAGTAGCTACACCGTTGCAGTATTGAGTAGCTACAGCGTAGCTGTATTGAGAAGCTACACCGTGGCAGTGTTGAGTAGCTACACCGTTGCAGTATTGAGTAGCTACAGCGTAGCTGTATTGAGAAGCTACACCGTGGCAGTGTTGAGTAGCTACACCGTTGCAGTATTGAGTAGCTACAGCGTAGCTGTATTGAGTAGCTACAGCGTAGCTGTATTGAGTAGCTACACCGTTGCAGTATTGAGTAGCTACAGCGTAGCTGTATTGAGAAGCTACACCGTGGCAGTGTTGAGTAGCTACACCGTTGCAGTATTGAGTAGCTACAGCGTAGCTGTATTGAGAAGCTACACCGTGGCAGTGTTGAGTAGCTACACCGTTGCAGTATTGAGTAGCTACAGCGTAGCTGTATTGAGAAGCTACACCGTGGCAGTGTTGAGTAGCTACACCGTTGCAGTATTGAGTAGCTACAGCGTAGCTGTATTGAGAAGCTACACCGTGGCAGTGTTGAGTAGCTACACCGTTGCAGTGTTGAGTAGCTACACCGTTGCAGTATTGAGTAGCTACAGCGTAGCTGTATTGAGAAGCTACACCGTGGCAGTGTTGAGTAGCTACACCGTTGCAGTATTGAGTAGCTACAGCGTAGCTGTATTGAGAAGCTACACCGTGGCAGTGTTGAGTAGCTACACCGTTGCAGTATTGAGTAGCTACAGCGTAGCTGTATTGAGAAGCTACACCGTGGCAGTGTTGAGTAGCTACACCGTTGCAGTATTGAGTAGCTACAGCGTAGCTGTATTGAGTAGCTACAGCGTAGCTGTATTGAGTAGCTACAGCGTAGCTGTATTGAGTAGCTACAACATGGCAGTATTGAGTAGCTACACCGTAGCTGTATTGAGTAGCTACAGCGTAGCTGTATTGAGTAGCTACAGCGTAGCTGGATTGAGTAGCTACAGCGTAGCTGTATTGAGTAGCTACACCGTAGCAGTATTGAGTAGCTACAGCGTAGCTGTATTGAGTAGCTACACCGTAGCAGTATTGAGTAGCTACAGCGTAGCTGTATTGAGTAGCTACAGCGTAACTGTATTGGTAAATCTTGTTTCAACGTTGCGATTCCTGGAATATTAGTATGTTTTCTAAGCAAACTATTGTATTATTGACAATTGTAGAACTCTTTTAGTTAGTGTTAAACATTAAGAAATATATTGTTTATGATGATTTTGTGATATAAATGTATATATGTTATTAGTTTTTTATGTCAATAAGTAATTTGAATTTGGGTTTAAATAAACGTTTGGAACGATTAAAAGATTAATAAGTTTTTGTGCCAAATTTTGAGGAACATTGATAAAGTTTGATTTACCTTTAAATCAAAATGAACAAAAACGCAAGTGGACGCTAGCTTAGAATAATCTATAAAACACTCGGTACCGTAGAGTATATTTTTATTATATTTCGTCAGTCTTGTCCTAAGCCCCGAGCACACCCTCTCTTCGTGTTTATATTACACGCGGGCTTTTAACTTAGACGGAACATAAAATATTATAATCTACAGATGGCCGGAGGCCGCGCCTCTGCCAAACAAATTACCCAGCAAAATGTTATATTCGACAGAACAGAATTACCAATACCGAGTGACAACATTCATGTGCTCGCACGTTATTGGATAAATGTTTGAATATTGGTCAAGATCCAGATTCGCCCCTGTTACAGAGATTTTACATTAAAAAAAACTAAAACTTCTGCACAATGAATTGCAAGTTAAGTTTAGTATTTCTATTGAATTGAGTGTTATGTTTGCATGATGCATTACTAACTGAAAGTAGAATGAAATATTGTATGTTAGGGTTCCGTACCCAAAGGGTAAAACGGTACCTTATTACTAAGATTTCGCTGTCTGTCTGCGTGTCCGGCCATCACCAGCCGTGCGATTGTTATATATGAGTTTGCTCTTAGAGCAAACTCATATATACAACATTTTCTCTATGGAGCAAACATCGTTGCATCTTTGAAAACATCCGTGAAACAAATGACGACATGACAACAAAACGTTGGAAAAACAACCTTGTGTACAAGGGCGATATCTCTTAGTGTTTGACATCGGTGAGCTCGTCGACGAGTGCATCGACGAATCATTAGAGAATAGCACTGCTGGCTGTATCTCATTGAACCGTGATTAGATAGACAGTTGAAATTCTCACAGATGTTGTATTTCTGTTGCCGCTATAAGATCAAATACAAACAGAAGAAAACTAATATTAACAAACGTGATTTTATGCTCGTTCACGTGCGCGAGTGTCGTACTCGTACTTGGCCGGTTTTTCTTTTATTATTATTATTTGATGGTTACGCGTAACAGTCGAGTTTCGCAACCGGTTTGTTGACCTTCAGTACTAGCGTGGACTGTGCCACGAGCGTGTGAGATTTGTCAAGATTGGCGTTGATCACTACTACATTAAAAGGTTTCATAGCATAACAAACATG
Source organism: Selenia dentaria (assembly GCA_917880725.1). NCBI lineage: Eukaryota > Metazoa > Arthropoda > Insecta > Lepidoptera > Geometridae > Selenia > Selenia dentaria. Next base: position 43,094,727 of record OU862877.1, read on the forward strand.
GTAACAAGCAGATGTGTCATATTATATACTATGGTGCTCGCGCAGTTGACCACTATCTGCGGCGTACATGACTATACCGTCGAGGTACTGAAGGCGAGAGGACGTTATGCATCGTTCAAGATAGGGATACCCTCTAAATTGGCTGGACTTATTATGGCGCCGGCGAATTGGTCTAATGGCATTTGTGTGAAGCCCTGGAGGCAGAACTTTCGTGCAAAGCGTGAATTTGAATCGCTGTAGATACGTACACGTTTTGTATCAAAATGTGCGTGGACTACGAACAAAATGTGAATGTTTTCTAAATAGTATTATGTCATGTAGCTACGACATAATAGCATTAACAGAAACGTTCCTGACAAGCTCGGTGTGTGACGGGGAGCTGTTTCCGCGCGGGTGGCATGTCGTTCGCCGCGACCGCGCTGGCGACGTGGGCTGGGGCGGCGTGCTGCTCGCTGTCCGCGAGTGCTACACATTGCATACGCTTACTGACGTAGACTCACTTACCCCTGATAAAGAGGTTTTATTTGCTATTATTTCTCGGAAAAATGTTAAATTTCTGTGTTGTGTTGTTTACTTGCCACCTAACTACAATGAGGAACAATATTTAAATGTCTTAGCATGTATTGAAAATGCTATTTGCAAATATTCTGGCATGGAAATAATAATACTAGGAGATTTTAATCTGAACTCATGCAATGCTACTTCAAAAATACAATTTTCAATGTTTATTGACTTTTGTAAATTGGCTCAATATAATAATGTAACAAACAAGCATGGCGGTCTCTTAGATCTCGTTTTAGCGAGCGAGCATGTGAAGGTGTGTGTTGGTGAGGATGAGGATGCGCTCGTTCCGGCGGATGCATATCATCCGCCGCTATCAGTTCGCGTGTGCTTGCTGTGGGGTACGCAATGCCCTTCACCTCCACTGCCACCTCCTACTGAGCGCCCTTCGGCGCCCCCCGATTGGAATTTTAGTAAAGCAAACTTTAGTGAGCTATATGCAGCAATAGCCGCACTCGATTGGTCAGACTTGTTCGTTACTAAAAAGGTCGATACCGCAACTGATTTGTTTTATCAGAAACTATACGAATGCATAACCACGTACGTCCCACTCCAAAAACGTTCTCAAAATTCAAGTCGTTATATATATCCGCGGTGGTACACGCAGGAAATTATTAAAAATATAAAGTATAAATATTTTCATTTTGTTAGATATAAATCAGAGGGTAAAGAATTTAACGCGGAAATGTATAAATATTATAGGATGCACAAAAATAATCTGATTACCAATGCTTATTGGCAGTACATTCAAACGACACAGGTACAGATCATTGATGAGCCTTCTAAGTTTTGGAAATATATAAAAGATAAGCGCAAAGACAGAAAGCTCTGTAAGCGGTTCACATGCAACGGTGCTGAGGTGGAGGGTGCTGATGCCGCTGCCGCATTTGCGTACTACTTCAGCTCTGTATTCCACCGCGAGGTGCCGAAGCTGGATGCGCAGGCGGCGGCGCGCTATTGTACTTACCGTGATTCCGCGCGGGTTGCAATCGACACAATAGACGCGGCTGACCTTCGTGCTGCAGTGATGCGCCTGAAACCACGGTCCGCATCTGGCCCAGATGGCATTCCTGGCTATCTTTTAAAGGACTGCATAGCTTTACTTGCGTCGCCACTATTGTTTATGTATAATTTGTGTCTTGACGAATCTACCTACCCTCAGCAATGGAAGACTTCTAGAGTTACACCCGTCCCTAAGGCTGGCTCCAGTTCAGACGTGTCCACTTACAGGCCTATTGCTGTGTTATCGGTCTTCGGTAAGGTCTTTGAATCCATTCTCGGTCGTCGTATTAACCAGCAGATCGGTCCTGCTCTGGACGACAGCCAGCATGGGTTCCGTGTGGCTCGATCAACCACAACTAACCACATAAACCTTATTGATTATGTCGCTGCTGAAATGGATGCAGATCGGCAGGTCGACGCGACGTACTTAGACTTCAAAAATGCATTTGATTTGGTTGATAACGATATCTTACTTCAGAAATTGGCAATATTTGGATTTACTCCTAAGCTCCTACATTTCTTCTCAAGTTATCTAAGTAACCGCAGTCAGTTTGTCCGAGTGGCTGGTTATGAGTCCGACGACTATTTTACCCGGTCAGGAGTCAGTCAAGGAAGTACTTTGGGCCCAACACTTTTTTTATTAATGATTAACGACTTGCCCAGGGCTGTTAGCACTGCAAAATGCCTAATGTTTGCGGATGACTTAAAGTTGTGTCTAACTGTGAGCAGCGTAGCCGATGCTGCAGCTCTGCAGAGGGATATCGACTCCGTGGCCAACTGGAGCAAAACGAATAGACTACCTTTCAATACATCTAAATGTAAGGCGATTACCTTTTCCCGATTGCGTTCTCCTCTATGTTCTGTATACTATTTACCCGACGCTCCCCTGGATAGAGTTAATGAAATTTGTGACTTAGGACTGACTTTAGATAGCAAACTTGACTTTCGAACACACATAAGGAATATTTGCAAAAAGGCTAACAAAACACTTGGTTTCGTTATGAGGCTGGCTTCTCAGTTTAGCGATGCGAGAGTAGCTACAGTTTTATATAACTCGTACGTCCGTAGCACTCTTGAGTTCGGTGCTGTCGTCTGGGATCCTTACGAGACCAAATACTCTCTTATGATCGAAAAGATTCACCGTAAGTTTGCGCGGTGGCTGTACAAACGAGCCTATGGATATTATCCCTTTTTATATCCATCTATTTTCGTATCGGGTATGGTCGGCTTCGACACACTAGTACTGAGGCGAAAATTGCTGCTTCTAGTGCATTATATTTCTATTCTTCACAATAGGGTGGACAATCTGACTGTTTTAAATCAGATGAAATTGCAAGTGCCGCGTCGCGGTGCGACAGTTGCGCCGCGCTGTGCGCCTCGGCTGTTAACGCGGCCGTCCACGCGAACCTGCCGCGGCCGTAACGCGCCCACCGCTCGAGCCCGAAAGGTGCTCGGTGACATGCTCGTTCGGCTCGAACATGTTGATTTGTTTGCCGACGGACTAGGTACGTTAGTTAAACATGCCTATATATATTTGAACATTTGTTTTAAACTAACTTAATTGACATAATTTTATTAATACGAGTATATTGTATTTGTTCTTTGACTTTGATTTATATTATTTTATTGTTGTTATTCTAATTTTGTACTGTTTATTATGTTGACATCACTAATTCTGACTTCTGCTATATAATTTTATTTTACCTTCTAAGTAACTTACCTACTTGATGTTTTATAAAAATGTACCTACTTACATAAGTTATGATGTATGATATGTGGTGTTTTGGAATAATTCTGTTAGCCACATCGATTGACTTGAATAAATGAAATGAATATCCTATGAAAGAGATCGATGACTATAATATGAATTTAACTACCTGTCTAGCTACGTATTCTACTAAGGAATGAAGGAAAACACAGAAGTAACATTAATAGTATTATAATAGAACCATATATTTAACCCAAGAAACACAGTGTTCACTTTAATATTATTATATAACAGGATACAGATGTCCTAGTACTAGGAAAGTATTTTATAGGCACACTATTTCAGGAAACAAAGCAAATATAGACACATTTAAGAGATACCATACACATACACAATACATAGACATACAGCAGTATTTATAACAAGAAATATAACACTTTCACAACTTTCGGCAAGCACGAGGTCTTGATGCAACAGTCACTTGTGAAGTAAAGAAGGCTCGGCAATTTTTTTTTTTTTTTATAACGGACTAATGCTGTTTGCCTCTACCGGCATTTACAGCGTCACCGGACGGTGTAAGGCTCGGCAATCTCAGATATTGTCTTATATAGCAACGTCTGCCGCCAAGAGACTCTCCCACTACTCCTCCCGCCAAACCTCATAACCAGTCAGAAACAAGATACTACCCGCCAAACCAAAATAGCCTATCAGAAATCAAGAGGATGCTACGTCACTCGCTACAAATTAAACGAGAAATATTCAGTATAGTATTTCGGTGTGATATTTGCTAAAAATTACAGTTCCGTTAACATTTAGATATAATATTATTAATAATTCAGCTAATTTACACAGTTTACGAATTTTTATAAATATCTGACGTATACAATTCTAACAAGCGCATGAAGACGTGACCTCGGAAGGTCATGAAACCAATTGAGATAGGCGACTGTATATACGTACCACCGTCAAAATAATAATAATAAAAAAATAACTCGGACGTATCATGTGAAGTCAGTTGTTCAGTGGTGAAAAGGTATAGAAACAGACGGAGCATCGCAATAGTACATTGTACACCCGGGGGGAGAAATATAACTTTCTCCCGAGTGATACATATAACTATTCCCGCCGCACGCCGCGCAAGGTCAGTGACGATCTTTGTAACCCGTTTATGTAACGAGTAATGACACTTTCTGAGTGGGTGTGGAGTTCTTACAATATGCTCCAATCATCAATTACTTGCTAATGATAATGAAGGTAACTTATTTTGTTATCCTCGTAGGTGCACATATATATATAGCACTATGTATCACTTGGGAGAAAATTCTATTTCTGTTCGAGAGTATGTTTAAGCCCGACGCGCTGGGGAGGGCTTAAAAAAAACTGAAGAACAGAAATAGATCGTTTTCTCCCCTCAGTGTACAATGTACTATTATTTCCTCCAACTATTCGTTTAAGGATGTATATTACTAATCCATTGCGTTGCAAAGCATATTTTCATCTCATAATCATAATCTCATAGATGAATATAAAGCCAATAATATACTCTAACTTTTCCATTAACGGATAATTGGAAACCGGAAATGGTGCGTGTGTTTTAAAGCCCGCATCGCGTTATAGGGACGCTACGATCGCTAAACTAGTCGCGCGGATAAAACCATGGCTCAATACACCGTTAGCTTTGTGGACTTTTGTCAAATACTAATTAGTGAAGAGATATTGCGGATCCGATATCAACTATAACAGTTACCAAATCGCATCATAAGGATAGATTTTAGCTAGGCTGCATTATATACGTACACCCTTGCACTAGGATTTCCTGTAACGCGACTTATATAGGTTCAAGGTAGAGCTAACTTTTTGTAATATAACTTTTTTTAACCACAATAAATGATTTAAGTTGTCCGTGGCAATGTGTAAGCAGGTTGAATTAATTCCAACTAAAGCTTCCCGGTGCTCGGTGATCAACGATGCTGCGGTGCCTCGACGTCGCTACATCAGCTTTTTTGTAGATGGTAAGCAAGAGGACGTACATAATACACGCACGCGCGAGGGATGTACACACGAACATTAATAGCATCATAAACCCAAGTATACAGTTTTGTGGTCATCACTCACTTTGAAGGCAGGGGTTTTAGATAACGAGTAACTATCTGCCCTAATAACCGATTATCCTCCTTCAGATTTTAGATAAAGAGAATTATTTAAGCAATTGGTCTTTGATAAAATTTAAAGTTTTGTGAGAGAACCAGCGTTACTAAATTTTTTTAATGTTATGATAGGCTGGCGTTGGACCGCTATCTCACCTGCTGTTAAGTGAAGATGCGGTCTACGATGTACACGCCTGCTTAGAAGATACCTATTCACTCGCAACTTGAAGACACCCAGATTGTATGTGTGGGGAAACACAGACTCGGGCAGACCACTCCTTAGTAGCAGTACGCATTATGAATGTGGAAGCGAAACGCTTCGAGCGCAGTGCTGGAAAATCAACTAAGTAGCGATGTCGCATCGGCGTATGTCTGGTCATTTTTAGATGCCAGCGAAGGTCCAGCCGTTTGAACAATTTTGATGAAAGTTAGTATCGAGACAGATGAGGCGCTGAATTACAAAGTAGGATACTTTTATTAGCATCATCCGTCACTACGTGGGTGTAACCGTGAGGCGTAGCTAGTCCATAATAAATAAACAACTATTATCAACTTTCCTAACCGACACTAACCACTTACTAGATAATTCATAGAAAAGTCTTCAATATCGTGGGATTCAAAAAAATATTAGAAATGTACTCGATCAAGTCCATTTGAAGTGGTTTAATTTCTATTTTAACTGTTTACAAAAACCTCACAAATAATTCCGAAATACCTTCACACAAAAATACCTACTGTCTATTTGCACTCCTATAATAGGGACCCCTATCACGAGGTCCATCTCGGCACCGCCGGCCGGCGCTATAACATTAGCGAATTGTCCAGCCGTTAGGGCCACTGCGGGAGAAATCTCACAAACCGCTCATACTGCTAATTAGTACGCACATTGGTACAGGTGTGTAGGGTTGCCAAAAAATGTAATAGATTAAACTTGTATTTTTGCGGATACCTCGTTGAGCACCATACATCATGAAGCAGTCGAACATAGACTGTAAATATTCTTTTATTTATGGAACATGTTGCCAAACTAGCTGGCGGCTCACCTGACGGTTCACCGTCGCCCACGGACACCCGCAATACTCAAGGATGCGTTTGAGAAAGGAATAGGCTGTCTTCTTCCTTCTCTTCTTAGTGTTAGATGTTAACCATAATAGTTAGTTACTGACTAAGAAATATTATTTAGGTTTAATGACAAACGGGTCCTGAACTTATTGCCTTTAATAACAGACAAGCTACAAACAAGTTGGTCCAGTATTAAAATGGTAAAATTTGAATATTAAAGGTCGCTGTAAGGGTTCGTGGTAAGGTTGTTATCGGACTGGATCCTGACGGAAGTTGCGCCTAACCTTCGTGACGTCAACCCTAGCCGTCACAGTACACTCACCCACAGAAGTGTTTTCATAGACTGATACCACCGCTATGTTACCTTTACCCTAATGATACCGGGAAAGATAACCTATATCTATTGCACCGGCGGCACGTTATGGCGGACCAACAGAGTTTTGTATATGGTTCGAATTTAAGCGTTTTGCCGCTACTCACTTTCAGGCTCCTTTGCGAGTATACTTTGTGCATTAAGGTTAAATCATCCACTTTTCGGGATGCGAATCGTAAGTGACAGGAAAACCCTGGAACGCCACCGATATAAAAATGAGTTTTGACTGTCTACCACAACGCTGGATATAATATCCCTAAACAGTAGTGAGTAGTAAAAAATACTGTACAAAATAAGACCTGAAAGTCAGGCTCAGGATGACGAGTACAGCACTTCAACTTCTGAAGCTATCGCTGACTCAGTGACTGCTCCACCACGAGAGAAGTGAAATGCCCATATTTTCGATTGAAAGTATAAAAAATATCTCAAAAACAGTAGTATCTTCTTACTCGTACATTTCTAATTCTGTTTTTATTCAAAGTAACCATGTCATTGGCGGGATCTGCAGGGATATTATAAATCTTAGTTATCTTTATCAGCTCCAGTCATCAGCTTACTAACATTCTTGCTTACAGAGAAGTTAAAACTGACATAAAGCCGCCATTTTTCAAGATGTCATCATTTGATTGCAACTGATATACATAATAGCTCTGCTAATGTACACTAAATCGGACAATAACATATATAACGGTTACATTATATACCTATTATGTTATACATAATGGTTATAATATATATATAAGCATTTTAAATATAAATTCACGAGTTTAAAATAGGATTAATGGGGTTGCAAGCTATATTCTGTATTTTTAGAAATACGAAGAACGCTCATAGGTAATATCAAATATATTTTTATGGAGGGCGGGGAAATGATTTCCACTTCCCTTCCGCCACGGGGGTGACGGGTTGAGGTTTATGGGGCTCAGACCTACTGAAACCCCCGTTTGAGCATTCCTCCGCCAAGATAGAGTGAAATGGGGTCGCGCTAGCATTCACTATCTCGCCCCAGCGGTAGGCACGGGTTGATCTTAACATGCATCAGCGCCTGTGAAAGGGGTGCTCCTGCTGACCAAGTACACCCCTCAGACGTCAAGGGTCATGCAAGCCAGCGAAGAGCTCCCAGATTCTTCACCAGTGATCCCAGCACTGAACAGGGAGAAGGCGTGCGAACTGCCTCCTCCGTACCCCCATCCTTATGCTCCGGAGAGAGTCAGCTCCGCCGAGCCGAGCATGGAGCTTACCACGCTCGGCATCGAGAGATCTCCGCCGATTATCGCTGAAAGCGTGTGCCGCTGTGGGTCCTACGCAGCACACACTTCACCATACAGCACCACAGCGTGTGGAGCGACGTATCTTCCGCCGCCTTTTGCTTCTTGCCTCATTCAAGAGCAACCGGTTAGATTTAGAGTTGTTATACGCCATAATATAAAAATAGAAGTAACAACTACAATAAATCATATTTCGAGTATAAGTAATATTCGAGTGTGCAAGTGCGAACGAATGTGTACGCTGTATACCAACCTTGGGCATACACTAACTCATGGATCACAGCCGGGACTGAGCTTAGTCCTATTGCAAAAAATGGTTTTTGAGTAATTAAGTTATTTGATTATAATGAATCGATTATGTTATCGTAACAATTTTGTATTTTAACCGACTTCCAAAAAAAGAAAGAGGTTATTTATCTGAATGTACCGATTTCGATGTTTTTTAAATTGTAAGCTGGTTACTGGTGAGCTTCTTAAGTGGCACCATTTAAATTTAATCAAATAGTTTTTACAATAGTTTATCTTTATCGTTTACATCAGGTATAATGGAGTGAGTTCTCACAATTCTGTCTTGACAGTGTCTCCATATAATTTTCAAACCTACTAACGCTAAACGCCAGCAAAAGTAAAATTATTGCTTTCAGAGTCTCATGTCGTAGTGCGCCCAATGATAAGTTAAACATCAAACTACACTCCTGCAATAGTGCAAACACAGCGGAATGTAAGTGTCCAAAGCTGGGTCAAGAAGAAAACTTCAAATATATGGGCATATATATTGACGAACTGCTGTCATGGACCAAACAAATCCAAGTCCTCAGCGGCCGCCTCCGCAAGTTACTTTTTGTTTTTAAACGCTTGCGTAACGTTGCGAACGAAAAGATCATATCGATGGTATATATATCATTGGTCCAATCAGTACTTAGCTACTGTATCTCATCCTGGGGTTCTGCTATAAGTAGCTCTCTCATAAAACTAGAACGAGCACAGCGATCTGTCCTAAAAGTGGCTTACAAAAAACCATATAGATATCCGACAGACACTTTATACCAAGAAACGAAACATCCGAGGGTCAGACAAATATTTATCGTAGCAAGTGTACTTCGTTTCCATAGGACAGCACTCAATAATGTTCACAGTTCATGTTTGAGATCCAGGCGAACGCTTTCCTGGTCAGTACCAAAAACAAATACGGGAATAGGGAAAAGGACATATATACTTAGTTTCCTGGGCTGTTTCCTATACAATAAACTTAACAAACATATACAGAAATATTTTTAATTAGAAGTAAAATCAGTGCGTTTGGTATTCATTTTGTCTGAATTCACCGAATAATATCTAACTCTAATTACATTTGAATAGAAACCATGCCAACACGAGAGAGTAATAATAATTCACAACGAACAAAAACTAACCTAGCTGAGCTGAGCTAACAATGAGTTCTGTGAAGCTAACAGCAGCCCTACCGTCTACCTACTGTGTCGGTACAGACAACGCACAAACAATAATACCCATACAAATGCAGAGATAGCAGGCCGTTTAATTTTAATTACATCCAGTAGGTCAGGCTGCCACAGAATATTGTACTAACTACAGTAGACGAACTTGTGACATGTCGAACTAGGCCCTGAGATATAGTCCTCTCACGTGTCAACTCGTAACATAACAACGAAATTACTAATGTGTCTGGTAAGTTTGACACTTGATATATTATAGGCTGAAAACGACGCCATTTTGTTGTCAAGTGTAAAATTTTGTAACAACTGGATATCTTGTAACTAATTCGTGGTTATGCATTGCACAACATTACATACTTACGCATTATTATAACATTTTTTTTTATATCGTAATGTTAAATTTGTATTCTATAGTTCTGTATTTTTTTTAAATAATTTAATTAAAATGCATTATTAAAACGAAAACCTTTGTATATGTATAATAACAAGGACAATTTGAAAAATGTAATACCGACTTCCATTCTATTCAGTTATTGGAGTGTATATCACAAACTACTGAACCGAATTTCATGAAATTTAAATGGGACCACACGGGAAGCACCAGCTTTCAAACAAAATTTTTTGAATCGGTTCACTCAGTCGAAAGTTATGAGGTAACAAAAATAAAATAAAAACTCTAATTGAGTACCTCCTCCTTTTTTGGAAGTCGGTAGAAAAATATGATTCGTTATGTTTGATAACACTGGTTCAAATGGTGGTACAGTACACAGAGCACATTTACATAGACCCAGAGTATAATCCTCAGAGATAGCAAGCATCGCGGGACGTACTATAATGTTAGCACACGTACTTACATAAACTAAACATCGATTATTTGTACAAAGAAAACTTGAATTAACTTTAAATCTATTCTGAACAGAAACTTTCGACATTTATTTGTATAAACACTCAAGTAACCAATTTCCAAACAGAAACTTACTTGTAAACTTTGGATCATATATTTAACTTTATGGTTTCGATCCTGAAAGCCATATTTTTGTTTCATTCAAACAGGACCTTAAACATATACACTAAAAGCACGCTACTGAAAGTTTGAAAGAGGTTATGTTATATATATAGTTTAAAAAAAATACTTCACTCCTATTAGTTTTTGTTTCATTAGTTACTTTTAATTTATTTCAAAGATTTTTTCACACTGTATTCAATGCCTGTGTAAGACCTGTATAGCAAAAAAATATAAACGTGTATAAAATCCGAAACATTTGAGATATCTATTACAAAAATGGATCAAATTACCTTATATCTATATCTGATATCATATCTGATATATTGTATCATATCTGATATATCTGATATCATATCTGATATATTGTATCATATCTGATATATTGATATCATATCTGATGTATTGATATCATATCTGATATATTGATATCATATCTGATATATTGATATCATATCTGATATATTGATATCATATCTGATATATTGATATCATATCTGATATATTGATATCTATATCTGATATATTGATATCATATCTGATATATTGTATCATATCTGATATATTGATATCATATCTGATATATCTGATATCATATCAGATATATCAGATATATCTGATATATTGATATCATATCTGATATATTGATATCATATCTGATATATTGATATCATATCTGATATATTGATATCATATCTGATATATTGATATCATATCTGATATATTGATATCATATCTGATATATCTGATATCATATCAGATATATCTGATATATTGATATCATATCTGATATATTGACATCATATCTGATATATACTACAAAAATTGATCAATTGTCTATTTACATGATCTATGAAAGTTGTATTTCTTGATGTAATCGATCTTTTTGTCAGATGTACATTTGTTTACCAATCACTTTTGAGTTATGCACATCTATTTTGCACTGTGTACTTGGTATTGTGTTAAGCACGAGTCGTTAGAGGTAGCAGTTACGGCGTTATCTCTACTCGGACTTCGTGAAATGTGGCCGTAATTATAACTGCTGTCTCACTCTGTCACACAAATTAGGAGTTAAGAGAACTAATACCCTATGGACTACTATAGTGTTGCGAACTTTTTTAATGGTTCTTGAATAATATGCTTCTACAGTTTTCATTTAATTACATTATATGCATAATACTTAGGCATTCCTAAGTATTTAGGTATCCAAACCAATCCAGCGTACAGCTAAGAAAAGTCTCACCAAATTTAATAACTGTGGCAACCGATACATATTTTTTATAATATGATTTTAAAGCACAGGCGGTAGTCCGGCTGCTAAGCGCTACCAAAGAGAAAAAAACGAACATCCTTGGATGGGATTCGAACCCGCATTTTCCGACAATCCGTGTCAGACGCCATGACCAGCAGTCTACCGACGCACGAGGTCTGATCATCGATTTTTTAACTATCCGTTTGATTTTAACCGTCATATGGGGACGGAGCGACATTTATTGAACGATTTGACAGAATTGTCCAACCGAAAGAAGAATACCCCTATACGACGCGCGACGGTTTAAATGGATATATTATCAAATGGAAAGTTAAATAAATCGATGTTCAGACCTTGTGCTTCAAATCCCGTCCGTGGATGTGAATTTTTTTTTAAATTTTTCTCTCTTAAAATGGAATGTCTATACATATATTTTTGCATTTATATTGTTAGTTTAGAAGTTATGATAGCTGTGCTACTCACGCACTAGTCTGTCCAATAGAAACTATCTACTCGCTTAAAACCACAAAAAATAAAAACATATATTCTGGTTAGGCTTGAGTGCATTTCCATGTATTTTGCGTATAGTTGTGAAATTTAGTTTTAAGAGTTATTTGCTGTGCCATCGCTCTTTATAGGTTTCGGACTAGCTTTTACTATTAGGTTTGTTGGCAAAGTTTTTGCTGTGCTGTCGCCTCGACAGCTCGTAAATTTTGTTGTTCTCTATTACATAATAATATATTTGCCAAAAGAGCCTTTTAGGTGTCCACATTTCAGATTTTAGTTACATCAATTACAAGACTGCCTGCTCAGCAATGTACACAAATAAAGATATGGTTAACGGTGGGCTGAAAACTAGGCATGGCCTGTATCTTCGCGGCCCAAAGAGGTAAAATTGGGGACACAACCATTAACATCATCATGATCATCATGATGTCTCTTTGGAAATCTGTGGGAAGGCATATGTTCAGTTCTGACCGCTAGGTAGCGCCCTGCTACCAACGTCCTGGTGTAGGAGACGTTGGTAGCAGTGCGCTTCCAACCTTTATCAGGTCGTCTATCAACGCTGCGCTTGTACCGGTCCATGGTCTCTCATCAGAACCTTCCGGCCCTATCGGCCAACTGTCCTGATGCTGAAAGTCGCTTTTTGCTACTTTAGCTGGGTTATCGTCTGGGTTATGTCGGTACTTTAGTTCGTCTACGGATATCCCCATTTCTGATTCGGTCACGTCACGGACGTCATACAAAATGTACTCAGATCAATGTCTTCAGTACTGAATATATTACTGTTATGCGACCCTCAGTACCTAAATATATCCAACGTACTAACGACTTCTTTATGTTTAATTAGAAATACGAGATTACTTACTTAATATGAATAGGATACGTCCGACGATAGTTTCTAGACTAGTAGATTGTTGTCACAAGAATACAACCGGGACCTGCGGGTGGACGTGCACTGAAGCACGAAAGTGGTCAATTAAAAATGCCACGAGCGAGCGTCAATCAAGTAGTTACCGCAGCAAGGTTCGCTGTTAATTGAACAGTTCCGAACGACTAGGTCATCTCAGTTAGGAGCGTTTCTGCCTTGTAACCATAACGTTGTTGTGTAATAATGTGAATATCGATATGTCTTGCCTGATAGTAACATCTACGCCTGCCCATACCAGTTATGGTGCCACCCAGTGTGAATTATAGTTTACGTGGCGCTGCACTAAGCTCATCTCCCCAGACATTGGTTTTGACTATTCTTCTAAAAAAATCCTAAAATATATGTTCATTTTCTCTAAGACTTCTATACCGTAATTGTTTTTGAAATAGTGTTCCTTTATAACTGGGCATCATCGTCATCTAAGCCGTAGGACGTCCACTGCTGAATATACCGCTCCCCATAATTTTCCAAAAGGACTGGTTGAAATTCGCCTGCGAGCAAAGTTGTCTTGTGACCTTTATCAGGTCATTCGTCCATGTACGACCTACGCTGCGTTTGCCGGTCCGTGGTCTTCACTACAGAACCTTCCGGCATCATCAACCATCTGTTCTAAATGCTACGTGCCTTGCCCACTGCCACTTTAACTGGCTAAGCATCTGGATTATGTTGGTGACTTTCGTTCTTCTATGGATCTCATTTCTGATTCGATCACATGAAAAAGCCCCGAGCATATCCCTCTCCATAGTTCGTTGTGCGACTTTGAGTTTGCTTTTGAGGCCCATAGTAAGATACCACGTTTCAGTGCCATAAGTCATCACTGGTAACACACATTGGTCGAAGACTCTTGTCTTGAGGCCCTGAGTTGTTTTTGACAAGAAGCTTACTTATAAACCTTTACAAATAATTATACTATAGATTTGGAATTTGTAATGCGTCATATTGCTAATACTAATTCATAAATGTACTGCATATATCAAACTAGAAAAAGTGTACATAATATTGTTATCTACATTAGATCTCCGTGGAATCGCGCGTTTGATTATATTGCTACCACAAATTGACTGTAATATATTAACATCTGCTTGCAATTTAGTTTGCAAAATAGGTCACGGATAGAAACGATACCAACATAATATTTGAAATATCGATACTCAGTATTTATCGAAAAATTCAATATTTAGGAATTTCAATGTTCGCATGGAATCCAAATATAGACAAAGCATCAACGTTTAGCATTATTCAGAAACTAGCTGGTGCCGGCGACTACGTCTGCGCAGGATTAATTAATACTTCGAGTAGCTTATTATCTTGTCCAAGGGCATATCTATCTAACACTATTATTATTAACCGGCAAAACACTCACGTTAAGGATCTCGTATTCGACGAGGGAGTACCCGCCGGGAGCACGCAGACGCCACTGCGCACTCGCCCTGAAGATGAGCATCGGACAATTTCAATACAAAAATATCTATCTTTATACCAAAATGTCATAAAATATGTACAATAGCAATAATAGTATATGAGTATATTTCAATACTAGTATATCATTCAGTAAACATTAATAATAAAATAAAGGACTTACGTACATACAAATATAAAATTTATCACGATGGAAAAAACTGTCAATACATCAATTCATCACTCTTGACAGTATTTGTGTTACATTTCATCACCCTTGACGATTGCTGAGCAAGTCTAGTGTGTCGAGCTGTGAAATTGACTTGGCTTTTGACTGAGCTTTCAGAAACTAACACAAACTTTGACAGGTCAACATTACGATCTTGACGTAGGCGGAGATCTTATTATTTTGTCTATGCTGTGCCCAAGCATATTACGCTTTTTTACCCGCGTGGTGATGGATGATGATGACGATAAAAAGTATCCTATGTGTTAACCCAGCGCGTCATCTACCTCCATACCTAATTTCATCAAAATTGGCCGCGCCGTTTGAGCGTGAAAGAGTAACAAAGATCCACAAATCCATACTCACAAAATTTCGCGTTTATATTAATACTCGTAGTAGGATGTCTCATCCCTAGGCCAGTACGAGCAGTTTAAAATGCGGCTAAACCGCTATCGACATGACTAGTTGGCCAGTTTTGGCGCCACTCCGCGGAAAAACCGGAGTCGCGCCAAGACTAAACCATTGAATGGGCAGCGCGCCGATATTTTGTGCTTCACTACCAGCGCTGTTGTTCCCATTTTGTTGCTTTTCATATTTATTACGTGTCTTTTTATGGCTTTTTTAAATTAAAAGACTAGGATGAATACAGGCTTGTTTTGTACGTGAGTGCGCGCCGGCGTCAGCAGCATCCTGTCCAAAAGTAAATAAATACAACTATAAACGTAAAAGTAAATAATACGATTCTGCAGCATCATATTGATAAATTGCCAAGTTGTGCGATGATGATAAACTAATCTCTTATGTTGACTAGCGTATATAGTATAAATAATTATTTAAAATGAGTTCTAGTTTATATTTTGACATATTACTACCATAATAAATATATGTATCTGAAATAAATAATTATTATAATATTACTAGTTGTTCTCCGCGGTTTCACCCGCGCGGTGATGGAAGATGATGAATCTTATATAGCCTATGTTACTCAGGGTGAATGTAGCTTTCCAATGGTGAAAGAAATTTTGAAATCGGTTAAATACTTTTTAAGCCAATTCGTTACAAACATACTTACATACAAATCTTTCTGCTTTATAATATTATTAGTATATTAGTATAGATTACTATTATTTTCAAGTGACGTCACTGGCAGTACCTACCTATTCCTATAGCCTTTACCTTTCTCCAGTACCCGTCATGTTGCAACGTAATAGAGATAGATGTAATATCAATTTCCTAAAACCACAACACAAATATATTTTAAATGAAGCATTACGAAACAATTATATAATAAAATATTCTACTGCAATTAAATATTTAAAATTAATAGTTTCACAACGGGCAGTCTTATCGCACAGAGCGATCTCTCCCCGACAACTATGTCTCTCGCTATCTCGTTTTGCAGGGCACTGTTCTGCACTCGTCACGTCGAGACTGTCCTTAGATTTGATGAGTCCCATCATATCAGTAGTCGCACTTGCTACAGCGCCCGTTAGACCTTGAGGCACTAATGTCTGCACAGAATTGAATTGGGGCAGAGTATCTGGCAGTGATGTGCTATCAGTCAAGATTGTCTCTTGCGCATTAGGCCATCGGTTTCCTCTTCACTCATAATTGCGTTCAGATATCGGACGGTTTCTTTTTGTCATAATGTCCTCCGTTGAACTAACTCTAGTTTCTCCCAAATAGTTTAAGCTTATACGATAGCCACCGGGAGGCTATACTCGTATAGGGATAGCTACATTTGTATATGCTTTCAATATGACGACTATCTGTAGTCAGACTACACCGCAAACAGCCTCTTTTTCTTATTCATATTTCTACGTAATACATATAATATAGGAATATACTTCCCGCTTGGGATGTGTTGTGCATAATAATTTTCTTATCTATTCTGTGATCGATTCAGTA
Organism: Selenia dentaria; assembly: GCA_917880725.1. Lineage (NCBI taxonomy): Eukaryota > Metazoa > Arthropoda > Insecta > Lepidoptera > Geometridae > Selenia > Selenia dentaria. Next base: position 43,111,521 of record OU862877.1, read on the forward strand.
TGCTTATTGATACTGATACTTACTAATTCTGAAAACTTATTTTATAAAAAAACGTCGCGACTGCCCGCGATTTCGCTCGCGTAGTAGGCTCGCCCTACGGCCTTACCAGAACCCTCCGTCTTTTCTTGGTTTTTCTTTCATAAGAACCTTCTCCTGACAATAAGTAAGACAACAAAAAAAGAATTAGCGAGATTGTTCCATCCGTTCTCTAGTTGTAGCATGTCCGGGAGAAACAGATGTTTATTTTTATATACAGGATGTTTGGTAGAGGGACCGACATACCAAATGAGCGTGTTCGGGGGCCCACTTGGAGAATACAAGTTGGCCAAAAAAAATCCCAGACCCCCCAATTTTTATTAACTTTTTTTTGGCCTGAAGGTGTATAGAGACTGTGTGGCAAACTCAATAGAATTTTTAAACAGAAATGTATAAAGCTAGTCAAGTGATTTTATAATTGTCAGTCCGTCCCCATACAATGGTAAAATCAAGTAGGGAATTTAATACTCGGTGCCTCGGTGCCTTAGTGGATTGGCATCTGAGACGGATTGTCTGAAGATACGGGTTTGTATCCCGTTCCAAGTTTGTGCAATTTTTGGCTCTAATTTTGCAAAGACTAGTTAACCTCATCCATAAGATATCTCAAACTTTACTTCCAAACAAACAACCAAGAGTTGTAAACTATGGAAGCAATTGGAAGCAGTTCGCAACTCTCCGAGACGGCGGGAGCACACCGTGACCGCTGCAATTAGTCGCTGTAGTAAATTACTTAATAAGCCCTCGAGTAGATGGCCCAGCTCTGGGTGGGACACTGTGTACACACTGCCCTATACACACAGTATCCCACCCACAGTAGTCTCCACTAGTATGTATTACTATGTTTTCGAAAGTATCAAGTGGGCACAAGAAGAGGTAAGGGTGTCTTTTCATATTCAGGTCTTTAACGGAATTGGTGAACATTCGTTTTCATATCTGTATCTATACAATATATATATTATATGGAGGAATATATTATATATATCATCATCTTTATATGTAATATTAGGACCTAAGATTAATTCTAAATTCTTAAGATTAGTATTGTACCGAGATGGCTAGCAGTAGTCCAACGCTGCGGAAAGAGCGCTGTATGCTGAAACACGGGTGATGAACCTAGTTCAGCAGCATCTTGCACAAATTTGCTCATGTTTTCTAGCCCCATTATAATGTATGAAATAACATTGTACAATTGTATGAATAAAGGTTTTTTTTTTTTATTATTTTATAGTAAGAGGAGTTATAAAGACGAGTTTGTTTGTTTGTTTGTTTGAATTAAATAGGACCTGAAAGTACTGGACTGATTTGAAAAATTCTTTCACCATTACGATCCTACATTACCCCTGATGAACATTGGCTATAGATTATTTAAAAAAAAGAGAGCCGTATTCAAACTTCGATAATGTAGCTCAAGGTGTGGAAAATATACCAAAATAGTTCTTATATCGCGTACGCTGCGGAAAAAATTGACAATATAGCAACTTGATTTACAAAAGTTTTGTAGAAGACGTCAATGTCTACAAAAAAGTATGCAATACTATGTGTCCAACTGTAACAGTTATGTCACAATAACTACATTTCCGTGATAAAATATCAAATATTAATGCCTGTGCAAACTGGCAACATTATTAACTGCGGAGCGCAGCTAGTGTGCAATAAAGTGACATTACAATTGCTTCATGGTTTGCGTGAAGCCTACTTAGGACAATTCCACCCGAAACTTTAATCTTAAAATTATGCAATTTTACAGAATGAAATAACATGTCTTCGGACCGGATTCAAAACTGCACTATGGTCGTACCACGAACTATAACTGCTTAATACCACTCGCTCAGTAATGTGGCTTTCAACCACTTACTTGCTTACTACACTTCTAAGATTTGCGGTGCTTTTAGATTACGGTTTCAAGACATAAGAATAAAAATAATAGATATACTATATATATATGTATATATATATATACTATATCTGTTATTATTAGTTATATATATATATATATATATATATATATATATATATATATATATATATAATATAGTATGGGGCCAGAAAACAGCAGTTTGCGTCAATAAACCGTACATGTCTTCTTTGTCCCTGCAGTCGTTCTACTCCATCGCATGCACTAATATTTGGCACATTTGCCTTGATACTATGAAAAAAAACGTGCAGATTTTTTGTTACCTTAAGATCCCATATTATTGGTAGAAATGGCAAAGTCTAGTACGCTAACGTATTCACTTAATGCCTACTAGAGTGTCAGGACAACCAAAGTAGTTCCCAAATAAAGGTTTATTATTCACGCAGTGCGCTCACATAGGGCTGTCAAACAATCGAGACACACGAAGTAGTGGAACGAGTGGCAGACAAGGAAGGTGTGCAGAGTACCACCGTAATCTGCCAAACTGCCACGTAATGTATCTTTGACCTTACAATTTCATTACATACCGTGGGTACGTGCCAGTAAGCGCCGTCAACGCTCACAACTGTCGTGCCCCGGTTTGCTGTTCCCTTTGCTTGACAGTGACCGCTCGCAAAGACCACGTAAACCCACCTACGATCCGCGAGCGTTGTGAGCGTTTTGGGTGACGTCATCGATGACGTATTGAGTTCGCTCGGCCGCTCACGATGATCGTGGGCTTGTAAGGGAATGGGTGTGCGAACGCCGCGATTGATTTCGGCGCTTTCCGGAACCTAGCCATTATTGGTTCTGAAATGTTTTAAGCACATAGTTCTTTTTATTGCGCTTAGGTTAACAGTTTCTGTCGGGTGAGTGTGAAATGCTGATGCAGGTATACATTATTCATATTATGTGTGCTTGTTATGATTCTACTCAGCTTCAAATTAGTTGAAGGGAACGAGATGAAATATTGCAACGAACGAAGATAATTAAGATCAGTGAATAATATTCAAGTAGGTATTATTTGTATCGAAAAACCCACCTCCTCCTCCTTGCGTCGTTTTCCTCAATGCTGAGGGTCGTGGCCCCCTCCACAGAATATCTTAGCTTTGATGACCTTACGCCATCTGGTCCTATTCTCGGCGTCGTGAATCGCTTCGTGTACTTTTGTTGAGTGTAGTACGGATTTGATCAGACCACTGCACTGGACTTCGCCCTCTTGGTCTATTTCCCTTGACTTTACCAGTGACGACAAGTTTCTCGAGATTGTCACCAATCTTCCTAGCCACGTGACCGAAATACTTAAGAACTCGCTGTAGGCAGATGGATGATATTGTCGTGGTTATTTTGAGTTCTTTGAGTATCGACACATTCGTCCTTCTGGCTGTCCATGGATATTTATCCTGTAAATAAGAAAAGAAGAATGGCAAATCTCTGTGTGTTTTGGGTACCCTACATAGACGGACCCACGAGAAAGGAAACCATGCAAAACCAGTAGTCCTTAGTAAGACTAAGATATTATAAAATTGTACCATATTTTTTTAAGTTGGGGTTTAAAAGTTATCAGCGTTGATATTTTTTATAGGTTAGGTTAGATAGGCGGAATTCGTTAGCTTATAATATCTGACTGGGTTTTTTAAAACAAATCTATCGTAATAAAGAAACGGGTGCTTAGCATTAGGTATCGTTATCGTAGATATGGATGCAACTATTTTATGTGATAACTGTAACTGTAAATATATTTTATATGATGGCAAATGTACAAAACATACGAATCCAATAACAAAAGAAAAAACTATTGGTGTCACTTTGTCATGTCATTTACACTCTTTTGAAAGAATATACGTAGTACCAAGAAAGTTGTATTGTATCCTATAGTCTATGAATTTTATTGTTTTACATTTCGGTTTTCTCATTTTTCCCAACTGCTAATTAAATATAAAAATATGAATTATTTGCATCTACTAATAATAAATAAATTTGGAATAGTTTCATTCTCCGTGGTTTTCATTCTCAATGGGTACCCATATGACCATTCTCCTTTAATACTTCCGCGGGATTTGCTTCATCGCGAGATGCATGGACAGACACAACAGCATCACAACACTCAAGGCTTGAGTACATTTTTTTCTGCTAAGTTCTCAAATATTTTGCCCTGCACTTCAAAGGCAGGGTCACAACCAACTTAGCAAACGAAGTCATTGAATTCATTTTCTTAAAATTTTTACACTCCCCCATCCACCCCCAATCCAATCCAAACAAATTATAGTACATACCTGTAACATTTTGCGCTGTAACTTTTATACGGACTAAACTGGTGTCTTAAAGTTGATAAACCAATATAACCCCTATCAACCAATTTCATTGGCATGACTTTGCTTAAATAAATACAAAAGAAATATGACGTGCGTGTAGTATATATATTTCGTAAACATGTACGATAGATGCACTCATCACATATAAGTACATATACTAACAGAGCTTAATGATGTTTAAAACTGCTTCGCTGTTTTTCTTTGTATTGCTTGTCTAGTTAAAGACATTTAACAAATTATACAGTTTGAACTTTGGTTGCACCAACATAGGGCTCAAGATCAACGGAAAGATAATATTATTTAGCCTCGAAGTCAAGTGTTGAAGCGCTGCAGAAGGGAGGACGCTTATAGCATAAGAATACACGATACAAGATCTTGTGGCAATTGTTATATCTTGCGATACTGGAATAAGAAATGAGTGAATGCTGAGAAAAAACCCTGTCAAAGTCAAAGTCAAAGTCAAAATCATTTATTCAATTTAGGCATCAAAGACGCACTTATGAACGTCAATTTTTCATTATAATGTACTTTAAAAACTACCGCCGCGTTCCAAAATATATAGAGCCTAACGAGAAGAAGCGGCAAGAAACTCGGGGCCATTCTTTTTATATAGATGTTTTTACTTAGGTACTACAAATATTAGCTCCAGTGTGTTGCCTTACAAAAGAGAACATAATAATGGTATCAGTAGGGCAAGACACGCTACACTTTGACATCTTAGTACACGAGTAGATAGATCCTTTTTTTTTATGTCCCGGGGAAATCCTTTATGGATACCACCTACCACGTGGAGGTAGGTGGTTATGTGGGAGTCCGTATACCCACCAAAACCCCGGGGTGTTCCGTCACTGCCGCCCTCGGCGGGAACGCGGGACAGATTTTCCACACGACCGCGAACCCGCCGTGGCTGTCCGTTGCCGGACCCTTCTCTTCGCGGCACGCCAGAACACATGGCACGCCGCAACTACCTCGGAGACCAAACCCGCCAACAATGAGCGCCAGACTTCCCCGTGTCTGGACGCCCGTGGTCTCCCTGCGGTGGGTCGGATACGTAGCCCCACCGCCTGCTACGTCAGCCACAGGGGATAATCCCCAGCGACCCCACCTCCTCGAGTCTGCGCCGAGCGCCCGGACCCCACCTCCTCGAGCCTGCACCAAAGTGCCCGGGCCCCCCTCCTCGAGCCTGCACCAAAGCGCCTGGGCCCCACCTCCTCGAGTCTGCGCCAAAGCGCCCGGACCCCGCCACTCCTATGTGGACTTGGCGGCCAAAGCCCATAGGAGCAGCCCCGCCTGAGCCGGCCAGCGCACCCCAACGCCGGCGCGGCCCCTGGGTTCCCCTTGGCTTCACCGTGGTGATCCAAGCCACGGCTACTGAGCCCCCCCGCTACGTCAATGCGGGAACCCTTCGGGGGGTGTAGATAGATCCTGGAGTGATCAGTCCCAAGCTGTTTTATCTTCCAAGTAATCCAAAATTTTGTAATAAGCTTTTTGACAGAGTTTAGTTTTAATAGTAATTTTAAACTTATTAATAGGCAAATCTCGGATAACATTGGGAACTTTATTATAGAATCGTATACATTGTCCCATAAAAGAATGACTTATTCTGTGGAGACGCGTTACATGTACCTACGGATAGCTTGTGCTTATTTCGCGTGTTGATGGAATGAGCATCACTCCTTTTATCAAAACTGTAAATGTTTTTATTTACATACATTAGATTTTCATAGATAAACTGAGAGACAACAGTTAGAATGTTTATGTCTTTAAACTTCTGTCTAAGGGAAACTCTGGGAGCTAAACTGTAGATCGTGTAGTGGGATCGCACTAGCACTCACTCATTTCTTGACCACCTAGACGGGGGACTGCTCACAGAGTGGGTTTTAATCGGTTCGAGCCTCACACATTCCCTTTCATCACCCCTATAGCGGTGGGGTAGCGCAACACTCTCAAAAATAAGTGGGAAATAAATAGTTCTTTTGCAGATACATCATAATAAAAAAAATATGTTTATAACACAATACTATTGCATATTTTTAGTTTTATACCGCACAGCGTGAATTATAGTTAAATTAGATTAACGCGTCCGCATCAGCGCAAAAAATAACAATAGATTTATGAATGAAACTTAACTCGAATGAGTCTTGCTGATTCGGACAGATTAATATATTAATCAAATTTGAAAATAAAATTACATCAAAATCACAATAATTATGATTCATTTAAATTAATTAATTCAGTAAAATGTTTATCGTCATTATATAATCAAAAAGTTTTGCTGATGTATTCATTGACATCATAAAACGCCTACTCGATCATGTATCAATATGAATTTTTCCACGGTTCACCCAGGTGGATACAAGAGGTGGACAGTGGGTAAGACCCGGAAATAATTAGGTCTATGAACGTAGAACTTCAAAAATAATTACTACTTCTTAAAATTGATGCTTTGTGACAAAACTACAAATTACTCTAAATGGATAATTTTGACTTTGCCATTTTATACAATTTAAAACTACTGTTGTATTTAAGAGCAACCGAGTTTAAAGTGCAGTGGCACTGACGAGGAACCACATAGTGTTAAGGATGACATTGTCAAACCCACTGCTACATTCCCCCAAATAGTATTTAGCGTCTATAATCGTCACGTAAATGAGTATCGTACAATTATATATATTTTCCTTATATTTTTTTATTCGCGTTCATATTTTCCTTTAACGGTAACGAATGATTTTTTTAATTTTCACATGAATATCTTAAAAATTTTGAGCAATCGCGGATCAATTATCACTAATATTTTTAAAGAATACATGTGTATTCAAATTCAAAAATCTTTGTTAGTCTAATTATAATGGTTCAAAAGATAACATTTGAAAGTAAAACTTAGTAATAGGGTCGCATAAGCACCGCTCGGTAAAATGCTTCATAAACACAGCGGGAAAAAGCAATAACGTTATTTTGCACAAAACATTTACAAGCAATGAAAGCTAAACGCACTGCAATTTCAATTTTATTCGCTTGAAGAAGTTTTACATTCATTTCAAGCAGTTTTCCGGGAAAAGGCTTTACTTGTATTTAGCTCAACAGTGCGGTGCATTGCACAGACATTCTACCATCACTTGGTTTCATACAGAGAATATTTCCTGTATATACTGTCATTACAGTCAATTGTATTGCTTTCATAGTTTCAAAGATTCACTGGTAAGTACATTAAACACACATGTTTCAATTCTTGTATGATTTCTGAGAAAACAATTTTATTATTCGCCAAATATGGCATATGACGAGTCTACGGGTTGATTAGTTAATTTACCTAGTGTATTTATTCATTGTTAAAAAATAATTAGTATTGTTTAAATTGTAACATCTGCATATGGAATGCAGAAATGGTAGCCGATGGGGCCGGATAGTTCTGGAGTTAAGACCACGGACTGACAAAGTGAACAGAAGACCAGATAAAAGTCACAGGACAACGTCGGATTCTGGCCGCTCTCAACCGTTTTGTTTGGAAACCATATACCAGATTGATTATACCAGAGACTTATCAGCAGTCCTATGGATAAATGATGATGATGATGATATCATATGACAAGACCGATAATATTGCGCCAGATAGTTAGCACCATACACGACCTAATTGACCATTGCATCGCCCTACCAATAATTTTTATATTGAATAAGTATAGTTTTAATAAACTACTTGAACATGCCACTTTGACATTTAATAATAACGATAAGACCTGAAACTAAAATATACTTTAATCAGTTCTAAGACTAATAAGATCAGGTGTCGGTGTCGGTCAATGCCCGTGGTTGTTGATTAATCTCGAGCTGTAATTGCTGAGTCGCTCAATCGTACAGCCTTTGGTAAAACTTCGACGAACGTCTACAAACTTTTCAAATTAAAGAGAAATTTTGACCTTAGGCGAAAGTCGAACCTGTATCCTCTGCCAAGTCCTTGGCTTTTTAAAGTATAGTATGAACTCAAAAATTTGATGAAGGAATGTTAACCATACGTCAGGTTTAAATTTCTATAAATCGGCCACCTGCAGGAGAGTTCTTCGGCTTCGGCTTCTACAATTTTCATGAAATTTAGTATGCAGGGGGTTTCCAGGGCGATAAATCAATCTAGCTTATTTTCATTTTTAGAAAACGTCGTTTTATTTGTGTTTTAGGCTATTAAAAACTGTTACAATATTATAATGGCAACTAGGGCCATTAACTTAAACAACAAAAAACTGTTTTACCGACACAGCAACACTAAAGCTATCTTACAATAAATGGCGTCGTTAACGTGTAGACAGGAAAGAAAATCATCGAGGAAGAGATGACAGTAATTGGAGAAATCATTTATTATGTATATAATATTCTGTTATTTATCTAATGTGGAGCCTGGTAGGTCAGGCGAATAACTTGTGCGTGATAACAAAATAAAGAAAAGTAGGTAGGTATTAAAGTCTGTCCAAAAATAATCGTCGTAGCCTAACGGTGAAGCATCTCTAAGCCAATGAATGTTTGGTTTGAGCTACGAAGGGTTAAACCAAGAATAATTAATATAATAATTAGCCAATCAGCCATTCTACATTTTGTCGTGTTTTGTATTGTAAAATCTAATATCATAATATAGAGGATATTAACTAATAATAGAGTATATTCTTTCATTTATTCAATTTTGTTCACGAACTTCATCCTTCCTTTTCAACCGGTCCTTTAAAAAGGCGTAAGTGGGGATTTTACCAACACCTAGAGGCCTGTTTAATATAAAAAATACGAAAAATTATAAAAACAGAAACATTTTTAAAGGTATGGTGACATGGTAAATCTTTTACAAAACTGGGAAAAATGGCAAGCCTAATGATTTGATATGAACTTATAATAGATAAGGGAGATAGTGGACTATGGACGAGACTACGGCACCTGCAAATTTCAGTCTCATTTTAAATCATATTTAGGCAGGTGGTGACTGGCCACCTACTAAACGGCCCCCCATAAGAGCCACCATCAATAGTGACAAAAGGAGTAGCATTAGTGTGGATGGCTAAAGGGTGTCGAGAGTTGTGGCGTGGTTTCACTAGAGATGGAGTAATACTAAAACTAGGGACCTAACTGCTGCGTCGCAGCAAGTAGTAAAAACTCTGAGTTTTGAGTACTTAACCAAAGTTTTTCTAATACTCAAGCAACTATCTCAAAAAATCTCTAAAACTAATCTCAAAAAATAAGGCCAAAGTGGGCCTCCAGAAAGGAGACTAGATCAACAAAGGGCCTAAGCCGGGCCTGGGCTGAGGTAGTACAAAGGTGAATGAATAGGTGGCGTAGGATATCAGTGTGCATTGAACGCAACGAACTCGAAGAATATGCATGTCTATTCAACAACACGGGGAACAAATATACAGGGCTGCCCTACAAACATTTCAATTATTATTTTTTTAGCTTTGTATGAAAAAAATTATAAACGAATTAAATTTTGATACTTTTTCTGACAAGTTTCATGCACACCTCTCAGTATTACACGCAACACCTTTTTTACACGCTAAATATTTATCTGGTTGCTCAAACTTTAACTCAATGCAATAATTTTTAAACAAGTTGTAGACTGTAGAAGCTGCTACGCCGTAGCATGTACATCGCTTTGACGCTACGAATAAATAACAAGCTGACGCACAAAAGCCGTAGTACGAATAATTTCATCAATTTTGAATAAGTAAACAATTTCTAAAAACGACGCACTTCATCGCACAAATTATGAGTTATCTATGCCACAGAAGCACTATATAAATGCTAGTTTATACTAATTTAATTGTATTACGTCTACGTAATATTACGTAGGACTATTACGTAAATATTCGCTCTAGTCAAAGTCACGCAGACATAGCTAGCTGACGATTGATGACGAGTTTATTGAGATAAATGACATACGTATGACGTACATAAAAGGTGACATATTTTTTAAGTACCTAGTACACATTAATGTTTGCTGGGAAATTTTGAAGTAAACTTAAAGCTAAACCTCACGGACTTGACAGTCATGGACTAAATTTCAAAACTTTATACTTGAATCTGCTAATTTGCACATTCCATACAAACATTGAAATTTATAGAGAGAAACATTCACATCCTCGGACGGGATTCAAACCCGGGTATTCTGACTCTCCGTGTCAGACACCATCGACTAACTAGGCCACCGAGGTGCGGGCCCGAGCATCGAATTTTAACTCTCTATCTGACTTTAACCGTCTTACGGGGATGGAGCGACATCTATTGATCTATTTAAGAAATACTTAAACTAAGTACTTAGTAAAGTAATACTATAAAAATTCCATACAAAGTCAAAATAAAAAGCACCTTTTAAAAACCTTAACGCAGAATACAACGACCTGTTTAGATAGGTACAAAAATAATACATTAAAATTTGGCATCGTCACCTCAGACTTTTCCACACAAAGGCCTACCTGTTATCAGGTTAACAGGCCATAAAGCAGGCCCCTGATGGGAGCCCGGGCGTAGAATAAGCTCTAGTTACTACAACTCGGGCCTCATTTACTTACTCTGTAATGTGCGTAAATAAAAAGTTTAAGTAGGAAGTTAAGTAGGTTGTCCTGAGTGCGACATGGGCCGTTGTTTATTGTTGAGACCTTTTAGAGGCTGGTTTTAATAAGTGTGAGGAATGAAAGGGTCTAATAAGGGTACGTTATGTTTGTTTTATGACTTAACGGTGACATCTGCTCTAACGTCTAGGGAGCTCTTTGGAAAATCGTAACTTCGTCAAATATCTTCGCTAGTGCACTTACCCGCGGTGATGTCAGTATAACACAGTGGTAATATGGCACATATACATAACAATTATCCACTTGACTATGCAAGTGGTCTGCACACCACACATTTCCAAATCGTAGCCGTACGATGCTAATATACTACGTTTATGCTGCTGCTTGAATTTGATTCTTTCATCATCATCGGCATTTTATGTTCGCAGTGACACTCGCGCTATCAAGATGAATCCTACTAATATTATAGACGCGAAAGTTTGTGAGTATGGATGTGTGGATCTTTGTTACTCTTTCACGCTCAAGCGGCGGTAGCAATTTTGATGAAATTTGGTATGGAAGTAGGTGAAGCCCTGGATCAATACATAGGATACTTTTCAACAACATCCATCACCACGCGGGTGAAAAAGCGTAATATTCTTGGGCACAGCACAAACAAAATAACAAGATCTTCGCCTACAAGATCGTAATGATGACAGTTCTGTTAAAGTTTGTGTCAGTTTCTGATAGCTTAGTCAAAAGCACGCTATCATTTTAAGTTTTGACAGCTCGATACACTAGACGTGCTCGATGACCGTCAAGGGTGATGAAATGTAACACAAATATCTTCAAGGGTGATGAAATGTATCGACAGTTCTTTCCATGATTAATTTTACATTTGTATGTACATAGGTACTGTATTTTCTACCGACTTCCAAAAAGGAGGAGGTACTCAACTCGACTGTTTTTTAATGTTTGTTACCTCATAACTTTCGATATTCTCAAAATTCTTTTTTTGTGTGAAAGCTGGTGGCTTTCCGTGTGGTCCCATTTAAATTATATCAAATTCGGTCCAGTACTTATCAAGTTCGAGTTACATTCCAATAACTGAATTGAATGGAAGTCGGCATTAAATTTTTTAAATTGTACTTGTATTATTAATGTTTACTGATTGATTCACTAAATATTTAAAATTACTCACATAATATTAATATTATAACAATTGCGTTTGATATGTAAATATTTTATGACATTTTTTTTATAAAGATAGATATCGCCATGGAAAAGATAATTAGCAACTTGAAGTTCTAATCCTGCGCAGACGAAGTCGCGGGCACCAGCTAGTCTAACATATTATTCATCGAAATCGGTTGAGCCGTTGAGTAGTTACGAGTGGACATAGGAACGGACGGACAAACATACATACAAGTCCATTACCCTCCATTTGTGCTTCGACACACTCGGTTAATAAAACAAAACATGCCTAATTGTTATATAAAAAAATATGTGGCAACACACAACGTTGTGCAATAGCGGAACTTCGAGCTATGCGAAGTATTACGTTTCGTAGTTAATGCGCGCTCGTACCCTGATTAAAGAAAAAGCTGAATTTTTAAACACCTAGTGTAACGAAACAGATCGATAGTATATTATGAAAAAAATATAAAGGTTAGAAAAGGAATAGGAAAAGAGTTATAACCGAATAGAATTCATAAATATAATTCTCTTTCAGCAGAAAAAAGTCCTGAATAGGTCCACAAAAATAAACTTTCACGTCCAATTTCTCAGAATTTTCAGCGATAACACTATATATTTTTTAAGTAATACTTAGCCAACGTATAGTACTAAAGTAATAACCAGCAGTTTTTTCAATTGTGTTAGTATATTATATCGAAAAATCTAAAGAAAAAATCAAAATTAACGCATTTTTGCATTACATCGTCCAATCTAACAAGCGATTTTGAACCTTACGTAAAGCATCGTAAAATATTTTAAAATTTGGGTTGGACCGCGTCTTAAGTTGAATTTTATTGTAGTAGTAATACCCTAAATATACAATTCAAATACGTTGATATCTTTTTAAATTGTCTCGTACATGAAGATATATGTATAGATCTATTGCACTTTCTGTTGCATTTTTTTTTCCGTATTATTAGAGATGAGCCTGTCTACAAATTGCATGTCGATTGATTTACCGCGTGCTTCAGCTACGCTACAAACTACATTTGTTTCAAAGTCAAAGTCAAAGTCAAAGTCAAAATCATTTATTCAATTTAGGCATCAAAGACGCACTTATGAACGTCAATTTTTCATTATAATGTACTTTAAAGACTACCGCCGCGTTCCAAAATATATAGAGCCTACCGAGAAGAAGCGGCAAGAAACTCGGGGCCATTCTTTTTACATAGATGTTTTTACAATATTTTTACTTAGGTACTACAGATATTAGCTCCAGTGTGTTGCCTTACAAAAGAGAACATAATAATGGTATCAGTAGGGCAAGACACGCTACACTTTGACATCTTAGTACACGAGTAGATAGATCCTGGAGTGATCAGTCCCACGCTGTTTTATCCTCCAAGTAATCCGAAATTTTGTAATAACCTTTTTGACAGAGTTTAGTTTTAATAGTAATTCTAAACTTATTAATAGGCAAATCTCGGATAACATTGGGAACTTTATTATAGAATCGTATACATTGTCCCATAAAAGAATGACTTATTCTGTGGAGACGCGTTACATGTACGGATAGCTTGTGCTTATTTCGCGTGTTGATGGAATGAGCATCACTTCTTTTATCAAAACTGCTAATGTTTTTCTTTACATACATTAGATTTTCATAGATAAACTGAGAGACAACAGTTAGAATGTTTATGTCTTTAAACTTCTGTCTAAGGGAAACTCTGGGAGCTAAACTGTAGATCGCTCGTATAGCCCTTTTTTGCAGTATAAAAATGGAATTAATATCTGCAGAACATCCCCAGAGCAGTATGCCATAAGTCATAACGCTATGGAAATAACTAAAATAAACTATTCTAGCTGTGTCTACATCAGTTAATAGTCTAATTTTTTTAACAGCATAAGCCGCTGAACTGAGCCTACTAGACAATTTTTTTATGTGGGGACCCCATTGCAATTTAGCGTCTATAGTAATTCCTAAAAAGACCGTTGACTCCACAAGGTCCAACCCTGTTCCATTTAATTGTATATTGGATTTTACTTGTCTCACATTTGGCGTCGAGAACTTTATACAATTAGTTTTCTTCTCATTGAGGAGAAGATTATTTGTATTGAACCAATTCACAACTTTAGCTAATGCATTGTTAACATCGTCATAGTTTAATAACTGCCTTTTAATTTTAAATAACAGTGAAGTGTCATCTGCAAACAATACAATCTCGTGATTCTTCTCTACATAATAAGGTAAGTCATTAATATAGATTAAAAACAAGAACGGCCCTAGTATTGAACCTTGTGGAACGCCCATTGAGATTATAGAGCCGGGCGATTTTTTACCATTTATGTCAACCCTTTGAATTCTATCATTTAAATATGAAGTCAAAAGGTTGAGAGCCATGTTCCTAATACCGTAGTGTTGTAATTTCCTGACAAGTATATCATGTCGGACGCAGTCAAATGCCTTAGATAAGTCACAAAAAACACCTAAGGCATCTTATGAGTTCTCCCAGGCATCAAACACATCTTTTATAAGTTCTATACCTGCGTCTATAGTAGAGCGATTCCTTGTGAACCCAAATTGATTCTTATGGAAAATTTTGTTTGCACTAAAATGAGTTTCTAATTGATGTAATATAATTTTTTCGAAAATCTTACTTAGCGTAGGTAGTACAGAAATAGGCCGAAAATTTGTTGGATCAGTAGTACTACCAGATTTGAATAAAGGAACCACTTTACTGTGCTTCATTAGGTCAGGAAATACACCACTTGCAACACAACTATTAAACACAGCTGCTAGATTGGGTGCAATGACATCTATAATTGAAGAAACGGTCTTCACAGAAAGACCCCATAAGTCTGCCGTTTTTTTTGCATCTAGACTTTTGAAACTGCTTACAATATCTTTGCAATTAACTATTGAAAATTTAAAAGTTGTGTCACATTCAGTTATACTTTGTTTAAGTAAGATCTCAGCAGAGATGGAGGAAGATTTTAGAGTTTTGGTTGTTAAAGAAGGAATATTAGTGAAGAAATTCTCAAACTCGGCCGCTACCTCCAAATCTGCTCTTACATCTTTATTATTAATTTTTAAATGAAAGTCTCGATTACGCACTGTATTCCTACCAGGGGCCTTACTATCAGCTTCATAAAAACCATGCAAGTTCCATGACGCTCATTTAGGTGAACTGCTTGAACATTGTTTTCTCAAAGATGAATGGATAATGTTGTCTCTGGCATTTTAGCAATTTATTATAACCGACACTGCGGACGCCTAGACGTTTATAAGCTTATAAACTGAGCGGATTTAGAGCGACATGTTAACGAAAGTCCATACAAAAAAACAAATGAACGGTTTTTCTGCGGTTCTTGAATAGTAGGTCTGGGCAGGCCTGCTATAACGTTGTCATGGTACGAATAAACCGGGCAGGTGTCTAGAAGTCCTGCTTTAAGAGCTCATGGTAAGGCCCCAGTTTCACTGTTTATAATGTTCCACGTCATTTTTATTTTATTAACAGAATTTTTGATCTTATTTCTTAAATAAATAGATTTAGCTGAGGAACAGGCTCGTTTAAATAACTTAGAATAACGTTTGTCATATTCCAAAAATACAGGATTATGATTATACGATTTTTCATGGTACAATTCATATAACTTTTGCCTACTTTTATAAATTCCTGGAGTTGCCCATTCACTAAACCTAGCACGATTACCAACAGATATTGTTTTTGGTACAAACACTTTGCCAAATTCATCACTGATAAGATGGAACAGTGAGTTATATGATATATTTGGGTCATTGTGACTGGGCAACTCTGGCACTTTCCGGGATATATTACTTCTTAACAATTCTAGGCGGCTTGCATTTATTGGAACAAAGCTAACATATTTGCTTTGGGGTTTGTTAGTTTTTCTTGGAAACACTGCTAGTTGACCACAGTGGTCTGATTCTAGATTATTTATAATGAAATTTTTAATAGGTTTGAGATTAGTAAATATATTGTCTATGCAGGTGGAACTTGTGGCTGTTATCCTAGTAGGTTCCAAGAAAATATTGTACATATTATATGATTTAAACAGTAACAAAAATTTATCCACTACCTGATTATTTTCTAGCAAATTAATATTAAAGTCTCCACAGATAATCATTGATTTATTTGTATTAGAAAGCTTAATTAATGTTTCCTCCATGCACTTTTCAAAATCATCATATGGTGAGCATGGTGGTCTGTATACACATAGAACAAGGAACTGCTCAAACTCAATACAGGACATTTCTATTACTCGTTCAACAGATAGGCTCACAATGTCTTTTCGTTCTTTGAGTTTTATATTTTTATTTGTAATAATTAAAGAGCCACCACGTATAGATTTTTCTGTGTTGAAGGAGCTAGCAACTTGATGATTATTAAAATTAAATAAGAGTTGGTTCTTTTTAAGCCAGTGTTCAGTAATACAAAGAATATCTATTTTGCTATCATCTATAAACAATTCCAGTTCCAACTCTTTGCCCATCATACCTTGAATGTTCTCATGAACAATATTGATTGATTTAATGCAAGAGGTTGTCTCTATTGTCTTAGGCACTAATTTAAATTATTTACAATGTCATTAGTAGCCAAGCAATTGGCTGAATTAAAAATGTCAAATTGCTCAATAGAAGCATTGTCAATACTATTGGATTGCTCAATAGAAGCAACCTTGTTAGCCAAATTTTTGGCTGCAATATCAAATAAATATGATAGTGACACAGCTATCTGTCTTCTATAATAATTAGAAAGATAGTAATTATCTTTTGTCAAGTAGAATTTTTTTATATAATTATTAATGTCAATTAAATTAAATTTATTTCCATAAAAATTATTATTACATATAGTGTATAATGTTAAATTAGGCTTATATCTAATATCATTTTCCACCTGTGGCAAACTATTACTATAGGGAAATGTAAACATTATGACATTATCTACTGTAAGATTAGATAGACGGTTGTTGAAATCAATTATTTGTTTTTTGTTTACATTCCCCCTATTTCCTATTAAAATTAATAATGTTGTGTTGGGGCTAAAGCTATAAGTTAAAATTCTAGTCATAATTTCCTGATATGATAGACCAGGTGTACAGTAATTTATTACATTATGTCCCTTGGATGTATTTGACAATAAGTGACCCATGTCTTTGCCAATTTCATCACTAAATATTACAATTTTTGGTTTGTCTATAGTTGATGGTATACCATTTGTATTTGTATTTTGGAAACCACTTGTTAAAGTTGTATCTTGACATAAATTTTTACATGTTCGCACTATTTTAGAACTACATGATGGCAATGAATGATCCAGTGATAATCGGTTCTTTATGTTATCATTGTGTACAGGATTGCCAGTAGAATTAAATTTAATCATTTCATTCATTGCCAATATGTACTCTTTTAGCTGTTTTTCTGAGCGTTCATACTTATTTTTAATTGATTTTAACTTTTCCTCTAGAGAGTCAATCTCACATTTCAGGTTATGTGTGTCACTTTCATATTGCAATGTATTATTTTCTAATTTAGAAGCATACATATCCAACGTATCTAACAGACGAAGACGCTCTCCATTTAATTTCACATTTTTGATGAAAAATTTGTGTTTTTTTTACAAGTTTTTGAGTTTTTTTAATATATTTGTTAATTTTTACATATTTTTTTAGTTTGTTTTTGCTGCAGTTAGACTTAGGTATAATGCTAGGTGTTACTACACTGTCATTGGTTAGGTCAATTGTAACCATTGGTTTAGTATTAACTGTAGCAGAAACCATGCCCGGGGCACTGCACACCAATTCATCAAATAAACTTTGGTTCAAAGAGGCAGTGATGTTAAGTTTAGCTGTCTCAAAGTTATTGATTATAGTATATGCCTCCTGTAGCTGATGTTCTAGTGAATTAATTCGAGTAAGAGCGTTTTCATACTCTAAGCTACAGTTTTTGAACCCGTCCACAACAAGCTGGAGCCTGTCCCGAGCATCAGATACAACCAATAATTGAGTGTGTAACTCAGCCATTTCAATTTTTTGGTTTTTATTTCTACTTATTAATTCAAGAAGTTCCCGTTCATTATCATCTCGTTCCTTATTCATTTCATCACACAACTTTTTCGCAGATTGCAATTCCCTCAAAGCCATTTGGAGTTTGGACGCCTCCTGGCGAGCCAAAGCACTGCGAGTCATCATTTTAATCTAATATATAATAAGTACCTACTAATCTGAGTTGTGTGAAGATACTAAAATAAGGAAATCAAGTTAAGTACGGTTGCTTGTTGTATACAGGTATGTTAGGTTATGTCCGAATTCTATGTAGGTTTCTAATTATATTGCTATTATGTTTTCTTCGTAAACACTAACTGTGGGCGCAAGTAAGTGTTACGGAGCTGTTAAGCAATCGCAATTTCACTATTTTCATTTATTAATTGACTACTAGACGTTTGGATGTTTGTTGCTCAATCACGCGAATGGTTGAACGGATTTGGATGAAGTTGAAGTGATGATGGTATGTATTCGGAAATTACTACTTACTATGGGCCTCATAGATAAGCTCAAAGTCGCACAACGAGCTATGGAGAGGGCTATGCTCGAGGTTTATCTACGTGGAAATTACTACTTACTATGGGCCTCATAGATAACCTCAAAGTCGCACAATGAGCTATGGAGAGGGCTATGCTCGGGGTTTCTCTACGTGGAAATTACTACTTACTATGGGCCTCATAGATAAGCTCAAAGTCGCACAACGAGCTATGGAGAGGGCTATGCTCGGGGTTTCTCTACGTGGAAATTACTACTTACTATGGGCCTCATAGATAAGCTCAAAGTCGCATAACGAGCTATGGAGAGGGCTATGCTCGGGGTTTCTCTACGTGGAAATTACTACTTACTATGGGCCTCATAGATAAGCTCAAAGTCGCATAACGAGCTATGGAGAGGGCTACGCTCGGGGTTTCTCTACGTAGAAATTACTACTTACTATGGGCCTCATAGATAAGCTCAAAGTCGCATAACGAGCTATGGAGAGGACTATGCTCGGGGTTTCTCTACGTGGAAATTACTACTTACTATGGGCCTCATAGATAAGCTCAAAGTCGCATAACGAGCTATGGAGAGGGCTATGCTCGGGGTTTCTCTGCGTGGAAATTACTACTTACTATGGGCCTCATAGATAAGCTCAAAGTCGCATAACGAGCTATGGAGAGGGCTATGCTTGGGGTCTCTCTACGTGGAAATTACTACTTACTATGGGCCTCATAGATAAGCTCAAAGTCGCATAACGAGCTATGGAGAGGGCTATGCTCGGGGTTTCTCTACGTGGAAATTACTACTTACTATGGGCCTCATAGATAAGCTCAAAGTCGCACAACGAGCTATGGAGAGGGCTATGCTCGGGGTTTCTCTACGTGATCGCATCAGAAATGAGGAGATCCGTAGAAGAACGAAACTCACCGACACAGATCAGAAGATGAGCCAGTTGAAGTGGCAGTGGGCAGGGCACATAGCACGCAGAACAGATGGCCGATGGGGCCGAATGGTTCTGGAGTGGAGACCACGGACCAGCAAGCGCAGCGTAGGTCGTCCACCGACACGGTGGACAGACGACCTGAGGAAGGTCGCAGGACGACGTTGGATGCAGGCGGCTTCCAACCGGTCCTTTTGGAAAATCAAGGGGGAGGCATATGTTCAGCAGTGGACGTCTTACGGCTGAGATGATGATGATGATCCGGAAATAACACATGTATTTAATTTTCCGATTCAACTGGGAGTATTAGAGGAATAGTGATAACCGTATTCCCCGCAAAGTCGCACGCATAAAATAAAAAGATTACATCGGTACATATTCAGTTTGTTTTGTTCAATAGATAAGTAGCATTTTGTTATCTGTTTCTGTCGCAGCCACAAAGGCTTTTAATTTCATTTGCTTTCAATGCCAATTGAACCAGAAAACGAGACTGTCTACCTTCGATTATCACACTATAATATCTACAACGTAATTATTTTTATCTCTCGCCAGTGGTACCAACCTGGCGGTACTGTCAGCATATTAGGCGTTCCTACGTGCCGTAACGGGCACAAAGCGGGCGTTACCGTTACTTACCTACAGCTGTTTCCACAGAGTAACTGAACACAGTAGGAGTTATCAGATCAAATAAGTTTGTTACTAGAAAACATATTTATTCAAATGTATTTTGGTACGATGTGTTTTATTAATATGTGTATGAAATGAATAAATGTTACAGAGAATATTTAGGAGTGTGGTGAGCGAAAACTCTCTGTTCCAAATGTTAGTTGAAAAACAACTGATTTACTCAACACCCGTAAATCATTAATTGCATTGTAGTGCTCTGTGTAAGAGGTGCATGAAACCTTTCCAGCTTATGTGATAACAAAAGAATATATTTTAATATGCATTGGAGTGGCTAGTTCTATGTGTAGAAAGAATTACTTACAAGTTTACTTTAATTCATGAATAAAAATGTAATGCTAAATAAATTTGCAAATGGACAATTTTTAAGGAAATAATCTAGTACGAGTAGATATCAGTTTTAGTCATATTTTATTATAAATATGTACAGAATATTAAAAGTATAAATAAAAATCGATCTATAATCCCCCAGCTAGCGTGAAAATTAAAAAAAAAATCTATATATATTAAAATTAATAAAGTCGTCCGCTCTCGACTTGTATAGGGATCCACCAAACGTTTGCTTGAGGCGACGGGTATCGAAATGCCGAAATCCATTGTGTCAATGCCGGCAGCATTTTGGCCACTTTATCGTCGTTTTTACTTTTATCGTTAAGTGCTTACTTCATTGAGAGATTGCTTAGCAACAAGTAATAACATTTTTTTTAAATGTTATTTGACGGTTTAGAGATGACGAGATATTCGACTATACCTACCGCGTAAGTTAAACCGTCAAATAACATAAAAAAAATGTGTAATACTTACGAAAATTTCAATCAAGTAATTACTTGTTTATAAATACGGCTGTAAGTGTCAGTGCCCACACTGTATTAATCCTCTTATGTATACTCGCTTCGAATATACCTATCTGATAAATTTGCCATCAGAAAATTTTGTATTGAATTGCAGAAATGGTTGGTTTCGGATACTTTAAAACGTTTGCAGACTATTATAAAAAATAATCTCGAGGCAACATTGTATTGTATGACAAATGTATCGCGTCATAATTACGAGTATATTAGCATCGCTGTTATGTAGCAGACGTAAACAAATACATTAATGTAACAAAGGCATAAGTTTGTCGTGGCAACAGTATTCTTTCTGGTTGTCTTGCACTTGGACTCACTAAGAGCCATCCCGACAGGCCACGTGCACCACTTTGTCTGCGTTATCGCGTCCCCGCTGAATGCTATCTCTCTCTTTTGTGTCGGAAATTAACACGTTTTACGTTTTAGCTGAACAATTACACGACAATTTTGTGGTGCCTCTTTGACGTGCTGCTGTCCTAGTAGCTTGGGAGATAGAGCGTGTGGAATAGTCATAAAAGCTATTCGTAATAAATAATATATTAGTTGAGTTAGGATAGTTGTATCAATTTTTTATGCAATGATCAAGAATTTTGTGAGACTCTCTCGACGACCTTCTGCTGTGGTATGAGAAGTTTGGTAGAAGCGAGTGTGTAGGTAACTTTTTTGACTTCAATGACGATGAAATGGCTTTCATGGAAACGAGAGTGAACTTTTCATGTTGCCTTTCAAAACTTCATTATTTATCGTGAGTCCAGGGTTGCAATGCAAAGTGGTGAACATATTCTAAAAACAGTTAAGCAACACTTGCTGCGGTCAGGACTTGGATGGGTGACCGCTAGTGGCATTATTCAACTGAGCGTTTTCGTGCTTCGGAGGGCACGTTAAGGCGATGTTTGTTTGTTTGTCTTAGGACAACAGTCGTTAGGCTAAGTCGAAGGCCTTTCGGTCGGGTGGCCTGAAAACTACGACATGGGTTGGCCACTAACCTATCCACCAATCCGCACTGGGCCCGCGTGGTGGCCCATCTCCTCTCTCTTGAGTCCCAGCAGTGGGAACAAAATGGACTGATTCTGATGATTATGATATAATAAGCCCTAACAGTGTTATTCTTTCGTTTTGTTAGAAATAGTTATCAATAAGAAATCTAATGACATCTTATTACGAGTATAACCAATTGCAATGACTGATGATTGACAACTAAGAGGTACATCGAAAGTGTGACCCATGATATCTATTCATTCTCGACATTTCTCGTTACATTATTTCTCTGAAGCCCCTTTCCTGTTTTTAAGAATTTTGATTTAAACCCCGTTCCTCGAAGAGTGTAATAATATGCTATCCAGAGCACGTACGAGATATATGGAATTATCTCGCGTCGTCCGGACGAAGGAAGTAACGATGCGGCGAGAAGCTTTATTCGTGTATGAAAAACTTTAAATCGAGAGAACTATATCAAGAATATAAATGTGCGTGTAGGGACCGAGAAATCAATGTCAGTAGGAAGGCACTCCACGCATACCTAATACCTACACGGGCTTCATAGATGGTGTCAACCAGAAGATGGTAGTGTTCGTCTGCAAGATCCTGTGTTGGTGGGTATCAGGGTCTCATAACTTGATTTAATACAGAAATTATAAATTGGAAGTGGCCATAAAAAGTCCATGCAATCAATCTAGTTGAAAGTTTTAGTTTTGAATATGTCTTATTTTTTACCGCTTTGCCTAGCGTTTGTTGACTAAGAAAAAACCTTCGATTCTACAGGGACTTGGACTGCCTAGTCCTAGCAGCGATGCCAAAATTCTCATAGTTACATGAAATTGTTGAAGTGTTTATACAGCAAGGCCACTATGTCCATCTCATTACAGGACCAGAGTACGGAATAAATTCCATTGCAAAGAGGTGCGAGTCAGGGAGACGTTATCTCTCCGAAACTGTTCACAACAACCTCTTTGTGGAAGTTGGGCCTGTCTAATCAGGTAGGCCCTTCGACAAAAGGGTCGGACGAAGAATTCAGCTCGTATGGGCAACATAATATAGCAATATTGCACGCTTAAGTGGCAATGGACAAAACCAACAACCGATGGGAAAAGAAAATTCCCGAGTGGGGACCACGCACCGAAAGACGTATTGTAAGCCAGCCCTCCGTTATGTAGACCGACGACTTCGCAAAGCCGCAGGAAACCGCTGGATGCAGGAAGCAAGTAGCCGTTCCAAGTGGCATTCCATGAGGGAGGCATATGTTCAGCAGTAAACGCCTTACGGATGATAATGATGACGATGGTGATTATAATATTTTATGTTATACTAATTAAATAGCTCACGTGGTTCAGAACACCTCCATTTTTTAGATGCTCATTATGACATAAAAACATCAATAGCAAAAAATATTTTTTAGTTCCAGCGGTTTAGGCTCTCTGCGTTGATGAATTTGATCGCCAGTCAAGACAATTAAGATTATAGGTAGATACATTATTATTATTTAATATTAATTAACTAATTATGATCGTAAATAAATATAACAGTTAATAGTTAAATTAAGTGTGTTATTTACTACTTAATATCACAGTATCTATGGGCTGAAAAGTAATTCCTAAAATATAAACTATATGTCAAAGGTCAAGTTGTTTTTAGGATTTAGAATACCCTCAACAAGCAAACCAAATGAGTAGGTAATCCAACAAAGCCGAGCAAGTCAGGCAAACCAAGATAACGCACTCAACGGAAAGGTCTCCCCTATTTTCGGATAATCTTCATGTATTTTCTGTGTTTTTTTGCCCTCGCCTCGACCCTAATGGAAAGTTAATGAAGGTCCCTGATGTTTCCTGTAGGCACAGCCAGTTAAAAAAGGAATTGCTAAATTGGAGCTGAAACTTACTAACTAAGTAGGTTTTTGTCGGCGGTAATAAAAGGAAATTGCCACGAGTTTTTATAATAAAGGACTAAGATCAGTTGTAAGGATGTGTGCTCACGAGTTAGGACTTTTATATTAAACGTCATGTTTTTATGATTATGATCAAGGAATAATGCAATTTATGACTCTGAGATTAAGATACACTTTTGCAGAAATAAAAGGTAATAGAATACGTAATTGACTATTGTCGTCTTTGCCTTAATACTACAAAGCTAACAGAAGCAAACCGTACAAGAAGGTGTAATTTAAGGCTAAGTATAACTCCTTTCGGGTATTATATTTATATTTGATAGAATGATTCGGTTGAACGTGATTTCATACAAATACAATTTAGAAATTAGGCACTCCTAAGAAATGAAACTGCAGAACTAAATAATACATTCGAGTATGGTTTTATTAAATACTAGCATCCGCTGGTGACTGCCCGCATGGGGTAAGGATATCACGATCTCTCGGGAACTACTCGTTGAGTTGTGATAAAAGTTACTGTGTTAATTCCGGGTACAAACTCCAAATTTAATCCAGATCCGTACCGCCATTTTCACGTGATTGAGTAACAAACATCCATAGTTTTCTTTTACCAAGTTTTCGCATTTATAATACTCATGTGGTTGATGCAGTTGTGCTGCAGCCTCCAGTAATCTGAAGATCCTGCTCCCTTTGTTGCACGCTGCACCCTCCGCTAACTAAGATTAGCTAACTTGACTTGTTTAACACGACGTGCGTTAAACAAGTCAAGATGACACGCCAATGTTTAGACTTGGCTACCGGTGTACCGGCGCGGTTTCATAGGTTAACATAATTATTAGACAATTTGTACATTCACTATAATTTTGTATTAATAAAACAGGATTATTGTAAGACTTACGCGTTGTCGATATCACGATCCACAACTGTTTCGGCTTCGAGGCTTGCGAGGCGGGACGCAACGACGAGTGCACCGCATTCAAGATCCTGAAGTAGGCATCCGGACGAAGCAACCGTGCGATTCTCCAATGATTCGTCGTTGCGTTCGTCGACGATGTCGAATAATTTATGAGTACACAAGGTTGTTTTTCCAATGTTTCTTGTCATCTCGTCATTTGTTTCACAGATGTTGTCAAAGATGCAACGATGTTTGCTCTTAGTGAATCACACGACAGCAACGATTGTCGATCGAGATATCGTCGCGTAACTTGAACATAATAAATAAAATCACACACTGCCAATACCACATCTATGCAGATGACCTTCAGGTGTATTTGCACTTCCTACCAGCCGATACAGATCAGGCTGTAAATAAAATAAACGAAGACCTTGATAATTTGGCAGAATGGGCTAATATAAATTGCATGGTATTGAATCCAGTTAAGTCTAAATGTATGGTTATGGGCTCCAAGAAACAGGTGGATACCATCAGACAGAAGATTCCTCAGATTGCTATACTGTGTGATCCCATTGAGAGAGTTACCGAGGCTCGCAATCTGGGCTTACTTATGGATAGCCATCTGCGTTTCGAGCACCATATACAAGAAGCTGTCAGGAATTATATGTACAGACTGAGGGTACTATATAGGGTTAGACCTTACCTTAGTGTTGAAGTTAGGACTATCTAAACTCAACTATGCAGATGTTGTGTATGGTCCATGTCTGCTGAAGAGAAGTGAGCGTCTCATACAAAGAGTACAAAATGCTTCTGCACGTTTCTGTTATAATATTCCTCCCCGAGCACATGTTACACCTTTCCTAAATCACACAAACCTCATGAAAATTACTGCTCGCCGTAAACTTCATTTTGCTACATTACTTTTTGGTGTAATAAACAACCAACAGCCAAAATATTTATGGGATAAAATCACTTCGCCAGATGAAGGTCGTAGGTATTGTGCAAGAGCATCAGGGTATATGCTTGTGGTACCACATCATAGAAGTATGGCTTTTCGTGGAAGAAAAGTAAAAATGATGTTAGTACTCACCTAACGTGTAACGTTTACTCCAAACTCCAAATGGCAGTTCACAGGGTAGTTACACAGTGTACACTAAATGTATATCATTTGTAGTAAGTTGTTGTATTGTAAATATGTTTTTATGTTGATTACCCATATTTGCTACTTGTTTCAATTCAATTATTGGCTCATCTTGGCTATTGACGTGGCTTGGACGTGGCAACAACGTGGCCGGTGGCGTGGCAACTGGCAGTCGTGGCCTCAGACTACATAGCGGTTCAGACGTCATCACAGACTATATAACAGATGCTGAGATGTTGTTATTATTATCATAGATAAATGTTGTTATTGTTTGTTTGCCAGTGTGACACCACAGATTAGTTAATTCTTGTCTTTACGCGACCATAGATTCAATAGAGGTATCGAGTCCGAACTCCGACCGGTGGTGGCCTATAGTATATATATAATCCTATTGTTTGTATCGCCAACGCACTCCTGCCGATGTTAATTACATGTTTTGTTTTAAAAATACATTTTTGTATAACAACGTACCAAGGTACATAATAATATACTCGTAGGAACAAATTGTCCGTTGTCGCCGAATTCTTTCTTTGTTTAAGTTAATCCTGTTATTGTCATTACAACACTTGTAACATAGTTATATATAAAAGGTGCTGTAGTAATAATAATGATATAGATATCATTTACAGAGCGCGTTAAAATTGAAAACTACCGTTTTTAAATAATAATTTCTTCCGATGGCGTCATCCAATTTAATTCAAATTGCGGATAGAGCAAAGCTGGTTGCGTGTGAGGAACACTATATCAATAGGTGCTATATGTTGTACGAGTTCGAGAGTTAAACTGGTAATACGTAGGGAAAATGCGCTTGTAATAAGAATTCTAAAGAGATAGCCCACATAAATAATATATGCCAAGCAAACGGCTACTTTATGCAATACAATATATAATTCCCAGTGAGTATTCATAACTGCGAGTCACCACATTTCCTAGCCAACTGTCTCAAACAGAGCTCTAATTTAAAACATGAGGACGCAGATGTTCCGCAAGACAGGATTGACTTTAACAACCTTACAATTTATCTTACAAGTTCAGTAGCAGTTTTAAATGCATAGATTCTCTTATATGTATAACTCCCGACCTTTTTGCACAATATAGGGCTTCTATATCTAATATTGCGTGTGGTAAACATATCAAAATTTTGCCAGTTAAAATTAGCAGAATTCCTAATATTATTTTATACGGCGCAGCGGTGAACCCCACAGGTTCACGCCCATTTCGTTATTACATAATATGTAATAACGAAATGGGCGTTAGGATTGTGATGAAGTTTGATGACTTTAGAATATTATTCTAAAGTCATCAAACTTCATCCTAATTCGTCAAGCTGTTTCAGTGCTGTTAATTATTATAAAACTTAATATAATTTCGCGTTTGTATCATGAAGTCAGCTGTCAGAAGTAAGAGTGTTTTTATCCAAGCGCATTGCGACTTATTGTACAACACTTGGACCAATAAACATAGGTTAACTACAAGTTCAGCGTTTTAATTTTTTTTAAATGTATGTTGTTAGAATTTACTGCAAGTGTTGCGTTATTTCTGGTTTAAAATAAGTTGACCTTGAATATAAATGGTACATTCTAACCCGATTTAAATCTTGTAACCGCTTCGGAACAGATGCGCCAACCGCACTTGTTCACAAATGAAATTTCCTTTTTATATCTGTCAACCGTAGCTCATACAACTTGTTACTGCCGTAAGAGAGAGATGAGATTTGAAACCACCGCGGACTGCTTTTGTAGTAGTTGTTTGTTTAGATTTTATCCAAGAATCTAAAGAAAATTTGTTTTCATAAGAAAATTTTCATGTTTGAAAAAATTACAATTGGGTGATTTAACACGATTCGTTAGTCTGTATCCGTCGACGTTCATGGACGCTTTTTTGTTATTAACGTAAACAGGATGACGTAGCATTGTGTAGGAATCCTGTCTTCAAGATTGTATTTAAAAGTATCTGAGGAACAAATCTCTAAATAAAATATCTCTATTTTAAATGCTGTCCGATAAAATAAAATAATTGACGCTTCCTCTACTATGTTCGTCTACTTTGCGTATTTCCATAACATAATGTCTTCATACGGGTTATAGCTTTTGGGTTCAGCTGCTGATTTAGACACAATCTTTATTCTGCAAAACGTGCTATTCAAGCTATATGCTAAATCGAGTCCCGTGAACCTTCGAGAGATATATTCAAAGAAATCAAGATATTAACTCGGTGTTCCTTGTATAAATTTGGAAATATGATGTAGGTGAAATTTTTCATAATTGTAGTATAAATAGTGAACATGGCATTTTTAACACTAGGAGCAAAGTAAGTAAAAATGTATCGCGCTCGAAGTACTTTGCTAGGAGTAATAATTGGATAGGTAATAGTAATTTCATACTGGGAATGATACATAAGTCCTTCTTAGGGTACAGTCTTAATTGGGCGGAACGGAACCTAATTAAAGTAACTGATTGGTGGCGGCAAAATGCTTGTATTTAAACTATCATACAATAAGACGAATAATATTAAGTAGGTTATAAGGTTATATTAATTACTAGCTGATACGACTGTGGCTTCTTTCGCTTGGCCTTATTTGGCGTATTCTTTCAAATACGAAGTGGTTTTATGGCTTTATAGTATTTTTTTCTCTTAAACCATCGGTAAACTCTCAATACTTTAGATCTTGAAGTAATACGCGAAAATGCATATATATTTGTATTATATAGCCGCGAGGACATTTAATTGATTCACAGGCGATATAATAAGTTTTAATGTAAAATGCTATAAGCTGTTGGTGTACCTAAAATAATAAATGATAATAAATCTCGACTTGTTTGGGTTACTCCATGACTGAGATTCATGGCTTAATACCTGAGACATAGACTTACAGAAGTCACCACTCAATTAAAATTATGGTTCGCAACGAATGGTTTTGCCCTTAACCTGGACAAAACCTGTTACATACATTTTGACCTTTCAAATAGACCACTGAACGCCCTGACAGTAACAATACTGAACACTGCTTTACAGCAAGTCTCATCGGTTAAGCTACTCGGCTTTCATGTGTATCGAGCGTTAAAATGGAATCTGCACATAGACGCTCTTTGAGCGTGGCTTATCCAGGCCTGTTTCGCTCTAAAGCGACTAGCAGCATCGGCTCCCCAACATGCAGTACTTAGCTGCTACTTTGCCACCGTACACAGCGTACTAATGTACGGAACCGAGCTATGGGGACATGCAGCCGAGTCAGAGCGACTGTTGATCCTCCAGAAGCGCGGTATACGAACGTATACGTGCCGACTAATACCGCCCGCGGAGATAAACCCGCTATTGTGTTTACGCATCACCATATTATCAGAGCCTTATTCTGTACTACCAATCACGTCAGAGTAAATACTTTCCAAACTATCCGAAAGGAATCTATAACAAGTTAATCAACATTCTACATCTACATCTGCACGTCGACATCTACACTAATATTAGAAGAAAAATGTGTGTTTTGTGTGTGTGTGTGTGTGTATGTTTGTAATGAATAAACTCAAAAACCACTGTGCCAATTTCAAAAAATATTACTATTGGATAGCTACATTTACCCTGAAAAACAGAACGAAGGCTATATTTGATTTATCATCATCATCATCCATCACCACGCGGGTGAAACCGCAGAGCGCAGCTAATACTATTACAAAGAGGAAAAATTTGTTATTCATATTTAGCTATTGAATCATATTTATATGGCGTATTAGTAATATATATACCTATAAAAATAAATTCTACTGAGAACGGATTTCTTAAGCCATTAGCGAAAACATATTACAGAAAATATGTGTATGTTATACTGAAAACGCTTGAAGACAATTCTGACACTATTGGCTAGCAGAATTAGCCCACAACTATGAGGTTGGGCGGAACCCTAGTCATATTTTTACGCGATAAAACTGTATTACAAATAAAACTGTCCAAGATCGGACCGCTTATTCCGTACGGTTCCATTTTATGTTTATTTTATCTCAGCGTTTTGTTTTCGTACAATAAGGGTGGTATTTCTTATGGTGAACATGTGGCAAATAATATTATAAGGAAAACGATTGCAGAATACGTAAAGAGTTGTAAATGATCCCACAATATGTCCATAACATTGTTATTTATTTTGGTATTTTCACAGAGTTACACATTAATGTGTAGCTTTATACTCGATTCTACCGCATTCATAATACCTCCAATGGTTTCTCTTGGTTTATTTCAGATGATGCTCTACATGCAGAGCAAGACCAACAAGGGTGTATTCTGTCCTATTGGACCGCCGTTCGCACAAGTTATCCTGTTATATTATACACAATTAAAGCCTAAAATTAGTTTAATTTAAATATAATATTCATCATCATCATCATCATCATCAGCCTGTAGCAGTCCACTGCTGGACATATGCCTCTCCAATTGCACGCCACTTAGGTCTATCTTGGGCTTCTCGCATCCAGTTTTTGCCAGCCGTCTTGCGCAGATCGTCACTCCACCGTGCCTCAGGACGTCCTACACTACGTTTGCCGAGACGCGGTCTCCACTAAATCATCATATATAATAATATAATAATAATCAAATATTATATTGGAATATATTAAATTATTCATGTAAATCTAAACTAACATTATCGGACAAAATAGATGTTCCAATGGCTCTGGCAGTAACGCACATACGCCGTCAACTCAACTAACCAGTGGTTTGTAACTTTCATAATATTCAAGGGATGAGATTGAATTGTTAAAGTGATATTACAATTTTATGTAATTATTTATATATCTTTTTACTATCCCACTATAATTATAAATGTGAAAGTTTGGATGGATGGATAAATAGAAGCTTGTTACTCAATAACGGCAGAACGACTGAATGGATCTGGTTTGAAATTTGGCACAGTGATAGTATATAGTCTGGAATAGCACATAGGCTACTTTTCATCATCATCATCATCTATCGTCACGCGGGTAAAAAGCCTAATATTCTTGGCCAAAGCATAGACAAAATAATAAGATCACCGTCTACGTCAAGATCGTAATGATGAGTTATTTTCTCTCAATAGAGATTTGCCAAATTCAAATTCAAATTCAAATTCAAAATATTTATTTGTCAGAACATGGTAGGTACACATACAATAGTAGCACATGGTCGTAAGAATGGAGACGTATCTCATGTCCTTGCCTGTTACGGCGTACAAATGTTAGTTTTTTTATAAGAATATAATTTATATTAGTTTTTGTTAGAGTTTATTTTTATTTTACACAATTCTGATAAACTTATTATAATAATACATATAAGATACCACAAATAATTGTTTCATAATGTCAAATATTATGTCAATACTTAAAATTGGACGTGAAAAATTATAATTATATATGTCAAAATTTATCCTGTAGGAAGTCATCTATTCTATAGTAGCATTTAGCAGTCAATAATTCCTTAAGTTTCTTTTTAAAGAGATTCGTATTGAGGTCTTTTATGTTTTGTGGTATCTTATTATATACTAATGGACCCATTCCAAACACACTATTCCTAAAAAGTTGTGTTTTGCTAGGTATATTTAATAGCTTGTGATTATCACGGCGGTTACGAGAAAATTTTGTTGAAATATTTGGGAATATGTTGGGATTAGTCCTTACAAATACTGCTAACTCATATATGTACATGGATGGAAGTGTGAGGATTTTGTGTTTCTTAAAATAAGGTTTACAGCTATCTGTTGGCTGAAGTGTAAACATGGATCTTATGCAACGCTTCTGATGTTTGAAGGCCTGGGGTTTATCAGTTGAATTTCCCCAAAAGATAATGCCATATCTCAAAACCGCTGCAGCCAATCCATGATATGCCGTTAAAAGAGCCTCAGTACTAGTAGTAGGAGCCAGTTTATAAAGAGCATAGGAAGTGCTGCTTATTTTTTT
Organism: Selenia dentaria; assembly: GCA_917880725.1. Classification (NCBI taxonomy): domain Eukaryota; kingdom Metazoa; phylum Arthropoda; class Insecta; order Lepidoptera; family Geometridae; genus Selenia; species Selenia dentaria. The sequence goes on from OU862877.1 coordinate 43,143,316, forward strand.
ATTGAGTTCTGCGATGTGTGCTTTCCAGTCCAGTTTCTGGTCAATAGTTAAGCCCAAAAATTTCGTTGTTGGCACATTATTTAGATGTTTGCTACCGTATATAACGTTAATGTTAGTTATTTTACCAGGCCGTAGAGAAAAATGCATTACTTGTGTTTTATTAAGATTAATTTTTAAATTATTATTTTCTAGCCAATTTATTATAGATTCCAAAGCGCTATTTATGTCACTGTTATATAGTGTTTTGTTCTTGCAAGGCACTGATATTGTGCTATCATCAGCAAATAGGGTCATAGATTGCCGAGTAGCTCTGGGTAAGTCGTTTATATATATTATGAACAAAAGAGGACCAAGGACACTACCCTGAGGCACACCATACTTAGGAGTACGTACTCCAGAAGTAAAAGTTTCTTCTCTTTTTGTTTTAGCATTTAGTCTTGAAATTTCAGTTACTTGTTTCCTGTCACATAGATATGATTTTATAAGATTAAGCAGGTCACCCCTTACGCCGTACGCATCAAGCTTTCGTAGAAGTATATCATGATCAACATAATCAAACGCTTGTGTCATATCGCAGAAGATCGCACAGTTAGGGTTTCTAGATGGGGATGGATATTTTAGGGGTTCTCAAAGATGTGTCAGTTTCTGATAGCTTAGGACGGATACCAATAATCTATATAACCATTGTTTTGCTTACCACTGATAGAAATTTGACATAACGCCCATACAAATAGTGTCAAATATCTATCTCTAGTAAGGTAAACCGGCGATAGATAGATTATTGGGACCGGCCATTAGTCAATGATTATCAAAATCTTGATGATTTTGACAGCTCGATACACTAGACGTGCTCGGCGATACAGTCGGCATAGTCGGCTGTAATTGAGCGATTTTGCCTTTTATGTCCTAGAAGGGGTATGCAGCGGTGTTTTCAACGCCTACGTTTCACCATATATGTTTTGGTCTCATGTAACAGAGGGCAAGCCTATATTACTATCTACGAGGCACTGTCCCAGCCTCGGGACTGTTATTGAGAATATCAATCTTTCTCGGAAAAACTCATAACCCACCCGGGGATCGCACCCATGACCTCGAGGTTCCAAAACGGCACCCACCACTACACCAAGACCAAGCGAGCGAAGCCGCTGGCGGTTCAGCTAGTTATATTATACGTCGAACTTGCATTGTGCAATATTTTCTCTCACTGTAAAATTGTATTAAAACTGAGGTATTGTAAGAATATATTATTATACAACCGTTTACTGCAGACTTTGCGCCACAAAAACAATAGAAACATCATTGCTTTCTAATGATAAAATTACATACTAATGATGGAGACTTTATAAATAAATAAATATAAGTAAAGCTCAAATTAGGTATTCCTGAGACTACCCTGCGTCAGAGAGTGATAAGCATTTTCGAGAATACGAATTGCGTACGATATGTAGGTAAATCGATTAAAAGTCGTCTCTTTTTGAATAAAACAAGTTATAGAGTCTATGTAAAAGAGAACTATTGCTGAGTTACGGTGAACTATTCGGTAATATTCAGATGTTTATATGGCAGCCCCATCTAGCTAGATATTAACTGTCCGCCACGCAACTGTCGAGTGAGAACTTTGCCTCGATGAATCTGTAAAACAGTAAAGTAGCAGCAATTGTATTCAATTTTTAAGGTTCTGTACCTCAAAAGGACTAAGGACCCCTTACAGGATCACTTTGTTGTCCGTCTTTCAGTCGAAGCCCTTTTTCTCATAAACGCGTTGAAATCATTATTTGAATTTATATTAAATACTCGGGTACTATGGTGTCTGTCGGCTGTAAAAATAATCAAACTTTTGAGTATACGTGATCAAAAAACATGACTGGTCAAGGTTGGTCCTTTAACATAGTTTGGATCTAGTTACAGCAATAATGATGCTGTTTAAGCTTAGATGGTTTCTTAATGTACGGAACCATCCGTGCTCGTGTACAACTCGCATTTGGCCTGTCTTTTTTATTAACATTACAACAATAATTGTTAAGGCCAAAATCGAGCTAAGCTAACCATTTGTATAATTGTGTAGTTTCCATGTCTTCGATCTATGTTTTGTGCCCCATCTTTTCCAACCCCCCAACCTAGTACTAATGAGTCTCTGCGTATACGTCAAACTGACTACGGAGTGCTCGCGACGTGAAATCTCTTCCGCGGTCTCAATAAATAAAACAGCACATCCGTGACCTCAATTACTAGGATGCTTTTCTTTTTGCATATTTTTGCATTTTGCATGCATACGAATGATTCTAAAAAAAGTCCACGAGTATCTCGCCCTCCAAACTGACGTCGCTCCGTGCAGAGCACGTAACCCCCTCTGCGTCTGAGTGAAAACTTTTTTGGTTAGAAGCAGTCGCTGACGAGCAGCTGTAAGTAGGGAACTGTGGTTCAGGCTGAACTACAGGCGATCAGCTACTGACATCTATCACTATCAAAAAAAAACAAAATTCTGTTACATATATTTTCTAATAAAAAATGAACCCCAATTTTTCCTGGTCACGCTATAACTTGAGAACGGCTTTGCCGATTTCATTCATCGTTTTTTTTTTAAATTCGAATAGTTCGTAGAAGCACAGATTACTGAATAAGAACAGATACTTCACTCAGTAGTAAATTTCCAATACCTATTACGATAATAGCCTACTCCCTCGCGTCAACAACCACTGTATGCTAAAATGCGCCTAAATGCTCAAGCGTACAGCAGTGATTGCTTCGTATCGCGCGATTCCACAGTAATCGCAGGGCTGCCTCTTCGATAAAATTAAATTAACATAACTTTTTATCTATGTTATTGAGAACTGTGAATATGTTCTGACTTTTATGTGGCAGTTAAAATTTTTATCATTTATAAAATATTTAACCAACTTAAAAAAAAAGGAGGTGATCAGACATACAGGCCAAACTGAGATGTTTGACTTGTATGGTTTGTAGGTATGTATGTTTGTGCGCGATAATCTCGCGTTTGGCTAAACCGATATCGATGCGGTTTTCAGAAAAGGATTTGTTACATTTAGGAGAACGTTTTAAAATAAGTATAATACTTCTTAGTTTGATGATGATCTTCGGAGATGTTCACTAGAAATGAAAAAAAAAAGCCTTAAAAAAGAGAACTGACTTCAAATAAAGCACTAAGCCGTAAATTATTTTATTAACGAGTGTAACACTCTCACACAAAAATACATAAACACTGCAGTTTTCGAAAGTTTTCACGCGAAAAGTCGATGGCCTTCAAAATAAAAAAAAATATCTAGTTCCTAGTTGTACATATCTAGGTGTATTGTACTACTACCAATTATCACGAATCAAATTTATTAAGATTAATAAATTTGATTCGTTTTCTCGCAACAAGTAACCTTACAACAGACGCGGCTTGTTCAAAGGTTTTCATCGGGCGTAAGAAAAAGAACTCTCGCTACACAGACTTAAAGCGCATTTTGATTCGTTACGAGCGCGTCAAGGACTTGTAGGCACATTTTTTGAAGGTCACGTCCGTGCTTTGCAATGTTTTATGAATATTATTGCAGTTGTTAGTTTAGCAGTTTATATTCGAATGTTTTCTTTCGAAGAGTGCATCTTCTGTACCTTGTACTATTAATTATTCTGTGGTATAACGTTTCTATGTAACAAAATCATGTAAATCTGTGTCTGAAAGGCAAGCTAATGCTTAGTATATACCTATTAAACTGTCAAATTCTAAGTGGATACCGGTGTCCGCACACCTACTGTCTTTTAATTATGTCTCTAATGACGGTATGTGAATGGAAAAAAATGTAAACGACAAAAACTAGTAATAATTTATCACTTACCTTTCTTCATTGACAGGTAAATGGAAAAATGTTAGGTGTTTATCCCTTCTTTTGCTTGATTTACACCCATCTACAGCACATAAGGCACCACACGGCAACGTAATACGCGTACGAACGAACAGCACTAAGTATTAAAATTGAACGGCGTGCGCGCGCTTCGCTTGCGAAAACCGCACTGAATTTGATCCGCCGGCGGACCGAGACCGCTCGGCTGGGCGGTAGGCACTTATAGCGCGCAAGTACATGGAGTGACGGAGGCCTGGTAGAAGGTCCATACATTAAAAAAATGAAGAAAAGATGGTAGGTTATGACGAGGCCAAAGACCGAGCCTACTACGCGAACGAAGACGCAGGCAGTCGCTAGTATATAATAAATGATACTACTATTCACCACTTTCCCTGAAAATATGATTCTTTCTACCCAAAGGTTGTCTGGAAAAAAATGCTTTAAACGATAATACCGCCTTTTGTACAACTATAATATTTTTATAATTCTATTTATATTTTACTATACACTATATTATGTGTACAAATAAAGAGTTTTCTATCTAAAATAAACTGCTTGTTTGACTTGAACACCACTTTAGCAACTATAGTAGTGCCTTCTATTACCTCCCAATTGATCGTTCCTGAAACAGACAACAATTTAAAAACGAATGAATAAAAACACACGGTTCCCATCGTCAAAGCTTTTCAACAGCCTTTTACAAAAAAACTTTTTACAAACATAGATTGGCATCTATGTTTGTAAAAAAATAAGCAAAAACAAGGAACCTTTTTGAAAGAAAAGTCTCAATTTCGCGTCAGCTTTACCATGTTAATTTACTTGAAAAACTCATTAAATTTCTTCCTTGATGTAATTAACAGTATTAAAATATTCTCCAAGCGTATACCTCTTTTGATAAGCATCTTACAACATGATTACTTCGCACAGTAAAGAGCGCAGTTCTAGGAAAATATGTTAATAGATATAAATTAACGTTATGTGCATTTACTTACTGAAATATTATTAACTAGCTGTGCTCCGCGTTACCCGCGCATACAAACTTTTCCTCTGTTGCCTTTTATGTACCACTTGTATGCAAAATTTCACGATGAACGGATGAGTAGTTATAGGGAATGAAATATATAAACAAACGAAACAAACTCTAGGTGAGCGGCTTCGCTTGCTTGCTCTTGGTGTAGTGGTGGAAGTGCCCTTTTGGAACCTCGAGGTTCTAGGTTCGATCCCCGATCCCCGGGTTGGACAGTTATTGTTTTTCTGACAAGGAAAGATATTCTCAATAAAAGTGGAGTCTGGAACAGTGCTTCGTATATATGGCAATAGGCTCGCCCCCTATAACATGAACCTGTCTGGCAGTCCACTACTGTTTAACTAAGTTTTTACGGCATTTTCTGCCTCGCACTGCCACTTTATGGAACTAGCTGCCATCGGAAGTATTCCCGGACCGATAAGATTTAGGGACTTTCAAAAAATGAGCATGTTCCCTTCTTAAAGCACGGCAACGCATCCTCGAGACCGTATTGTGGAGTCCGTGGGCGACGGTGATAACTTACCACCAGGTAAGCCGCCTGCTAATTTGCCCTCCTCTCTCAAAAGTTAATTTCGGGTTTTTGTTATAAATCATAGCATAGCAACGCTAGTTTTTGAAATACCTCTACTTAGAAGGAGATTCGATTAAGCAAACGTAGTGTAGGAAGCTCTGCGACTAGATGGAGAGACGACCTGCGGAACGCGGCTGGCTATTACTGAATGAAGAGATGGCTGAAGAGGAGACTAAGAAAGGCATATGTCCAGTAGTAGATGAATGTTATCTGTTAATACCAGTGTACATTGTAAGGTTCAACTTGAACGAATTCACATAAGTTTAGAAATTTTTCCTGTGTTACATTTTTCCCCGCGACCCCGTAATACAGTACGAGAAACCGTTTTTTTTTTCTAAGACTGTAATCATAAAAAATGTGTTTTTATATCTCAATGCTGAAGTTAAGCCTATGCTGCTAATTCTTAGATTACCCTCGCGTCCCTGCCCTACGTGTATGATAAGGATAAAATGGCTTTTATTGTCCAACATATTATGCTAGTCGGAGGGTAATACCACAACAGACTTGTATATACGACTACTATTTATAAATGGGAATATTTATTACTAAAGTATAGCAGAGAAAGAATACTGTGTTATTCTCAGATATATTTATTATTTACCATATTCAACTAATATTAAAAACGCGAAAGTTTGTGAGTATGGATGTATCAGATAGATAGATAGATAGATTAACTCTTTATTGAAACACCACAATACAAATCGTCGTTCGGCATCCAATACCGCGAATGCAACATTCATCAAAATTTACAGGAGACAAAAAAATATTTCTAAATTATACGGTACACCTACTATGCTTCAAATGTATTGTATTTTTAGCTATGTTATAGTAGATCCAACCGTTTATCCTCTTTTTGACAGCACCAATAGAACGTAACATGACGATGTTACGCAAAAGTTAACTTATAAATGCGAGGTTTTAAAAATATGACAACTGCTTAAATTTGCTCCTTGATCCCGTATAATAATCATCTTTCACAAAATGAGTCCATAAGTGCAGTAGTTTTTTTATAAATTCCATAAAATAACAAACGTTTTTAAAAAATTACGTTCTATGGCTATCAACATAGTGATGTTACGAAGTTACGATTGAGATATCGATATTGTTTATGAACTATTTTTACACGGGTGTTTTCCGTTCTCGGCACATAATATCGGATTTATTTTTATGTAAAACCGTTATATTGATGCGCCTCAGGAAAACATACAGCATTATTTGAAGACGTGTTTATCTCCTGGTGTATATCCAAAAAAGAACAAGGTTATGATGACTATGATGATTACAAGTACAAGTCATACTTGACGAAGCTGTTACCGGTTAAATCTGGGATGGCCAGCGAGCAACACGGAAGGGAGTAGGCATACACAGCGTTTCCCCTCTGTCAAAGTACAAGTCCGCATGGACCATGGAGTTTGATAATATACTGTGGGGTGAGGGCGGGGCTAGATTTGTGAATGGTGCTTTATTTTTTATGTGTTAGTGATTTGGTTGTGTGAGTATGATCGGCAATGGATCGGTACAGGTATGTTTTGTATGTAATAGTGCGGCTTTGCGCTAGTGTGCAACTTCCCCTCCCGCAAGAAATGACAGAAAGATTTGAACAATATTTTTTAGCTAAGGCTACTCCCTTCCGTGTTGCTCGCTGGGGATGGCAGACATTAAAGTCTGCCGTTTGGTACCAGAAAATAGTAAAGTTTGAGCAACCCCAATTCCAATTTAAGCAAACGAAATCTAATCTTTTATTTTTATTTATTTATTAATCAAAATCAGATTCATCGTTGCTGTCACTCGAGCTATTGCCGACATTTATAATTAATTGTTGACTCATATAATCTATCGCCACGTGTTTATCCCAATCTGCCATTATAGTTTCTTGTGTTTTTTGAATTACATTTTGCCAGCTTTCCGCAGTTACTTTCACACATGCATTTTTTAATAAATTTACCATTTTGTTTGCCGTGAATGGGGGTTTTGTGTTATTTCTAGCAGCGTGTCCTTTAACTTGAGCCCATATTAATTCAATGGCATTGTATTGACAATGATAGGGTGGAAGTCTAAGAACCCAATGACCATGTTCTGCAGCTATTTCGTCGATCACATATCGTTTTGGGAAGTGTTTTTTTGTTCGTAATATATTTAGTAATTGTACTTTTAGTAAGGAGTTATCAACATTTTCACCATGTCGTTGAAGCCAGTCAATGATTACTTGTTTTTTGTCGGCCTGGGTCGGCATTTTATCAATTTGGCGTGAGTGATAGGATGCGTTATCCATAATAATAACTGACGGTTCTTCCAATGATTGTACCATTTCCTTAAACCAACTTTCGTAAACCTCAGAATTCATTTCTTCGTGGTACTCAACTGTTTTTTTGGATTTAAAGGCCAACAAAGCATCTGGCATGAATCCTTTCACAGACCCTGCATGGCAAATGATTAGACGTTCTCCTTTTCCCATCGGTACTGAGGTAGTGGAAGCAGCGGTGTCATCAGTCCAGCTCTTAGACACTGTGTGGTTCGCATTCAGCCAAGTTTCGTCAGTGAAAACAACATTTGACCAATCTGTAATTTTTTTGGCTTCGCTCAAAAATTCGCAACGAGCAAAAGCTACGTCGCGACGCTCCATCAATATTTTGCGTTTGTCCGATTTTTTATAAGTAAATCCAATTTCATTCAAGACCTTTACCAATGACGATTTTTGACCTCGGAACAAATCACATTCACGCAAAGAAGCAACAAGTTTTTTAAGTGTTGGAACTTCTTTACGTAAGTAATAGTTATATATATGACGGCGTATAGCGTCTGCGTCAAAGTTGTCAACCGAAGTCACACGACGTGGTTGGCGTTTTTTCTTCGGCGTACGAAGCTTATTCTCCTGCATGCCGCTTGTTCCGTAGGCTTCGGTAGTAATTTTTGTAATCGTAGATGCACTAATACCTAACGCGGCCGCAACGCGCTCTCTCACTTGCGACAATGGTAAAAGCGGGCCGCCATTTTGATACTCTGCTTCAAAGTAATTACGAAGCTTGATCACCATTTCTCTCGTCTGTCCTTTCAGCACTGATCCTTTCGGCATTTTATAGTTCCAATATAAAACTCAGCAAATAATTACTAGCACGGGCGTCTTGTTGCGAGTGACAGTGACAAATACAAAACGGCGGTGGACCATTGAGTTTTACTACCTTGATAAAATACTACTGCTTACCCATAGACAAAAAAATTGGCAGTCATAGGAATTGCCGATAGAAGTGAAAACTTATAACTCAGAATTTGATAGCTTACCTTGGAAACTACACGGGTGTAACCGGACGGCGTGGCCTCGCCATCTGGGCATGGCCATCTAGAAATGCGTCAGCATTTCCCATTGGCTGATGCGTTTCTAGATGGCCATGCCATGACGGCCTGTCCACGCCCTTTCAACATTCCCCATTGGCTGACGTATTTCTAGATGGCCAATAGCCATGGTCATGGCGCCATTCCTAGGACTATTCTCTTTCCGCACAGACTCGATAGAAAAATGAATCGAAATCGTGTCCACTATAATCACTTGGTCACAACACTTTAACTGACAAATTAGATCTGTCAAAAAGAGGATAAACGGTTGGATCTACTATAATGTGTTATGATTGTATGAAACACTTTTTATCTAATTTTAGGCAGTATTGGTAAGTGTAAGTCACGTTCGCGGTTTTTACCTATCATTTTTGGTTACATCTTATCATATTCGCGGTTATGTACAAGAAAATTAAACAACATTTATTATTGTTGTTGACAATTTTTATTCAAAAATATTATAAGTTGGTCATTATTAATCTTTATGTGGCAGATTGTCGTAATACGAATGGCAATCTCTAGGAATAAACTCTTTTAGTTCTTGAATATGCTGATATTTCGTTTTCTTAATCGCAAGTTGCTGGCTGTGCAAGTTTGGAAATGTATAATTGGTAGAGACTACACGTGGTCGAATAGCCAGTCCTTCATACGGGACATTGTCGTCGTGAGTAAGTTTATACATTATCTTTCCATCTTGATACTTTAGGCACTTAATGTCTGTCACAACTGCTGTGCGGGAAGGCTTGATAGAATTGTAGCGCATATTTTGCTTGAAATCTTTGAAAAAGTCGTAAAAGACTTGCTTTTGTTCGTAGGGAAATGGCTTGGATCTTGCTTCAGAGGCTATTTGTGCATACTGACTGGGGAGGTAAACTTCTCTGTTTTTTAATTTTCTTTCAATACAGCTGTGCACAGAGTCGCACTCCATTTGCGTATGACCTTTGATTAAATATTTTTGTTCTATTCGCACGTTCGTCTTTATTGACAGATCAAGGAGTGCATTCGCAATAATTGCATTTCTATTTTGATAAGTGCATCCATCTGAATAAACAATAATGGGTAGGGGTTTTTCTTGAATGTATTCAGAGAGAATATCTACTAGGCAACTAGTAAACGTGGATGCTGTAAGATCGGTATCCACTTCAGTAAACCAGTAACATCTCGCCCTATTGTCAGCTAAGTTGTACACTGTGTAATTGTAAACACATAATTTTGTTTTATAGTACATGCTACTGGTTCGGAGATACGGCGCCAGTTTAACCGATTGCAAATCAACAGTGAATACGTAACACTCTCCTTTAATTGCTTTTTCTTTGTCTTTGGTCTTCAGTTCACGAGCTTTTTCTTTTTCTTTAATATGTTTTTCATAAGCATCTTTGGTTAAATTGCCAACTTTAAATCTACTACAAGTATCGCACACATCTTTTTTTGGCTGAAATATTCCAATGTTCATTTTATCGAAAACCCTATCAAACGTCCTTTTACTCACAATGTCTGTGTTTTGGCCTCTTTCTTCATAATATTCTTTGTATAATTGATATAAATGATTTACGCTGTGTACTATTGGTTCAAGGTATAGTTTTGAAGTAGATTTTCGGCAATAGTGCGATGGTACTTTTGGCATCAGTTCAATGAAATCTATAACAGTTTGGTGTTTTGAAGTAGATGTACCACGGCGTCTTCTAGGAGGCGGAACGCTTGTGTCGTTAGTTGTAGTATTGTTACTAGCAGGTGTAGCAGGCGCAGAAAAGACATCATTACCTTTATTGGCGTTTGAATCAAGCCAGTAACGCACCGTCCATTCCTTTATTCCCAAAGAATTAAGGAAAAAAATACGACAGACTCGTACGCGTTGGCCTTTAATTTTCAGGTGGTATTTCTTAGTCGAATCCTTTCTTGAATTTGTAGAAGAATTCCCCTTTTGTCTGCGTTTTGGTGGTATAACATCAACCATAGATTTGATAAAAACTTTTTTGCTGTCCCAGTCCATTTCAGTCCAAAAACAATCAAAATTTGTTTTCCGGTCTTCTTCTAATATGTCCCGGCAGTTAAGTCCTCCTTTTAAGCATGCATCTGATGAACACCGCGGACCCATTTCTCTTTTACTTCTTTCAATATCCTGAATCCACTTATCATTTTGTTTCCGAAATCCTAAAAACGATTCGCCTTTCATTCTTTTTACTTTCTCAATATCTCTTTTTCGGCCGCGTCGAGTTTCAGATGTAGATGCTTCTAATAATCCTGTTAAATCTGCAGAAGAAGAAATTACCAGTTGAGATGGAGTAATTGGTTGCACATCGGACGCTGCATTTTGAATGTGAAGTACTAAATCAGTAGTAGACAGGTGCGAGACTGCCACGTCAGCAATTTCCAATTGAGGCTCTATTTCAGGGCGTTCCGGATTGGTAGGTAGAGGCTGAACTGCCAGTGAAGTGATTTGAGACTGCAGCTCTACTTGAATGTCAACAAAGTTTGGCTGAAGCTGATGAGATAAATCCGTATAGGAAGGATGCTTCGAAACTTCTAGGTCCATAGATGGCTGGGTCTCTATCACAGGGCGGTCCAGAGTGATAGCTACAGGTTGGACTACGAGTGAACTGAGCTGAGACTGCAGTTCTATCTGGGTGTCAACAATTTTTTGCAAATCTGTACTACAGGCTGGCTGAGGTGAAATTTTCAGGTTTGTACGATGTGACTGAGCATTTATTTTGGGGCTTTTAGAAGTGTAGAGTGACGGTTCAAGTACTAGTGAAGTAATCTGAGATTGAGACACAAAATCTTCTTTATCTAAATTCAATAGCATGCTCAAAGAATGTTCGTCAGATTTATTATTTATCATCTTATTGGTCAAATCAATCATAACTAAGTTATCGGCATTATCAGCAGAAGATTTACGAGTCGGCAGGACCTTTTGGGGCTCTGTTGCTAATGAACCTTTCGGAACATTGACATGCTCTTCTTTATGTTCTTTATCATGAATATGTTTGCATACGGAGTTTTGTATAGGTAAGTAACTTGATGATGAGCATGACGACAACGAAGAGAAAATGTTCTTTAACCGCGTTTTTTTGTTAATTTGTACTATAACTTCATTACTAAACCCCATGCCTTTAAGAATATTTTCTTCGTCTGAGGAGTCTTCCATTACGCTGTAAAAAAGCAACTTAGGATTAGAGTTATCATTTCATAACCTGCCGGGTAAAGTCCGGCTGGATTTGACACGACCGGATGGATAAATAAATCATGCTAACAAATCATAAATGGATTTTCAAACCGAGAGCCTCATATCAAATAAAAACTGACTGATTGTAAACCCTCTTTTTGGCAGTCAGGTAAAAATTATACAAACACATCGTTTAATTATATTAATAATCACTCTTTAAATCCTTAAATAATGCCATATTTTATTGAAATAATTGATGAATTCAAACTCAATGGAAATAATAAAATCCCGTTAGAAACATTATAATACGTCATATTCGTTACCGCGAACCTAAAATACACATAAAATTTAGGTCAGTTAAAACCACGAATACGACACTCATATTATAATACTTCATATTCATTACCGCGAACCTGTTCAATACCTGTAAAACATAGGTCAGTTTAAAACCGCGAATACGACAACTATTACTTTGACCACGAATGCGACAACACACAGTGTAAATTTTTACTTATTGCACAATTATAAACATCTCCTGCAAAAAGTAATTTAAAGACGTAAATTAAAATCCATTAAAACAAAAAACTTACCCAGAAATCACGCGGAACAGTGCTCCTTTTACGGTGGGTACGGCGGCACTGAGTGAGAAACGGGCGCATTCGCGGTTATTCGCGGGTTTGATGGCGGGAAATTACGTTCGCGGGTTTGAATGACTCGACAAACAATAGGACTGGAGTATCGTACGGCCAAAATTTATATGTAGGATTGCGTATTTGAACGTGTAGAATCGAATATTATTCAAATGTGATTTACGTAAAAAATGTCGCGTTCGCGGTTTTGGATGCCGAACGACGAAATATATGTTACAAATAAAGAAATAAGAATAAAATAAAAATACAATAAAAAATATTTCACAATTAAATACTTAAAATTAAGTGTCACAATGGGCGGTCTTATCGCTCAGAGCGATCTCTTCCAGACAACCAGACACGGAAAGAAATAGGCTTAAACTTATAAAGGCGGTGGTGTATAAAACTAGTGTACTAAACACTACATAATTATAGCAAAACTCAAGAATATAGCTAGAAAAAAATACTTATAATATATAAAAAGCTATACTTATATAATTATACTATACATATATACTACAAAATAAACACATAACTATACATACACTATTAGTTATTATAACAAAGATAGTAAGTAGGTTATTTCGCGAAGTAAAATGCTTTGACACGATGTTTAAAGATGTCAAGAGAAGGCTGACCCACCAGCGGCTTCACTCGCTTGGTCTTGGTGTAGAGGTGGAAGTGCCGTTTTGGAACCTCGAGGTCAAGGGTTCGATCCCCGGGTTGGACAGTTATTAGATTGGTTTTTCTGAGAAAGAAATATTTTCTCAATAACAGTCCGGAGAATGGACCAATGCCCCGTAGGTGGCAATAGGCTCGCCCCCTGATACATGACCACATGACCAAAAACATATATGGTGAAAAGTAGATGTTGAAAACACCGCTGCTTATCAGTTCGAGGATAAATATAGGCAAAAGTATCGATTCACTCAAGACTGCTAGACTGATGTTACCGCCCCGCGGTTTCACCTCCGTGGTGATGGATGGTGATGATGAGGAAAAGTATCCTATTGAAATACCGCTGCTTACCCCTTTGAGGATATATAGACGAAACTATTTGTTATGTTGTGTTTAATAATAACATGTAAGTATGGGGGCGATTTACTTAATACCGTAAAACTGATGTTTCACCTCCGTGGTAATGGCGGAATCGCCCGACTACAGTCGAATGACATCTTCTGGATCTTTGGTTAGAATGGGGGTTCCACAGGGGTCGATCTTGGGTCCGTTCTTATTCTTAGCATATATCAATGACTTACCACATATGGTTGAGGGCCTTGCTGACATAGTTCTTTTTGCGGATGATACTTCTCTGATTTTTAAAGTAGATAGGAAAGATAGAGAACTAGTTCAAGTCAACAACGCGTTAACTATTGTTTCAAATTGGTTCGTCGCAAACAACCTGCTTCTCAACGCAAAGAAAACGAAATGTTTAAAATTTTCCATGCCTAATGTAAGACATATAGAGCCAAACGTATTACTCGACGGAAATAAATTGAAAATTGACAAGGCAATAGTCTTTCTAGGTATTAGCATAGACTCTAAATTACAATGAGGTCCTCATATTGATGCACTATCTGGAAGACTGAGCTCAGCTGCATATGCGGTTCATAAAATTAGGCAATTGACAGATATAGCTACTGCTCGACTGGTCTACTTTGCTTACTTCCACAGCATAATGTCATATGGTATCCTGCTGTGGGGGTCAGCGGCGGACATAGAGACAGTTTTTATATTGCAAAAGCGGGCAGTTCGAGCCATCTACGAAATGGGTCCCCGCGAATCCTTAAGACAAATGTTCAAAGAAATTAATATATTAACTCTTCCATCTTTGTATATCCTAGAAAATATAATGTACGTTCGTAAAAATATAAAGAAGTTTAGAATAAATAGTGATATGCATAATATTAATACTAGAAATAAGGATAGGATAGCTGTATCTAAATTTAGACTCACGAAAACTAAAAATAAGTCCTTCTTAGGCAATTGTGTACGTTTCTATAATAAAATCCCGAAAGACATTACTGAGCTCACTGAAGGGAAATTCAAGTTACGTGTCAAAAATATACTAATGAAAAAAGCTTATTATAAATTGAGTCACTACTTAGAAGACAAAGATGCCTGGAAGCTTTCCACTTCTGCCTAATAGCCAACTATTGAATAAATTTGTTATTTTAATACTACTCATATGTAACCTCAATGTACAAAGACTTGAAAAAATAATGGCCCACGAGTTTCTTGCTGCTTCTTCTCGGCGGTGGTTCTTTTCCGAAGACAGCGGTAGAATCATTTAAAAATTTTTGACGTTCATAAGAGTGTCTATGATGCCTAAACTGAATAAATAATTTTTGAATTTGAATTTGAATTTGGATGAACAACAAAGATGGATAGCATGCCGACTCTATCTCCGAACACATCTGTGCTATATCATACGTAGTATCTTATAGTCTGTGGCTATATCGAGCTGTCAAAATCCTTACGTGCTTTTGACTATGCTATCATACGAGACCACTCACTTTGCGAATGCGGTCTTGATGAGGGTACACCGGACCACATTTTCTTTAGTTGTTCGAGATTACGGTATTCTTTGTACGACAAGTTACCATCATCCATATCTCGCCCGGCTAATCTAAGTTCTCTTCTATCACTCGTTTTTACCAAACACATCTATATTTTAAGTATGTTTATCATAATTAATAAAATTAAATTGTAGTTTATCATAATTGTTTGTAGGAAACTAACATTTTTGTGTAGTCATATTTATTATATTCAATACATAGTATACTTCATTGTAGTTCAATACATAGTATTTATTTTGTGCCGTCTTGTATTGTCCTATAAAAGTTGCTTCAGATAAAGTATCCTCAGACGCAAAATTGTTAAATGGTCTAAAAACTACCGATCATCTCGCTGCTTACCGATCATTCTCCATCGTTTGTTGTCCTTCCTATCCGCGCGAACTGTTATTGGCAACATAGAGAACATTTGTATACTGGAGAATTGGCAAAATTGTGGTTACGCGTTACGTCGCACAAGCCATACAAACAAGAAGAAGAAGACTACGCTATCAGAAACTGACACATCTTTGGCAGAGCTCTATTGATATAAAATAAGTCATTACGATTTAAACGTAGGCGGAGATCTTGTTATGTTGTCTATGCTGTGCCCAAGAATATTAGGGTTTTTCACCCGTGCGGTGATTGATGTTGATGATGATGATGAAAAGTAACTTATGTGCTATTCCAGACTATACCAGATCCGTTCAGCCGTTCTGCCGTGATGAGTAACAAACATACATCCATCCATCCAAACTTTCACATTTATAATATTAGTGAGATAGTGGGATGTACGTAGGTAAATAAGTGCTGTATTTTATTACTACGCTTTACAGATTGATTTACTAAGTATTTAAATTTACTCTACATATCTATATTACTACTAGACAAACATCCACACATCCATCCATACTCACAAGCTTTTACGTTTGTAATATTAGTAGGATTGTTAATTATTTTGAAGCGACAACAAAGGATTAGACGGCCACAGGTTCGATCCTCACCTCGGGCTTAAGCTTTCAGTATACGTTACATCGAGATGCAATCCCCAGCATGGTGGTAGGCACTTCTGGCACGCTTGGCTAGCAACCGCCTCAAATTTAAAAATCCATCATTAAGAACCTCACGGTGTGTTCCGGTAGCTGTCCTTGAGAGCCACCCGCTATTCTAGGTCTAGTGTGATACAACCTTCGACCGCATCAGCACTGACCATCAAGTGAGATGCCTAGTTGTCAAACTATACAGTAGTGTTTCAAGTGTAAAAAATGTTTAAAATTTTTCTTTTGTAACCATACCATTGCTTCAACGTGTATCGTTATACTTAGCTATGTAGAAATTATTTAATGAATTTGTAACAAAACGATTTTTTAAAGCTTAATAATCATAAATGCAAAAAGGTGCATAATTTTGCACTTTTGCCACAAATGAGCACACGCTGCTTTGTAGCGTGCGCGCATGTTAAACATTATTTCAATTATGCTTCCTTCGATATGTGCGTGCTATTTCCCTTTAGATTAAATTAAATCTAAATTTAAATGTGACCGACATAACCAGGCCCTCACCTCTTTTAGTTTATTTCCCAAACTACTCCGTACACAAAGGTATTAGTACAAAAGGGTCGCTTAAGGCCGCGTCCTAAGAAAGACATAAACCTTCATTCCGCCAGTGGGCATGCTTAGTTGTACCATTTCCGGCTTCACTTTGTAACTACGAGGAAATTTCGTACTTACGTCTCATCAACTCGTTTGGAGCTCAAGGCGCGAGGGTCCAGCAAACGAGTAGCCATACAGGGCTACTCGTTTGCTTATGTATAAATAATTTTGTAATTAAAACAAATGTAAAACCCATTACAATAAAACTATAAAACCAGATTATACACGTGTATTCCTTAATTTGAAACTTAAATCTATACCAATTTAATTTGCAAGAATTTACAGTATGCTAACATTAGTTAAGTAACAATTAATGATTAAACGAACTTACCTGTACGTGAAGTTCTATCATAATTATACGAGCGCCGAGTCCTCGAGATTAGTATTGTAGGTATTTATTCACACATGTAGTATCGCATAGTTCTCACCACTCTTGCACTTAGTTTAGAGATTTTTTTTTACTTTTGGCAGGGTAGTCATGTTTAGTTCTGCCGTGAGTCGTCTGTCGCTAGTCATTTAGTTAAGAGCCATATATATACTTACTATCCTCATTGATGTATTGCCAGTGTTACCCCAGGGATGTATACACAGGTATAACATTGGGTGGGAGGGATGTACTAATCTCTTCGGACTCGGCGCTCGTACGAGTATAATTATGATAGAACTTCACGTACAGGTAAGTTCGTTTAATCATTAATTATACATCGCGCCGAGTCCTCAAGATTAGTATTGTAGGTATTTATTCACACATGTAGACCTTGAGAGTAATAATGGCAAAACCATCAATGATTGTAATGTATTGAGATTTATAAAACACAAGCTTAATAAATTTATTGAAAAGAAGTAGCAAAATAGCATAATTTTCAAAAACACATTTATTGAGTAATTAAACATAAAGGTTAATAAGGTAAATAAAATTTAACATAAAGGTGCGTAATTAAACAGATTGTTGAACTAGTACACCGAGCGAGTGCGCGCGTGAAACGGCTGCGTGCCGCGTACTGTATGCGCTATAAACGCTTGTGTCTACCCCGCACTCGCTGAGCATGCGTTGTATCCAACGACTGAGTGTTTGCGTCCCAACCGGTTTATGGGGTTTGCTAATTCCAATAAACAAGACATCCGATGATCTTAATGTCGAAGTACGTTCTATATAATACAAAAGATTATTAGCTGGCCATACTGCTGGTCTTTCTGCAAAGAACGGTAAATTTAGAACAGACTGTTTAACGCCTGGTTTGGAGGTTTTAATTAAATCTGGTATTTTAATTGTTATGCGTTGGGAAAGATTTTGAATATTACTAACATTTATTTTTGAAAGAGTTTGAATTCTTTGAGCCGTCGAGAGGACCAATAAAGTAACAGTTTTTAACACAAGTTTTTCCAAAGATAATTGGTCATTAGGCTGCCATGTACTCAATTTATCTAGTACCAGGTTAGTATCCCACGGTGTATTATATTTAGGTCGCGGTGGCTTTAGGCGGAACACTCCTTTAAGAAATCTTTTTAGCCTGTCATCGTTAGATAATTTTGGATCCAAAATAAGAGAAAGGGCCGATCTGTAAGAATTCAAGGTTCCATATTGATATCCATCATTAAATACATGGGTTAAAAAATAAATTACTGTAGGTACAGAGGCGTTATAAATATCTACTGAATTAACTTTGCAGAAATCCCACCATTTTTTAAGACAAACGTCGTACTGTTTCATAGAATTGGGCGATAAGGATTCTTACATAATATCTAGAGATGCTGTTGGGATGCTTTTTCTAGAAAATGCGTTCCTGATAATATGCCTGCCACCAGGGTAATCGATTCTTGTATCCGCCGATTGCTGGAAGAAAACAATAAGGCATTGCTTTTAGGAGGAAATGTTATCGTATCTGAGACTAAAAGAGATCTAAATAGGGGATACCACGGCTGGGTTGGCCAAAATGGTACAATCACGATACCACGTGCTTTGTCAGTTATGATTTTTCTCAGAGTTTTTAGAATGACCGAAACAGGAGGGAATGCATAAAAAAATAATGAGACCATGACACTGTGAATGAATCTACTGCAAATGCATCTGGGTCTCTGTGCCACGATATATATAATTCACATTTTCTGTTAATACGAGATGCGAACAAATCAATATTAGGTAGTCCAAAGAAGTGTTGATGTTATCAAAAGCCTTAACAGATAATTCCCATTCTATGTTGGGATGGTGTCTGCGTGATTCAAAATCAGCTATTTTGTTGTCACTAGATTTTACGTAAGCGGCTACAAAAAATATTTTTCGGCTTCGCACTAATTCCAAATGTCGCGAGTTATTTGTGTGAGATGGGGGTATTGTATGCCTCCCATCCTGTTTATATAAGCCATGGCTGTTGTATTGTCAACACGCAATAGTATTTGGTTACCAGAAAAGTCTTTCACAAAGACCTTCAGAGCGTTATACGCAGCAAGCAATTCGAGGTAGTTAATATGTTGGTGTTGTTCAAAATATGACCATTGACCACTTGCAATCTTTCCATTGCAGGCTGCTCCCGTTATAATCATTATTATCTTTCAAGTTGTGATATGTGCAACGTTCCATCTCTTTGGTGTGTAGCCACCCATATTCGGTGGCTGGACAACAGGATACTAATGACCCTAAAAGCTGCGCAAAGGCTCTAATTTTACAGCGTTTTAATTTTGAAAAAATTCAATCTTGTCTTAATTCTAGATCTTTTGTCAACAGGCAAGTACAGTTAAAGATTGCGCGAATCTATAATCATGCCTAAAAATTTGCATTGAGTTGAAGGAAGCAAAACACTTTTATCTACACTAATGTTGTAACATTCTACTTATGTTTCCAATACTTGACTTATAATTACTACTGTTATAGAACAGACAACAAAACACTCAATTTAAGCAATTTCACATGATGGTATAATATCCACATCGATATCGTAAAATCTCATTATAACATCAATAAAACGCGACCAATTAACGTGGCGAGCCTTATGTCAAAATCCTCATACAAGTTGTATAAAATTTTGATATTAGGCTGGCTTTTGAAAACAGTTGGGTTATACGTGAAAACTTCGTCGAAACTACTAAACTTACATACACAAAACTCTTTGGTAAGATCTTGTGCCAATTAAATAAAAAAAGAACAGCGCGTTCGCTCCTGATTGGCCCTGCGCGCGCAGCTGCATTTTAATGGCGGCAAGTTCACTGTGACAATAAATACGCGTGAATTTAATGTTTGTTTTGTTTTTAAAATACAAATTAAAAGTTAAAAATGGATGGCGACGATGATATTTGTACGCCTCCGGATATTCTAGAATTGGCAACAAAAGTAACTCACAATCTTTTGCCAGAAAAATCTAGAAAATTATATGAAAAAGAATATAATAACTTTTTGGCATGGAAGACCGAAAAGAAAACTACATAATTTTCTGAAAATGTCATTCTTGCGTATCTCAAAGACCTCTCCGACAAATTCAAACCATCTTCTATGTGGGCTAAATATTCTATGCTCAAGTCCACACTGAGTATCTACAACAATATTGATATCACGAAGTATTCAAAGGTCATAGCGTTCCTGAAACGCAGTTCAGAAGGACACAAGGAAAAAAAGTCCTTGACGTTTACATCAGGTCAAATAAAGATGTTCCTGGAAGATTCACCAGATATTTTGTATCTTTTTGAAAAGGTAAGTGTATTTTAGTTCTGTTATTTAATCTACCTAGTACTTACGTACTACACACGCAAGTTATCTAGACACTCCGTTTAAGCGCTTTGTGTATAAATTTGGTAGTAGGTACCTAAACTTTACTACTTCATAAATCATAGTTTTTGCCTTGGCTATGTACCTCAAGCTTATTATATCGTTTATTGTTACAGGTTGCACTAATCTTCGGCATAATGGGGGCATGCCGAAGGCAAGAGCTATACAACATCCAGTTCGATGAAGTCTCTAACATAGACGACAGTACAATCATGGTGAAAGTTTCGAAAACAAAAACGAAAATAGATCGTTCTTTCGTTGTGACGGGCAACTGCTATGCCGTATGTAAAAAATACATGGAACTTCGACCCACCCCCTGTCGAAACCCTGCCTTTTTTTTGAGCTATAGATCGGGGAAGTGCGTCGATCAAAGAATTGGTATTAATAAATTTGGTGCTCTGGGAAAAACTATCGCAAGTTTTTTGAATCTGCCTAACCCAGCGTTGTACACGGGCATTGCTTCCGGCGCACCTCGGCGACCCTTCTCATAGATAGCGGTGGTGATTTGACCGCACTGAAACGACACGGGGGGTGGAAGTCTTCTACTGTGGCTGAAAGCTACATTGATGAGTCTTTAATGAATAAAATTCAAGTCTCAAATACGATCTTGAACAGTATAAAAAACAAGACGAATGAAGTAATTATAAATATTCCGACTCCGTCTACGAGCTCTACTGCTTGCCCCGCGACCGCTACAGCTGCTGGATCAATAATTAACATTAACTTTCAAAATTGTACCATCCAAAATTTGAACAATTATTATAATTAAACTATTGTCAGCTTTTACTCTTGTTGTTTGATTAATTGCATTAGTGAAGATAAAGTAGTGTATGCAACTGCATATAACACGGGTATTAAAACACTCGTTACTATTATGAAACTCGCTGCGCTCGTTTCATAAACTCACACTCGTGTTTTAATACCCTTCATTATATGACAGTTGCATAAACTACTATTATCTTTATTAACAATGAAACCAAGTGAACATAATATTCTTTAAGTGGTTTCAAAGTTTCTTAGATATTCTTTGTACGAAGTTCCCAGTAAAAACCAGTCATCTAAGTATACGGTCGACAGAAAACCACTAGATCGTAAGAGCTTAACAATAGGCATACATAATTACGTAAAAACATAAGGTGCCGTATTGATACCAAATGGTAAAACCGTAAATTCGAAGAGCTTTTCCTCAAATGTAAATCGGAGGTACTTTCGCGATTCTTTGTGTATATTAATTAAAAAATACGCGTCTTTAAGGTCAAGTGTAGCCATTTGACAGTTATGTGTAATAAGTTTAAGTGCTGTTCTCAGATCTTCTAGTTTAAAATGGTCGGTTGTTATGAATTTAGTTAAGTTTTTTTCAAGTTTAGTATAGGACGCATTTTACCATTTGGCTTCGGTACGAGAAAGATATTCGATAAGAATCGGCTATTGCATGGATTGCATTCGGTTATGGCACCAATTTTTACTAAGCTGTTTATTGCATTTAAATATTGATTTCGTTCATCATTAGTATATACTGGTTTTATAGGGAGTACGTGCTGTACAACCGGTGATGTAAATTTAATTTTATAGCCTTTTATCCAAGAGAGTACAGTGTGGTCATTCGTAATGAGAGACCACTGACGAATGAATTGCGATAAGCGGCCTGCGGACTAAACTGGATCTAGTAGCGGCGACGTGGATACGTCGCCTGTTGAGCCTGCGATGATGTCCTCGATGATTGCGCGCGCAGTAGCTGGCGAGATGGGTGCGTTGGCGGATGATAAGGCGCGCGCACAGTTGCAGGCTCGTAGCTCCGTGGCGCCAAGGGCGTCGTCCTCGTAGGCGGCCTGCGCGTCTGGGGTGGAGCTTTCCGGTTTAAAGACCTTGGAGCCATTCCTTTGTATTTGGTATTCGTCTTGTTATCAGCTTGCAATTCGGTTCTGGATTTATTAACAGCTTTTGCTGATTTTAAAGTTTCTGCCAAGTTTTCTCCAAATAAATACGAATCTATTTTAGTATTTTTTAGGTGTTCACTCATGTCATTCTTCACCGAGGATAGAATAAAGTTTCTTCTAGTTATAGAATCAGCATGTTGAAGGTCGCACAGTATTCGACATATATCCATCAACTTCTGTAGCGAAACGTTGTTTTTTATTTCTTCATTTATTTGCGCACTAATAATCTGGCTCAAACAAGCGATTGCACTAGACATTTGTTTTTGTTTATTCTCAATCCCCTTGTCACGTTTGATGGCGGTATCCAAAAGTGCAGCTTTAATTTCCAGATTAATTTTAGGAGTATCTAACTGGACACAGTTAGAGGGTAATGGGTATTTTGTAATTGAATTTTTACGTGCGTCTTTATTAAGTCCTTCTTTGGCTATGTGCAATAAGCGGTTTGCCAGTTCATTGCGTATTTCAGGCCCAAATTTTGGCGTGGAAGAAGGATCATCACCCAAAATTTCCAAAATTTCTGTATCTAGGTCAGTAGTGGAATCACGTGTAGTTGCAGGAGGGACATCCGCTGAAGTACTGGGGCCTGGTTAAGATTCAGGTGCATTTAGTGTGGGGCTTTTGTCGGTATCCTGGCCATCAGGCCATTCTAATAACCAGTCATCTGGTCGTGACGCAGGTGTATCTGTAAAATTATGGTAGATACGATGGTATAGCGTGATGCAGTACAAAATAAAAAAACGGTAGTTAAGGGTACCGTCATTAGATAGATGTAAAATATTAATACTCAATAATATTAATTTCATCGTATGGGTAAACACCCAAATGTTTTAGTTCGATCGTATGGATATATAACGATAAAGAACAAACTCGTTAAGGTTAGGTCATAATCCCCAGTGGAAGAGACGCCAACCATGATCAATGCTTTGAAAGAGCCCCAATGACTGTTTCGGTTGCATAACCCTGTTAGCACGTAAATACGTACTTTTAAAACAATAAATTCATGATTTACATGGAGTAATAAGCATGATGGTAAGTACCTGCTTCTATATCCTCATCACTGCACACATGCAATGGTTATTCCTGATCCAATTGTATTGCACTTGAGTTTTGTCGTTCGCGAATTTTTCGTTGAAGCTTTCGTAATTTACTTTTATAACGATCTATTTCTTGTTCACTAGACCTCGTACGCTTTGGCATGGTTGAAATTTAAAATTTGCCGTTGCGAAAACACTTATTCTTGGAGACTTCTAGAGTGGTTGAGCACTAGAATACGAAAATGACTAGCGACAGACGACTCACGGTAGAACTGAACATGACTACACTCCCAAAAAAAAAAAAATAAAAAAAAAAATCTCTAAACTAAGTGCAAGAGTGGTGAGAACTATGCGATACTACATGTGTGAATAAATACCTACAATACTAATCTCGAGGACTCGGTGCGATGTATAATTGGATTAAAGCCTACATTAACACCACATCAGTAACGTTGGAAAGTTCCTTTTGAGCGTAGACAAATTTCACAAAAGTAACGTTAAAGTAAGCAGACTGCACTGAAATATGCTTAACTCATTATTATTAGCCTCAATATACATTTCTAAGTATTCTGCCATGTGACTGACTCTGAAAAAATCATAAACGTAACTGACTAAAAATCATAGCGAATTCTTCAGGATCTGAGACGCCATCTTCTTGGCGGGAGAATACCACGCTCTTCATTGGCTGTCGGAGACTACGTCAGACCACGTTATGCCTTCCAACTTGGACTCGCGGAAGTACTCAGTTCACGTGGTTGCCGCCATGTTTGACTAGCGGAAGTGGTAGTGTATTCTTTCATTGGTCACGTTGTAACGTTCATATTCGTAGGCGCTATAAAGTATAGATTTTTTATATGTATTTATATCTACTAGATGCGCTCCGCGGTTTCACCCACGTGGTGATGGATGATGATGATGATAAATCAAATACAGCGTATGTTACTCATGTATTCACATATGTATTCATGGCATAATGTAGCTTAATACTGCTGAAAGAATCGTTTGAATCGGTTAAGTAATTTTGGCGTTTACAAACAAACAAACAATAAAATGTTCTTCTTTATTATTAGGATTAAATACCATTTTTTTTGTATATTTTAACGTGAAAAAGTAAAGGGTTTTTCTATGGCCTAGATGACGGTGCTTTAAATCACATTTTCTTTTCATGTCCTAAGTTAAGTTGTTCTTTGTATGATAAACTTAATTCTGATATTGCTAGACCTACTGATATTAACTCTCTTTTATCGCTATTTTTCACGCCATTTATTTATCTGTTATGTAGTTTTATTAAAACCGAAAGTATACGTTTGTAAAAGCGAAACCAGTTTTTAATACGTTTAATATTCTTTCATTTGATTCCGTACCGTACAATGGTCACTCCTTCAGGGTTGGGGGAGTACAAGGGCAAAATATCCGCCAAAAACTTTTGGAGTGCAAGAACATGACACTGGCAGAGTAACGTCTTCCCACGTTAAAAGCCACATAAGAAGAAGAAAAAGAAGAAAGGGTTTTTCAACAACAACTTTGTTTTCTAAAACAAAATAAAACAAAGAATGAATATGATTCAATTTTTTATTGTATTACGAAGAGAAAAGTTCGGCAATTATGAACGAAAAATGATATCTGACAAATGTGCACCATGACCACGCTGACAGTAGTCGATTCTATCATCAAAGATTTTAATCACTTTTTTGGCAAACAACAAAGATCTGAACTAAAATGTAGGTACCTAAAAATTACAAAAAGTATAACTATTTAAACTTAAACGATAAAACTTACTTAACACCATCATATCCAAACTAAGACAAAGCTTATAATTTTGCAAACGTCGATTTGTAGTTGTTACTACATTCGAATGTTTTTATTAGTTTATATATTATTAAATTATTATTAAATAGTAACATATTACCATACGTATATCAAAGTAAGTAAATATCTATAAGTACGAGTAGAACGCCTTCCCTACTAGCGTTGATTCCCGCAGGTTTGGCGCGAGACGCGTGTAGGGATGTCAACAACGCCACAAAACAAGTACACATCGCATCTACGAACAAATCTTGGGCCTGCTTGGCACTGCTGACCAGCCGTGCGATTCTGTAATGATCGGTGAGTTGCCCGACGAGCTCACCGATGTCAAATACTTTATGAAATATCGCCCTTGTACATAAGGTTGATTTTCCAAAGTTTCTTGTCATCTCTTCATTTGTTTCACGGATGTTGTCAAAGATGCAACGATGTTTGGTCTTAGAGAATCACACGGCTGTATATATAAAGTTTTTAATGAGGACGTGTTGTGGGGACATGATATGAATTAATCTAAAATTTTGGATTCCATCGAACTATTGGCCTTAAATTAAAGAAGGATCAACAAACGAGGGTCAGTGACGGATCCCTCGGAGAGACATACAGCTGAATCAGTAATTCGTTTCTGACTCACGGCCAAAGTACACAGCTCATCTGGTTGGGCCTTGGGGAATTTTAATTATCCATGAACAATGCATGAATGAAAATATGATACATAAACATAAAATGGGCCTTACGAGATGGCCCGATAACCCGTAACAGCTGTCGTGCGCAATCGAGAGCGCGAGTTTCGGGACACCGGTATATATATTTTCATTTCTCATACTCTGAAAGTAGTATCAAAACAGATCTGATTATTGGGTGGAAAATGCTGCTTCCCTCCATAGAGAGGGAAAAACTCATACAAATTACTTCCCACCTAAGGGCCTGAGTGAACTTTAAAAAAAAAAAAAATGCTGCCGCTATGTGACTTTCTAAACAGCCAGTGTGAACTTAGCGCAAACTTCTTTGAGCGGAATAAGCCGCAACAATCACGCGGTAAGTTCCATATTTAAAATTTAAAAAGTCGACATAAATTGGCGGGATACTAATCTGTTATGTATCTGTGACGGAATTCAAAAATACAGGTAATAATCTTTTCTGCTAAGATTTGAATATTAAAAATGAGTTCAAGCGATTCTGAAATGCTGACACCAGATTCAATTAAAGACGAGGCAAATCGTGTTATTGAAAATCTTTTGCCAGAAATCTCAAAAGAAAGATATATAAACACATACAATGAAGTTATAAAGAAGCGAGCAGAGAAGAATATAAAATCGTTTTCCGAAAGTGTATTTCTTACATATTTTAATGGACTGTGTAGCAAACTACAGCCTTCTACGCTATGGAGCCGATATTCAATTCTTAAGAGTACACTTAGTGTAAAGCACAATGTAAATATGAAAAAATTCCATAATTTAACATCATTTTTGAAAAGACAGTCTCAAGGGTTGAAGAGTAAGAAATCTAAGGTTTTCACCTCACATGAAGTGGTTTTTTTTTTTAAATGATTCTCCTAACGAGATATATTTGGCAGTGAAGGTAAGTTTACCTAAGTGTTTATGGATTTATTCTAAAAATTAACGTATTTATTACACAAATACTAAAAAATTACATGTATTTTACAGGTGCTATTGATACTCGGTATAAGCGGCGCTTGCAGAGTGAACTCACAAATTTGACAATTAAGAACATTGAAAGTCAAGGCCAATTATTACTAGTAAAACTGACTAAAACAAAAACAAATGTTGTGCGCTCGTTTGTAGTACAAGAAGAGTTTATACAAATAGTAAAGAAATATCAAAAAATTAAACCCAGTGATGTAAAAACGGACCGTTTTTTTCTCAACTTTCAGAAGGAAAAATCCTATAAACAAGTGATCGGTAAAAATAAAATCTCAGGTATGCCGAAACAGATAGCAACATATTTGAATTTACGAAACTATGAGCAGTATACCGGACATTGTTAAAGACGAACGTCAGCAACACTTTTAGCCGATTCTGGAGTAAATATTAAGACATGGAGGCTGGAAATCCAGCACAGTCTACTTACTCTACTGTAGTAAAACTAAAATTTCAACCAAATTAAGTGAAACTATGAAAATACTCCCCAATTCGCCTCAGTCGACAACTTCCAGGGAGTATCTGCCATGGAATCCATCGTCTGATGAAATACCAGAGTCTCCTACTTTTAAAGATATCCAGAACAGCCAAATTTGTCATAATATATCAAAAATTCAAAACAAAAATGTAACTTTTAATATCACAAATTGTCCTAATTTGACAATTAATTTTAAATAGGTACTACTAATATTATTATATATTATCAATAAATAGTTTAGATAAACAACTAGTTTTATTTTCCTCATATTCGAAATGAAAAGTAGAGTGTTTAACACGGGTAGAAGAATCAATTCCTACTCGGACTATAGCCGTACTGTAATAGACCCGCACGTGCTAAGTGACCTATTTCTTATATAGTACAAATACTTCCCTTATACTTATCACAGCTGCAAAATTCTTGAAATCTCAGCTATCAAGGACTCGTCCACGGAAGTAATCGTGTCTTATCTTTGTTCACCATTTACCAAAGATACCCTGCGTATTGTCGTTCTTAAGAATATCTCTTACTGATTTGGCTGTCAGAATTTTATCAACCAAAGGTTAAAGACAAGAGTTTAACATTAATTTAAATATGGATTTGTAGAGGTCGACCTTTCAGTTAAGTACGATTACCTGATGTCTGCCTGATAAGTCAATCCCGGAAATCGACTAACGGCTGACGCAATCAACTCTGCTTGCGGGTCAAGACCAGACCTGTCAGTCACCTGCAGTGTATGTGTCCTCTCTGAGCCGGAACTGAGTTAGCCAGTCTTTTAGCAAAATGTCAGGACTTCGTTAACTGATCGTTAAAAATTATCATGTGTGTCAGGACTCTTGTCTACTGACTTGATAGTATTAAACCATCAATTCAATTATCATTTGTCAGGAGTACATCGACTGACCTTTCACATTTGTCAGAACATGTTGACTGATCTTTAGTTATAAATATATTGTATGATTACCTACAAAATCAGAGATCGCACCTTCGTCATATAAGACGGCATTCGACTCTTTTGTTACACGAGATAATGACAGGGACAAATCACATAAATTGATAACAGCAAATAGATTTAATCTCAATTAGCTTATTGTCCGTTAGGTATGAAATGTAAGTATGTGACCATAACTTCTCTAACTCAAAGGAAATCAACACCTATTTTTATATTTCATAAATATTATTATACCGTGACCTTCTACGAGCACATATCAATAATAGTGAATAGTTATGCCTAAAGACTTCTAAACCTGGTAAATATTATAAAACTGTACTACGTCAATTACAGGATACGTTACTCTGGATCCAAGATATTTCCTAACTGTCTTTGCCTTAATTAAGGGGTTAGGGGGTAGTGATTATTCAAAAACAAGATAAGTTTCAGGAATTTACTTTCAGATTAAAATTTATATTAATTCAAGAGTTTGATTCTACAGTTACCCACACGTTTCACAAGCAAGTTTGTAGGATACCAAGGAAAAACGTGGAAAAAACCTTGGCCACTCTTTTCATATGATTTCGATATTATAAATATACATAAAATTTAGAACAATAGATCTATATCTAAGAGCTGGAAAGAACACACACACGAATAGTAATATCACGGCGAATTTAGATCGTAATTGTGACTAAACCAAAATATAAAGTAAAAATATAAACCAAAATATAATAAAGGTATTATAAAAGTAAAATTCTATTGATGAAATTGGAATTTGGACGATCTAAATTCTCCGTCTAGATTTAAAATTAACTTAACTTATAAAAGGCCCCCCTGGACGAAGATTCACGATCTACTACACGTCACTGCACTTTATACTGTAATAACTTTCTTAGTGGAGCCTGGTGTCTCCTCTCGACTCCCGAGTTAGAATGTCGCGGCCTCTCACGCCCCCAGCTCTCACGAACAGCGGCAAGCCATCATAGCCGCGAAAGGCCCTGATTGGTTACACCCAGCCGAAGCAATACTGATCTATGTGATTGGATAATGGATAGCGCGTCGTATCGTCCACTCACGTGGTCAAATAATGGCGGGCTCGATTTTTGGCGCCATTTAGTTCTGTAACACAACATTTACAAGTGTATATAACATGTGTTTGATGATTACATACGCCCTTAGCTTGGCATTTACCATAATCTCAGATCCAGGTATTTAAAGTGGCAATCTTTCCATATATTGCTATTGTGACAAGCCGCATCTCTTCTACATGAGAGCAGTTTATTTATAAGCTAGCTCGCAGATAAATCGTTACCTATGTTATAGTTTAACTACGCTATAATTGATCTATGCTCAATAAAGATCATTATCCTTTAACATGCAACAAATGGTGTATTTTTGTAAAGTCACACGGCTTGCGTCATAAACATGTTTCAAATATCGTTCCAAAACGGTCCTCCATTGTTCTATTTCCGAATAGGGTTTCTCTATTGTAGATAATTCTTTTTAGACAGCGTATTGCATTTTATGACTGACCAGATGCTAGTTCTTTTGAAACGCGGGATTTCTTGCTTAAGTTATCTTTCACAAGAATCAAAAAAAATATAATTGCCTTCCACATGTACCACTACATAACCACCCTTGACAATTGAGCGCGCAGAACTCGAGCGATTAATTTTCACTAATCTATAATCTCAACATAGCTCTAGTGATGTGTCTTATTTACCGCAATTTAATAATAACTAACCACCCTTGAATAAGAAAATTCCGTAACCACCCTTGACCTTACAAAGTTTCGTAACCATTATTTATTAACACAACAGCTTGACACACGATAATTAAGTTTAACGTATGGCACTTAAAGATCCTACCTAATTATTAAGTCCTGTTTATTATATTTTTAATCATTTAGTAGTCTTTAATGGTCTCCCTTCGTAATACCTCGCTAGGTGTATCGCATTATAATTCCCTTTAACTACTCCAGTCTGTTCATCGGCCAACGCATATAGATTTGGATGTAATATTGCTGTAATAACATAAGGCCCTTCATACAGTAAATGAAACTTCTTTGTGAGCTTTTGCATTTTATCTGACCGTGGCAAAGTTCTCAATTTGACCTTGTCGCCAATATTGAAGGTAATGAGCTTATGATTTTTATTATAGGTGGTTTCACGCAAATTGGCTGCCTTTAGAATGTTTTCTTTCGCCTGCTCTCTAATTTCATCAACATTATCGCAACTCTCGAATCCTTTCTTTGATATATGCACATCACTTGATAACCTAGTAGATTCCCCGTTTATCAACTCCATAGGGGTAAAATTCGTACTTGTATGGACAACGTGATTGTAACAGCGCTCTATTTTCGGCAAAATATCAACCCAACTCTTGTGTGACTTGTGACAATATGTCCTGAACAACCTGCCTAACTCCCGATTTACGCGTTCTGTGGAATTTGGTCGCGGATTTCGTATTGAAGTATGGGACAACGAAATACCTAAGCTTGTCAACCCATGTTCCCATGCGTTAGACGTAAATTGTGCACCATTATCCGTTACTATGCATTTAATCGTTACTTCAGAGTGAAATTTTCTTATGCAAGCTAAAACACTCCTTCCCGTTGCTGTTCGCAAGGAGTAAAGTTTAATGTACTTACTGAACGCGTCTTGCACTACAAAAATATATTTTTTCCCAAATTTCCCAGTAGGTAGCGGCCCGTACAAATCCGCAAATACTAGTTCACCTATCGCCAAAGCTTTTACTGATTTACAAGGCCCTACTTCTGTCTTTAAACGATGTTTAGCTTTCTGACATATATAGCAGGCTCGTATTACCCTACATATTTCTCGCGACATCCGTGCAAAGTGGAACCTCTTCTTCATCAATGAATGGACTTTATACCTACCAAAATGACCTATTTCTTCGTGAATGTTCATTATTAACTCATCTCTAATGGCTTCTGGCACGACGACAACCTTTCTCCCCGACCCCAATCTCTTATAGAATAAAATGTTTTCATCCAAACTAAAGAGTTGCTTATCTCTAACTACCTCATTTGCCTTTGCGTCACTCAAATTACTTATTATGGTTCGCAATTCCGCATCTTCCTTTTGTAATCTTCCAATACATTTTAATTGTTCCGATATATGTTGCGGATTTTTCGTCTTGAACATATTAAGTTGAGGATTTACAACACGTGTTCCGCGACCCAATTCAATGTTCGGTATATACCTTGATATTGTGTCCGCTACGTTTGTTATTCCCGGCACGTGTTCAACTCTATAGTTGAAACGTCCCATAAAATGAACCCAACGAATCAAGCGCGCACCTAGCAACTTCCACGAATGTAAAAACGTCAAACTTTTATGGTCGGTCCGAATTATCACTTGTGCCCCCCTAAGATACGTTTCAAATTTAGCTAAACTGTAAACAATAGCATATAACTCTTGCTCAGAGACCGTCCAGCGCATCTCCGCATCCGTTAGCCCTTTACTACAAAACCCAACGACCATTGGGTCACCCTCTTCTGATAGCTGGTATACGACTCCGGCTATCCCAACAGCGCTGCTATCCGTTTGAACATAATATGGTTTATTTATGTCAGGATGTATTAACATCACAGTGGCTATAAATAAATCCTTGACTCGGTCAAAGACACCTTGAATCTCAGGTGTCCATTGCCACGCTATACCCTTTCTTAGCAATTGACACAAAGGTTTCGTCTCCTCCCCGTACCTATGAATAAACTTTCTAAAATAGTTTATGAGCCCCAAGAACGCCCTTAATTGTTTTATGTTTTTAGGGACTGGGAATTCTCTGATAGCGCGGGTCTTGTCTTTGTCTACCTGAATACCGCTAACAGTTACTATATGGCCCAACAATTTAACTTCAGTTTCTAAGAAACTACACTTTATCAAACTACATCGCATGTTCGCATCACGTAATCGGTGCAACACTTTATCTAGGTGTTCTAGGTGCAATTCGAACGTCCCAGATGTAAATACTACCAAATCATCCAAGTAATTAACGCAGAAATCCCTTACTTCTGGACCTAAGATAATATCCATCGCTCTACTAAAACTAGACACCGAAGTCTTGAGACCTTGTGGTAGTACATTGTAGGTATATGTTTTTCCCATGTAAGTAAACCCTGTATACTTTGTTGAATTACTATCCAACGGTATATGAAAATACGCATCACTACAATCTAGCACACTCATGAACTTTACGTTGTGAAAAGATTGTAATATCTCGGATGTCAATAATGGAGCCTCAGCATCTCCCACCATTCGTTTATTTAACTCACGCGCGTCAAGCAATAACCTAACACTCCCATTTTTCTTAATTACATAAGTCATAGGGCTGCTATAAGGTGTAGCCTCACGTTTTATTATCCCCAGCTCTTCGAGTTCAATTATCTTATCTCTTATCAATTCTCTGTGTTTGAAAGGAATTGGATAAGAGCGTTTTATAAATGGCGTATTGTCTATCATTTCGATCTTATGTATGTACTTATTTGTGCGTCCTGGCTTGCTTGAAAATACAGTACTATTTTGTTGCAACACAGCCAGTAAAAGATCCTTCTGAGAATCCGATTTATTTAAAGATTGAACGTATTGTTCTATTGTGATATCTTCCTTTGTTACAATGGGACTTGAAGTCACTGTTGTCTCTAAACTATTGATGGTCCCTTCCCAGTCGTTATCTAAGCATGCTGTGCCAATCTTTATCTGTGTCCTAATACCTAAGTGTTCAACGCTCAGAACCTTATCTGGCCCACATGATATAACTGCTTTCATGCGTTCTAGCCAATCATGCCCTAGTATCATAGAATATGGTAGCCTCTTTAAAACCATAACTGGTGTATCTACCTGGACATTACTTAACTCGATCGTGACAACAATAAGTTTGTTAACCCTTTCACTTTTCGATCCGAAAGCTCCTTGTATTTGCATTGAAGGTGTCGGTACCTCAGGCAAATCACCCATCTCCCTTTTAATAGAATCATATAAATCAACACTAATTGCAGTAATCTGACTCCCCGTATCGATTAAGGTCTTAATTTCATGATTATTTATTTTGATCGTAATCTCTGGCAACCGAGACAAGGAATGTACTATGTCACCATCTTCATAATAATCTGAATCACCTAATATGGTATACAAACCCCTTTCGCGATTGTTACATGTAATACACGGCCGCCCTACTTCCTCACAAACCAAAACTTCACCTTCCGTTCTACCTAACAATACCCCTACCACGTCTTCTATAGAGTTTCCGCTAGAGTTAAATTTATGTATAATAGGATACCTCATTCCATCTTCATTTTTACCTAATCCTTTTCCTGGCCTCCAACCCGTCCTTTTCATATAATTATAAGCAACAATAATAGCTTTGTTTCGAGCGTTATTATCTACGTCGTTATCACTCTGATCATTCAACATGCCTCTAGCGTTATTTATTGTCGATTCGTCGAGGCTTGCACGTCCGACAACAATTCGTTTCCCTGAGCGAATGTACATATCTCATTAGTTTTAAGATTTTCTACGAAGCCGACCCCCGGCCTACCTGTGTTTGAGGTAGAGTTAGTTTCCGTGGCCTTTTCCCATTTTAACGCGGGATACGGACGCTGGCGACGGTAATTATTTCTAACGTTACGTGGACCTCGTCCGCGACACGCATGATACTTACTCCTATCAACAGGTATTGTGTTCATGGAGTTTACGTGCCTGAACCCACCTCGTCCACGATTACCGCCTCTACTATAATTATTGTTGTTGATTACTGTGGGTTTATCAGTTGAACTGACTACAACATTCTGTTCTATATCTCTGATAAATTCTGCCGCTGTAAAAACTGAAATTTGATCTTTCCTAGTAAACCATAGCCTTTGTATTTCTACTGGAAAATGCCTCATGACAGAGTTAACCATATCACTCTCACTCAACGGAATAGTTAATAACCTAACCGTATCAATTTGTTCAGCAAAATGCTCGCTCATGGACAACCCGGAACTCTCCTTCCATGTGGTGTTAATTAATTTATATTTAGCTCTTTCTTGTTGTCTCTGACCCCAGAAAGTCTTTTGAAAATCCTTTTCAAAATCAGATAACGTTTCCCAATTATCACTATATAATTCTAACATTGTAAGTGCCGAACCTGACAAACAACCCGTAGCTATATCGATGGCACGATTTTGACCGTTAACGGAACAAATATATTTTTTTAATTTCTTTAAAAATCTCATAGGGTTTGTGTCTTCTCGTCCATTGAATTTAGGTTTGTCGATAGTAGGACGCATTATATACGTAACCTCCGAACTTGACCCAGGAACTGCTGAACAATCTAATAAATTATTTGCTCGCGGTAACGAATCATTAGAAATCGAGTTTAAACTTGTAGTAGCCATACTGACGGTTGAGTTAGTAGCGCGTTCCTGTTCTATTGTGTCTAAACGCTTCATAATAGACTCTAATTGAGAGCTTATCATTTGGAACCCCGACTGACTTTCTACGATTGCATTACTCGGTTCAGTCATACCGTGACTTTCATTATTTGTATTCGCATTTGAAACATGTTTACGACCACGCCTTTTCCCTCTAACAGCAGACATAATGATGCTATAAAATCCCACACAATACTATATATCACACAAACAAATGCACAACAATAAATAGCAAGCGGAATAAATATGCAATATTAAGCACAAGTCAAATAATACAAGTACTGATCTCCTCTGATGAATACTATATATTATATAAGAAAACAAGTTTCCTAGGTACTTGCCCTCCCATACACTATATTATCTCTACACGGTTAAACCTTATACCTTCATACCAACAGACAATAACCTGAACAACAATACGCTTATAACAAGGATCACTTAATAATTTAAAGGTGATGATGATCGTCTAGTAATTCTACGTTGTGTTTTATTCAATTCTACGTTGTGTTTTAATTTAATTTTAGTATATAAATATAAAATAACTCAGTTTCTCTTCTAGGGGTATGCTACACGCAATACTCTTTATTTCCTAGATTCTGGTCCGCGGCAACAACTGTAATAGACCCGCACGTGCTAAGTGACCTATTTCTTATATAGTACAAATACTTCCCTTATACTTATCACAGCTGCAAAATTCTTGAAATCTCAGCTATCAAGGACTCGTCCACGGAAGTAATCGTGTCTTATCTTTGTTCACCATTTACCAAAGATACCCTGCGTATTGTCGTTCTTAAGAATATCTCTTACTGATTTGGCTGTCAGAATTTTATCAACCAAAGGTTAAAGACAAGAGTTTAACATTAATTTAAATATGGATTTGTAGAGGTCGACCTTTCAGTTAAGTACGATTACCTGATGTCTGCCTGATAAGTCAATCCCGGAAATCGACTAACGGCTGACGCAATCAACTCTGCTTGCGGGTCAAGACCAGACCTGTCAGTCACCTGCAGTGTATGTGTCCTCTCTGAGCCGGAACTGAGTTAGCCAGTCTTTTAGCAAAATGTCAGGACTTCGTTAACTGATCGTTAAAAATTATCATGTGTGTCAGGACTCTTGTCTACTGACTTGATAGTATTAAACCATCAATTCAATTATCATTTGTCAGGAGTACATCGACTGACCTTTCACATTTGTCAGAACATGTTGACTGATCTTTAGTTATAAATATATTGTATGATTACCTACAAAATCAGAGATCGCACCTTCGTCATATAAGACGGCATTCGACTCTTTTGTTACACGAGATAATGACAGGGACAAATCACATAAATTGATAACAGCAAATAGATTTAATCTCAATTAGCTTATTGTCCGTTAGGTATGAAATGTAAGTATGTGACCATAACTTCTCTAACTCAAAGGAAATCAACACCTATTTTTATATTTCATAAATATTATTATACCGTGACCTTCTACGAGCACATATCAATAATAGTGAATAGTTATGCCTAAAGACTTCTAAACCTGGTAAATATTATAAAACTGTACTACGTCAATTACAGGATACGTTACTCTGGATCCAAGATATTTCCTAACTGTCTTTGCCTTAATTAAGGGGTTAGGGGGTAGTGATTATTCAAAAACAAGATAAGTTTCAGGAATTTACTTTCAGATTAAAATTTATATTAATTCAAGAGTTTGATTCTACAGTTACCCACACGTTTCACAAGCAAGTTTGTAGGATACCAAGGAAAAACGTGGAAAAAACCTTGGCCACTCTTTTCATATGATTTCGATATTATAAATATACATAAAATTTAGAACAATAGATCTATATCTAAGAGCTGGAAAGAACACACACACGAATAGTAATATCACGGCGAATTTAGATCGTAATTGTGACTAAACCAAAATATAAAGTAAAAATATAAACCAAAATATAATAAAGGTATTATAAAAGTAAAATTCTATTGATGAAATTGGAATTTGGACGATCTAAATTCTCCGTCTAGATTTAAAATTAACTTAACTTATAAAAGGCCCCCCTGGACGAAGATTCACGATCTACTACACGTCACTGCACTTTATACTGTAATAACTTTCTTAGTGGAGCCTGGTGTCTCCTCTCGACTCCCGAGTTAGAATGTCGCGGCCTCTCACGCCCCCAGCTCTCACGAACAGCGGCAAGCCATCATAGCCGCGAAAGGCCCTGATTGGTTACACCCAGCCGAAGCAATACTGATCTATGTGATTGGATAATGGATAGCGCGTCGTATCGTCCACTCACGTGGTCAAATAATGGCGGGCTCGATTTTTGGCGCCATTTAGTTCTGTAACACAACATTTACAAGTGTATATAACATGTGTTTGATGATTACATACGCCCTTAGCTTGGCATTTACCATAATCTCAGATCCAGGTATTTAAAGTGGCAATCTTTCCATATATTGCTATTGTGACAAGCCGCATCTCTTCTACATGAGAGCAGTTTATTTATAAGCTAGCTCGCAGATAAATCGTTACCTATGTTATAGTTTAACTACGCTATAATTGATCTATGCTCAATAAAGATCATTATCCTTTAACATGCAACAAATGGTGTATTTTTGTAAAGTCACACGGCTTGCGTCATAAACATGTTTCAAATATCGTTCCAAAACGGTCCTCCATTGTTCTATTTCCGAATAGGGTTTCTCTATTGTAGATAATTCTTTTTAGGCAGCGTATTGCATTTTATGACTGACCAGATGCTAGTTCTTTTGAAACGCGGGATTTCTTGCTTAAGTTATCTTTCACAAGAATCAAAAAAAATATAATTGCCTTCCACATGTACCACTACAGTATAGTCTAAATACCTCGGGTACTGATTCTTTCTACCCTCGGTTAACAATGTACTATTTATACGGGACAACGTCCACACAAGGTTTTCAGGTCCCAAACTCAGCACAGCATGTACTATGGTGACCTGATGACTATATACTTATATACATACAGCATACACACAACCAGACACAGGTTAAAAAGATGATGTTAATGCACACAAATGTTTTACCTATTACCAGCTGCACGACCCGGCCTGCCGTTTCTATAGTATTAATTACTTGACTGACTGTTTGACTGACTTATCAATGCACAGCTTTACGGGCGAGTCTTGTTCAGTTCGTTATTCTTACAATCTTGATTTATTTAAAGCCCAGGCCTCACTCATTGAAACATGTTATGTAAATGAAATTATGTAACAATCTAAATAGACTTTATGTTAAGTTCAGCTTTGGTTACTTGTGAAGCATCTTCAAAACTAATCCTGTGGCCAAGTAAGTAAATATCTATAAGTAGAACATCTTCCCTATTAGTATTGAATCACGCCGGTTTAGCGCGAGACCTACACAACAGACAATAATGATATTAAAAACTGCCAACCCCGACTGCTCTGCCGACATTTGCGTAATGATTGCCGGCAAGCGTCTTCCGCCCCCACCGCACTTTTGTGGCCTATTTATCGCGAAGACGTTCTACAAACTCGGGGCCACGCACTCCAAGTACTTTACCTGTGGGCCTAGCACGAATGACTGCGTAAGTGTTACGTGTCGTTCACGTGAAACATTACAAATTGTTAATTATCTAGGGCAACTGTGACACAGATACCTCATAATATGTGCGCCGGACCGTAACGCGTTGACGTTTAAGATGCGAGTAATTTTTCGCAAATTGTGCGCGACGGCATTTGACTAACATCCGGCAGAAGTTCATCACTTCACATCCGACCCCGTGTACAGGCTACGTGTACGTAATACAATACATGCGCAACTTGTACGGGCTCCGAGCAGAACTCTCCCTAATTGGATTATCGGTAACTTTCGCGGAACTCTAAAGTGATAGAAGTCAAAGAACGGTTCCAATACTCGTGTAAAAGTTATGAGCATAATTCGCAATTTCAGAGGTCCTGAGGCGGATACCACCTGATATAATAATGATACATAATAATAATTATATTTATATTTATACTTATTTATTATATATATTTATACATATTTATATTTATTACTAGCGACTGCCCGCGACTTCGTTCGCGTAGTAGGCTCGGCCTTCGGGCTCGCCCTATCCCCCCATCTTTTCTTGCTCTTTCTTTCATAAGACTGACAATAATTAACACAACAAAGAAAAAAATTAGAGAGATTGCTCTATTTGTTCTGAAGTTATAACGACCAGGAGAAATAGGGGTTTTTTTTAAATTTTATTTACTTGGTCTGCCAACAGTAATTACATGTTTACTAGTCTAGAATGTTATCGTAGGAAAACTTAAGTTACATGTAACACCTCTTACAGGCAAACACAGCTTGCACCTAATATATTAAAACTAACGCGTTAAATAGCAAGGTGGAAATGGAGTATTAATAAAAAAAATAAGAATGGCAAAAGTGAACAATGACAAGAAACAATATCAAATCAATAGTTCCATGTTAATCATGGTTTTACGGGTATTGTGAGCTAGTTAACACAGTGGAACATATTTGTGCTAAGCTATCAAAATAAAAGTCTATGTCAAATGAATTTGCTAATTTGACTAACCGAGCTATAGGTGAATTACTACCGAGGATAGACTTCCGAAAAGGAAAAGGCCCTGAAATTACTTTGATCTTTTGACGAGGATATCTAGCTGGGATTTTGTATTTAACTTTTTCAACCAGTGGGGCCAGTCAATGCGATTTATAAGTAGCTTATGCCAAAATTGTATATCTAGGAGGTCTCTTCTCATGTCAAGGCTAGTGACCTTAAATTGTCTATTCTGGTAGGACACTGATCTACGTGCAAGGTGGGTGCTCCTTGAAAGGTGCTACATGAATCTTTTTTGCTGTCTCTCGATTCTTAAGTGAGGACGCCAGATCACAGAATTATATTCAAGAACGCTTCTTACTAGTGAATTGAAAAGCAGGACTTTAGTGAAAGGTTTTTAACGACTTTCCATTTCTGATGATAAAGCCAAGCATACGAGAAGCTTTTTTAATAACTGAATCTATATGTGGAACAAATGTTAGTTTTTGATCGAAGATTACACCGAGGTCTCGGATACTGCTCACTTCCTGTACTCTTTCATTTTCGATGTTATCTTGGGAGGACACGAGTTTATGTTTTCTAGAAAATTTTATATGGTAGCATTTTTTGTTATCAAGAGCATTTTTTGTTGTTAGTTTTACACCACTAGACAAGGCAGTTAAGATCTTTTTGAAGTAAACTAACATCCGCTGTAGATTCAACGATTCTTGAAAATTTAAGGTCGTTAGCGTACAGAAATGGGGTGGAATTTTTAAAACAGGAGGTAATGTCATTTATAAATATGTTAAATGGGACCGGTCCAAGGTGCGACCTTTGTGGAACTCCAGATAAAATATTGTAAAATTCAGATGAAAAAGCACCTAAGACCACCTAAGAAAGTTTATTAATTAAAATAGTATGGGAGACCCGATCGAAAGCTTTACTGAAGTCGATATAAATGACATCCACCTGTTTACGAGCATTCACTGCCTCAAACAAATTTTCTGTAAAGCATTTTCATCGTTTAATGAAGCTATGTTGGTAGTGTGTACTGATGTGTGTGTATTGATTGAAAAGAGCTTGTAAAATGGGACAAACTAATGATTCAAAAATTTTTGCAAAGGTAGAAAAATAGAAATTGGTCTATGATTAGAAACTAATTTGTCATCTTCACTTTTTGGTATAGGGACAACTTTAGCCGCTTCCATTCATCAGGAAAGATCCCGCTAGTAAGTGACTTATTAAAAATATTGTGTAATGGACATAGTAATTTTGCAGCACATTTTGATATAAAGAATGGCGGGATACTGTCAGGCCCTGCACCTTTGCTACTATCTAAACATTTTAGTTACTTCAGTATCTGTTTTGAGTCGATTTGTATATTCCATCAAAGGTCGTTGGTCATCATAGGGCCAGACACAATAGAAATTTTATTGTTATAATATAACGACTCTTGAAGGGATATGGCAAAGGGATTCTGCTTCAGCTCTAATATTATTAGTGTTCCTTTGATAAGTTTTACTCGACATGCAATAGACTGAAGAAAAATATTTTGATACATATTACACACTTCCATGCCGTTGGAAGTACTACTTTCACCGTCAAATATAGAAGCTGGATATGAGCTTATACTTTTTCTTTAATATATGACCAAATCCTTTAATATTTTTCCCAATAATATCTTCCACGTATTCAAGGTATGATTTATGGCAATTAGCTAATAACTTCTCACAAAGATCCCTTACAGTTTTTAGTCTAATTCTATTTTAAGGGTTATTATACTTTTTTAAACGATTTCTTGTGGTTATTATATATATAACGACTCCATCTGTACTATCCACTAAGTGTCTTGCGCGACATTTTAATATCGCAACAGTTATATTTTTTATTGAATTGTACATCAGGGTATAGTACCCAAATCTTTTAGCTATTGAGCAATCGCTACACTATTGCAATGCTTCTGCGATTGAACTGTCTTTAATGTCAAATTCGGTAGTCTGTTATATCTAGCTCTCAATCGCAGTTGTATAGCATTCGCATCGCTGTCGTATGCCTGTGCTACGGCTTGCGAATGATGCCACTGAAATAAAATTGAAAACTTCTCCAATCGAGCATTCCAAACATCAAAACAGTGGTTTTCTTTCAAAAACACAAAAAATAAATACAGTTTTAATCATTTTGCTTTAAGTATCTTCAAAATATCACAGAAACAGAGTTTTTAGGGAAAAAAACTGAATACGCACGAAATAATCTATGTTGTTTCTGCCTGAAAGACAAGCGTTACGAACTACCGATGTATGCCACTGTAGCCTCGCAATCGCAACTCAATACTTACGGTATGCTGTTAACTATCGTATTACTAATTATCTCAAAAACTGTTGATAGCAAGTCGCTGGGCCGCGAGCGAACGTTATTAACGAGCAGACTACAAAAGCTGTCACAAAATAAAAATTTCATGCAATTGAGTTGCGATAACGCGACTCAGTAGCTAAGAGACTTGGCCCCTAGGGGTTCTGTACCTGCCCGCCCAAGGAGCACATATCTATAGAAGGTCTACTATACAAGATATCTAATAGAATTTAACACGCTAATCTACCATAAGAGTAAAATATCCCTCAAGATATCTTCAGGAGAGCTAGTACGAGTAGATAGGCTTAAGTAAAAGTGGGCACAACTTTGTAGAGGTTTACAAGATTGTCTTAAGGGAACGTCTATA
The DNA here is from genome assembly GCA_917880725.1 of Selenia dentaria. NCBI lineage: Eukaryota > Metazoa > Arthropoda > Insecta > Lepidoptera > Geometridae > Selenia > Selenia dentaria. The sequence continues at coordinate 43,185,380 of OU862877.1, forward strand.
GTTACTGTTAGGAGTTAATTCTTTAGTGATCCCTCAAGCAAGCATTCTAGAATTCTACAAGACAATTTCTAGATTACAGTTTGGTTTTCTAGAGAGCAATAGGACTATTACTAGACTTAGTTGAGACAGCTAATTATTGAGAATACGATTTTAAAACCTAAATAACAGAAGAAAAAGAGTTTTAAGATAACACTGTTTTATTATAGTTTTAACAAATACTTTGCTCGCGCCACAAAAATCTTGCAATTTTGTTTGTTTGGTTTTGTGGAGTTATAATATATAATAATTACAAAACAAACATTTATTGCAATATGGCGTAATAAGATATAAGATATATTTTTCGTAATTTTATGTGTAGGTATGTTGTGATATTGTTTGCTTCTAGATAAGTGCGGATTTATTTTATATATTATATAGTGAAAGGTGCTAAAAACTTCTTTAAAACAAATGCGCTCATTGTAATTTGTATATTCTTGGATATTAAATGCGCAAATAAAATGTCCTTCAGTTCTTTTTTTTTATTATTTGAAGAAAGTTTCGATACAGAAGGCATCACTTTAACGAATAATTGTAACTAATATAAGTTATCTCTTGTAAAATGTATCTGAGAATTTAATAAAATAAAAATATTTCATACCAATACAGCCATATTTGAAACATTAAAATGGTGACAAAAGGAAACCGACTTTGTGAAAACATCTTTAAGTGCATTTTTCTGAAGACAAATCTATAGAAAAGCTTTAGATATTTTTATTTTTTATTTTTCTTTAGAATCTTTATAATTTTGCATTAAAGAGTGTAAGAACTTGCGCTAGTTAATTCACTCCTGTGGAAGAGTAGCAGCTCTTATAAAGGTTCTATGGTTGTCTATAAGCCAAAATGTTTCTAAACAGTTTTTTATTATTACTGTCTGTGCAAAACCTTTTATGGAGGCAGTGGTGTTTGGAGCGCAAAACTGGTTTATGCAACAAATGGCCAAGCAAAAGTTAAGTAAAGCCTTTAAATCAAAAACTATCACAATGTCAGACATTTTCTTTTGATTACTTCTTTAACATAAGGTAGGAATATACACCCTACCTTTGGTGTGGTCTGGCCAGTCATAAATATATACATATCGACTAGGTGCCTATTTATTTTGCTAGTTTGCATGCCGTACAGTTCAGAGACTAATAATATGTTGAAAGAAAAAAGTAAAGACTATTCCTTATCCTACTGTTGGATGTCATTAATGGAAAAACTAAAAGTAGTTATTCCGGCTTTCAGTTCTAAGTCTGAAAGCTGGACTGATGGACTAAAATTATATAATAAGTGGCAACAAATTGATATTAAGCATAATATCACTTACTACTTACTTATACTTTACTCGTTGGCACTTACTGGTGCGGCCAATTCTTATTTTGAACCGACTGCCAAAAGAGAGGAATTTACGCATGTCTGCGCTTAGGTAGGTATATTAATATTTTATTTTCATTTGTAACTTTATTAACCCATTGACTCGCGATTCGTCATATTTGACCAGAAATACAATAGATTTCACAGAAATCAACCTACTTTTCCAGGAACTGCAACGTGTGTGGTTAACAACTTTTTACTGGCTCTATCGATTATAGGTACGAATCTTCAGGTTGGTCCCATTTAAATTATATCAACTTCGAATGAGAAGTTTTAAGTAGGTAAGTAACACACCTGGATGACATAAGAAATAATAATTTTATTGCATCTCGTGCCGATTGTGACCAGCATTGCAGTTAAGTGGCACAATCGATCTTGTAATAAGCAGTATGCATAATTAATTATTACTTACTGTAAATAGTAAAAAATATATATTACTGGCCATGTGCGAGTTGAACATTAGTAGTGTAGTTTGATAGCTCTTTGAGGGTTCGTTATTAACCCGTCCGAATCAGCAACTCTCATTCCAGGCAAGTTTCATTCATAAATCTATTGTTATTTTTTGTCCTGATGCGGACGAGTTAAAACAACCAGTGAAACAAAAAAAATTGTAAAGTTTTGATCACAGCTTCGAAACCTTTATAAAACAGCGTGTTCGGTATTACCTAATTTTGTTTAAATAGATAATATGATATACTAAGAATATGAGACTGATGAACCTAATATACCGAAGTTTCAGGTTCCTACCTAGTTTAGTATTTAAAATGAGTTGTTACATCAATTTTACTTAATGCCTTTTTTATTGTAATTTAAGGTTAGTTACTCATACCGTTTACTACGAGTAGCTAGAGATTTGTGACATACCTACAGATGGACGATCAGTGTAATCTCGAGTAAACACGGATTATGCGCACGATCATTGTGTGTTGTGCCTTCATTTTCATCATCTGATTCGGTCCAGTTGCTAATATCATTTGCAGTATTAGTATCATACCTGTCAGAATTTTGTTCTAATAGAGCTGGTGCAGCGGTTACTGAAGTCTGTAACAATTTGATGTTGAATGCAATTCTGATTTATGCACTAAGTATTGGGCAATTTTAAGGTAATTGAGTGAGATTTTTGTTATTTTCATGTAGTGCTGTACCTTACGTCGAAATCCACCAGATATTTTTACTTTATCCATTTTGCATAAAACTGTTCCTCATCATAAGTTCAATAGATGAAAAGGGCCTAATTATAGCAATTTATAATCTTAATAATCTTAACACGCACTGGAGGTGACTTATATAAGTTCATACACTTAAAATTATCAATAAAAGTATCACAATAAGAATACCCTAACGAAAAATATTCTTTAGAGTACTTTAAAAGTTAATTTAATATTTATAGAACAAATTTCCTTAAAATTATCTGTTAGTCTAAAGAAGTTCTTAAAATAAAGACTTTTAGTATCAACTTATAGTAAATTTACTCTTCATCAAGTATATTGGTTTAGAGCAGGTTTTTAAATTAAGCCTTAAAGCAAATTACTCTAACACTTAGATTTGCCTAGATACTTTTATAGTGGATATCATCTAAACGTAAATCACTAATAGACTATTTATAGAAAAAATTGAATAAACGCTTCTAAAGTTTGCTCCTTGGGTGTTCTCTATTAATAAAAAAAACTATAATTGATCGGAATTTTAAGCGTGAGTGCGACTCATCTCATTTTTTTAATAGTTGCAGTTTCTGTAAGAATCTTAACCCTTCAAGGGTCGATGTCATTATAACAATGAAATTTCTATTGTGTCTGGCCGTGCGACCTTTGATGCAATATATATAATATCTAATTGTTTTATCTGAACATTTCTGTACTGTGTTATATACGTACATCCAACAAAATGACCCTCATCAATCAATCAGTCAGGTAAAACAAAAACATTCCTCGTTCTAGTTCACTAAAATTTAAGCTAACTGTCTATGAGGCTAGTTTAGACGATTAATTATGAAAGACCGCAGAGCAATTCTGCAATATTAATGACATTGAAGCCGCGACCCGACTGCGGAACTATGATCTAAACAACTCTGTGCCGCTATAATAGCCGCTCTCAATTCTGATACTGCCGCAGGCTCTATACAGTAGTGATGGGGTAGACGCTTTCAAATCCTGATTGATTATCGATCATTCAGTTACATGAAATATAGTCCATGACACTCTTGATGATCTTTGGAGATAGATTACAAAGGACACATTTAAATTGGACAATCTCTCTGTAGTCGTTTCCTCATGAGTGAGGATCGTGGTCATCGATGGATGTGGATGGTGTGCACCGAGATTGTATGATCTGCTTCCATCGGTGCCTATCCATCGCGTCTCTGACAACTGAGCAAAACTCGATTAAGGAAGAATGTTTCAATTGGTCGCTCCATCTGGTTGGAGATCGCCCGCGGGCTCTTTTGCCCTGTGTTTTCCCCACCACGATAAGTCTTTCAAGGCTCTCATTACCTCTTCTAACTGTGTGGTATTTAAATTGGAGAATAGTGTGTTACGAGTACATTACGAAAAAGCATACTAAAAATGAAAACAATTACCATTTATACTTCTTATTTTAGGCAAACATACGGGTCAGGGATTCACACGTCACACCAGACCACGAGCGGTCTGCAGTGTTTACCGGGAGTTTGCAGGTGCCACTGCGCGCTCGCCCTGGAGATGAGCATCTGATATGCTCAGAGCCTGGGTCGACGTACTCGATCACTAACGTTAATGTTTTGCCGATTCATTAATAGTTTCAGAAAAGTAGTCTCGAATACCGTTGAAAAACCTTTGAGTCGCTATTAGAGAACATATTCAATGGACATTTAATAAAAGTGTTGTAAGGTTTGCCCTAATAGCCTGTTGCTAGTGGGTCTGTGGTGTACACTCTGGACTGTGAATGCTATGTGATAACAAGGTTTTATTTATGCGTGATCTACGTAAGAAAGTTACAGTAATAAAGCACCATTAAATAGCTAGTTGTTTCCTTTCATCATCTTAAAACAAAAAGTTAATTCATAATTGAACAAGAGGCTTGAGCCCGCTATTTCAGAAAGAAACTCTTCTTTGTTTCATTTTATTTACTAGTGAGTCCCCCGACTTTGTCTGCGAAGGAGTAGTTTTACGAGGAGTTTTTATCTTCTTCAAGGTCTTATCAATCTTTATACCAAAACTAACTGCTCTCCGCGGTTTCACCCGCGCGGTAATGGATGATGATGATAATGATGAATCTTATATAGCCTATGTTACTCAGGGTGAATGTAGCTTTTCAATGGAAAAATAAGTTTTGAAATCGGTCCAGTACTTTTTCAGCCAATTCGTTACAAACATACACACAAATCTTTCTTCTTTATAATATCAGTATAGATATAAAATATTTACATGGCCAAACGCAATTGCTATATTAGTATTATGTGAGTAAATTTAAATACTTAGAAAATACATCAGTAAAAACTAATAATAAAATACAGTACCTACGTACATACAAATATAAAATTAATCACCATGGAAAAAACCTGCCATTACACTCATCACCCTTGACGGTATTTGTGTTACATTTCATCATCCTTGACGGTATTTGTGTTACATTTCATCATCCTTGACGGTCGCCGAGCACGTCTAATGTATCGAGCTATCAAAATGATAGCGTGCTTTTAACTAAGCTATCAGAAACTGACTAAAACTTTGTTAGAACTATCATCAATGCGATCTTAACGTAGGCGGTGATTTTGTTATTTTGTCTATGCTGTGCCCAAGAATATTACACTTTTCACGCGCGTGATGATGGGTGATGATGATGAACATTCCTATGTGTTAATCCAGTCTCTCATTTAGTTCCATACAAATTTCATCAAAATTGGCCCTGCCGCTTGAGCGTGAAAGAATAACAAACATCCATATTCACAAACTTTCGCATTTATAATATTACAGTAGGGTAGGATTAGTTGTGAATCTCCCACCATAATGTACCCAATTTCTTCACGGCGTTACTATGTTGATAAATTTAAACACAAGGTAAGTTTATAACGAGTGATCAGTAGCTGACACTGTACCCTTGAGCTGACAAAACCTTAAATTAGTAAACGTCTAATTAACACATACAATAACAGTTTTGAATGCTAATTTATAAAGACCACGTGATGGATGGGATGGTGTCCCAACCCTACTTCACAAAACGAGCGTACCCTTTGATTTAGAGCAACGAATTGACGCACGCACCGCCGCCGACATTTGTAACGCAGTAAATAGACCGTGCGGGTAGTTACATACACCCGCACGACACACTACCAAATCACGATCAATTACTAGATTTGGATAAAGTCGTTCGCATGTCACATGGCGGCTCCGGCCCTGATACACGGGCAGCTTCAAGCAGCCAGCATGGACTGCTTCAAGCTGCGACTGCACAGTGAACACACATACACGAATCCGCTCGAGCAGTTGCAAATGCTTTGGGTGGTTGGCAGTCAAGCACTGTCGCCAGGCATAGAGTGACTGCTCGAGTTGTCGACTGCTCTCGCGCAGATACCCTGCTCAGCTGCCCGCTCTCATCATTCCACGTCGCGCGCACTTCCCGCCCCCCGATTTCAAATTGTGCCTGGTTGAGCCGTTAACTGCTTTGAGGGTAAGTCGAGCAGTTGGTATTAATACCAATTGCTTGAGCAGTTATAAATGGCAGCTACATGCTGTTGACTATGGCTGCAAGAGCGGGCAATGTATGTGGTACGCTGTCTAACTGTTCGAGCAGTTCGTGTATATCGGTTCTAATCGTAGTTGTTAGTCACTCTGCCATCGAAACGGAGTCCTATGTTCAAACCCTGGCCGGGGCAAAAGTTTGTATGTTAAGCAGAAATGCTTGTTTTCGTGTCTTAGATGTGTGTAAGTAATGAGTTAATGTGTGTGTTCATGCCCCACGACACATGCAATCCTAGTATGTTGGTGTGAGTGTTTAAGTGTGTATGAATGTTTGTGCAAGGTAAAGGTATGTAGTTACAAGTACGAAATATCGGAAGCTAATAATGATATCTATGGCACTGAATAACTAATAGGCCAGGGTACGAGTGAATCGTGATAGTTAGCGAGTTACTATAGTTATATTCTATATGAATAGATACGATTTAAACTGCCAACTCACTTATATAATACTAGCTGTTGCCCACGACTTCGTCCGTGTAGAGTATTTTCTTATCTAGATATAAATTATCCTAATATTACATAGTTACATTAATAACATTGTAGGTGTTAAAAGATGTTAAGAAACACCATTGTTTTTAAATGTCTATACACAAATATTTACACCAACAGTTTAAAAAAACATAGTCGATTGTTAATCCTCAACAATTGATTCTTTCGACCCTCGGCGAAAAAATTAATTCCCGAGGTATTTAGACGGTATTTACGCCTGAGCGCAGCGAGGGCGGCTATAGTCAGAGTAGGAATTGATTCTTCTACCCGTGTTAAACACTCTACTTTTCATTTCGAATATGAGGAAAATAAAACTAGTTGTTTATCTAAACTATTTATTGATAAATTATAATATTATTACTCGTAGTAGTACCTATTTAAAATTAATTTTCAAATTCGGACAATTCGTGCAATTAAAAGTTACATTTTTGTTTGGAATGTTTATGCTGTTTGATATATTATGATAAATTAGGCTGTTCTGGATATCTGTAAAAGTAGAAGACTCTGGTATTTCATCAGACGATGGATTCCATGGTGGATACTCCCTGGAATTTGTCGGTTGAGGCGAATTGGGTATTTTTATAGTTTCAGTTAATTTGGTTGAAATTTTAGTTTTATTTTGGACTGAATCCTCAATGTAGCCTTCGGCTGGATTTCCAGCCTCCATGTCTTTTTAGGTTGTCATGTTTGCTCCAGAATCGGCTAAAAGTGTTGCTGACGTTCGTCTATATACTGCTCACAGTTTGGTAAATTCAAATATGTTGCTATCTGTTTCGGCATACCGGAGATTTTATTTTTAACGATCACTTGTTTATAGCATTTTCCCTTCTGATAGTTGAGAATAAAAAGGTCCGTTTTTACATCACTGGGTCTCATTTTTTGATATTTCTTTACTATGTACTACAAACGAGCGCTCAATATTTGTTTTTGTTTTAGTCAGTTTGACTAGTAATAATTGGCCTTGACTTTTAATGTCCTTAATTGACAAATTTGTGAGTTCACTGCTTCTGCAAGCGCCGCTTATACCGAGTATCAATACCACCTGTGAAAAACATGTAATTTTTTAGTATTTGTGTATTAAATACGTTAATTTTTAGAATAAATCCATTAAGACTTAGGTAAACACCTTCACTGCCAAATATATCTCATCAGGAGCATCATTTAAAAAAAATCCCACTTCATGAGAATTGAAAACCTTAGATTTTTTACTCTTGAACCCCTGAGACTGTCTTTTCAAAAATGATGTTACATTATGGAATTTTTCAAATTTACATTGTGCTTTACACTAAGTGTACTTTTGAGCATTGAATATCGGCTCCATAGCGTAGAAGGCTGTAGTTTTCTACACAGTCTATTAACATATGTAAGAAATACACTTTCGGAAAACGATTTTATATTCTTCTCTGCTCGCCACTTTATAACTTCATTGTATGTGTTTATATTTCTTTCTTTTGAGATTTCTGGCATAAGATTTTCAATAACACAATTGGCCTCGTCTTTATTGAATCTGGTGTCAACATTTCAGAATCGCTTGAACTCATTTTTAATATTCAAATTTTAGCATAAAAGATAATTAAGATAAGATAATATTTTGTTGAATTTCGTCACAGATATATAACAGATTAGTATCCCGCCAATTAATGTCAACTTTTTAAATTTTAAATATGGAACTTACCGCGTGATTGTTGCGGCTTATTCCGCTCAAAGAAGTTTGCGCTAAGTTCACACTGGCTGTTTAGAGAGTCACATGACCGCAGCATTTTCTTTAATTAGTTTTTTTTACATAAAATTCTTCTCAGCTGACAGCAGTTCTATTTTTAAAGGTCATTCCGGCCCTTAGGTGGGAAGTAATTTGTATGAGTTTTTCCCCCTCTATGGAGGGAAGCAGCATTTTCCACCCAATAATCAGATCAAAACTACACTACTTTCCGAGTATAAGAAATGAAAACGAATTTTCCATAAAAGTTTCATTCTCCATTTCACCCCTGTCAAAGTCAAGTCATACCTGTCAAAATATATTAAAGAATATTTAAATTTTTAATGACCTATCGATAAACAAATTTTTCACATCTATGAGTTCAAAAACAAACGACTTTTATACAAACATTTCCCCTATTTTATCGTTTAGGGGTTGAAATAAGAAAAACCCTCCGAGTAACACCTCTACCCACCCTCTAAATGTCAAGTCTCAACGACTAACGTTCATCTCTCAGTACTAATGCTCATTTTCAGGGCGAATGGGCAGCCCCGTCTGCGACTTCCTAACAGTAACTGCTGAGCATCGCCTCATTGGATGCCAATACTAGTTTAATTAAATTAATTATATTTTTATTAAAATTTGTGTTAATCGTCAACTAATAAATTAGTTTGAATTTGAACTCAACAAGTAAATCAAAAGATCTACAGCACGAGTACGGATAAAATTAGCCGGCGCATTTAGAGGTGAAAAATCCGCCTTATTGTTTTTTAAGCTTTTAATTTTATCGAAACAAATCTAACGCCGTATAATTTCAAATCGCAAATCGACTTTGCCGATAAACAGTCCGCGGCCGGTGAGTAGTTACCAGCGGATACAGGAAAGGACATACATAAATACGTGCAGGTCAATCACATAATCATCTTTTTGGGATTCGCCGCAATCGGATAAAAATATGTCTGGCTAAGATGCAGTGTACCGCCCTCCCGACCGCACGCAATGCAATACAATCCATTCAGATCGTGCAGCTCTACTTAAATATCTTGTGCTCGCTATTATGTGACGTCACAGTTACCGCACAACGGGTTTAAACGTCACCATCGAAATGAAACAAACAACCCGCACTCGACAAAAACACAAAGCGCACCAGACTTTCCTCACACGAAACTCAGAAGCTAATACAAACCCGTATAATACCCGTATATTCCACTAATCCGTACGATACGTCCACTTAAGTTGTTTTCTTTGCTATTAAGAAATGAAAATAAGACAGAATTATGTCGACGACCGCTGCGTGTATATGGGCGATTTTTCTTCTGGCTACATATTCCTATTTCCACTACAAACTTTACCGTATCTCTAAACTCAACAACCAATGCTGTTCTATCAATAGTACTTATTTTCCTTCAAAACAAAAACGGTAATGTATAAGAAAAATGTACGAATACTCGTGAAGAAAAACGTTCGGTGGTGCAGTCAGTGGTCAAGATAAGGTCACAATGAGTAGCGACAAAATTGGCTGCCAGTTTTATTGTAGTTTGTTCGGAGATATAAACCGTTCGGGCATTGTGCGACGGCCATTGGAGGCATTTGGGCCGATATGAGGCCGGTATGAGGCTAAATAAGGCCTTATGAGGCCGTCGAAGGGCAGTCCACTTGGGCACGGACGTGACCGCCGTAGAAACTGCCGCAACAAGTTAGCGGATGATTTTCTTTATTGGTTTATTGATTTCCATCGCGGGCGGTACATTCGGAGACGTGTGAAAGGGAAACTTACGTACAAAGAATTCTAAAGGTTTTATATTTTCTGTACGGTTTTATTGTTATCAATAATTGTCATTTTATAACTTCAGAGGTTCAGAGGGTAGCCATAACTGTACACAGGTAAGCTCGCACACACACTACAACCTCACGCCACATTACATGTCCGTGCAGTACACACACATACACATAATACTATACTACATAAGTAGTCCTGCGAGTGACGGGCGGGAAAGGGCCAAACAATGACTGTCATTGAATAAGTATATTTTTCTTAGATATGTGTTGATTCGAATTTTAACGTGTAATAATCCACATTATCAACTCTTTCATTAATTAACTAGCTGCGCTCCGCAGTTTCACCCGCCTGGTGATGGATGATGATGATGATGAATCAAATATAGCGTATGTTACTCAGGCATAATGTAGCTTTCTACTGCTGAACAAATTGTTTGAATCGTTTAAGTCATTTTGCGTTTCCATTACAAATAAAAAAAAACAATGAAATCTTTATTCTATATTTTATGATTAAATGCCAAGGTACGAATAATGTGGCTTAGTTTGTACTGGCGATTTTATTGCATAGTTTAACGTGAAAAAGTAGTTATTGTAACATTAATGTATTATACATATGGCACTGCAGTCGTTTGTAGATATTAATGTCCTCTATAAAACTGTAGTACCTACATGACTTGCTCTATTGTCGATAGTTTCCGCAGCGTACGCGATATAGGACCTTTTCGGTGATACAGTTGCGTATTTTAAACTCAGAATACGTGTATTCTGTGATTTTAAAATGAAAAATTATTTATTTTGACATAACTTTAAAAGTCAGACATATTATAGGGGATGTTTTCCGAGTGGCGACAACACAGATTTTGGCGATACTATCATTATTTTCCATTCCAATTCAATATCGCGCTTTTTACAGGTAAGATCTATCAGCCATTCGGAATGGGTTGAAACCACGCTCACGATGCTCATGGAATGGAGTGCGCGTCACGCGCACATCAACGAACTGTAACTTTTTACGGACTGCTCACGGTGGTTTCAGTTTGCAGCATGGTCGTTGAAATCACAAAATGGCGTGGTTGATGACGTAATCCATGACGTCCCACAGGTCTACGTTTTCGTGCTTTCGTAGATTCGGAATGGCAACTCAGCGTTAAAATCGATTTTAACTTCAATGGGAAGGCACCCATGGTATTGCAGACATTTTTTGAAGACATTGACGTCTTCCATAAAAAAGGTTTGTACATGACTTTGCTCTATTGTCTAGTTGCGATATAAAGATTTTTTGGGCATTAGTTCCACACCTTGGGTTACATTATAAAAGTTTTCATACTGATCCCTAAATTTTTGAAAATATCCTAAAGCCTTTGTTAATCAGGGATAATGTAGAATTCTAATGGTGATACGTGCACCAAATCGCGAGACGGGAGGCGACCCCAGCCTGCCACGAGTGTGGGGCGCCAGAGGACGGCGCAACACACGCTGGAAGTGTGTGCTGCATGGGACCCGCAGCAAAACACGCTTACAGCGGAAATAGGCGGAGATCTCTCCCTACTGAGCGTGGTGATCTCCATGCTCGGCAGTGAAAGATCGTGGCAGGCGGTGGCCACCTTCTGAGAAGCGGTGATGGCGCAGAAGGAGGCTGCGGCGCGGATCAGGGAGAACGATGTCCGAGCTAATCCACTCCGGCGCAGACGACCGGGGGAACGGAGGAGACGGGTCGCACTTCTCCTCCCTTCCCCGTAGTGAGGTCACTGGCGAAGAGTCGAGGGATAAAAAAAAGGATACTAATGGTGAAATATTTTTTTTTAAATCGGTCCGTTAGTTTCGGAGCCTATTCAATTCCAACATACAAACAAATATGTCCTCCTTATAATATTATTATATAATTATATATAGGTACATGTAAAGAGTTTAAAAAACGAGTTAACAAAATTATTATAACTTTGACTGAGTCAAAGTGTGCAAAATCATCAATCAATCAATTTGTGTTTCAGTCCGCTCGTTTGCCAACCTGTTCCATAAAAAAAAGAATTGCCAGTAAGATTTTATTTTAGGTAAAGTATGTGAATATTTTTTTTGTTTTTGTACGTTCGTAGTATGAAATACAAATTTAACTCCCAGGCCGATCAGCTACACTCTCCTCCCGCATCCGCAGGGTTCCTTCACCTTGAACGCCCAAGTAGCCTCCTACCGTCCTGATATACTGGCGTCAGGATTTCAACTATACACATATCAGTTTATGGTATAATAAGCGTTACTATCGCAACTGGACGCGTGACTTACTCCCAACGTAATTAAATTAATAGCACACGTGTTCAGTAGGTCAAGCATGTACTACACCCGTACCTACCCGACATGTAACTAGGGGCAGTGCGAACAGTATGGTAGACTTATATATTTTGGCTTGCAAGGTACAACGATATCTCCTAACTCCTTACTATTGTCAGTAGGGAGTTAGAAGATGTTGGACGGGATTTGATATCACGCTTCTTCTGGGGATTAGGCCAACGAGGCACACACTCGAGGTCGTACGTTTCGTGTAGACGAAACACCATCTATCGAACAACTTCAAAATCTTTAAACGGTCGAAAAAAGAGACTTTCCTACTAACACTTTCATAATAAACTTTCGTATCGTGATCGAATTCGAATGTGATCTTAATCACACTAATAATAAAAAGTAGAAAGTTTGTGAGTGTGGATATAAGTGTGTTAATGCTTCGCGCTCAAACGGCTGGCATTATTTGGATGGAATTCGGTAAGGAGATAAATGAAGCTGCTGAAAATTAAATACTTTTTATCATCATCCATCATCGGGTATAACCTCGCAGGTAAGAAATAGATAAAAAAAAAAAATAATAAATTACGTTACATATAACATAAAAAAACGATTATACGCTAATGTATGAAGAAATAATTGAAATAGGCGCTGCGCATGTCTTCAACATCATTATATCTCTGATGATATATCAACTTATAGATCAAACATGTTGAAACCTATTTAGACTTAAGACCTTCATACACATCTCTATATGACTACACACATGTTTAACAAGTCAACAAATCTTTATCTTCATTCGTACATCAGTTGTTCCGCACGCCTTGTGTTACCTCCCAGTCCATACTGTTATTTAACACTGTCCAGTACATTAAGTGATTGCTAATTGCTCCCTTACTATGATAGATTCCAATTAGCTGTAATGGATAGGCGTGGAATTCCGTCATACCTTGTCGATAGTATTAGTAATATATATCTTCATTGGCAACACAAGAAACACTCTTAATATACATTTATATACATATAAGGTAAATATAAACCTAACTTTCATTATCTATAATAAAAAATAATAAAATGTTTACGGATCGCTGTCTATACATCACACTATCACACTAATATTATAAATGTGAAAGTTTGGATGGATAGATGGATGGATGGATGGATGGATGGATGGATAAATGGATGTTTGTTACTCAATCACGGCAAAACGGCTGCATGGTTTGATTAAAATTTGGACCAGAAATAGATTATAGTCTGGAATAGCACATAAGCTACTTTTTATCATCATCACTATCATCAAAATCTATCAATACGTGGGTAAAAAAGTTTAATATTCTTGGCCACAGCATAGACAAAATAACAAGATCTCCGTCTACCTCAAGATCGTAATGATCACTTATTTCCTGTCAATAGAGTTCTGGCAAAGATATGTCAGTTTTGATAGCTTAGTATTTTGACTAAGCTATTAGAAACTGTTACGGCACGCAATGATTTTCACAGCTTGATACACTAGACGTGCTCGGCGATAAAGTCGGCATGTCATTCATATTTGTTGTTCAGCTGACTGTAGTCGAGTGATTCCACCATCACCAAGGAGGTGAAACATCAGTCACTAGACAGTTATATATCTTCGAAGTTTGCCTATATATCTTCGAAGGGGTAAGCAGCGGTGTTTTCAATACCTACGTTTTGCCATAATAATATATGTTTTTGGTCATATGATCATGTAACAGGGGGCGAGCCTATTGCCATTTACGGGGTACTGTTCCAGTCTCACTGTCATTGAGAATATCTCCTTCCCAGAAATCCCAATAACTGTCCAACCTGGGGATCAAACCCATGACCTCGAGGTTCCAAAACGACACTTTCACCACTACACCAAGACCAAGCGAACGAAGCCGCAGACGGGTCAGCTAGTGGAAAATTATGGAAAGAATATTATTGGGTCTTTTATAAACGAAAATAGAATGAAAACATGATTATTACAATGTTTGTCTGTGCGTTTGTGCACGCTAATCTCAGAAACGGCTTATCCAATTTAGATGTGGTTTTAACTAATACTTTGTAGTAAGCAACTTAACATTTAGTGTTTGTTTCATGCCAAGCGGTTCTTAAATAAGAAGTTATTGAAATTTAAAGAATAACTCGCCACTACACCAAAACCAAGCGAGAGAAGCCGTTGACGGGTCGACTAGTCTCTAATAAGATTATAGACATAGCCTGTTTATCCATAACAGAACTCCGTCACTTGGTAGCCGTCATACACCCTCTTCATCCCACATGAAATGATTACCTTTTTCAACTGTAATGTCGTAGCTCTATTTGACTCTCATGCCCCTATTGCATCAATTTTAATCAAAAATAGCTCGTACCCGTGGATTACTGACACTATTAAACTAATGATGAAGTTACGTGACGAGGCTTCAATAGAGTATCATGAAACTAAGCTGGACACCAAGAAACAATATTATAAGAGCTTAAAATCTACAGTCAACAAAGCACTCTACCATGAAAAAGTGGCATATTTTAAGTATAATATCAATAATAAAATAAAATATCCTAAAATATTATGGAAAAATCTTAAAAATACCTTAATACTTACCTAAAACTAAATATGAACTACTTTCTCAATATATTGACCCAAATATCATAAATAAACACTTTTTAAATATATTATCCGACACTATCAAAGTTTGTATCTCTCAACTCACCTATTTTGAGTTTAATAAGTTTAGTGATGCTGTCTTTCATATAGAGCCTGTAAGTTTGAATAAAATGATACAAATACGATAGCTTAAAGTCAAATGCAGAAGGTTGCGATAGTATTACCTTAAATATGATTTTAATGACTTTCCCCTACACTATAGATGCTGTAAATGATTTGATAAATATGTCTATTAGAACGTCTACATATCCTGATATTTGGAAACTTGCAGTTGTCCGCCCATTACCTAAAATTTCGAATCCTGCTGAGCTTAAAGATCTCAGACCAATTAGTATTTTACCATGCCTGTCAAAAATTATGGAGAAAGCTGTCTGTACACAACTAACCGATTTCCTAGAACAAAACAACATTTTGCCTTCAGTACAGTCTGGCTTTAGAAAGGGACGAAGTACAATGACCGCAATGCTTGACGTGACTGATATTATACTTTGCTCACAAGATGCGGGCATGTGTACTCTGCTAGTACTACTCGATTTCTCTAGAGCATTTGATTCAATTAATATAAACTTGCTAATGTCCAAACTTAGTTACTATGGTTTTGACTGCGAAGCTCTAAAATGGTTTAACAGCTACCTCAGTAGTCGTTACCAATACGTAAAATTGAATCGTAATGATGGTTCGTCATTAGTTTCTGATAAAGTGGCTTGTAATAGGGGGGTACTTCAGGGATCCGTTTTAGGACCGGTTCTTTTTATATTGTACTCAGCAAACATAATAACACATGTACGGCACTGTAAGTATCATATCTATGCTGACGATATACAGGTGTATATCTCTTGCAAACCAAACGAAATTAATAATGCCATAACTAAACTCAATGAAGATCTTTGGAATATAGCTAATTGGTCTACTAGTAACTGTTTACTGCTTAACTCTAGTAAAACAAAATATTTAATCTTCGGAACTAGGCATCAGCTTGCTAATCTAATTCTTTCGGAGTCTGTCATGCTAATGGGTGAACCCATTTATAGGGTGTACGAAGCTCGGAATTTAGGTTTGCTAATGGACTGCGACTTAAGGTATGAGAAACATATTTCCAACTCTGTTAGCAATTGCTTTTACAGATTAAAAGTACTGTATGGAATGAGACCATACCTAAAAGAAGAATTGCGTGTACAACTGGTGGAGACACTCGTCCTTTCCAAACTAAATTACATGGACGTTGTGTTTGGTCCGCGTCTGCTGGTAAGAACGCAAAAACTAATTCAATTTCAGAATGCTTGTGCTCGCTTTTGTTTTAACGTTCCCTTCAGAGATCATGTGACCCCTTACCTAAACAAGCACTGCATTTTAAAAATGACACATCGTCGCAAGCTTCATTTAGCTTGTCTTCTTTTTGGTGTCTTACAACATAAAGCTCCTTCCTATCTCCACGAAAAATTGTCCTGGATGTCGAGTCAAAGACCTCATGCGCCGCGACAGAGTGCGATACAGCTCATGACACAACGACACAGTTCTGCGTCGTTTAGAGGCAGTTTCCGATATGCAGCGTCGAAATGTTGGAATAATATACCACCGCCGATACGGAACCTGCAGTATATTGACAGTTTTAGATCTAAATTGAAAATGTATATTTGTCACCATCAAATTAAGCAGGAAACTTTGCGACATGACACAAGTGTGATATAATTAAACAACTAAGCATTTTGTTTTTCTCCTTGATGTTCTTTGTTTTTATGGTGTATTGTGTATATTATGTGTTTTAATGTGTTTTAGGAGTAATATATTTTTTTTTTGTGCAAATTGTTCTTGTCAGTATAAATTTAATGTTATATTGTACTCTTTTGTGTTACGATCCGTGATGTCACCGGGCGGCTTCTACGGAAGATCAGCGCTGGTTGCTTCAGCCGGCATTATGCTGAGTAGAGGCCGTTTTGTGGCAATAACTATTTAGTTATTAATGTTTAGTTAAGTATTTGTTCATGTTTTTTTGCCACAATAAACTTATTTCATTCATTCATTCATTCATTCATTCATTCATTCATTCATTCATTCATCTAGTATCTCTAAATGGTTCTCAACTAATAATTTACTTCTGAATTCAAAAAAGACAAAATGTTTGAAGTTTTCTTTGACTATTGGAGTCCAAAGTTACGCTTGATGGAGTTAAACTCGTAATGGACAAGGAAACAGTCTTCCTAGGCATTAAAATTGACGCAAAATTACAATGGGGTCCTCATATAAATGCCCTGTCTGGGAGACTCAGTTCTGCTGCATATGCGGTACGTAAAATAAGAGAGCTAACAGATGCTTCTACGGCGCGGTTAGTGTATTTTGCATATTTCCACAGCGTAATGTCATATGGGATATTGCTATGGGGTTCAGTGGCTGATATAGAGACCATATTTATCCTTCAGAAACGTGCTATTAGAGCTATATACGAAATAGGTCCCCGTGAATCTTTGAGAGATTTATTTAAAGAAATCAATATATTAACGTTGCCTTCCTTATATGTATTTGAAAATATAATGTATGTTCGTAAAAATTTACATAAATATAAGTTAAATAGTGATCACCACACTTTTAATACCAGAAATACAAATAGGATAGCTGTACCTAGTTTTAGACTTGCGAAGACTAAAAAGCCATTCCTAGGAAATTGTGTGCGTTTTTACAATAAAATCCCAAAGCACATAACTGAGCTCACAGAGGGCAAATTCAAGTTGACTGTATAAAACGTTTTAATAAAAAAAACTTACTATAAAGTTTGACATTATATAGAAGATAAAGATGCTTGGAATACTCCTCTTCTGGCAAGCTGTCTCTCTGCCACCCATAAAATGAAATATTTGTAGTACCTAAGTAGAAACATTGTAAACATCCATATAAAAAGAATGGCCCCGAGTTTCTTGCCGCTTCTTCTCGGTGGGTTCTATATATTTTGGAACGCGGCGGTAGAGTCTTTAAAGTAGATTATAATGAAAAGTTGACGTTCATAAGTGCGTCTTTGATGCCTAAATTGAACAAATGATTTTGACTTTGACTTTGTCTTTGACTTCACATAGTAACTAAGTAAAAGGGGTTGTTTGTT
Organism: Selenia dentaria; assembly: GCA_917880725.1. NCBI lineage: Eukaryota > Metazoa > Arthropoda > Insecta > Lepidoptera > Geometridae > Selenia > Selenia dentaria. The sequence goes on from OU862877.1 coordinate 43,203,481, forward strand.
GGATAAGTATTATACTACTACTTTTAGTCCAAAATGTAGGTACGTCTGAAGGGCCTTTTGAAGCCGGATTGTATAACCTTTCAAAAAAAAAAAAAAAAAAAAAAAAAAAAAAAAAAAAAAAAAAAAAAAAAAAAAAGGTTAAAACATTCTAGATTTAATTTTGATTAAGTTCATAGCCTTGGGCCGATGGGGGCCGTCCGTCACAGATTGTAAAGCCTGAGTCTTTAACGTCCGCTCACGTGGCTTTTACTAGCAGTAGAACTCTTAGTGAAAGATTTCGTCCGGGTCGCACTGCCACTATATTTCTACCTCCAAGCCGTAAGAGCAGCATTTACAGTGCTCCGGTTTGAAGAGTAAGAGTGGCTGCAAAATTACAGGCACGTGAGGCTTAAATTAATGTCACAGTGGGATGGGCGCAGTGCAGTAAGCCATTTGTGACGAAATGAATTATGTTCTAGGCACTTAACCTCAGGTGAGCCTCGTGCTTGTATCATAACCTAATCATATAAAAATAGTATATTTCATTACAAGTGGGGAAAAGTTGTCATTGCAAAGAGTTCCGACAAATGTCTACCCGAGCCGAGTCGCAGCCGAAGGCGAGGGTTGACAGTCGGAACAAGTTGCAATGACGGTTCTGCACGTGTACTGAACGACTATTTTTTAAACAGTTGCGAAAAAAGGAAGCAATTTAATAAAATAAACTCGCAAAGAAAATTTCTGGAAAATGGCGCCAACCGAAGAATATAAGCAGAGATTTTTTTTTTCTTCACCTATTTTGGTAGGCCAAGGGAACTATGCCCATACAGCCAAGTCTTCAGTAGAATTTTTTATTGATATGAAATGAAAATGAAATTTAATGAGATGTAATGAAAATGAAATTTAATGAGATGAAATGAAACGAAACCTTTTTTTTTCCCGGGTAAATCTTTTATACATACCACCGCCCCCGGGGGGAGCACGGTGGTTATGTGGGAGTCCGTATACCCACTAAAAACCCGGGGTGTTCCTCCAAGCGCCTTTATGTCGAGACTACAGGTACGTTTTGGCAATCGTCTGCAGTCCCGGCAGCGCTGATCCCCCAGCACAGAGGATTACAACCCGATGGGGTTAGAGTGGACTAAGCTCTAGCCTCGTCTTCTTGAGGGGCGCACGTAAACACCGCGTGCGCCGCCTCGGGGACACTGATGTTTGGCGACGGACGTCCCCGCGTACGCCACCCCAGTCCCCAATCATGGAGGTCGGAGAAGGGCGGGAAAGATTAACCTCGGACGCCCTGGTCTCTTTCTGCGGATCGGGAGCTCGGATAGCAACTCCTGCTCCCTTTTCGCCACCTCCTTCTGCCCCATCACCTCCTCGCAGAAGGAGAGTTCCTCCTCCCACGACCTCTCAGATCTCAGCATTGATGATATCAATGCTGGGAGAGAGAGGTCGTTTTCCACTGCATTGACGAGGACCTGTCGCTCGCCTGCCCATGCTGGGCATACCTCCAGTGTATGTTGCGCAGTGGCCTCGACACAGTCGCAGTGGTGGCACTCGGGCGTCGGTTCCCTCCTGGCTATGCAGCAAAGGTACTTTCCAAAGCACCCATGCCCAGAAAGCACCTGTACCAGCCGGAAAGTAAACGACCCGCTCTGTCTATCCAGTCCTCGAGAACCGAATGGACAGACTCCACAGTCCTACTACCAGCCATGGGGTGAGCCAGCCGTTCCTTCCACCTCCTAATCAAGACATGCCGAGCGTGGAACTTACAGTCTTCGACCTCCCTCAGTGACGGGTACTCCCCTCGAAGGCTGAGATCTCTGCGCCACTCAAAAATGGCCGCATTTATCTCCGCCTCTAGATCCCAGAGTGGGGATTCCGCTAAAACGCAAGCCGCTTCGAAGGAGACGGTCCGGTACCCTCGTATGACCCCGACTGCCATTGCCCTCTGAGGTTTTCTCAGGAGGGCTTTGGTGCTGTTAGTCAGAGCCCCCGACCACACGGGCGCGCCGTAGAGGGCCATCGATCTTACCACCCCCATAAATAGGTGGCGGTTACCTGATTTGGGGCCACCGAGATTCGGCATTAGGCGCCTCAGCGCCGCTGCAGCTCCCATTAATCGGGGACCCATCTTCACAAAGTGTTGGTGTAATTTCCATCGACTATCGAGGTAAAGTCCGAGATACTTAATCTGGGGCTTTACCTCGATGCTTACGTCTCCAATAGAGATAAAGGAACCCCTCGGTGGAGCTCTTCGGGGGCCATGAAAGCACATGGCTTCTGACTTGCTGAGCTCCACTCGGAGTCCCAATCTCTCTATCATGCTCACCACCTCATTCACCGTCACCGTATCAAGATGGACTGCCTCAAGGTAGGTCTCGCCCCGGGCAGTCACAAGCGTGTCATCTGCGTAGCAAATTACGCTGGCACCCGGATTGAGAGCCTCTCTTAGCACCCAGTCGTACCCGATGTTCCACAAGAGGGGCCCAAGGACCGAACACTGTGGAACACCGCACGCCATTGGCCTGTGCAGGATTCTTCCCTCACGCCCCGTATACGACACGAACCTGATAGATAAGTATGCCCCAACAATTCGGCTTAAATAGGGCGGCACCTCGTGGAATTCTAATGCCTCCCCTATACACGCCCATGGTAGAGTGTTGAAGGCATTGGCAATGTCATGTGACACCGCCAACATCACCTTCCCGTGGGCCACTGCCTCGTTCGAATAGGCCTTGACTCGCTGAATGGCGTCGATGGTCGACCGGCCTACTCGAAAGCCGAACTGATTATCCGACAGGTTCGGACCCACCTCCTGGAGATGCCGGTTGAGGCGGCCAGCTATGACCCTCTCAAAGAGCTTGTCCGCCTCATCCAGCATCACTATGGGATGATAAGCAGAAGGCGATTCAGCAGGTCGCCCATGCTTCTTTAGGAGGACAAGCCTGCCTGTTTTCCATCTACTCGGGAACCGGCTTACCTTCAAACAAGCGTCTAGAAGACGACGGAATCGGTCCCCGAGAGACAAGAGAGCCATGGCCCACGCACGTCCAGGAACACCATCCGGCCCCGGGGAAATGAAATGAAACCTAACCTAACTCATTCAATCAAATCATTAAATCTGATATTAAAACAAATTAGTAGCATCTTTTTAGAAATATACCTATTTGCATGAATCATGAAAATTTCTATGAATTTTTATGTAAAAACTTCATGGTTGTTTTGACAGCTGGGAAAGAGAACGCACGAGTGCGGGAAAGGTAAAAAAAAGCACGAGTATGTAATAGCCCACATCCCGAACGCTATACGTCCCTGCAATACGTCACTTTTTGAGCAACTGTATTAAAAAACAATAATTTAAACAGAGATCTGGCCGAACATTTGGTTTAGGTGACGGTTGACCTGGGGCCTTACTATGAGCTCTTAAAGCAGAACTTCTAGACAACTGGCCGGTTTATTCGTACCATGACAACTTTAAAGCAGGCCTGCTCAGGCATACTATTCAAGAACAGGAGAAAAACCGTTCACCTGTTTTTTTTGTATGGACCTTCGTTAACATGACGCTCAAAACCCACTCAGTTTATTAGCTTACAAACGTGTAGGTGTCTGCAATGTTGGTTATAGTAAATTGTAAGAATGTCAGATACAATATTATGCGTTCACTTTTGAGTAAACAATATTCAAACAGTTCACCTAAATGAGCGTCATGGTATGATTTCATTCAAAACTGTTTAAGTCAGGTTTAAGAACTGCACGGAACTTGCATGGTTTGTACGAAGCTGATAGTAAGGCCCCTGAGTGCTGGTACCAATTAATATTGCCATCCAGCGTGGCAATGCGGCCTGCATTATTTCACTGAAGGATTATTAATAAAAATATTCAGCCTGAACATGAATAGTAAGACTGTGCTGTTCTATTCACATTGAAATAAAGTTCATACTCGCGTGCTGTAGCGGCTGTTACAGCACTCCTTTTTTTATCAGTAATTCACATCACATGTTGCTACAGTGGTGTCAAACAGCAGCTTCTCAGTTTGCGATGTCATTCACCTTAACACTAAACATTGTTGGTTTGAAGCGAAAACACTTTTCCGGTCCAGTTATTGGTTAGAGTAATGCCGATCGCATCAAAAACCAATTAAGTCAATGGCCCGCGACGTTCCGAGCAGTTAAACGACATTATTCTTTATCTCTTTGTAATAAAATGTTACATTTAATGTTCTTAGCTTCTAATGATAAAACGGGATTAACTCGTTGACTCGCGATTCGCCATATTTGGCCAATAATACAATAGATTTCGCAGAAATCAACCTACTTTTCCAGGAACTGCAACGTGTGTGGCTAACGCGAGACTTGCGCATTGTCGATATCACGATATCGAAAATTAAGAGCATGAGCAAAGCAGCACGCAACGACGAGCGCACCGCACTCAAGGTCCTGTAGGTCTACCATGAGTTTACAACATTGATGCTCGGTATTGACTGCCGCGAAAACATGTATGAAAATTGGAACAGTGCCACCTTGCGGCCAATTGTAGAACTAAAATCGGTAACGATTACGTCAATCACAAGCTAGGTTGGCGAGATCGAGTATCGACTATAGATGACATTTATGTTGCCAACTCATGGTAGAGCTACTGAAGAAGGTTTCCAGACGAAGCTGAAACATATTCGCATCGTGATATCGATGACGGGTCACTCTCGCGTTGATCCCGTTTTTCTTTTTCAAAGTTAATAATGTAGGAGAGTTTTAATAACATTTTTAGCTGTTTTTGTATTGCATAAAGTTAAGAATCAAAACAAAAACATGTGAAAATGTATACAAAAATACGCAAACTTTATAACTACGACATTTACAATTACGAAACGTATTGAAGTTAATTTCAATTACTTTATCTGAAATACATATATTGTATAACATTTTATTATCCATTTTTAATATTACTTAGAAAACTGGTTCTCGCAGACTTATGGGGGAGGCTTGTAATCGGAACGTGTCTCGACGATTTAATATACAACCATGTTGTTACCCGCCGCAACGGATATTGCAACTACATCCTACTTTCTACCCTATCCAACTAATATTATAAACGCGAAAGTTTGTGAATATGGATGTATGGATCTTTGTTACTCTTTCACGCTCAAACGGTGAGGCCAATTTCGATGACATTTGGTATGGAGGTAGAGGAGGAGCTGGATTAACACATAAGATACTTTTCATCGTCATCATCCAACACAACGTGGGTGAAAAAGCGAAAGAAATATACTTGGGCACAGCAAAGACAAAATAATCTCCGCCTACGTCAAGATCGTAATGATGACAGTTCTGTCTATGTATTTAAATTCACTCATATAACCATGTAACTATTTTATGACGTTTTGGTTAGATATGCCTTTGGAGAAGATAATAAGCTGCTCGAAGTACTAATCCTGCGCAGACGGCGTCACGGGCACCAGCTAGTAATACATACCTAGTACTTACGAGCAGGTATGTATGTAGGCAAGTGCACGATATCAATACACATGCTGTCTAATGTATACAAATAATGTACTCGCAATTTAGCTGTCGCTAACATGCTGCCTTTTTGTATTGCAGGTGTTATTAATTAATTATGGCAAGAGAGGAAATTAACTTAGTAAGAAAGAGAGTAAGTTTGTCCTGAAATATTATTGGAAGACGGAAAATACCATTGAAATGCAAACGCGGTTCAGAAGGGAATTCTCAATTCTCAAACACCAGCGCGCCGGACCATTGCTCGCTTCCGAGACAAATTGAAGCAGATGGAACCGTCCAGAACGTCAACGAGACAAGTTTTGGACAACCACAGACATCCACGAGTGTTTTTTTATGGGATGGGTCGGCAAACGAGCAAGCGGCTCACCTGATGGTAAGTGATACCGTCGTCCACGGACATACCAGAGGTCTCGAGTATGCGTTGCCGACCTTTGAGGAAGGATGATAAGAAGGAAGAGATAAAAGGGGTAAAGGTTGAAGGGGGAGGGATAAGAAGAGGGAGAATGGGGAAGGAGGGAATTGGGCCTCCGGAACCTTCCACAAACCGACGAAACGCAATAGCAAGATAGTTGTTACTTCGCGTCGGTGTTATGTGGGAATGTGGTACTTCCCCGGTCGTGCCGGCCCATTCGGGTGTGGGGTTACAGTGTGGCACTACTACAAAAAAAATTTTTGTAGTGCACATTTTTTTTTTATTCGTGATCGCTGAAGACTTATCTGTCTTCTTAATTTTTGTTGTTTTAAGTAGGTATACTAACAGCTAAATGCAATATTTTAACATACAACAAATATAGCAAAGAGAGCCAATAAAAATGAAATCACAGATATTCAATAACAGATAGATAAAAAATATATCGGCAAACATGGACATGTACAAATAATAATAACATTTTAAAAGCACAAAATTAATATGTTACTACGTATTGTATATTAAACCTTAACCTAAACGAATTTGAAGTCACCAACCATATCGGATATGGCTCCACAATTACACATTAGTAATCGACTATCACAATCACAATTACGCATTAGTAATGAACAGTTGTATTTATATGTTAAATAAAGATAATTTGAAATTGAAAATTGAATCGACTCGTAAACAGTTGTTGCAAACCCAAGTGGACCGGATCGTGCCTACGACGTATACTCTAGGGTTTGTGGGCAGAACACTTCGCTAATCTGAAACCAGTTTATCGTCGTCAGTAATGTCCGCAATTGCTCCAGACAGCTCCACTAATTGCTCACAGGCTATTATTTCGGCGGTAATGGCAAAAATGTTTAGGAAGTCCTAAAGTATTGCGAACTAAAGCAACGCTTCGTACACATAACCTATAACAATAATATTTTTTTTATGTTATTAATAATAATATTATAATAATAATAAACCATTTATTTTGCATTAATATACATATAAGGTTTCCACATTAACTGATAACCTGCCTCTTGGAAAAGCGTGAGCTGTGGACCAGGAGGCAGTTCTCCCTTAAGCAATAGACAATGGAAAATATTATAAGGTACTTAATTTCAATAGTTTACTTAAAATGGTTTTTACATTAATTTCTTATCCTATGATGTAAACGTATGTATGCGCACATGTTTGAGAGGATGCCAGTGTGTGAGGGAATGTTTGGTGTGACGCTTCGCGCGTGTGAGGGTTATTAGGAGACGCTACAAGCACGAGGCCCACCTGGTGCCAAGTGTTAACCTCTGCTTATTACAGTTGCATTTCGTAACAAGTGATGAACTGCACTGCTGCCGTAACCCTGAGACAAGTTGTTAAATCTCGTGTGCCTGTCATTTCGCCGGCAGCAATACCTTTTAAACTGGAACCATAAATGGGATCATTACTGCTTCGGATGACATAAGTATGAGGGCACTTCCGCGGACGACTTGTAGGGACATTGTTAGTATGAATGTTGCATATCAGCTATTTTGGGTGTGAAAGAGAGATGAATGATCGAATCGGCCAGTTACTGCGCACTGACCGGCTAGCGTGCTTGTATTTGGAATTTCGTAAATAAATATAGTACATTTGAAGTCCGATTTTGTATTGAAGGTCAGTGGCAGTAACTCCAGTGCAGTGTAGGGCCCTCACACATATAAGAACATGGTTAGCGTAATATATAGGTATATAAGTGACAGACAGAACACGCATTATTCAGAGAAGTTTTGAACACGCAGATAGCGCACCGTAGCGTACAAACTCATTTACAAACAGTTCTACTGGTACTCACAAAATGTATTGAAAACCCTTATTCTTTTCTACACTGCCACTAACAAAATGTACGAAAATAACTTATTATATGTAATAACTATATAACAGTCCGGATTAAATGTACACCTGTGAAATAAATGATATAATTTAAATGAGACAACAATCACACAAAGTGTTCAGCTCCCAAATTAGGCAGAGCCTGTACTATGGTAACCTGATGAACATATAAACACCCAGACACAGAAAATGTGTTACCTGTCCAGCGATCGAACCCAGGACGCGCCCAAACGGCTATAGTTTGGCACAGCGGCAAAACTGTCCTTGGCGGCAACTAAAGCAATTTCGGCAAATATAACTAAAATATTTGTTCGTACAAATGTACTTTAGGAGGTTCCTCAATCTCGATAGATTGGTAAAAAAATATAAGAAATAAAACTTAATACAAACGAACATCAAGCGACGGCAGATTTCCGACAAAAGGACGTTCACCATTACAAAGTATAAAAGCTCGTCTCTGCCTCGTAATACTTTTTTCGCCAGCGGCCCGAGGAACGTTAAGTCAATAAAGTGACCCCAGGTGGTCAAAAGGTTAAGGCATAATACAAACAGCTTACATAAATACAGGCGAAATAATATTTTTGCGATCATAAATCTGATTTTATCCGAAGCGAAAAACGCTTTGAGTTATTATTGTTTGCTGATAAGTTGATTTTTCTTTACTGAAGATGTATCTACCGATAGATGTTACTGGGAATGTATAAATGTGACTATTTTTATATAATTCCAAATGGCCAAAGGTAAAGATACTTTTATAAGACACTAGCTACGCTCCGCGATTTCACCCGCGCGGTGATCCGGATGGTGATTATAAGGATGTATCAAATGTAGCGTTTGTTACTCAGGCATAATGTAGCTTTATACTCGTGAAAGAATTGCTTGAATCGGTTAAGTAGTTTTTACGTGTATCCATTATAAACAAACAAACAATCATATACATTTCCACTTTATTATTAGAGATGTAAGGATTTATACCATACCAAGGTATGAATAATGTGGCCTGGTTTGTACCGGCGTAACTATTGAATATTTGAAAATAAAAAGTATTTATTGTGATATAACTGTAATAGTTAGACATATTATGGTAATGTGGACTCCTTTTAGATATTGACGTCTTCTATAAAACTGTAGAACGTCACTTTGCTCTGTAATCCTACTTCCTACTTCATATCCTACTAATATTATAAACGCGAAAGTTTGTGAGTATAGATGTGTGGGTGAATGGATCTTTGTTACTCTTTCACGCTCATTTGGTATGGAGCTGGCTATGGAGGCACTGGATTAACACACAGGATACTTTTCGTCATCGTTATCATCACCCATCACCACGCGGGAAAAACCGCGGGACGCAACTGTATTATTTTAAAGAATCTTAAATGAATTCGTGGACTACACCTAGTAAGGAGTATTTGTATTCTAGGCATGTGCGATGACGGGGTCAGAGGTTTTCCATGGTCGCAGTGCGTCAATCTTTATTTGCGCGAGTGGCTGAACAAATGAAGACATGGGTTCGATCCTTACCCAGATAAATATTTCCTTTCTTAAATTGAGATATCTATCAGTTATCAGCCATTCCTAATTTCGCAGATAATTTTGAACCAGTTATAGTTTGAGTACATTACTGCAGAATCCAGTAAGTAAGCCTTCCTGGCCAAGTAGATTTATATACATTTTAATTAATCAGTGTGATCAGCAGAAGTAGGTCTTAACCTCACACGTTGCAGTTCCTGGAAAAGTGGGTTGATTTCTATGAAATCTATTGTATTATTGGCCAAATATGGCGAATCGCGAGTCAACAAATTAAAACTAGGTTACCCTCTATTAGAAGCGCCCAGTTGTAGACTAGCGAAGAGAAATAACTATTTCTTAGGGAAGTTTGTGCGGTTTAGAAAATAATGCATAATACGTAAGTGCAAAATCTACATCCTGATATACGCAATAGAGCTCAATTAAAGAAAATACAAGATGGCTGAAATATATTAATGAAAAAGCACAGTACGTAGTAAGACATTATTTGATGCTTGGAGTATGTCCACCTCTGTACAGATCGTGAACACATTAAAATGCAATAATTTAAAAACGCGTTTAAAAACATTTTTATTTAACAGCTTGCGCCCCGCGGTTTCACCCGCATTGTGATTGATGATGATGAAAAAGTATCCTGTATGTTATTCCAGCGTCTTACCTAGCTATATAACCTAGCTATATAACATACCAAATTTCATTAAAATCAATTCAGTAGTTTTTATTTGCGTGAAAGAGAAACATCCATACAACCATAAATACAAACTTTCATGTTTATAATATTAGTAGGGTTTATAATATGTAAGTATACAATTTTAGTTCATTAGTTTTATTTTAAAGATATTTTTAACTTAAATAATAAATAGTAATGTTAAAATTGAAAAGACAATATCAGCTGTTTCGAAGGTGGCATACTAACTAGTCAAACTGGGAAAAACCGTGGTTATGTTTTTAAAAATACTAATTTTAATTAAAGTTGAATTAAATTTAATATAGAACTGTTCAAGATGAAGACTAATTACAGACTACTTTTCTATCAAGCTTAAACTACTAAGTGATGAATGCATCATCATCAAATTGTCCGCCGTCTGGTGCGTGGGAGAGCGATAAGCGCCCTATAAGTATAACAATAAAGTGCTTACAGTGATAGAAACACTGGACGACTGGATGATGTTGCTGATATAACTCCTCCCTCCGTAAGTTCGAGATTATCCGAGGGATGAGGATTATCTCGAGATTCCTTCGGGTTACAAATTTTCTTAATCCTATTTCTACAGGCTAACATTACAATACAAATTACAATTATTACATAAAATACTATATTTGCTATGCTAACACTTTTAAAGTTGTCATGAAATCTTTCATACTTTTCACTATCACTAATAACTTCACTTTCACTATTTCGCAGCAAGTAATTCAGATGTTGAATATCTACAAGATCGATTCCTTTGAGATCGACCGGCTGTCTTTGTACATCTGAAATTCTAGTCGTTATTTTAGGCAGGTTTATAACTGGAAATTTGACATCTTGTCCTTGGTTTTGGTGCTTCTTTAAGGTGAGTTCTTTTATTTTAACTTCGCAGTCATCATCTATTGTCAGCAGGTAAGTTCCGCATATGCTCTCTTGCATTATTTCATTTTCACAAAACTTAGTTAGTAAAGTTTCAACCTTTGCATAAATTATATAGCGATTAGGTTGAATAAGATCGGCTTTCACATCATCTATAATGACGGGTACTGGATGACAGCTTGAAATGTTTGTGGAAAATCTCATGAGTTCAGTAATGCAATCGTCTTCAATCAACGGCGATACATAGTTTTCACTACACAGGAAACGAGCTTCATCTATTTCACGGCATGGCTGGGAGAGCGACCTGGTGTTCAAACCTTTCACAAGAAGGTAAGGGTATTTGGGTAGAATAAGAGTGGTAAGGTCGTTATGGGTATCATGGATAGGCAAGGGAATCAGCTTAAAATAGTTATAAATGTCATTTTGAACTAATGGAATATGCATAATAAATTTGATTTGATTTTGTGTCACATAGGCTTTCATCTCTACACATTGCTCTAATTTTATAATATTTTCTATGTTAGCTGGGTATACAAGTCTTTCGGTTTTCTCAATTTCCTGTAATAGCAATAGCAGTTCATCTGTGTCTACGATTGATTGGTGTAACAATTTAAGTCTAGCAAAGGCGACAGCAGTTTCAACCTCATTCAATCTGATATAGAGCGTTTGAAAATTGTTTGTAAAAATGTTAAAAATATGAATGATTTTATTGCCAGTTTGCAATAGCTTGGACTGGTTCAAGTTAAGATCGATATCCTTAAATTTGTTATCAATTTGAATGAAATTGTTTCTTGTAACATTTGTTATATTTGTGATCATACCCACCATTTCAGTGACGACTGTCATTTTCTTAGCTAAGCTATCTTGTTTTGTCTTTAATCCAGAAATCAACTTTTCGTACATTAAGGCATCGTCGTTATCAAGGTTACCTGTAATCATCTTGATCAAAGAACCAAGAGGATTAATTAAACCACGTTTTGTTCTTATCAATGACGGAACTAATTGCTTATATTTTTCGATGGTTGTAATCATCGCGTATTCGGTTTGCGATTCGACCTCAGTGAAATCGGAATCAAAGGCTTTGATATCAAAACAGCTTCGAACTTGCTGCTTCAATTTTATATAACTACCAGTATTTAATTCTAATTGCTCGTAAAGTAACCTTAAATCTAAAATTTTAATGACTGTCCACCTATCATGGCTAATAATTGCTTGACCTTCCTTTACAGGTAGTAGCCCTGGGTTCTTCTCAATGACCTGCAGATGAAGGGCCTGGCTGTGGATCACCTGGGCGGCCAGAAGTATTAACCTGTGGAGGACGCTTTATGTCTTTAATTGGGACTTTTGTGTTTCTGTTTTGTGTTATTACAGGTACGACATTTCTTTGAATATCTCCGGTGATTATAGCCTTTTGGTATCGTGCTTTATCCTTACTACGTCTAGTATTTACTCCTTTCATAAATACTGTATCCCCAATGTCTAAATCAAAGTCTCTTTCGCCACCACGCTTCTCTCTTACAGACATCTTCTTATCAATCATTTTATCTGTCAAATATTCATACAGGTATTTTGTCTTTCTAATATGTTCCTTAACTAACTGTTGTGTGTATTGCTGGTCGAAGTTGACATGAAATGCGCTATTGGATTCGGTATGACCGAAAACAACTTCGAATGGCGTAAGACCGGTAGCAGAATGTATCGTATGATTATATGATATTACTGCGTAAGTCATTACGGACGCGGCGTCCGTGATCTTTCGTTCATATTTTGCTATCCTGTAAATTTCTGTAATGGTCGAATGAAACCTTTCAACTATTCCCATAGAGTTGGGGTTGTGAGGAGTACTGACGTGAAGTTCAATCTTATAAAATGATAACATCTCTTTGATCAGTGTGTTGTTAAATTCCACACCAGGATCTGAACTGATTCTACTGGGTATACCATACATCGAAAAGTACTTCAGAAGGGCTCTTACTACTTCCGGTGTAGATTTAGTATTAATTTCAATTGCTTGACCTAATTTGCTGAAGGCATCAACTATTGTAAGATAATATTTTCCTTCAATTGAAAAGGTGTCTATGAATAGTTCCTGAAAAGGCTTAGTTTGCGTTTGTGATAATTGAAGTTCTGGTTTTAGTGGTTTACGGTCGTATTTCATCCTTTTACAAATTTCGCAAGCATTTATAATACTCGCGACCATTTCATCCATGTTGTTCCAATAAAAGGTTCGTTTCAGATGTATTAACGTTTCCTTGATCCCCCTGTGACTGTTTTTACCCATATGGTATTTATTCACCACATCGCGCTGCTCATTTTCATCGTCAACGTAAACCACTCTCTTAGTACATTCGTAAAATTTTACTGCTCCTTTCTGAAATAGTGCTATAGTAGCTTCTGAAAACTGTTTACGATGTATTTCACTTTCAAAGTAAAAGAAGTATTTTATTTTAGGGCGAATGTACTCCTTTAAAAACTTTTTGACAAGATCTGGATTGCTAGTGGGTAAGTGTATTTCTAATACCTTTTGTTTAGCCCTAGATAAATCTTTGACTGTTAAGTCATTCCTGTTCCAGGTAAAGACAAGAACCTGATTCGGTTTGGTATCTATAGCTTCTTGTAGTATGAGTATACCATCTGTGTCTAAATCGCGGGCTGAATGTATTGTTCCTATACTATCTCCATTCATTATCTCTGATGCTGTTACGGTACTACTATCTACTGATGGAATAGAATGTGGTGATTGTCTACCATTACCTTCCAACGAAGGAATACTCAACGTTTTCTCTGAGTCCGACGAGATATCCATAAAAACAGGAGTTGGTGACCGTTTTTGTGAAGTTATACTCATAGTTTTCTCCGAATCTGATGAAATATCTATTAAAATAGGGGTTGGTGATCGTTTTCGTGTATAAGGGGCGTGAGGCGCATTATCTTCATCTTTACTTAACCGTATTATTTCGTTAGTTAAATCGTCTATGTGTCGTTGAAGTTTTTGTTCCTTTTTATCTAAATTTACTTTCATTGAAATATCGTCATTTTCTCCCAAAGCATTAACTTTAATTCTTGACAGTGCGTCTGCATTACAATTTTGCTTTCCGTTTTTATACAATATATTATAGTCAAATTCCTCTAAGCGCAATTTCCACCTCGTTAACTTACTATTTGGTTCTTTAATTGAATTGAGCCAGGCTAACGGTCTGTGGTCTGTATATATGGTAAATTTCTTCCCGTACAAATACGGCCGAAAATGCTTGGTGGCCCATACAATGGCCAAAAGCTCTTTTTCGATCGTACTGTATCTAGTTTCAGCGTCATTGAGGGTACGACTAGCGTAAGCTATTGGCTTATCGCTACCAATGGGACCCTGCGAAAGTACAGCGCCCAGTGCAAAGTTTGAAGCATCCGTCGTTAGAACGAAGGGTTTAGAAAAGTCGGGAAACTGTAGGAGCGGAGCATTGGTTAAAAGCTCTTTACACTTCTCAAATGAGTCTATGTATTCTTGTTTAGTTGGATCAATTTTATTTTTCTTTTTTAAGCACGAAGTTAATGGTTGAGTTAATTTAGCAAAATCTTTTATGAACTTGCGATAATAGCCTACTAATCCAAGAAAACTCTTGATTTCGGTAGCTGTTCGCGGAAGTGGAAAGTCTAACACTGCTTGTATTTTGTCGTTGTTTGGCATAAGGCCATTTTTGGTTATGGTGTGGCCCAAATAGAGGACCTCTTTCCTTAAAAATTCGCTTTTATCAAGCGTAACTTTCAAGTTTGTAGCCCTAAGTCGTTCGAAGATTTTGCGGAGTTTATCTACGTGTTCCTGGAGACTTGAGGAGTATATTATGATGTCATCAAGGTATACTAGACAGTGTATACCTTGAAGCCCTCGCAATACATTGTCCATAGCCCTTTGGAACGTTGCGGGTGCAGTTTTTAATCCGAACGGCATTCTTTTGAACTCATAATGCCCGGCCTGAGTTGTGAATGCGGTCTTGGTTCTGTCCGCTTCATTAACCTCAATTTGATGGTACCCACTTGCAAGGTCAATGGTACTGAAATATTGAGACTTACCTAACTTATCGAAAAGATCGGTAATATTAGGCAAGGGGTATTTATCATCGACTGTGATCTCATTTAGGCGCCGATAATCTATTACCATCCTATACTTTCTTTCTCCAGATGCATCTAGCTTTTTGGGGACCAGATGTACTGGTGCGCTCCAAGGTGAGTGAGAATTTTGAATGACGTTATCGTCTAAAAGCTTATCTACCTGTTTTTGTATCTCTTCATTTTGGCAAGGTGGGTGTCTGTATGGTCGAATATAAATCGGGTCCTCGTTTGTAGTCCGGATGTTATGTTTAACCTGGTTTGTGAAAGATAGTGGTATCTTGTCACTATAAAATATATCCCGATATTCATAACAGAGTTTAGAGACCGCATCGCGTTCCTCTTTGTTCATGTGGTCCATCCGTAACTTACATAAATTTTCTTTCAGAACTTCGTCAATCATACAGTCATCACGCATAACATTAACCTCGCATTCCTTATTTTCAAATACTGTAACTTCCAACGGTTCCTTAAATGTGATTGTCGCTTCTACATCTGAAATATTTTGTATGACCGTTTCTGCAAAGAAATTATCACATCTGACAATAGCAGTGGGCATTCGCACACCATCTTTAAATTGTGAAAAATCTACGATAGCGTCACCATGCTGTAGATTTGTGGGTATCCTAACTCGTGTTTCAGACCGTGGCGGTATATTGATTTCATAAGGCGGATTGTAAATAATAGGAATTGCCGCATTATGTGTTCGCAAAACTTGGTTGTTCATGTCTATGTTGGCTGCTAATTTTTTTAATAGGTCAGCTCCAATCAGTCCATCATACCGTCCGTCTATATCATAAACGTAAAATTTGTGAGGGAGTGTGCTTTTAAAAGTTTTTAACAAAGGGATGTAAATTACTTCGTTATGCATACTCTGTGCATGTGTACTGACGACTGTAAATGGTTCATAATATTTGTGTTCACTGAAATACTGTTCAGCTTTAGCAGGACTGATAAAAGATCGACTGCTTCCGGTGTCTATAAGAAACTTTGAGTTTATTTCAGGAATCTCTATATGAGGTAGTTTTAATATACTATCACAGCAGTTCAGGTTTATTATCTCGCCGTGTCTTTCGAGGCTGTTTCCTGAAAATTTTCAGCGTCGTGTTCCTGATTTAAAGGTTCTGTACCATAACCACCGTAGCTTTCTAAATAGTGACAATCCTCTGCCGACGGTGGCACTACATACTCGTTACCTATTTCGCTTATATTATAATCATTGTCATAATTAATATCTGGAGTGTATTCCTGACTGTAGTTCGGTTCTTCAATATAATACAAATCGTTCGTAATCATGTTTTGTCTTACAGGAGCTGTGCGCATGGATACGTCAGTGACCTGCTGTCTAGGTGCCTGTTGCTGATTTGGAATACCAAATTTGTACTGATTATGGTTCGCATAAGGTTGGTTCTGCATTCCGAATTTATAGCCTTGCTGTTGAGGGATGCCGAACCTAAATCCCCCGTGTTGGAAAGGTGCGCGCTGTTGTTGGAAAGGTATGTGACCGAAGTTTCGTTGAGTGTGGTTTTGGGGCGATCCGAATTGACCTTGAGAAGGCGTAAATCTATTTGGTTGCATAAAGTTTGGTCGAAACCCTTGATTTTGAGGAATACCGAATTTAAAATTATTGTTTTGTGGGATGCCAAATCTAAAATTATTATTTTGCGGCGGAGCGCTAAACATAGGTCTAAACCCTTGTCCCATCGGCAATGGTCGCAATGCATTTTGTACATTTGGTTGCTGCGCCACATTTTGTTTCACTAATTTATTTTTGGCGTTGTACTGGAACTGGAAATTTACTTCCTCAGTTACAATACTTAAAGCATTTTCAAGATTAGAACAACCTTTCAAACGCACAATTCGTATTAAGTCTTCAGGTAAATTATACAAGAATATGTTCAAAGCTGTGTTGTTGTATATGATCATTTTAGCTGCTTTTATTCCTTCATCTGTAAGTCTATTAACTTTCGCAAATAACGCACTTCTTATATTCTGAATTCTTTGACAAAACTGAATATACGACTCGCCTTGTTTAAGTTTCATGGTTTCAAGTTCAATAGCTATGCACTCTTCCGACCGTGGGTCACCGAAATGTTGCGTAAGTATCTGTTTTAAACATTCCCATGATGTTATATTTGGGTTATCGCTAAGTAAAGCAGCAGCTCTACCAACAAGTTTACTGCTGATTGTATGAAATAAATACAGTTCTTGTGTAGCGTTTCCCGGAACTCGGCTGCCACTAAGCACATACTCACACTTAGAAATAAATAAATTAAGTAACTTTTCATCACCATCAAACTTAGGAATTATACACAATACTTCTTTCGCAACTGTTTGAATTCCCTCCATTGCTACGTTTATTTGTTACTTAATTTAACACGTTTAAACAATCAATTATTTTCAGAATAGTTATAATAATACACGAATTAATTAATATACCTAACAAAGTTTGCCAATTTTAGTGCACACAAAATCAGATTAAATGTATAATCGCAAGTAGTCAAATATTTAGACAAATATATATGGAAAAGACTGGGATTATGAAAGACGGGAAAGTGAAAAGGTTTACTCACAAGCCGCTCGATCCCATGTCCTCCGGAGCCTGGTTAGTCGCCACAAAGCACGGTTTCCCGGGGAGACGTATTTATTTGGTTCGTGTTTCCGCGCTTCCGAATAAAACACTATACTCGCGAAACCAATTTCGGGGTCTCAGATAGTAAGTCGTCGGAAAATTTCGCGGAAAATCCACAAGGCTGCGCCAGTCAAACTGGGAAAAACCGTGGTTATGTTTTTAAAAATACTAATTTTAATTAAAGTTGAATTAAATTTAATATAGAACTGTTCAAGATGAAGACTAATTACAGACTACTTTTCTATCAAGCTTAAACTACTAAGTGATGAATGCATCATCATCAAATTGTCCGCCGTCTGGTGCGTGGGAGAGCGATAAGCGCCCTATAAGCATAACAATAAAGTGCTTACAGTGATAGAAACACTGGACGACTGGATGATGTTGCTGATATAACTAACTAATAAATACTCTCTACCTGTTTTGTTTTGTGGTAATATCTTATTATGATGGCGGACTGAATAAAAGCTTGAACTACAAACATGGTTAGCTGATAGATTTTAGGACGAAGTGTGGCGCGTTGTGTTTAGTTTGTTAAACCCTGGGGACTGTAGCGTACTTAAATATGAATTCTTTATTTAAGGTTATCGCTCTGAACATATTGTAAACACACTGTCGGTTCGGTTTGCATATTTTATGAAACAACTTTGGAGAATTGTGTATGGGCTCGCTAGTGTCAAATAAAAAATGAAAGAAGTTCACGAAAGTTCAAAAAAAATACGTGAACGAACTTTGTTTGTAACAATGTTTCGTTTAATCTTCAGAGAAACCGTAAACATGTTTTGTTATTGTATCAAGTGACGAGGCGGACATGCCCAGCGTTCCTTTTGGTAATTGGCGAATTCTGTTACTGTTTCTAAAATAAACGATACATTACTTCAGTGTCAACTATATACTGAGTGAAAATCTGTGTATCGTGAGCGCCCATCGGCCTTGGACCTTGGCCGTGTTTGACAAGATGCCGAGCTGGTGAGTATTGCTGGTTCCTTCTCCTGATCCTGCCCCCTCTTCTCTCCCTTCACCGAACCAACAGAGACTGACTCGACTACGAGCATCGTACATGGAACTAATGTAAATTTAATGCTTGCTAATTACAACTTGACTCAGAGTTCTTTAATGCGTATTTCTGTGTGATTTGGCAGGTTGAAGAGATTTGAGAGCCAAGGACGTCGTGGTTGGTAAAGCTCCTTGTTATCGAAGACAATATGTAGAAAGCTGCCCAGTCCCTCAGATCACAAAACTAACCTTCCACTGCAGCAATTAGTGTGGTCTGCTACAAAATGACGTAGTATTAGACTTAGTTAGGTGTTAGGTTACGCGTTAGTGATTATGCGGTCGTTTGGGAACACGCTATAAACTAGAAGTGCGACCAAATGTGCATTAGAGGTGCTTAGAGATATACTTTTAATCTTGGGGTGGAAGCTAGCCAGGCGAGTCCGCAATGTGTCCGTCCACCATGCTGCGGATTTTGTCATGAATGTATACCGAAACCTCAAGCCAGCATCTAAGTACGATTCAAACCGGCGAAGACCATAGCTTGGGCGTCAGCCAACCCTTACTTCCTTTGCTATACAATAGCTTCAAATACGAGTATATTAATTTTGTTTCACTGTAAAGCCCAACACCTAAACCGATTTAAAACATGGATAACAAAATAAACTTACTATAATTATCCTAACTTTTATATTATTATTATAAATGCCAAAGTGAGTTTGTTCAAATTCAAATTCATTGTTAAGCCTGTGGGCATGGGTTCAAAGTTGTTTAGTTTTTCTGTATTATTTATAACGATTTCATGCCTAAATTACTGATGCGGATCTCGATGAAATTTGGCAAGGAGATCGATTACTTCCGGGTGCAGCCGCTGGGCGCTGGTATAAATGTGAATGTTTGGTTTGTTATTTAATGACGTTAGTAAGGCCGAATGGATTTGAATGAAATTTGGAATGTACTTACTTTAGGTTCTTGAATAAATCATGGGATACTTTTCATCATCGTCACCACCATCAATCACCACGCGGGAGAAACCGGGGGGCGAAGTTAGTTAGTTTTTAAATGCAATGTTGTAACAGTTTAACGGTGCTTTACTTTCACATGAAAGATTAACTCATTTAACTTCATTATCGATAACAAGTCATACAACAGTTGAACATTGAATTCATAACTCACTCTCGTCTAAATTGTGGAGCGTTTCCACATCTCTCTTACAACGTTTCCTTACGCCTACCTTAACTCTTATTCCGTTAGGGAATACGGTAGATATTTATTTGTTGTGAAACTTGTCTAATGTTGTGACGTCACATCACTCGCAGGTCTCATTTGGAACAGCCTACAACTTCTGTAAAGTAATTAACAAATAAAGAGGTTATTTTCGCATGTTTTTATAAAACCCTGATGAAGAAGATGAGAGAGATAGATGTGTAAAAGAAATGCGTCCTAAGAATTGAGGTTGCGCGAGTGCTAATAAACTTTATTACTGCTAGTAAAAAAACCTGATATATTGTTTTACTAGCTGATGCCCGCGACTTCGTCTGAGCAGGATTAGTACTTCGAGTAGCTTATTATCTTCTCCAAGGCCATATCTTTATACTAAAATGTCATAAAATATTTATTTTTATATGAGTAAATTTAAATACTTTGTAAATCAATAAGTGTATATTACTTGTGTATAATAAAATACAGTACCTACTTACATACAAATATAAAATAATGACCATGGAAAAATCTTATTAGAGATATAATGAAGAATTATAGGCCCATATCGCTCTTGAGCCACGTTTTCGAGAGTCATCACGAACCGTCTCGCACGCAGGTTTGATGAGTTCCAGCCTCCCGAACAAGCCGGTTTCCGAAGAGGCTTTAGCACCGTAGACCACATTCATACACTACGGCAGATTATACAGAAGACCGAAGAGTATAATCAGCCATTGTGTCTAGCGTTTGGGGATTACGAGAAAGCCTTCGATTATATCGAGAAGTGGGCCATACTGCAGTCCTTGCAGCGATGCCAAATTGACTATAGGTATATCGAAGCGTTGAAGTGTTTATACAGCAAGGCCACTATGTCAGTCCGATTACAGGACCAGAGTACGGAACAAATTCCATTGCAGAGAGGTGTGAGACAGGGAGACGTCATCTCTCCGAAACTGTTCACTAACGCATTGGAGGATGTTTTCAAACTTTTGGACTGGAAAGGATGTCGCATCAACATTAATGGCGAATACATCACTAACCTTTGTTTTGCCGATGATATAGTTATAATGGCGGAGTCGCTCGAGGATATCGGCACCATGCTCAACGACCTCAGTAGAGTTTCCCAACAGGTTGGTCTTAAGATTGTAAGGTACTTACGGTTTTGTGTTTCTTTTTTACAACCACCGTATGATTCAGTAAGACCAGCGTGGAAGGGCGGATGCCCTATATTTGTTATTCTTCTATCCTGAAAATTAGTTTTCTACTACGAAGAAATAATGTCAGGAAGCATAACTCAGGACAAATTCCACACAAAAAGTGGTCCTTCAAACCAAAACGACGTATGATTCCAAATACGAATTACTTCTGAGGTTACAAATAGACATGTTCGGTGATTGGTGTAAATTTCAGAAGGTAAGCAGGGATTGGTACACGCGCGTGCTGCAACGTTACTATGACAGCTGAGTCATAGCGGCGTGAACGATGTTATTGATTTAGCACGACTTTTATTGAGTAATTTTTTTAAGGCAGTTACTCTTCCTGATATTATTTCTTCGTAGGTTTTCTATTAGTTCCTTTCCACTGGTAGCAAAGCTGGTGTTTCACTTTCTTCCCATTTGTCATCATATTTTTCTATGATATGTAGTAATCACGTTTTTATTATTATATGCTAACTAAACGGAAAATACTCGTATTAGTCGAGTCCGTTTAAAATAATTTGTCGTTTTCTTCAAAACATACATGGACAAAATTATTTGTTTACACTTTGACAAATCATGACATCACATGTATAGGTGAGAGTACTTCCCAGGACGAACTCGCAAAGAGTTCTTATGCTGATAAAAGACGTGTATACATCTCTAAACAATCGTGCTTCGAGGCTATCAAAACTAATTAACAAGACATGTCTGGTATTGTGGTGTGTACGTCGGCCCTACTCTCTTAGATTTAGAGCAATCCTAAAAGTTCGCCGCACAACCCCGACGACTTATCCTGATCGTCCTCCACTTGAGGAATCTTTCCCTAAACCCACTTATCAGTTCTTAAGCCCTTCAGGCTTAAGGAGTTGGCGCACAATGACTCAGATAGACTCGTAATTTGTTACTAAAGGATGTAATACCACAATAAGGAGGCACTTACACAGGATAATATTCATACGTCTATGTCAAAAATATGAATGAAACAAATGAATGACGGATCTTAGCCGCATATATAGTGTCAGAGAAAGTTTAATGGAGTGAGATTATTTGTGATTTATAATAGACTAGAAACTCTGAAATACTACAGAATGTATTTATATACAACATTCACAGTTTTATTTTCATTACACAATATAAACATGTATTCTTTAGAGGTTACTCTTGAAAGAGCGACATATAATTGACCATGTGAACGCCGCCGGCCCCCTGGCCGGTACCGCCGCAACCGCTATGTCCCTGCATTTGAAATCTGTAATATCTTCGGAAATATTTACTTACATGCTGTAAACGGCCATATTGATCTATATTAAATGCACAATGTATAATACTATAGTAATACTTAATTTGATAAGGATTAACGCTGTATTGCTTAAAATCACTTCGTAAATAATCCATTATTTCACGTAATAAGTAAAGGATAAAAAAGCGTATTGTGGGTTATCTCTAAGAGATAGACATATACCATTGCGGACTTTTGTGTAGACCTGTTTAAGTTATACAATACCGTAGTACAATATTTTAATCTATCTTGAAGGGTTCAGCCAGCGTTTGCAACGTAAACGAAAAAAATGTGTTTATTTACGACATCACATTAGAAACCTCTATGACCGATCTGATCTCTAGTTATCAGTGTTTCTCTACTGTATCATGCATGTATTATTCATATAAACCTTCCTCTGGAATCAATCTATCTATTAAAAACGTATCAAAATACTTTGCGTAGTTTTAAAGATCTAAGCATACATAGGGATAGCCAAACAGCGGGATGCGACTTTATTTTATAATATGAGTATGTTTTGTAAACTCGCGACTGTATTTGTCGCGGGTCTCGCTTCACTGGTACTGGTCGCCTAGGTGCCGTCAGCTGTGTGTGGTCATGTGACGCTGTGATGTGCAATGACCGGTACGGATGGTTTTTTCCTAAGTTGAGGGTGAAAAAACATTTATGTGTGTTAAGAAACGAGACGAGTACATCGCGATCGACTGCTAGAGAGTTAATGTTAAAACGTTTATTTTAACTGTATATCTGTGCTGAATACGAGTGCATCGCGGTCGAGTGCTGTATATATGCGCGTGCGCTTATTTATTTGTGTTCTTATTGTGAAACATTGTGATACAATATCAGAGGGCTACTTATTTCTGTGTTTAGGTTAAGGACGGCCGTCTGGGGTAGGATAATTCTACGGTTAGATAGATTAGCTAGGTATTTGCAACTACGACACGACCCACGGATGGATCGGGAAGGTCGCTGGAGCAAACACTGCTTCCCCGCCTTGACGGACCGAAGAGCCGCCTGGATGTTCCAGGGATTGTGAGTTTTACCCTAGATTTAATTGTCTATGTGCTGTATTGTTTGTTACTTTTAATTAATTAGCGCTACGTATCGTAGCCGATGTTCGCTGGAGGCGCTTATGGGCCCCGCCTCCCGAAGACCCGAGTAGGCTCTTCGACAAAACCTATTGGCCCACGGTTGGGCCAAGTTTGGTTGTTAACATTTTCTGGTAGCAGAGCGCGGCTCATACAAAACTGTCTATATAAATTAACTGTGTAATTTATTATATTAATTAATTAGTGTGGTTTCTTTTATAAGGTGTTTTGTGTAAAACAATAATTAAACGTTTAACTCAAATTGGCATTTTGTAATATCTGTGGTAAGGTAATTGCCACCATACTCGTCAATTTATTATTGTTTTATTTTTGTTTGTTTGTATTGCCTTATACCATAGGGTAAACGTCCCTATAGTTGGCCATTTACGGTTTTTAATCTTTTTTTGTTTATTTTATTTATATTTTGAGTCGTCAAGATGGCACCGCCTTCACCTAGCCCTAGGGCCGCACTCGCCAATGAACTCCGTTGGTTCTTGTGTGCTGGGGGTTTGCTCACCCGAAAGGACCGGGAATCGGCTTTAATAGAGCGCGCAGAGCAAGCGCCAGGACGCCTTAAATTGGCGGAAGAAGCCATGATGGCTTTAACCGACGCAGAACCTGCACCGACTAAGGAGGCTTTGGTAGGCTACGAGCAGGACCTGTATCAGATTATGGAAATCTACGATGAGGTTATCCAAATCGCTGCGTCTATCAAGGCAAGACGGGCGGGGGCACCCGAGGCTGGCGCCACATCTGGTACCGTTGAACCATCGGTCATCGGAAGACTACCCACTCTAGAGTTGCCTCGCTTCAATGGTAAGTTAGAGGAGTGGGTGTCGTTTAAAAATATGTTCACTTCCCTAGTAGACTCTAGGAGGGACCTGACGGCAGGTCAAAAAATGGCATATCTTATCACCACCTTAGAGGGTGAAGCTCGGTCGATTGTTCGGCACTTACCGGTGGAGCACGACCAATATAAAACGGCGTGGGATCTACTCAACTCTAGGTTTCAAAACGTCCGTCGTTTAGCTGATGCTCACGTTGCACAGATATTGGCTTTGCCCAAGATTACGAACTGGGCACACTTGCGAGACCAGCTGCTGACACCGGTCACAGTGGCGTGCAACTCGCTACGCACTTTGGGATTGCCTGTGGAAGAGTGGTCTTTCCTGCTAGTGCACATTATATTAGGTAAACTGCCTGCAGAGCTACGTTCGGGGTTTGAGCGCGAGTTTGGTAAGGACCGCCACGGTGACGATGTCCAGGGGGAAAATCCGGTCTTCCCAAAATTCTCGGACCTGATGAAGTTCTTGGAATGGGAGGCCACTGTAAGGGAGACGTCTGTTCACGAAGTCACCGCTCCAGTCACGCAGGTACGTGCTTCCAGCGGACCAGTAAGTCGAGGAACCCTCGGAGGTGGAAACCGAACCCAGCCACAGTGGAGAGGGGCAAATGGAGTAGCGACACTAGTTTCTGTCGCCAACGACCGTGGCTGCCTGCAGTGCGGTCTTCAAGATCATGGTCTGTTGCAGTGCAGGCCATTTCAAGAACTACCCGTGCAGGACCGGCGACGGATCGCTAAGCACAACAGGTTGTGCTTTTCGTGTCTAGGCGATCATTTTCATAGGGATTGCCCTAAGTCTAAGCCTTGCTCTGGTTGTGGAGGTCCGCACCATCCGCTCCTGTGCATGAACCGGAGTGGCACGGGACCTCAGGGCCCCCAGGGGAGGAGTCTTACGGGCGGGGGTGCTCCCGCCCGAAGCTCATCACCAAAGGACGAAGAAGGGAGTCCAGCGCTTGGTGAGCAGCATCACCGAGGCTTCCGGGGGGATCCAGTACACGAGACCGCAGGTGTTTACGCACCTCCTGCTGGCCACTTTCATGCCCGACCTAACATGACGCCATCTCCCATGGATGGGGGTCAGCGATCAGTGGGCAGTGAGGGGGCTCAAGCTCGTCCGCAGGTTCGGAACCTGCTCAGTCAGCAATATGGACGGGTTTCGTCGCCATACCATGAGTATCCTCGGCTGGAATACCATCCACCATCTTTCAGGTACGGCAGGGCGATGGATCACGCACCATCAACATCAGCTACCTGTACTCGCCTACCGCACTTGCCGGGACAGTGGGCTCTCCCGGGTCAATACGGGCCAGCGAGCCCATAGCTAGCCTGCCCACCGAAGACAGTAGAGCCGCGGACGGTTCTCCTGCCTACTGTGGTGGTCCGCGTCATGGGTCCAAAAGGAGACTACGTACGGGTACGAGCTCTCCTCGATTCAGGAGCCCAAGGATGTATACTTAGCACGCGAGTGGCACATAAGTTAGGTTTAGTGTTGGAACCAGCATCGGTTCCGATTTTAGGGGTTGGAGGTTTGAAAGTTCGGAGTCTGGCGGGCCAGACACATTTTTCCTTTTCCTCGGACTGTTCCTCCACGCTAAGGATTTCAGTGTCCGCCATGGTAATGGATACCGTGGTAGGCTGGCATCCCTCTATGGACATACCACCTGGCGTTGTTTCACGTACGTCTGGTTTGAATTTAGCCGATCCGCTCTTTTATCAGACAGCACCCGTAGATCTGTTGCTGGGTTCTGATGTACTGGGGTGGATTTTAACAGGAACACAGAAGGCTCTGTGCTCCTCGTCGCTGGTGGCGGTCTCCACTATTTTTGGATATGCGGTTATGGGTCCGATATTCGAAGAAAACGTGGATGAGTCTTTGACGATTGCCAG
The DNA here is from genome assembly GCA_917880725.1 of Selenia dentaria. NCBI lineage: Eukaryota > Metazoa > Arthropoda > Insecta > Lepidoptera > Geometridae > Selenia > Selenia dentaria. Next base: position 43,229,559 of record OU862877.1, read on the forward strand.
TAGTGCCCTTGCCAGAACAATGCAGAGGTTCTGGGAGATTGAGGAGCCTCCCATGGTATGTCGAGTGGATCCAGAGCATGAAGAGTGTGAAGCCTTTTTCCGAGACAATACGGGTCGACTGCAATCTGGTAGGTTCATGACGAGACTGCCCTTTATTGCTTCACCGCCATTGTTAGGTGAATCTAGAGCACTGGCAGAGAAAAGGCTGCTTTCCATGGAAAGGCGCATGCAGCGTAATACCATACTTCGAGAGAAGTATATTGAATTTATGCGCGAGTACGAGGCACTGGGCCACATGTCCCCCGCTCGTGTCGATTGGCATTCTACCGAGCATTTCTTCTTGCCTCACCATGCTGTACTGAAAACTTCTACAGGTAAACTGAGAACCGTATTCGATGGCTCGGCCCCCACCACTACAGGAGTATCACTCAATCAGTGTCTACACTCCGGTCCCAAGCTACACAGGGACATTATTGATATCATCCTGAATTTTCGAAGACATCAGGTGGTAATAGGAGCGGACATTAGGATGATGTTCCGGCAGACCCTTATTCACCCACAGGATAGACGTTTTCAGCTAATTCTTTGGCGTGAAAACCCTGACGATCCGATGATCGTGTATGAGCTCAATACAAATACTTACGGGTTAAAGTCCAGCCCCTTCATAGCCATCCGCTCACTGCTGGAGTTGGCAGAGCGTGAACGGGCACGCTTTCCCCGTGCTGCCGCGGTCTTGGCACGAGACCTGTACGTCGATGATGTATGTACGGGTGCGCAGACAGTTGAGGAGGCTCTCATTTTGCGGGACGAGCTGATAGCAATTCTAGCGGCTGGTGGCTATGAATTGCGTAAGTGGTTGTCAAATGAGCCTCGGCTTCTGGACGGTATCTTGGAGGATCACCAACAGAATCCCCACCTCTTCGTGGACGGAGAGGACCCTAATATGATCGCTGTGTTGGGGATGCAGTATCAGCCTGTTGCCGATATCTTCACATTCCAAGTGGAATTGGAATCACCGCGGGTATGGACCAAGAGAACTGTCTTGTCCACCATAGCTCGAATGTTTGATCCGAATGGATGGATCAGTCCAGTCATCTTCTCAGCCAAGTGCCTTCTGCAGCAACTTTGGATCTTAGGTGTCACATGGGACGAGCCGATCATCGGAGCTCCGTTGGACACTTGGCTCGAGTTAATCTCGTCCATTGAGGAAGTCAATAAGATTGCCTTGCCTCGGCGGATATTGCCACCAGGTAAATATCAAGCTACCCTACATGGCTACTCTGATGCATCTGAGCGAGGGTATGCCGCATCTACCTACTTACGTACGGTTGATTCTGAGGGCCGGGTCTCCCTCGTACTTTTAGTAGCCAAGAGCAAAGTCGCTCCCATCCGAACAAAAGTGACAATACCCAAGTTAGAACTGAGTGGAGCTCATCTTTTGGCGCGGCTACTAAGCCACGTCGTACGGGAATTGGCGTCTACCGTAGATATAAAGCATGTCTACGCGTGGTCAGACAGCCAAGTTACTCTCGCGTGGATTCGAGCAGCCCCGCATACCTTAGACACATTTGTGGGAAACCGGGTTTCCCAAATACAGAACATTGGGGTTCATATCAATTGGAGACACGTCCCAGGCGAATTGAACCCGGCAGACGTGGCGTCTCGGGGCTGCATCGCTCCGGAGCTTGTACAGCATACCCTCTGGTGGGGTCCAGCATGGCTGCTCGAACCAGAGTCATCCTGGCCTGTTCAGGGAGTTGACTGGACAGGACAAGTGCTGCCCGGGTTGCGTGTGAACGCCGTAACGGCCAAGTTGGAACTGAACCCGAACTGGTTGGTTGATCGTTACAGCAGTTTAGAGAAGCTTCTGGGGGTAACCAGCTGGATCAAACGCTTCATTCACAACTGCCAACACCCACATCAAAAACAGCTAGCGCCTGTAACAACGCCAGAGGAGAGGCGAAGGTCTTTATCACACTGGGTCCGCGTTACTCAAGCCGACCGCTTTCAGTCTGAGCTGATAGTATTGCGACAGGGTCGTGTCAAGTTGAAAGGAGCGGTAGCCCGGCTGAATCCTTTCGTTGATTCGGAGGGACTACTGCGTGTTGGTGGGCGTCTTAGGAAGGCTAGCTTACCATACGGAAGTCGCCATCCACTTTTGTTGCCTAAGTCTGGGACCTTCGTGGAGCTCTTGGTATCGGATCGGCATATTCGAAACGCACATGCAGGATGCAATGCGTTACTCGCCATTCTACAACGGGAATTTTGGATTTTGTCGGCGAGAAGGTTGGTTCGCAGTGTGTTGTTTCACTGCGTACCATGCTACCGGGTCAAGGCTTCTACAATGCAGCCGCAAATGGGGGATCTGCCATCGGACAGGGTCAATCAATCAAGGCCGTTCAACGGGGTCGCTACGGATTTTGCAGGGCCATTCTATGTCAAAGCAACAACTCTTCGTAACGCCAAGGTTACGAAAGCTTATTTGTGCGTATTTGTCTGTTTAGCCACTAAAGCTGTTCACCTGGAGGTGGTGTCAGCCTTGACAACAGAGGCCTTCGTTGCCACATTGGATCGTTTCGTGTCGCGTAGAGGCTTACCCTCATTGATTCGTTCCGATAATGGTACAAACTACAAGGGTACGGCGAATTATTTGAAAGAGGTTGTTAACTTTTTAGAAAGTAGTTGTAATGATTTAAGTCATACCCTCGCACAGAAGGGAGTAACTTGGCGGATGAGCCCGCCAAATTGCCCCCACTGGGGTGGTATCTTTGAAGCGGCGGTAAAATCGGCCAAGACCCACCTCCGCCGCGTAATCGGAGAGACGACTCTAACATTCGAAGAGCTTGCCACTGTTTTTTGTAAAGTGGAAGCTGTTCTGAATTCCCGTCCTCTCTGTCCATTGTCACCCGACCCTAACGACTTGGAAGTCCTCACCCCGGGTCATTTTTTGGTCGGGCAGCCACTCACTGCCTTGCCCGAGTACCCTTGGAGGGAAGAACGCACGGCACGGTTGTCGCGTTTTAAAATGTTACAGCAAATGAGCCAAGACTTTTGGCGTCGTTGGTCATTGGAATACTTGCATCTTTTACAACAACGGGTTAAATGGACAGACCGGACGGATCCTCCCAAGGAGGGAGACTTGGTATTGCTTAAGGAGGCGAACTCGCCTTCTTTACTATGGCGCAGGGGGCGCATTATAAAGCTATTCCTTGGGGCGGATGGGACTCCGCGCGTTGCTGAGGTGCTGGTCGGAGGGTCGATTTTACAGCGAGCTCTAGCGACGCTCTCTCGCCTCCCGGTTGACTAAGCTAGCGGGCTGCTTCTCAGCCCGGGGCGGGGGGTTGTTTTGTAAACTCGCGACTGTATTTGTCGCGGGTCTCGCTTCACTGGTACTGGTCGCCTAGGTGCCGTCAGCTGTGTGTGGTCATGTGACGCTGTGATGTGCAATGACCGGTACGGATGGTTTTTTCCTAAGTTGAGGGTGAAAAAACATTTATGTGTGTTAAGAAACGAGACGAGTACATCGCGATCGACTGCTAGAGAGTTAATGTTAAAACGTTTATTTTAACTGTATATCTGTGCTGAATACGAGTGCATCGCGGTCGAGTGCTGTATATATGCGCGTGCGCTTATTTATTTGTGTTCTTATTGTGAAACATTGTGATACAATATCAGAGGGCTACTTATTTCTGTGTTTAGGTTAAGGACGGCCGTCTGGGGTAGGATAATTCTACGGTTAGATAGATTAGCTAGGTATTTGCAACTACGACACGACCCACGGATGGATCGGGAAGGTCGCTGGAGCAAACACTGCTTCCCCGCCTTGACGGACCGAAGAGCCGCCTGGATGTTCCAGGGATTGTGAGTTTTACCCTAGATTTAATTGTCTATGTGCTGTATTGTTTGTTACTTTTAATTAATTAGCGCTACGTATCGTAGCCGATGTTCGCTGGAGGCGCTTATGGGCCCCGCCTCCCGAAGACCCGAGTAGGCTCTTCGACAAAACCTATTGGCCCACGGTTGGGCCAAGTTTGGTTGTTAACAGAGTATGTAGTGATGATTCGCTCTCGATGGATACGTGGTTAGTTTATAAGAAACGTGTAGAGATGTGAACGTGTAGGTACTGTGTCATTTGCAAACAGGAATATCTCAGTCAAAATAACAAAGTATAAAAATATCTTTTAAACCTACGTGTTTGATCGGTATGTTCGTTATGGATGTATGTTCGTTAAACGTCTAAACTAATTTTAATAAACTATACGCTCGTCTTGATGGCGCAAGTGTCACAAAGAACATAAAAAACTTAAAAATAAAAATGGTGGATTTTATGCGCATATTGCACGCGCATTTTTAATGTGTCTAATTATTTCCATAGTTGGGAAATCAAACTATTAGTTTATTACCGTTATTAAAGGAAAAGGTTTTTTAAGTAGGTATTCATTTCATAATAAAGTAGACCATTCACCAAAAAATTTTTAACTTCATCTGATAATTAAATTCCACCAACTTTGCAGTCCCTCAGTCACCACCTGGATTAATTAAGGGATGTACATATAAATCAGTAGTACTAATTGCGAATAGGAATTTACATACATACGATACGTAAACATACGTCATAATAACACGGCAATATCGCACTGATTGTCACGCCACGAACGTCGCATGTCACTTCACGTAATTTCTGATGAGAGTTTGGATTGTTTAATTAAGACAATATTGTTTTGTTCTGTACAAACACAGCCGTGCACACGTGAAAGATTACCGGTTATATCTCCTACTATTTTAGATATAGAATTGATACAGGTCGACAGTTCTAGTACGTGGTACGAATACCGGTCTAGCTGAATGCTGATGCAAAGATATAAATGAAAAGTGATTTATTATGAAAAAATAGAAAACAAATCATATATCCCCTAATATGTATTATTTTGTCTTTTTAATTACTTATGTTTAAATGTAATAAATCCAGAAATTACTAATAAACGGCAAAGCGGCATAGAGTCTGTGGAGTTTAGTTATTAAGTAATAAGAGTAGCGACTCCTCGTACGTAAAATGATATCATAGCTGTAGGAGTAGGAACACACAAAGTCAAAGTCAAAATAATTTATTCAATTTAGGCATCAAAGACGCACTTATAAACGTCAATTTTTCATTATAATGCACTTTAAAGACTCTAGCCGCGTTCTAAAATATATAGAGCCTACCGAGAAGAAGCGGCAAGAAACTCGGGGCCATTCTTTTTATATAGATGTTTACAATGTTTCTACTTACGTACTACAAATATTACATTTTATGGGCAGAGTGACAGCTTGCCAGAAGTGGAGCACAATGTTAGTTGTTAAACGGTTGATTTTTCAATGTTGTATGCGGTAGCCAGGTGTTCCTAGAAAGCGTTCTAAGTACTACGACTCTGTATATTTCCTTGAATGCATTAGAATTATGCCTCTAAAAGATTCCTAATTGCGTTCCATAAATAGACATATACACCCAACTCAATTACAATTTTCTCGCATGAGTCAAACAAACTTACATAACGTAGGCCATGGGCACGATAAATTCGGAAAATTACAATGTAGCCACCCAAGTTGTCGACATAATCAAGTTATGGGCTGAAGTTTGTCTGTTTGTGGCAGTAGTTGTAGTACGAACTGACTGGTGGGGTCACTAAGAACACATTTGTTATGCCCGCGAAGCGGCTGGGGACGCCGCTGTCATATTAAACTAAAACATAGTCTTGAACTATTCGCATTTATGGTCTATGGGGTAAAACTTCACTTATATTCTCAAATATAGTTACAAACTTATGTAAATAAAATATAATGTAGGTTAAAACTTAAGTAACAGGTTACCACTGAATTTAAGGCACAGTCCTAAGAGCATATTTAACGCTATAGTTTTTATTATATATTATATTAGTAGTTTATAGCTCAGTATATCAAAGTACTATAAATTTCCCTTTTTAAAATAAAAAAAAACTGAAAAAATCAAAACGTACGGCCATCAAAGTCAAAATCATTTATTCAATTTAGGCATCCAAGACGCACTTATGAACGTCAACTTTTCATTATAATGTACTTTAAAGACTCTACCGCCGCGTTCCAAAATACATAGAACCCACCGAAAAGAAGCGGCAAGAAACTCGGGGCCATTCTTTTTATATGGATGTTTACAATGTTTCTACTTAGGTACTATAAATATTACATTTAATGGGTGGCAGAGAGACAGCTTGCCAGAAATGGAGTATTCCAAGCATCTTTATCTTCTATATAATGTCGAACTTTATAGTAAGCTTTTTTTATTAAAACGTTTTTTACAGTCAACTTGAATTTGCCCTCTGTGAGCTCAATTATGTGCTTTGGGATTTTATTGTAAAAACGCACACAATTTCCTAGGAATGACTTATTAGTCTTCGCAAGTCTAAAACTAGGTACAGCTATCCTATTTGTATTTCTGGTATTAAAAGTGTGGTGATCACTATTTAACTTATATTTATGTAAATTTTTACGAACATACATTATATTTTCAAATACATATAAGTAAACAATGCGTTGATTACATGAAAAAAAATCACTGAAATCGGACAATGTTAAGAGGTAGAAAAGAGTTTTCTCTTTTAGTACGTAAAGTACTAGCTATGCAATCCTCTTAAGCTTTATCTACAAGCCAATTATTGTAACCTTTACATGACTTTATGGATTAGAATCGGAATATCATGTTCTCCATCTAGTCTATTAGAACCAAACGCCATCAAATTGAAAACAACAAAATATATACTTACAGTGTTTGTATATCGTGCAAAGTTACAACGTGGCATAAACAGCCCATTCCGGGCCTACTGAAAGGCACAGGCTATTCTTTCAGCGAGAATAGAATGGGCCATAATCTACCCTTTCGGCTCGGGGTCTTTGTGTTTGCAACAGTGCAACAGGACTCAACGACTGTGGTCTAAAGAAATCAACCAAGACCGACGGGTTATAACCGTACGTGGAACAGCTCAGATGAAACTGCCAGTATATTGTCCTGACTGACTGACGGTCCATTTATTGATCAACAAAGAGTCTGTGGAAACTTACAAACATGAAATTTTAGCCGTTAATGCCTTATATGTTGTAAGCATCAACAAAGGAAGAAGTTTTTGATATCTCCGCCCTTAAAGGACGAAGCTAGCGAAGACGCTGGCGGGTCTGTGTGTGGACTAAACCCAAGTAACAGAGCGCAGTAAGTCTTGTTTGTTAGTCTCGTCGACTATGAGAGTTGTACTACGAGCGCATCGAACTTGATGTCGTGGCTCTTCATCACATCCACCATTCTGAACATTCCGTGGGTGTATTAATACCCACTTCATTATTTAAACGGTTTCTGCGAAATTTCGTCCAAAGATGTTGGAGCATCAAAAGTTTTTGACGACTTTCATTAATTTTCCCACACGCTCTGTTTATATTCCACAACATTGATTTGCGACAATCCAATGCTGGTTTGCTTCTACAATGTATGAATATGCAAGAGAGAAATCATCAAGTAATATCATGCTTAACTGAAGTGTCGTGTGCCAAACTGCAAAGCGTGTAACCATTGCTGTTTTTAATAAATTAATTATAATGTATTGAACGAGAGCAGGTAATGTATGCTTAACACAGATGTAGTAAGGTTTTTGTAAGCCGATACTCCAGTTAAGCATTACGCATGTTAAATTATTCATGTAGGCGCGTATCCCGCTTAGCGCATAATTTTTCCTTCAAACCTGCTCGGGAAGACGAACTTTACGCGGAGCACGTACACTTAGACCCGGATCAATAGAATCTTCTTGAGAAAGGTCTTTCTTGTTTCTAATCTTGAAGGCGTTTTATATAGCTATTTTAATTCCGTGGCTTCTAATAGATTGACATCCAGTAGTATCGAAAACTATCATACCAGTTATGTAGAGCAGCAGAACTCTTTGTGAATGAGTTCGTCCGGAGAAGTACTGCCGTGTTGTAATATTGTGCGTGTGTTCAGTGGCCCGAGCACGAACACATGCTAAAGTGTAACGTAATCGTCTCGTTAACGTATTCAGCACAAACTGTCATGTATCTAGGGCAACTGAGGCATAGATAACTCATAGTTTGTACTGTATGCGTCAACGATACGAAAAGTAAATGTTCGTGCTCCGGCACTGGTTTGAAGTGTATGGGTACGTGAAACTACAGGCGCATGAGACTTGACAACTTAATGTCTCAGTGTTACGGGCGCAGTGCAGTTCGTCACTTGTGACCTTATAGGTAGAGGTTTCCACTTAACACCAGGTGGGTCTCGTGATTGTACCGTCTCCTAATATTATTATATATATGTAACTGATTACAACTTGGCTGAAGTAGAATACTCCAAATATCTTTATACTTTAAATAATGTTGCTTGGGGGCGAGGGGCATAATTAATATAACGAGAATTGGGTTTTGTAATAATAAAACGGAATTAACGCGAGAGTAACGAGTTGTCGATATCAGGATCGACGCATCGCATTCAGCTTCGTCCTTCGGAAGCCTTCTTCAGGATCTTAAGTGTGATGCGCTCGTCGTAGTATCCCGCGAGGCTCTCGAGATTTGTGTTATACTACATCAGCGTAGAGTTATAAGAAGACCAAAGTGAAAACCCTTTTAGCTGAGAGAGTGAACTCAAGTGCGAACCCAAGCTATAGATACGACCCTAAGCCGCCTCCGCGATAATATATGAGTGTCGGTTACGCTCAGCTGACATGTTTTATTTAAATCGCGTCGAACCTTGATAGTCCGCCCGACACGTCGCGCTGTGTCGGGGAAACCCCGCGCTGCCGAACTGATAACGGTACTTTTTGTGTCATTTTTCACAGAGTTCCAAGTAGGCAGTCATCTTGAAAAATTATACCTGTCTAATGTAAGGTTAGGGTTTCTTACATAAATGATAAAAATGAATCGTTACGGGGAACAACACTACGAAGAAATAATGTCAGGAAGCATAACTCAGAACAAGTTCCACACAAAAAGTGTTCCTTCAAACCAAAACGACGTATGATTCCAAATACGAATTACTTCCGAGCTTACAAATAGACATGTTCGGTGATTGATGTAAATTTCAGAAGGAAAGCAGGGATTGGTCCACGTGCGTGCTGCAACGTCTACTATGACAGCTGAGTCATAGCGGCGTGAACGATGTTATTGATTTAGCACGACTTTTATTGGGTCATTTTTTTAAGGTAGTTACACTTCCTGATATTATTTCTTCGTAGGTTCAACATTTATCTGTACAGATAAATAAAGTTGAAGCGTCTGTTTGTAATTCCAAATAATAGCTTTTCACTAAACGCATAATGAAAGTATTACGGTAGTTACATGAAACAAAACATTTTTTTTAAATTTTTGTCTTTCTGTCTGTATGTCAGTCAGTTTGTTCCGGCTGATCTCTGAACCGGCTGGGCCGATTTTAACGAGATTTACACAGGCACGTCACTGATGTTATAAAGAGCAACTAAGGCAACTTATATTTCATCATCATCATCTACCAACACGCGGGTGAAGCCGCGGTGCGCAGCTAGTACATATAAATACTAGCTAACCCGTCCTCAGCTTCAATCGCCTAGCCTTGCGGGTAATGGGTATTTTTTTGCGTGAAACCCTGACTTATTCATAAAAAACTAGAGACTTCGTTCGCGAAGTAGGCTCGGCCGTCGGCCTCGCCAAAACCTGTTTTTTCTTGGTTTTTTAATGTAAGAAAGGACCTTCTACGAAGTATTAGATACTTTAGAATCATTAAAAAAGATGAATGAAATCGTTATAGCCGTTCTCAAGATAGGCTTAATTTATATATTATATATATACATATAATATATATGTATGGATAGATAGATAAGCTTCAATTATACGTTATAACATCAGCTATCTGCACGTGAAATATCGTCAAAATCGGTTGAGCCGTTTCGGAGATTAGCCAGAACAAACAACACGCAAAAAATTTGAAAACTGTGTTTTTGGTCTAAGTAACGTACACACTTTCTAATAGTACTCTGTAGTAGTATACTCGTAGTATTAATCTACTGTAAGATATTCATTTGTTCTTGAAAACATGATCATATATATGTTATATGATCATGTGTTTGAGAAAGTGGGGTTTGCCCCACGCACTGGCAGGATTCTATTCTAAGTATCAGTTCAAGCAACGCAGGGATACAAACACAACAAACCTCACCGCGTTATAACCTTATAGAATCAACCTGATAATGTCTAGAATTAATTAATTCATTTTATAAGATCATCAATAATCTTTTCATTTCTGAAATAGCTCGGTCTACTGCCAACTAGAAGCTCTGAAGTCAATCGAATCACGAGCTGAGAGAATTATTGGCAGACACCCACCGGGTCATACCTGGACAATACAGCAGTGGAAAACACGGCAAATGTCACTATCAGATTTCTATCGGATACATTTCGGTGATGCTTCATAATTACTTATTTTCATCTCACCTTCCCAATTTCATTATTGGAAAACCAGAATCAGTATACATATCATATCGTTTTGCTTGCAATTACATATTACTACATATTATATTATACTTACATATTACTTACTTACATACTGTCAAGGAGTGGTATGCATTGCCTGATTTTGTGTTCTCCGATGGATACAATCTTGCGGTTGCAATCGCGAGTGATTACATGTTTTCTAGGCTTACGTACTATCGTTATCGCCAAGCATGCAGCTAAATAAAATTGCTTGATTGGTAAAACACAAATTATTACAAACAAAAATTATTCAGCTTCCTTACCTTTTTACACCTTCTACGAAATAATACACGAATAGCTTAATGTATTGCTCTCAGCAACAAAATAGGGGTGATAACTGATAACATCTCATTTCCATGCCGACACCGCCGACCGTTCGACTCATACATATTTTAATGGCTCACCTTATTGTTACTTGCCAGTACAACTTGATCTTTATGATTGAGAGTTAAAGTCCAATATTATAAAAAGTAAAATAAAGGTAAAATTGAATTATAAAGATTGATCTCTGTAGCCTGACCGATGCGGTATCAAAGTGACTGATGGAGACGCGGAATCATAATGTAAGTAACTTATAGCTTTGTAAGGTTTCTGGGTAATACTCAGGGCTGCGAATGTTAAAGGTCAAAGGGGAACCTCTGCCTTTACTATACTATACATTATATCTGGGCGTCGTTTATATTAAGGTTTCACATCAACGCACATGGGTAAAGGAGATCACCCAGCCGCCATACATCTTTGGGCTAATTTTGTAGAGTGCCGGCCAACTAAAATAAACTTAATATTGTAATAGAACATGACAAAATAAACATTTTTTTTTATAAAAGTTCAAGTTGAAAATTAAGTTAAAAGATAATATTCAAACTTAAAATATCTATTCTTTATGTGGAATAAAACCTAATTATTATCATATTTCTCGGAATTATGTGCAAGTTGGAATGTACAAAAGGTAGGTATCACCGCAGGTAGTGGCCTGCGCTTGCGTCGCATGCTATCTCGCTCGCACTCACCGTGACACTGAGTACATTTCACCGAGCAACTTGCCTAATCCCTTTAGTTATCCATGCAACTTCTGTTACATCGGACGACTAACTTGTTGTTGTGTTTTCTTACCTGTTTTTTTGGTATTGTTTTATTTTTTACCTGAGTTGTTTTTACGCAGATTGTTTTGCTTCCGCTTAGTTCTCCACTAGTTTCTTCCAATAGTTGCCGTTGTAATATAATCTGTTCAACAATAGGAGTACTCCAGCAGTCTTCTTTTAATCGTCACTCTTTAATCTTTGATATGGTCTTCTACGCTGTATTGTTCCTTCTCTAGGATACCATTCGGTTATTTGTTTAGACGATTTTCTTTGTGTTTCGAGGTTCTGACGTTAAATACTCAAAGCTAAGTATAATCTTAAAAAATAAATTTAGGACTTTGGTGTAGTAATAAGACATTTTTATAATAATGCGTTTATATTTGTTGGTCGGCAAAATAAAAACTAGCCCAATCTGGGTGATCTCCTTTAGAGTTCAAATATATACGAAATCCCACGTTAGCTCTGTTGTCACCTGCAGGGCTATTATGTATCTCAGTTGCTAACAATGTTGCTTGAAATAAAAAGAAATGGCAGTTCTATGTAAATTTTATCAGCCAGTCTTCAACTTACTAACACTTTTGCTTACTGGAGTTTTCAAAACTGATATAGAGACGCCGGTTTTTTTCTAGATTTCTATCATCATTTGATGGTAACTGAGCTACATAATAGCCCTGCAGATCAGTTCCGTCAGCTGGATTAGTACCACTTACCAAAACTTTTAAAGGGTTTGTGTAGATTGCCCTGTTTGTTGTTTATTTGTTTCGGTCAAATTTAGTAATTGAAATTTTACCTCCTTCCTGTTGACAGATTATTCTGATATTTTTTACTCAACTTTTGTTTTGATAAGAATACAATTTAACATATTCAGTTTCATTTTTAATTCAAGATGGCCGCCGGTACAAAATGGCAGATTAAATTTTTAGGGTTCTGTACCCAAAGGGTAAAAGTACTAAGACTCCGCTGTCCGTCTGTCTGTCACCAGGCTATATCTCATGAAGCTTAATATTTAGATGAATTTAGAAGTTATACAGGTCATCACATCACTCAATCATTAATCAAGCATTGATCAGATAAAGAAATTGCGCGGTGCGTGTAATTTTCATCAACATCGGCGCTCATATGATTACAAATGCTATTTACATATTTACTCAGGTTACGCTACGCCCCACGAATTTATCTTCATCAATATTATCTTATTATCCATAAAACCTTTTAATTCAAAATCATTTTTTACTTATTTGATATATTATTATTTTCATCCTGACGTTCGAGCACTTTCTAGCAAATCTGATGCACTCTTGATTATACTCGAAATAAGTTTATATTTATCCCTAACGAATTGTTTAGACAGATATACTGCAACAATATATTTTATATATTGTCTCTGTGATACGAGTAGATCCTAGTCATCTATTGCGGACTAATAGCTTAAGTTCCTAGATAGATACTTGGTAACTAAATCCAGGGCTTTCAAACTGCCTTATCTCGCTACACGCAGGATCTGTTGTAGATACGCAGTCCGTTGTAGGTACCTATATACATATTGTGTAGTTTAGACGACACGTCTGATAGACAGTATTGTATTGTAAAGATTATGTGGGTTTATATCCAGGTGAGGCGTCGACGTTACTTGAAGCAAGCGTTGGTACTCATCAACTTGAACAACTTAACGGCAGAGTTTACAGTAGTTATCGCGGTTAGTTGGATATAATATTGTTCCCTGTAATTGTGTAATCTATCGCCTGTCCAACCCAATAAATAAATAATAAAATACCACCATAACATTTATTTTTACTCGATATACTGATATGTTACCTACTTATATCTTACTTAATTAGCAGTACAAGTTTTAATTCACAATAATTTTGAGAATATTATTCTGGTTTGCATCTTATCCATCATTACAGCTGTAGGATGTCCACTGCTGGCTACCCCATACATTTCCAACAGAGCAGGTGCCTGCGACTGCCTGCAAGCAGCAGTGTCCTGCTACCTTTATCAAGTCGTCTGTCCACCTTGTCGGTGGACGACCTGCACTGCGCTTGTTTTCGTCTCCACTCCAGAATCTTCCGGCCCTTCGGCCATATGTTCTGCGCGCTACTAGCCCTGCCTCCTGCTACTTTATCTGGTTTGTATATGACGGAGAAAGCACCTCCGGAGTGTTTTTAAAAAGTGTGACGTCAGCATTGCTGACGTCACAATTGTTGTTTTCATGATGATCACTCATTTTTGGGTCCTCGAAGTAAAACTTCACAAGTACTTTTATAAGCTTCGTATATTCAACGAGCAGCGTAACAACGTCACAAAGAGGTCCGTACTGTACGGCGACTCGAGAGCGACTGAGACGAGCGCCTTTTTTTTTTTTTTTTTTTTTTTTTTTTTTTTTTAGAACGGACTAATGCTGTTTGCCTCTACCGGCATTTACAGCGTCACCGGACGGTTGGCGAGCGCAGATGGCACTCAGCCAGATGCGGGCGCAGAGGGCGCACCGCCTAAGGCGAGCGTTGAAGACGCTTCGCCGCAAGGAGAGGAGTAGGCGACTTGCTCAAGGGCACCACTAGGGTACGGACCTCGGCTTGGGCCGTCGCCAGGAGAGAGGGGAGTAGGAGAGAATCGCCCCGGTACATAAGTGTACCGTTGAAAGTGGGCCCTATGAATTTTAACTCTACGACTATTTGGAGAGAATCTAACCAAGACATAACTTTTGCCTCGAGCTCGCCGGCGAGCTCGGTGTTTGACTGTGTTTACCACTAAATCATAACCTTGTGAACCTCGCCTCCCCCCATTTCCGCGACATGGGTCCACACCGCGACCAGGATCGTCGCGTTGTGCACTCATGACTGTACTTTGGGTGGGGCTACAATAAGAAAGTGAAGTACCTCGCCCACAGCCATGGTGGCTGGGACTACAAAGAAAACCAGTGTTACCTCGTCCGCAGCCATTTGCTGGGCCGGAGGATACATCGCGACCGGGGCCGCGGTGTATACTCCCACCCGCACCGTGGCTGGGACTACAATCGTGTGTGTGTGAATTACCTCGACTGCGACTGGGGCTGCGAAGAAGATCTCGGCCGGAGCCTACAATGCGATCGGGATCACAGCCCTGGTCGGGTCTACAACCATTACCGGGGTTCCCTTGGGACGACGCTAAAGCTGCCGAAGTAACGGCTGCGATGGGGTCGTCCGGGTCACCCAAAATATGCCTTGGACGGCGACGGGGGGGAAGGAAGTGGGGATCGGTTATGTCAGTGGAGTAGTTCGCCGCTTCGACCACGAGGGGATTCAAGTGGTGGGGGGCTTTGTCGAAGTGGCGGCGGGAGCAGTCTTTCATATACTGCGTAATAGAGGGGAGGGTGAAATCGCAGTGCAGTTCGGCGTTCCGCAAGTACCACGGAGCGCCCACTGCCCTGCGCATAAAGCGATTTTGAATCACTTGAAGTTTGTGGAGGTCGTGTTTCTGAGCATGGGCGAACGCTACAGATGCGTAAGTCATGATTGGGCGGATGCAAAGTTTGTAAAGAGTCGTCTTATTTCTAAGAGACATTTTACTGTTTTTGCCTATGAGGGGATTAAGACGACCCATAATGAAGGCCGCCCTATTGCGAACAATCTGAATGTGTTTCGCGAAAGTGAGTTGGCGATCAAGAGTGACGCCCAGGTATTTGGCAGATTTAGCCCATGGGATGGGTTCGCCGAATAGGACTATGGGTGACGGCATGAGATTCCGCCGGGTCTCAGTGAAGTACACTGCTGCACTTTTGCTAGGATTTACTGCAATCCGCCATTTACGAAACCATGCACCGATTACGGTGATGGCTAGACGAGCGCCTACAGTGCGGCCGTATTTATAGGACTCGGCGCACGTGCACGAGTTTACAAGTTTGTTGGTAAAGTATTGAAATTACAATCATAACATTAAATTTACATCGTAATCAACTCAAAAATAATCAACTGATGATTTATAAACTATTTTTAGGGCAATCAAATGATTGAACTTAATTATTCTCGACGAACTGTTGTAGTTGCGCCGATACGGCCATTCTGACAGGCGGTGCGCGCTCTGCACCAGCCTCGTTGGTTCTCGTAGATTGTTATGGATTCTCGTAGATTATTTGGATTCTCGTAGACCTGAAAGAAATGAAATACTTTCTTTGAGTAGTGCGTCTGTAAGCTACCTGCGTTGCTATGTCTTTTTGGGGATATCAATGCTTATAGGGTTAGTAGGTTCTCGTAGAGTTCTCGGAGGGTCTCGGAGGGTCTCGTAGAATTCTCGAAGGGTCTCGTAGAGTTCTCGGAGGGTCTCGTAGAATTCTCGAAGGGTCTCGTAGAATTCTCGAAGGGTCTCGTAGAATTCTCGAAGGGTCTCGTAGAATTCTCGAAGGGTCTCGTAGAGTTCTCGGAGAGTTATTTGAAATATTTGGATTTAGTTACTTATCTTTTATTCTGATGGGTCGTCTTGGTTCGAGTCGTGGTTTGGCTGTACTTGCAGCCCTTCTCGTGAGGTCGACGGAATGGGCTCATTTGATTCTGCAGTGGGATCTCGTTGAATAGGTGATTCGTTTCCCGCCGATACGGTCAACTGATCCCCAGGTTGCGGAGCGCGGCGCAGCTGATCATGGGCAACCTTGCGAGGTCGTCCTCTAACGACAACTTTCTTTACCAGATATCGGTCATTATCCAGTATTCTACAAACTTCATATGGTTCGCTGTATTTAAGGTCAAGCGAGGTTTGGTTTCGAGGATTATTTTTCACCAATACGTAGTCTCCTCTTTGAAAATGATGGATTTTGGCCTTGTGTAGGTTGAAGCGTTGTCTGTCTTGTTCGCTACAACGAATCATTTTTTGTTGCACCTGTTGAGTGAGCGCTTCAATATCAACGGTTTCGTTGTCAATATCCACCAGGTTGAGAAGCTCAGGAGGTACACAGTGCTTTCGTTGTGTAATAAGTGTCAGTGGAGCAACACCGGTGACTCGGTGGATTGTACAGTTCATTGCCAGCTGAAGTTCCTCGAGTACAGTGTGCCACTGCTCTGCTTCGTAATTTTTAATCATTACCAAAGCATTTTTGAGGGTTGCAACGACTCTTTCAACTTGGCCATTCGCTCGGCTGACTCCTGGAGCGATAGCATGGATATTTATTCCGATGGCGTCACAGTAGTCCTTGAACTCGCCAAGGAACTCTCTTCCTCCATCTACTATTATTTGAACCGGCGCACCAAATAGATGCACCGTGCGTTTTAGAGCGGCTAATGTGCTGTGTGGGTTTTTGTTGGTACTGAAGTACAGTAAAACGTACTTTGAGAAAGCGTCAATGGTGACTGACGTATTGTTGATCATCTGGAGAAAATTCATCATTTGCATCATAAACTGGGGAGGGCATCCGACTATATGAGTAGTTGGATGCATATTCGTTGTGTTGGACGATCCAGCAGCGATGGGTACCCCTGGAAGGTATACTTCTTGATTGTAAGATGTGGGTCCCATTGACATGAATGGTATCCCGACGGAAGCTGGTATTCCCGCAGCGATTGGTGTAGACGTCATGCCTGTGGTAATTCCCGTTGTGATGGGCTGCACGGTATTAAAGCTGCTTGCTGGCACTCCTGAAGTGTTCAATGAGGCAGGGCCTATCAGCCTGGTACTGCCCTGCGCTGTTCCAGTCGTGACAGGTTGAACCGAAGTCGATGAGGATGTGGTTGGGACCAGAGCTTGTTCTGATCCCACTTCTGATGACGGAGAAAGCACCTCCGGAGTGTTTTTAAAAAGTGTGACGTCAGCATTGCTGACGTCACAATTGTTGTTTTCATGATGATCACTCATTTTTGGGTCCTCGAAGTAAAACTTCACAAGTACTTTTATAAGCTTCGTATATTCAACGAGCAGCGTAACAACGTCACAAAGAGGTCCGTACTGTACGGCGACTCGAGAGCGACTGAGACGAGCGCCTACAGTGCGGCCGTATTTATAGGACTCGGCGCACGTGCACGAGTTTACAAGTTTGTTGGTAAAGTATTGAAATTACAATCATAACATTAAATTTACATCGTAATCAACTCAAAAATAATCAACTGATGATTTATAAACTATTTTTAGGGCAATCAAATGATTGAACTTAATTATTCTCGACGAACTGTTGTAGTTGCGCCGATATATATCTTTGAAAATAAAGTAATTTTAATTGTATCCTTATTGAAATACAAACTGAAACAATCCTTACTAGAAACCTACACTGAACTAGGCACTCCTTGGCATTTTTAAAAGTAGACGTAAAATGAGTTGTTAAAATGCTCAAAGATCTCGTCTATCTATATTCAACTATCTAACGTCAAATATATATGCCATAGACTATCTATAATCTATGCTATACATATTTATTTACTTTTGCTCTACTGCTTTATGGCGGAATATCTGTACACAATATTGGAACGTATTATTGCACCTATATGTACCGTAGCCCGCTGTGGTACAACAGCCACCCAATCAGCACAGTGAACAGTAGAGTATAACACGTCGAGCCACCGACAGCTAATATCTATGATTTGTGAGGAGATGCGAGATGCGATACCACACTGTTCGTTTACTGTGTCCGTGTGTGTGTTGATTAATTATTTCACATTCATTGGATATCTACAGTTCGAGTACACGTTTGTAGCATGACTAGTTGCCTACAGTTATGAGTATTAAAACGTGTTTTAGAATTCTGTCATTTCGTTGTTATATTTTACCTAATTCACATTTGTAGATAGCCAGAAGATGTGAGTTGGAATACCCTTCGATGTTTCTCTCTAAAAATTCAAAATGTTTTGGAAAGAAGTTAAGTTATTTTGGAAGAAAAAAGACAAAAAACAATTAAATGTTTGATTTTTCGTCCACTGTTAACGTAACAGTAGAGTATGCACTTAATGCTCTGTTTAACTTTAAAGGACATTTTGTATAAATTAAACAACTGGGCTTAAGACACAATGTATGAAGAAGAAGGACAAAGCAAAGTTATAAAAAACACTTGTTCTCTCGACACTGCAACTATCATCCGCAGCAAGAATGATAACCATAGGCTAACTCTTCCCTCTTTTCTTTCTAGGGATTACGTTTAAAATCAAAATACATACTGTTGTTCCTTCAAAGTCAAATTCTTAGAAATCGAATGCTGCGCTCATTTGGTGCAGATAGCGCTACTGCACTTATGGTAACTAATTTACAGATGCCTGATACATTAAGTGGTTCATCAGCAACGGAACCTCGATCCAAAGCCATCACATCAGGTATTTATTGCGTGTCGGGCACAAACAGGGCCAGCGGCGGGTATTAATCAAGCAGGATCGCGCGGATTGAACTGCTTTTAAATGCATAAACCCGCTTGCCGCGTCAGAACTGGCCGCAGTCACACCGGAACCTAAGCTCAAACATATTTTAGTAGATATGGGCCGGTTTCAATAATTTATCGATCGACGGTTTACCCTAAAGACACAAATTTAACATTACTTGTATAAAACTAACTTCAAGTTTTTAGGTATCTTTGGTAGGGTAAACCCTCGCTAGGTAGGATATGGGAACAGATCTTAAGAAATGGAACGATGCCATAATACGGGATGTCAAACTAATGAGGAGGAAACGCGATAAAAATCAATTATAAAAGGATGAATAGGCAGATCCGACTCAAACAATAAGCTACGTTTTTAACTTCCAAGAAGGTGGAACACATCAAGTAGACTGTATGTTCGTGCGCCATTACTCCAGCAATTATGATTTGGTTTTGGTGCGATTTTTTATTTTGTTGGTCATATTACTTCAGAGGTGGTCACATATTAAGATATTCGACGTTGATGCAGCATTTTAAAACATGCACATACATTTACAACGCCATCCCTGTAAAAACTAGAGGCGTAAGTATAATAAACGGTTGAATGTACTCGTAACCATCGTTCATATTTAGTTTAGCATACGTTTTACGCTCACGCATTTTAACCCAACTGCGGCGAAGCCCAAATGAAGGGTTTAATGTTTGACATGTATGCTTGTATGTGTAATTATGTATGTCAGGTATGTCCGTTCCTATGTCCGCTCGTAACTACATAACAGCTTAACCGATTTTGGTAATTGATACGTCATCTATTATTATCTGTCATCCGATTCATCTTGATGGTGGTAGTACCACGCTGTAACCCCACAGCCGAATTGGCCGGTACGACCGTGGAAGTACCACACTCCCACACGCTTTCAGTCGGTTTGTTGGAGTTTCCGGAGGCCCGATTCCCCCATCCCCCTATCCTCCCCTCTCCACCTCAACCCACACCCCTTCTATCTCTTCCTTCCTATCTTCCTCTTCCTTCCTCAAAGGTCGGCAACGCATCCCCGACACCTCTGGTAATGCGGATGTCCGTGGGCGACGGTATCACAAATCAGGTGAGTCACTTGCTCATTTGCCAACCTATCCCATAAAAAAATGTAGTCTGGTAGTTAAACTTTTAGTTTGTTGATGTTTGTTTTTTTACAACTTCGTAGTAATTATTGAAAATGTAATTGAATTTTCAGCAAAAATATATATTTAGTATATGAATAAATAAATATAAGCCCCATAAATAGTTTAATAAATAGTTGAATTATTGATGGGACGGGTACCTTGGTCTCTGAGTGATATATGGGTCTGACGTGGGTTTGAGTCCCGACACGAAAACACTATCACAAGCATTGAAGGATTAAGGATTGTTTCGTTATAAAATTCAATTGTTTTGGTACACTGTGGTGTGACGCCATCCATCGCAGAGTGAGTTCCGTCAGAGTATGAAGATGGATCACCTCATAACGTCAGTCGCCGTGTTAGCTCGTAACTTCACCCACCGTGTTAAGGTTACAATATGGCGTCAAACCAGGAAGCATCCCTAAGCACAGTTTATCTAGGGTATTGACTTTATTAAATTAAAGCTTAATATGATGGCATAAGACCGGTATGAATTGACTTCACACCGTTTCTACCTATTCAGTTTAAAAACTAATTCAATTAAATACAGATAAACCAAAAATATCATTCTATTTAGGCTACGTTCCGGGAAGCACCGTCAACGCTCACAACTGTCGCGCCTCGGTTTAGCGTTCCGGTTGGAATGAATGCTTGCAATGTTCAACCCAAGTGGAACAGTTACGCGGTCGCGAAAAGCGCGCCAACTTTTCTGTCAAAAATCGGTAGAATCCTATACATTTGATGTTTGACAGTGACAGCTCGCAAACGACCACGAAACCCCACCTACGATCTGCGAGCGTTGTGAGCGTTTTCGGTGACGTCATCGATGACGTATCGAGCTCGCTCACGATGATCGCGGGCTTCTAATGGATTGTGTGTGCGAACGCCGCGAGTGATTTCGGCGCTTCCCGGAACGTAGCCTAAGTCTACTTTAAAAAACGGTATGTATTTTGCGAGTGGAAATATTCACATTATTATTATTATTTTTCCCTTTATTTAATTTTTATCACGGATTTCATCCGGTCCTTTACAAAGGCATAAGTGGGGCTGTAGCCAACACTTAGAGGCCTGTTTGGTATAAAAAAATACAAAGTAGTATAAAACAGAATTTGGGATGACGGTGACTGATTGATGATGGATTATATATTACAAAAATGGTTTAAATAACAAGGCTATTGATATGAACTTATATATGTAAGGAAAATATATGGCTATGGATGAGACTACGGCACCTGCCAATTTCAGTCTCATTTCAAAATACTTAGGCAGGTTATTATTACAATTTACAATTTTGGCACCCATTTTATAATGTATTGGCTAGTTTTTTAATAGTCTCGCAATCGATGGTCGTCATAATGTAGTGGCATAACACAAGGCGTAGAATGGCGACAAGTCCTCAAGAACAGCTTCTGGAACTGTTATATACTTTTTATTTACCTGCCCTTCTTCTCTGTAAGAACAGTAAGTAAATAAAAAAAGGAAGATATTCTCAATTCGGCTATCCTATGTTTATTGTATGTTTGTTAAGCGATAACTCCTCCAAATAAGAATTGATTTTGATAACAACTTTTTTTTGTTCAGAGGTTACGAGTACATTAAATCAAAAATTATTTAGAAAAAATCAAACTATTTACACAGATCGTATATATATATATATATATATAGAATCTGTAGCGAATTATGTGACACTGATGACGTTTAGGTTTGTGGTTTCTTTCAGCAGTCATCATCATCATCATCTCAGCCGTAGGACTTCCACTGCTGAACATACGCCTCCCCCACAATTTTCCAAAAGGACCGGTTGGAAGCGGCCTGCATCCAACGCCGTCCTGCTACCTTTATCAGGTAGTCAGTCCACCTTGTCGGTAGACGACCTACGCTGGGTTTGCCGGTCCGTGGTCTCCACTCCAGAACCTTTCTCGGCCATCTGTTCTGTGTGCTATGTGGCCTGCCCACTGCCACTTCAACTGGCTTATCTTCTGGGCTATGTCGGTGACTTTAGTTCATCTACGGATCTCTTCATTTCTGATTCGATCACGTAGAGAAACCCTGAGCATAGCCCTCTCCCTAGCTCGTTGTGCGACTTTGAGTGTGCGACTTCTCTTCTCGTTCATAAGATTTCTTATGAAGAGTATTTTCTACTTAATAGTTCAAGTTTGTACTTATACATTTCAGATATAGAAGTCAGATTATGTTTTTTTAAATACATATAGTGGTAACTAGACACCTTTCACGGACTACATACACACCGATACCAAACGGGCGTCTTTTGGCCAGCGCGTGATAGCAGTGTGCGGACATGAAGTGTTGTGATAAGTTACTGTGTGTGTCGTTAGTATATATTAGAAGTAGCATTATTTGTAAAAGGTATCCCGCAACTGTTCCCAGGTTTGTCCGACACTGTCCAGAGAAACAGACGAGACGCAAACATCAGATTAAGGCAGAACTCTGCGAGAAATCTATATTTCGGAAGATCATTTTCTGCATGGGACCTGTTATTTATAACAAGCCTAAGAGACCTCAGCTTTAGTTTATTTAATGATAAAATGACGAACATAATTATTGACAAAATGTTATAATAGTATAAATTATTATTTAGATGACAAGCAATTTGAAGTACAATAAGTTTACTTATTATTTCTTTGACAAGCACGCTTATTACGCCAGGAAAAATAGAGGTTCATTTTTATATTAAGACTATCGACTGCCCGCGACTTCGTTCGATTAGTAGGATTGGCCTTTGGCCTCGCCATAACCTTACATCTTTTCTTATTTTTTTTTAATGTAAGACCATTCTACGAAGTATTAGAAATTATTTAAAAAAAGATGAATGAAATCGGTAAAGCCGTTCTCAAGTTATAGCGTGACGAGGAGAGATAGGGATTCATTAATATAGATATTATAGATTGATGTAGATAAGTGAGATAAATGTTTTCATTTCGTTCGAAATAGAAATAGTAACATATAAATTATCATTGAGCTATTACTAAAATCAACCGAAAATTGCAAAGAAGTGTATACATACAAAATTTAGTAGAGTCTGAAGCCATTTACTGAGCTGTGTGATGGCCGTAATAAGCCGAATGAACGTTTCACGTCAGGTCAATGGGACAAAGTAACTTGCCCGAAGTTAGCAAGTTTGTATCTCTACTCACAAGCGTTTTGTGTGGTGTATTTGTTAATTTAGAGAGAAAAACTACAAACATTTCTCACTCTATTTTTATTCGCATTTTCAACATTGACATTATATATTCTACTATAATATAATAAACGCGAAAGTTTGTATATGTATGCTTCGAAAAGTAAAAGCGGCATTGAGTCACTAACGAAAGTAATTTTATCTTTTGTTTTCGTGAGCAGTGCATTGAACACCATATAACATAAACGTCAGTTTAAAAACATTAAAAATATGGGACACACTCTGGCAGTTGTTCAAAATTTCAACATAAAATCACTTATTGGCCATATCATAACAGTGGACGTTTACATATAATAGTTATCTATATCTAGCTTCTTTTTGATTTTTATGTTTATATTATTAAATATATTAATATTAACGTAACATACGTTGATCATACTTTCATTAACATATAATGTTAGACATGAATTATTAATTTACACGTCCCCAATGCAACGTAACTTGTATACATCCATACATAACTGAATCCTTTAACATTCATTCGATTCCCACTTTGTTCATTCCATTATAAGAAGCTATTATGTCATACATATTAAATTGAAATTAAAATTAAAGTTTCAACGTCATTGTGACACGGTTTTGATAGTTAATCTATAAAAAGAAAAGACAAGAAATACCTAGCAGTAGGACCACTGTACTAACTACAATTGACAGTAATTGTAAACTTGTAATGTTCAAACCTGGCTCTCGAAGGGCGACACTAGGTCACAGACTAATGAACTAGAAAAACTCGCCTTATCAAAGTAATCTGACCGACAGAAGTTGGAGCATTCCACTCGATCTAATTGTTCTTAACTTCATTACAGATTGGGAGCTCAATCTGACACTTTACGAACTGCGGAGTCACTGATGGATCAATTAAAGTTATTCGAGGTGAAAATAAGCCTCGTGATCGTGATGGATGTTGCCGTGGTTGATTATGGCGGCTTTTTATTTAAATAATGACCCATACTCGCTCAGAACGCTATTTTTAATCAGTTATCAAAGAGAAGTTGGTTATTTAGTAAAAACAATTATAAATAAACTTACGCGACGTCTATATTTGTGTGGGATAGGTTGGCAAACGTGCAGGAGACTCACCTGATGGTAAGTGATCATCGTCACCCATGGACATCCGCAATACCAGAGGTCTCGAGGATTCATTGCCGGCTTTTGAGGAAGGAATAGGCGCTCTTCTTGAAGGTTCTCAAGTCGTATCGGTTCGGAAATACCTCAAATGGCAACTGTTGTAAAGCTTAAAAATATAAATGGGTATACCTAATTATTGTATGACTTTTTTTAATTAAAATGTTTATTTAGATATTGTAAAACTAAATGCAGTTAGCTGCATTTAGTTTTACAATATACATATTTGACATTATACTCCTATGATTCAATCATAAATCCGTGTAATAAACCGACTAATACTTACGCCGACGTGCGTACATGCCATTGCATATTATTGACCTATGTATATTATTACCTATATGAAGCCAACGCGCACATTTTGTATTCGATATGCATTGCATGAGAACGCGTCAAAATAAACAAAAAAAACAAACATGAAACAGTATGAACCTATCTAAGTTGAAAAGATGACAATCTATGACAGTTCACTGTGACATACTCAGCCAACCAAATCATAATATGTCTATTTACCTGTGACATATCTGCGGAAGCCAATGCATGTCAAAGAGACGAAAGGTCGCCTGTGTCCGGGCGGGCGATGCGACGGACGAATTCGAAAGCAGATTATATTCGGGGGGCACTCCAATCAATCTGCAGCTCTTGTTTAGCTTTGTGCTCCTCTAACATGCTACGTAGCTTTTCAATTTTTTAATCTTGTATGTACTATTATATATTCAATTTCTTCTATACATATACATACTAGTAGTTCTGAGAACAGTAGACCTCGCGACCGCGCGGCAACTTTTCGCAGTACTTCACAACCTATTATCTCGGCAACCACTTGACCAATTATTCTTATCTCACTAATATTATAAATGTGAAAGTTTAGATGCATGGATGCATGCATGAATGTTTGTTACTCAATCACAACAGAACCGCTGAATGGATCTGGTTGAAATTATTTAGAAAAAAAATTAAATAGGTTATAGTCTGGAATAGCATATAGGCTACTTTTCATTATAATGATGAAAAGTAGCCTACTTTTCATCATCATCATAAGCACCATCCATCACCACGGAGGTGATACCGCGGGGCGGTAGCATCTTGAGTGAATCGATACTTTTGCCTATTAGGTATATCCTCGAATGGTTAAGCAGCGGTATTTTCATCGCCTACGTTTCGCCATATATTTTTGGTCATTTGATCATGTTATAGGAGGCGAGCCTATTGCACTGTTCCAGACTCCGGACTGTTGTGGAATATCTTTCATTCTCAGAAAAACACAATAACTTTCCAACCCGGGGATGGAACCCATGACCTCAAGGTTCCAAAACGGCACTCCCACCACTACACCAATACCAAGCGATCGAAGCCGCTGGCGAGTCAGCTAGTATTCAATATATCATAATTCCTCTTTAAAGTCAGGTGTTAAAATTTGGTACTTCTGGCGTGTGTACCAAATTTTATCAAAATCGGTAAATAGCGTCGCAACAAACTTTCCCACTTTTTAGGAAACGTACACCCCCAATCAAAAAACGCCGACAGAAAAAAGTCAATAAATAGTAGAACATACATACCAAGTTTCGTCAAGATTGGTTGAAAAATGCGACCTGTACAAGAAAACGTACATACAACCTAACAAACATACGGACAGATGAAAGTCGATTTGATCAGTTAAAGCAGAGTCGCTTTGAGCACATAGTCTTATAAGTGGCATTGTTTCGCAGTACTTCACAACCTTTTATCTCGGATACCAGTTGACTAATTATTCCTTCACCTGTCGCTAATATTTAAACACGCATTGTACCATATCTGTATATGTTGCATGTCTATAAACCCATCCAAACCCGGGATATCATCGTTTTAGTGCGCAGCATCTAAACGTGCAAAACGACGACATCTCGGGTTTGGATGGGTTTATAGAAATGAAACATATACGGATAGAATCGTATTGAAATTAGCTAACTGATAGTGGTAGAAAAATAGGTGTTTGTTATTATGCTTAATTATGCATTCAAGAATAAAATACCTGAAGTGAATTTATCCCCGAATTTTGTATACATTTTTTATATTCTGAAGTAACTAAAAGACATATAAAAAAAATTGGTAAAATCCATTTTATGGTAAAAAAAATGTTTACCCTTTTTAGTGACGCTTGCTACTTAATCAATTGTCATTCACCGTCAATGATGATATCATCAAGATAGGCGTAGCAATTTTATATGTATTTGTATAGAGCTAGCTTAGCTTGAAGTGGACGCCAGCTTTGTATACGTTGGAGACCTTTGAATGACCGCGCTTGTGTCAGTTGCACATTCGAATTTAGTTTCCTCCTATTAGACAGTATGGCCGTTAAATAACTTTGTTATATACCGGTATACGGTACAGTATGGTACAGTCTTACTTAATGAAAAGTTTATTCACAACAGTTTCAGCGTCACACTTAGTTTTAAACTCCTAAATCTCAGTAGTGCACTGCGCTCATTTTACGAATACATTAATCTCACTGAAGGAGTTGGAAGTGTTAAAATATCTACATTTCATCACAGAAGTTTACATGAGGTATCTCAACTCTCTAATGTCATGCCTTAGTCGGCTTTTAGAACAGCTATGTTAGAGATTATAGAACAGTATAATTTGTAAAATTGGGAACCGTATATACGCTGAATAGTATAGAACTTATTAGACTACGAAAGTCTATGCTCGTAGCACTGTTGTAGCATGACACCGTAGATGGTTCGTAGCTCGTAGAACCGAGCTACGAGTACAAAGTGTGCTTGATGAACTTAAATGTTTATTTACTTTACACACGCAATTACTATTTTGAGCAGTGGTCATAGGAGCAGTGGTTGGGTTAATCATTCTACTATCGTTCCTGTTAAAACGAGCGGCCATAACCCAGCTCGAAAAAGGGAAGGTAGAAAAAAAATTCTACAAACATTATATCCGAAATTGAAACCTTTCCTATTTGGAAAGGCACTCTAAAAATATAATTGGCTATAAAATTACCCGAAAAATATTCTTAGTCCGAAAACGTAAAAATAAACGACTTGTTTATCAAAGAAATATTTCTGTAAAATCTGTTAAAGCTTTAAACAATTCTGTGTATTCCCAACATCGGTACACACGCCGCCAAACAAGTATTAACTCTTACGGCTTTTGTATTTTGCTTTCTAAATAGCGACGCATCAAAAATGTAAATTAAAATTGAAGCTAGCTAACTTAATCTCAACTTTACCTTCCTTGACATAAGGATGTAAATTCTTTTAAGGGTTTGGTGAAAAAATCCGATATTAAAAAGGGTATCTGTATACCTAGTCGGATCTCTGAGTCCGATATTTCTCGCTTGGATTGTAGACAAAGCCTCGCTTCTAATGAGTTTACTTCGCTTACAAATCCTATTTCGAGAGGAAAGTGGGGGGCAGAGTACAGGGACAGGAGACGCCACAGAACACACTGTACACCAGTAAGTAAACATTGTTTAATAATAAATAATAATAAGAGAAGGACAAGCTCAGGAAGTACCTTGACTTAGCTCACGAGGTGACCGCCATGTGGGATGTTGACGAGACGATCATTGTTCCGATAGTGGTTTCAGCAAACGGCCTTATAGCAAAAAGCCTCGACCAACATCTTAAGAGGCTCTCGCTAGACGGTTGGATCAAGAGCCAGATACAGAAGGCAGTACTCCTTGACACGGCACGTATTGTCAGGAGGTTCCTCAGTCTGCAGCCCTAACCACCGGTAGTTTGGGTCATGCTCCACTGCCGATGGCAATCTAGGATTAGGTTTTTTATAATGTTTTTATTTTATATAGAAATATTGTAAAAAATGTAATTTTAAGAAAAAGAAATAAATAATGTGAATAATAATAATAATAATAATATAATAATAATAATACCGCAGGGGCGGCTTTGTGGCGAGCCGTCGGTGAGTGGCGACACCGTGGACCCTGATTCTCCCTGGGGCTAAATGAGACCCCTGACCCCCGGCTTGCCTTTATTGGCTGTCTGGGGGTGGACACGCAAGAGCAAGTAACAAAAAGCTCCAAGGGTGGAAGTGTTAAAGGGCATAACGCCGGTAGTAGCGCTCTAGTGAAACCGCAGCACACCTCTCGACACCCTTTAGCCATTCACACCAACGTTGCCCCTTTTGTCACCATTGATGGTGGCTTTTATGGGGGGCCCGTTTAGTGAGTGGCAAGTCACCACCTGCCTAAATATTTTAAGATGAGACTGAAATTGGCAGGTGCCGTAGTCTCGACCATAGCCCACTATCTCCCGTATCACTAATAAGTACATTTCAATAACCATGCCATTTTACCCATTTTTGTAATAGATAACCTGTAACCTTCCATCCAAAATGTTTCTGTTTTTATACTACATTGTATTTTTATATCAAACAGGCCTCTAAGTGTTGGCTACAGCCCCACATATGCCTTTGTAAAGGACCGGGTGAAACCCGTGAAATTGGTTGAATAAAAAAAAAAATAATAATAATTAGCAGCACACCTCTCGACACTTTTTAGCCATCCACACCAACGTTGTCCCTTATGTCACCACTCATGGTGGCCTTTGTGGGGGGCCCGTTTAGTGGATGGCAAGTCACCACCTGCCTAAATATTTTAACATGAGACTAAAATTGGCAGGTGCTGTAGTCTCTTCCATAGCCCACTATCTTCCTTATCACTAATAAGTTCATATCAATAGCCTGGCCATTTTACCCATTTCTGTAATAGTAAGAATGTTGCATGAAGGGTAACATGGTACTTATAGTACCATGTTACCCTTCATACAACATTCTTTATGTTTTTGATACTCTGCATTTTTATACCAAACAGGCCTCTAAGTGTTGGCTACATCCCCACTTATGCCTTTGTAAAGGACCGGATGAAATCCGTGAAACTTTTTGAATAAAAGGAATAATAATAAAAATAAAAATAATAATAAAACAACTACATACCAGCATTATCAATAAACTTCCACATATCTCTCACATGTCAGAACAACGCATAGCAGATCAAAGAAGAGTCCCCCCCGAAGGGTTCTCGCATTGACGTGGCGGGGGGGCTCAGTAACCGTGGCTAGGTACACCACGGTGAAGCCAAGAGGAACCCAGGGGCCGCGCCGGCGTTGGGGTGCGCTGGCCGGCTCAGGCGGGCCGCTCCTATGGGCTTTGGCCGCCAAGTCCACATAGGAGTGGCGGGGTCCGGGCGCTTTGGCGCAGACTCGAGGAGGTGGGGCCCGGGCGCTTTGGCGCATGCTCGAGGAGGTGGGGCCCGGGCACTTTGGCGCAGGCTCGAGGAGCTGGGGCCCGGGCACTTTGGTGCAGGCTCGAGGAGGTGGGGTCCGGGCGCTCGGCGCAGACTCGAGGAGGTGGGGTCGCGGGGGGACTATCCCTTGTGGCTGACGTACCAGGCGGTGGGGCTACGTATCCGATCCACCGCAAGGAGACCACGGGCGACCAGACACGGGGAAGTCTGGCGCCCATTGTTGGCGAGTTTGGTCTCCGAGGCAGTTGCGGCGCGCCATGTGTTCTGGCGTGCCGCGAAGAGAAGGGTCCGGCAACGGACAGCCACGGCGGGTTCGCGGTCGTGTGAAAAATCTGTCCCGCGTTCCCGCCGAGGGCGGCAGTGACGGAACACCCCGGGGTTTTGGTGGGTATACGGACTCCCACATAACCACCTCCCTCCCCGTGGTGGGTGGTATCCATAAAGGATTTCCCCGGGACAAAAAAAAAAAAAAAAAAAAAAAAAAAAAAAAAAAAATAGATCAAAGAAGAGTGATTGTGCATAATAAACTGATAACGGACCAAAAACTACAACAAATCAGAACAGATATTGAAAGGGAACAGTCCACAGGAACTAGCTGTAACAACTTTAATAGCACTAATGAATCTGCACAGCACCACAATAACCACTCAAATACTACATTAACACATATAAGTATTCAAGATACTGATAACTCACAGCACATGCAACAATCTCAAGAACAAAACATAGGCCCTACATTCAACACTGAAACCGAACTAAACAACAAAATAAAAACAGTTTTCCAAAACACGTTATTAAAATATAAAAACACTTGTCCAACCACGAGGCCCTTCATCCCACAACAAAACAATCAAAAAAGCTATCATACATAGTAAACATCTTAAACACAGAAATTCTTCCCGATCACTTTGAATTATAGATATCACCAATTTACACAATAAACAGATCCAAACATTGAGAAAATTCTTCTTTGAACGAGCTCAACACTCACCTTTACATAAAGCCATCAAACTTGCAGAAAAACATATCACCCCTCTTAATCTATCTTGTGCCAACAAACAAACCAACGAACGACTCATTGACCCTAAAGATAAAATAGCAGCATGGCAGCGTAAATCTTTACACGGAAGACACTATCACGATTTGCAACAACCACATGTCGACAAGACAGCGTCGAACGCGTGGCTGCGGAGTGGGGAACTCTTCCCGGAGACAGAAGCCTTCATGTTAGCGATTCAGGATCAAGTCATTGACACCCGGAACTATCAGAAACATATTATCAAGACATCTAACATAACTGACACCTGTAGGAGATGCTGTAGTTGTTCAGAAACCATACAACACATAACCGGAGCCTGTAAAGCTATTGTACAGACAGATTATAAACACCGTCATGATCAGGTAGCCGCAATAATTCATCAACTTCTTGCATTCAAATACAATCTCATAACCGATAAGACACCGTACTATAAATACAAACCAGAACCAATTCTTGAAAACAGTAACTACAGACTATATTGGGACCGGACTATTATAACTGACAAAACGATTCATTACAATAGACCCGACATAACCATTTTAGACAAATTAGATAAATCTGCATTCCTTATTGATATAGCTGTATGCAATGCACACAATCTTCAAACTACATACACAGAAAAAATTGCCAAATACACAGATTTATCAATAGAAATAAAAACACAGTGGCAAATAACCAACACAAGAACGGTCCCCATTATCTTATCAACTACAGGTGTTATACCAAAAACGTTAATTACCAGCCTTGAAACACTTAGTATTGAAACATCAGCACTTAAGTTACTTCAAAAAGCAGTAGTTCTTAATACCTGCAGAATAGTAAGAAAATTTTTGACTATGTCTTAACACTTGGCACCGGCCCGTGTAATGGAATTCACCTTCAATATGGAGAGAAAACAAAAGTTTAAAAAATATAATAATAATATTAATAATATAATAATAATATGTACAATAATAATAATAATAATTTTTGTAATAGATAACCTGTAACCTTCCATCCAAAATGTTTCTGTTTTTATACTACATTGTATTTTTATACCAAACAGGCCTCTAAGTGTTGGCTACAGCCCCACTTATGCCTTTGTAAAGGACCGGGTGAAACCCGTGAAATTGGTTGAATAAAAATAATAATAATAATTTACCGCAGGGGCGGCTTTGTGGCGAGCCGTCGGTGAGTGGCGATACCGTGGACCCTGATTCTCCCTGGGGCTAAATGAGACCCCTGACCCCCGGCTTGCCTTGATTGGCCGTCTGGGGTGGAGACGCAAGAGCAAGACACAAAAAGCTCCAAAGGTGAAAGTGTTAAAGGGCATAACGCCAGTAGTAGCGCTCTAGTGAAACCGCAGCTCACCTATCGACACCCTTCAGCCATCTACACCAACGTTGCCCCTTTTGTCACCATTGATGGTGGCTCTTATGGGCTGTTTAGTGGGTGGCAAGTCACCACCTGCCTAAATATTTTAAAATGAGACTGAAATTAGCAGGTGTCGTAGTCTCGTCCATAGCCCGTTATATCCCTAATCACTAATAAGTTCATATAAATAGCCTTACCATTTTAAACATTTTTGTAAAAGATATAAGTACCATGTTACCCTTCATCCAAAATGTCTGTTTTTATACTATATTGTATATTTTATACCAAACAGGCCTCTAAGTGTTGGCCACAGCCCCACTTATGCCTTTACAAAGGGCCGGACGTAATCCGTGAAATAAATTTAAAAATAATAATAATTTATATCTAATTCATTAATTCACAAACTCTTCCAAAACTCCTCATAATGATCAGTTCAAAAAAGTTAACTACTCAAATTAGTAAGTGCAAAAAACATTTCTTACGTTTTTACTGAGAATTACTCACGTAAGATTTATCGGATAGGTCCGCCTATAGTTTCGACCACATTCTGTGGTTTTTTTTCAAGAAGTGTTCAATTTCGATTGGAAATATAAAGCGAGTAATCCCGAATTTCTGATTAAAATTGAGTGAAAACCACGTTAGTTTCATAACGAGATTACTCGCGTTTGTTGTATAATGTACAGTTTGCAGTCGGATGGGAATGGCGCTGCCCCTCTCGTATTCTCTTCAATTTTGTAATCACCGACTGTAAACCCATATTTATATCATAGCTTTATTATTTTAAACATTTTCAGAATACATTATTAACAGTAGTGTGTTTACATAATCTACTACGTGAGCTCAGCCCTCATTGACAGATAACCTACTTTTCGATAGTGTCAAAGCTTTTAGACCGTTCAAGTACTTCCTACACAACCTTACAAGTGTTGACCTACCAGCCCAATCGGGTTCGACGGCTTGAGCTGTCCTCAGCAGCAAGGAAATGCTAAGTTGAAAATGCCGCTTACCGTCATCCATCCAAGAGAGACGCCGGCAAGGTTTCATCCTCATCATCTCAGCCGTAGTACTTCCACTGCCGAACATATGGCTCCCCCATTATATTCCAAAAGTACCGGTTGGAAGCGACCTGCATCCAACGTCATCCTGCGACCTTTATCAGATCGTCTGTCCACCGTGTCTGTGGACGACCTTCTCCGTCAACGCGCTATGCTGCGCTTGCCAGAACCTTTCGGCCCCATCGGCCATCTGTTCTGCGTGCTATGTGCCCTGCCCACTACCACTTAAACTGGCTAATCTTCTGGAATATGTCGGTGACTTTTGTTCTTCTACGGATCTCCTCATTTCTGATTCGATCACGTAGAGAAACCCCGAGCATAGCCCTCTCCATAGCTCGTTGTGCGACTTTGAGCTTATCTATGAGGCCCATAATAAGAGACCACGTTTCAGTGCCATAAGTCATTACCGATAACACACATTGGTCGAAGACTCTTGTCTTGAGGAACTGAGGTATTTTTGACGAGAAGAATTCGCGAAGTTTCCGGAACGCTGCCCAGCCGAGTTAGATTCGACGATTGACCTCTTTCTCGAAGTTGGACCTGCGTAGTTTGACTGTCTGTCCCAGGTAGATGTACTCGTCAACAACTTCGAGAACTGAGTTCCCAACTGATAGCGGTGAACAGTTTTGTAGATATAACGTCTCCCTGTCTCACGCCTCTTTGCAATGGAATTGCCTTCGAACTCTGCTCCTGTACTCGGACTGACATGTAGGCGTTTTTGTACAAACACTTCAGCACTTTAATATACCGATAGTCAATACGGCACCGCTGGAGAGACTCAAGCACTGCCCACGTCTCGATCGAATCAAAGGCCTGCTCATAGTCCACAAACGCTAAACAAAGAGGCAAGTTATACTCTTCGGTCTTCTGTATAACTTGCCGTAGAATGTGGATGTGGTATATGGTACTATAGCCTTTTCGGAAACCAACTTGATCCGGAGGCTGGAATTCATCAAACCTGCGATTGAGGCGGGTCGTAATGACCATCGAAAACAGCTTATAAAAATGGCTGAAAAGCAAGATGGGTCTGTAATTTTTAAGTAAAGTGCTGTCACCTTTCTGGAAGAACAGCACCACCATGCTTTTGTTCCATGCTTCTGGCGTTGAACCTTCGAGTAAGACGATATTAAATGTTATTTAATAGTGGCGAAATATAACTGTGTTAGGGTGTAAAGGGCGCTGTAGCAAGCTGCATTATTGGACGAAAATGTACAATGTCTCCGGGTGACGAGCACAATACAGTGCGACGCAAAAACTGCAGTTTAACCACACACGTTGCAGTTCCTGGAAAAGTAGGTCGATT
The DNA here is from genome assembly GCA_917880725.1 of Selenia dentaria. Lineage (NCBI taxonomy): Eukaryota > Metazoa > Arthropoda > Insecta > Lepidoptera > Geometridae > Selenia > Selenia dentaria. The sequence continues at coordinate 43,263,939 of OU862877.1, forward strand.
TCCGCGATATCTATTGTATTATTGGCCAAATATGCCGAATCACGAGTCAACCGGATAAACTCTGGTTGGCACTGCAACTGTCATGGGCAAGGGTAATGCTTACATGAGGCGCACGACTTGCTTGTACTATCACAAACTGGTTTGTTAGCGGAGCTAGCTCCATTGCGACCGGCTTACACTAAAAACTGGCGTATTCTATATATAACCACCTACCTTAGTGCCTTAAGAATGTTTTGTCTCATAACAGCATTAAGCATACATTCAAGATGTTATTAATAAGCAAGGCGTATAATACCATTGAAGAATTCTTCAATGATACATTGTTTTTAAATATTACTTAGGGTTAATTCTAAGCATAATTCATATTTTTGTTATTACTTAAATGTAAACTTTGACGTGTAAACTTATTCGGGTTTACCAATAAATATATTCCGTGCGATTCTCTAATGATTCGTCGACGAGCTCACCGATGTCAAATACTTTATGAGATATCGCCCTTGTACATATAAGGTGGTTTTCCAACGTTTCTGGACATCTCGTCATTTGTTTCACGGATGTCGGCAAAGATGCAATGATGTTTGCTCTTAGAGAATCGCACGGCTTTACCTGTATCAGTACATGTAACCTTTAAATGTAAACCAGCGAATGAACATTCTCCTGTTCGTGCTCTGTGCCGCAAAGGACATCGAAATGGAAATTGTAAGCGTTCACAATGAAATTCTGATGAGTTTGAGCAACTGATGCCCCTTCCGTGTCTTTCGAACGTCGCCTCCGTAATGTTTCTCATCGGACGTCTAATAGGATTACGACAAAATTAAATTGACTTACCAAGGAAGTTGTAGCAATGCAGCAGTACAATAATGTTTGGAAGGTTTCCAGTACTTAGGGTACTTAATTAGTAGTACATGTAGATTAGACTTTAAGGTCGAGGTCAATTAATTTAACTGGCACATCTCGGTTCATTAAGTAATTTGATAGAAGCGGTACAAGTGTCGAATACTCTTATATTGCCCCTATAGTGATAAACTTAATTATATAAAACGACTACAAGCTTGATAACATACTACAGCTACTACAATATTATTGTTGAGCAGTCCCTACCCTATAGACAGTTCAAATATTTTAAACTATTACCTGTTAGCAGCTTACCTAACTAGAAGACATTTACCCCTTTGAATTTCAATTCTGAATTTGAGAACCAATTTTGATCAAACGTTGCATCAGGCTCTGGTATGTTCGGATATATTGTAAGAGCTCCAGGTCTCGACGATCCAAATGTTTTCAAATTAAATATTAAAAACGCCCGGAAGATCATATGGTCAAGCTTGCCCTTGATCTGCCGATGACAAAACGAGGATGCGGAAGACCACCTTCTACTTGCTTGACGACGGTCGGAAGAGACCTAAAAGAAGCTCAGCTTGACAATTAAACTGCACAGAACCGTGCGCAATGGAGAAGAAGGACAAAGAAGGACGACCCCAAGACAATGGGAAATACGGTCGAGGGAATATACTCGTATTATTAACCACAACCAAGGTGTACGTAATGTGGGTAGCACAATGGGTGTACTGCGGTTATGAAGCAGCGTTACACCGCATAGTGTGTGGGACAATGTGCTACACCAGAGGCCATTCGAAATGAGCATCATTCATACTCCTGATATCAAGGCTTTTCCTTTGTCACGCATGAGAACCTTCAATTAAAGAACAGCTACAACACTAGTGCTGGCAACAGCTCGGCGGATAGTGTTAATAATGCTGAGTGACGGGGAATAGCAGCACCAGCATTTCTAAAATAAGCAGTGACCGAACTTTGACTATATTTACAGTGAAGCAACATTGCACTCAAAAGTAACACGAAAGGTAGACGATGGAAATCATACAGTGTAAACTATTTGCTCAGTGCATGATTCCTAATTCTACTTACTGGGCCACAGATTGGTTGCCACTGTAGCTTTTATATATCCAATCTTGAAAACCGATCAAGGTTTAGTTATTATAAACTTAGTTGATCAGATGATAGTGTACAAAAAGTTCTGAACGGATAGTTAAAAACCATATTTTTGATATGTATCAAATTCCAAGTTGCTCATTATACAATGTGTGTGATTAAACTATCTGGTGGAAGTAATCATTAGTTACCTGATAACGATGTAAGATTAAGCACGCTCCCGTAGCAACGTCTCAATCACTTGAATTAGAGTTCTAAACTTTGGAAACCGGATCTAACTGGAACTTTGCTTTAAGTACAGTTAACAAAAAAAGTCTTCTTTTTCTTATCGGAAATGCAATTAAATTATATATATAATAGCTATTTATTGTGTATCCCCCAGTGTATGTTTGGTTTCATTTATAATGAAACCAAACATACTTTTAGTTTTTAAGTTTTGTCATTTTACATAAATCATGTTATTGACCAGATGTCAAGAGGTTAATTGATTATTATTTTTTAGATTCAATAAATAAGTTTACTTTTTTCTGCTGATTGTCCCTAGCACCATAATAGCTCATTCACGACCAGTCGGTTCGACCACATTTGATGACGCTTACGAGCTGTCATAAAGGTCCAATTTGATCACCGACCAGTGCAAATTGTTACTTAATTAGCCGTATCTGGTCACAACTCATTTTAAGTCACCGATTAACATAAACTGACTAGCGAGTGCGAAATGTATTGGCATATATAGGCTAGCGATCTAATTTAAATATACTTCTCCGGCTAGTGATTGTGATTACAACAAATAGGTAATGAACACACTTACGTTCTACAATTAAATGTAAATACGTCAATTATTGGAACCAGACGTGAATAAATTTATCTACCTACTGCGCCATCCTTTACCAAATTTTCGCAGTTCTAATGAGTTAATTCATAACTCCGTTATTTTAATTCAATTTTCTACGGCTGACACGAACTAATCTTTAGTTCGTGTCAGCCGTAGGAAGTTTTTAATTACAATCCGACATAACGAGTAATATTTACTAGACGAGTTGAATATGAAATTATTTCAATCCACATTTCATCATTCCAACGACGTTATATTTCGCTCGATTTTTATTTATTTTTTTACGTTTGGACGTCCACTGCTGAACTCCATATTTCGTTTGTCAGTAAATGCTTATGAACTGTCAAAATGTCAAGTGTGCAGACCCAGGGGTTTAGCATCTGCGTTGGTAACTCAGTCAGTCAGGACAAATAATTATAAATAACGTCACAAAATCTGCACTTATCTTATTGATGATTCTATTGGTGAGAATAAGAGGACGCGCGAGAGGGACCCAACCAATAACCACGATCAAGGCGATATTTAGAGTTAGGGTTACTTACTCGAGAATTGAAATTCGTTCAACACTTGTCTATTACTTTGTTAAGTTGTCAGTTTGAATTAAGGAGATTTTAATTCCTTTACTTTACCTCTTTTCATCTTGGGTTGGATCGTATCGCATGCTTTTGAAGTTCGAAAGGGTCGCATTTTATAGGGGTTGATGTAGTTTTCGTAAAAAATACTTAAATAGTTATTATATTAATAAACGTAAATTGGAATACTTAACTTTCTATCCGAAATTAAAGAAATAATTTAGTTGATAAATGTACTTAGTCATTTCGACTGGTTTAGTTCTTGTTAGTGGGTGTTAAATTCATATACATACAAAATGAAAATCTAGTTTGAAAACAAGAAAAAAGAACAAAACAATCAAACTCAAAGAAAACAAAATAACAAATCCAGGTAAAATCTAAAAAGACGTGAAGGTAATTCTCCGCAAACTTCTTTTAGGTAACATTCAACTTGTCCGATTATGAGAATCAAGTCAGCCACGAGCGAGTCAAACACATTCACTATGGGTTCCATACATGATGTCACAAACATTGAGACAGATAAATGTATTGTTTCGATATCGTGACTAATCACTACAAACGCATAACTTGCACAGTCTCGAACATAAGTGGCGTTGAGGGTGTGACTAGCTGCAATTTCGCGACATCGTTTCGCGAGATTACTACGTCATATCCGGTGCGGTATTCTGGTCTCTTCATGTTTACCTCGATATGGTGTGTCAATGCGAGTCAAGTGCGTATTTAACAAGATCTAGAGATATATATATATAAATATAAATGAATTCCAATTTTTCCTGGCCACGCTATAGCTTGAGAACGGCTTCACCGATTTCATTCAAATGTGGTCTCTTTTTTAAATGTGGTCTAATACTTATATAATACGTAGAAGGTTCTTACATTTCCAAAGTAAGAAAAGAAGGGAGGTAGCTGCGTGGCCGAATGCCGAGCCTACGCGAACGAAGTTGCGTGCAGTCGCTAGTTATCGATAAAGCCAAGTGCTAGTAGGACTCGTCCACCGTGTGTCCCGTCCACACTATATGCTTGTTTTACGTATTCAGCGCGAGCTCTAGCTTAGCCACGTTTTGCTATTTGTGGTTTTAATTCAGAATTTTTAAATTAATCATACCGAGTTTGATTACGTTTATATGAATCAGCATTTTTGCAGTGAAGCAAAACGTGTATCCGGTTTTCGTTATTTAGTTACTTTCTGATTTCCTTATTGCTTTTTTTTTTATTTCTCTCGTTTCTGTATCTCGTGGAACCCTAAAAGTGTATGATTATCAACAAAAATGTGAGGGCAAAATCGACAAAAATAATCCGCGCTTATATTTATATATATTATATATATAAGCGCGGATTATTTTTGTATATATATAATCTATCTATACTAATATTACAAAGAAGAAACATTTCTTTGTTTAATAAGTAAATCAAAGTATTTTGTATGTTTGTAACAAATAAACTCAAAAACTACGGGACCTATTTACATCCCAGACATCCATGACGAGCCAAAATATAAGCTCTCAGGGATATACCTGAGAGCTTATATTTTGGTTCGTCATCATCATCCACGCGGGTGAGACCGCGGAGCGCGGCTAGTATCCCGAATATATCAGTATGTACAAATATAATTATGTACACAATTGATTGCCGTAAATCATTAAACAAGCTTAGTTCTACAAGCTGTAGTAATGAACCATACAAGCAACTAGGAATGTATCTGCGATACTCAACATACATTATATTTGTAGCCTCAGGTATTTCCGACAGTATAAGCAGTAAGGACGGTAGGTAGGTGCTATATTTGGCTTATGTTTATTGGTTATACTCGTATATGTACGTACAAAGAGTTTTGCGTCCACATATATGCCCTCTAAATGGGAGTCCTATGAGAGAGCTGTCTATGAGACATGGGCTCTGAGAGATACTGGTCCCAAGCGCATCGACGCTTTCGAGATGTGGTGTTTAGAAGGCAACTACATCAACAACTGCCGCGGCGGTTGGGTTCCACATGCACTCGACTTTCTTGGCCACAATAATACGAGACTACTCACTTTCCAAATGCGGCCTCGACGAGGCTACACCGGAACACATCATTTTGGTTATTTGTGATTACAGTATTCTTTGTAATAAAAGTTATCATACTAATATCATAGTAATAAATATTTCGCTCCTCTAATCTGAGTTATCTTCTATCATGCGTCTTTACCGCACACCTTTATATTCTAAGTATGTTTATGCTAATGAGTAAAGTTAAATTGTAGTTTATTATTTGTAACTAACATTTTATTATATTCAATACACAATATTTTATTAGTGTTGTTTTAGATTTAGCATCCTCAAACTCAAAATTGTTAATGGCCCAGAAACTAAGTACTATTTCGCTGCTAACCGATCATTCTCCATCGTTGTTTGTCCATTCTTATCCGCGTTACCTGTTATTCTAATATAAAGATACCGGCTTCACTCACTTGGTATTACGTCGGTTTAATCCGACGACGATTCGAACGTGTAAGACCTTCTTCTTCAGGGAGTGTTCGCGCTTGGAGATCGCGTCGCGCACTAACCTGTTATTGGCAAAATTGCGGTTACGCCGTACAACCCATTCAAACAAGAATTTGAAATGTAATGTTAAACAGCACATCAGTTAAACGTATCCATTTTAAAGCAACTAGAATATGTTGGTCACATCGTCAGAAAGCCCTTAACCCTTCATAAATTGTGATAATGAAAACAAAATATTTATGAATGAAACGCGTGCATTTACGTCAATGGTACTCAAAGGATTAAGTGGTTTACTATACTACTATTCACTATACTAACCTCGAGGTTAATAATATAGTATATTCGATGTTAAAACCTCGAAAAAACACAAAAAACTCAAAAGGCTAAATAATGTTCGGCCAAGATATGATCGAGCGTTGCTTGAACGCCCTTTTAATATTATCGGTCAAAAAACAGTTTGTCATATTATATTACTTTGGTCGTAGCTTTGATTTTTGTTTCGACTTGATAATATTATTTTACTATTTTTAACCCTTACTATACCGTAATCATTAAAACAAATCTACTCTAATAATAAAGAGGAAATATAATTATTTACAAGAATTAACGGTTGCAGATTTTACACGGAGTTAGAAAAGTGGTTGGTGAGTGAGTGCTTTTATTCGGTCAAAGACTTTTTGAAGAAAATGTCATGTAGGTTGGTAGTGAAAGGAAACAATTTGGAAGGCTGGTTCAGCTCGCCCCGCGTGCTTGGTGTTATACGACGCGCATTATTACTTCTTTTCCTTTTCGCGAAATGCGCGAAGGCCGCGGCTGATGTTGCCTTTCCGTCGGTTTAGCAATATTATCGACGAGAACTATGGAGCTCTCGACTCGTTCGCGAGCCGGTCAGACGTCAACTCTTTTTCCAAAAAACTACCTCCCTAGGTTAGCCACGAATGTTGTAAGGTGAAATGTGGAAAATGAGGGTAATTTGGAGAAAGGTGTTGACAGGTTGCGTTCAGATGAAATAGATAATAGGAAATGTTGCGTTCAAAGATTATGGCTCACCAATATTGCGATATTAGCAAACATATGTATTACATCTACCATGACAAATAGTAAACCTAATCAATTGACATTACATTATATAACTTCTCTGACGACTTTTTAGTTATTTCTACATTGGCATTTGCATACCTCATACGAGTATAACGTTTCACTAACATTATCCCTGTAATAAGCATACTTGATAAGAAATATATTCTTTAATAAGGTATTTTATATAAGACAAAGCATTCACTTGGTATTTTACATTTTATTCAGTAATTTACTAATCACTATACTTCGCATTTAATACTATTCTTCTTGGTTCAACAATGTTAAACAACAAGTATCAATTATTCTAAGTATTTATTAAAGTATAACAACATAATCCTTTTAAATAAAGTTTTTAGTCAACTTGTGCTTAGATTTTATAGTTGTTGCGACATAAATTCGACGGTCAATGTTTCCTAGCGTTCACCTCGACTAGCGAGAACAGACGCTATACGCCACGCTTAATACTTTTATAACAATATTTTGGCGGTAGAACAACTCCCCCTCCATGATCGTCAACAATGCCACCTTGCGGTGAATTCCGAAAACATCTGCGAGATAAATACATTCCATTTATCTAATAATACAACAGTTTTGCTAATTTTAACCTACTGTAAATAATTTGTCTATAATGTACTCGTATGTTTCTATTATAGTGAAATAATTATATATTGTTAACACGAGGTTGTTATGGCGGACTTAAATTATTGTTATAGATCTTATCTATAGCCATATTCATGCAAATAATAAAGTATTTGAATTTGAATATGATTGTTCGTTTGTTTGTAATGGATTCACGTAAAACTACATAATCGAATCAAACAATTATTCCACGAGTATAAAGCTATATTATGCCTAAGTTATACGTTTAATACGCTATATTTGATTCATCCTCATAATCATCTATCGCTACGTAGGAGAAACTGCAGATCGCATTTATTCAATTATAAAACAACAAATCTATAGTTAATGCCCATACTGTGCAAACGTACGTCTTTCCTTAAATAAAAATCTAGGTCTTAGTTCGCCCAGTCGGCTTAAGGTGTGCTTACCTTAGGTAATGCTGACTCGACGTGTGGAGCATTTAGAGATCCCTAAACAAACAACGTAATGCTTTCATGTTAAATAAGTAAATTTACTTGATTCTTCAAATTATTTTTCTGGTATTTTAGAAAGTATCGCTTGTATTTATTAAAATTACTTATGTCAAAGGTTCTAGTAAAGTGGACTGTATGCGATATTTAATTTGTAAGAATAAAACAATATATAAATGAAGCTTGTTACCTTGGTAAATTGTAGGACGCTAACGCTGGAGGCTGCAGTCAGTCCATCACAGTTCCAAACTCACTTGTTGACACAATAAATTACCGGCCGGTGATAGTATATAAGATGTTTTATTAGTTCTTACTCGCGGGCGGGCGCACGCACCAAATGGAGGATGTTTGTTGCGGTGCTATTAACCGACCGATGTTGATAAAATTTTGTACACACATTAGGTACTTACCTGACTTCAAAGAGTGGTTTCCGAGATTATAAGTTGTGTAAGTGCTGCGCAAAATTGCAGCTCATAAGGCTATGTGCTCGTTAGGTGTACTGTTTGCAGAACTACATAAACCTTGCATACATCTAACATTTTATTTATTGAGATGGTTCGTGCGATCGTCGTAAAGATTATTTTACGTGTGGTCGGACGGAACCCTCAGTGCACGATTCCGGTTCGAACTGGCCGTTTTTTTTTTCTTAAAATATAACTTGTACACACTTGGGTTCACTGTGTCGTGGTGGCATGGACACAAACATAAACATATTATTCATATAACATATAAACATATTTATCACATAAACATATTTACCGTGTCCAGGATTCGAACCTAATCCCCCGCACTTCAAAGGCTTGACGTAGTAACATGGTTTGACGTTATTATCAGCACGAATAGTTTTCAGACCACCAAAATATTGATTAATTAATTACATTGCATGTGTCATTACAATCAATGTCTGCGACTCTGCAGAACCCTTTGTTATTTCTAACCATTACAGACTTTGCCAATTATTTCCTATGTTTAAATTCAATTGTTTTCAAAGTATTTCGTACAAAATGCCTTCAAAATGCAAAGCAGACACGAGTGTGGGGTTTCTAGTTCAACTGAGACTTTCCTTGCCTACTTGTGTTCGCTGTCTCACATTTAAATGTTAAATTTTAGCTATCTATATCTTAGATTGTTGTCAAACAGATTCGGTTTACTAGAACACAAATTCATTCGATATTTCAGGATGCTTTCATTTATACAAAGTAGCTACTTACTATTGCGGTTGAATGAATGCTCTTGGAATGTGTGCTATTCAAGTCGTAAATTGAGGATTAGAAATAATCATAAAAGAGAACAATGAACAAACGTGGCACCAGGAGATGGTTTTTGTTGGTTATCTATATTTTATATGGTGATGGCTGACTACCACTTTCGAGATTGAAAATCTGCCACTAAATACCTAACGGTGTGTTCCGGTAGATTTCTTTGCGAGCTAGGCGCCATTCTGGGTCTTGTGTGATACCGCAGGACAGGGCAATACCGCATCTTCACTAATTACTGACTATACATAGAACTGACTATTTAGAATATAATATGATAATTATTTCTAAAAAAATGATGTTCCGATGTAAACGTTTGATATATTTATGAAAAGATTGAGAGATATTATGTATTTTCTTTATTTTATTTTATGTTTAATCGTTTTCCAAATTTGTATTACACATTTTATTTACATATTTATTGTCATTGGTTTGTAATCATTTTGTTGGGTACCTATTTTGTGTGTTACGTTGGTAAGTTTTATACGTGTACTAGCGACTGCCTGCGATCTCATTCGTGCGGCTTGGTATTCGGCCTCGCCATGACCTCCTGTCTTTTCTTAGTTTTTTTAATGTAAGAATCTTTTACGATGTATGACAAAACATTTAAAACAATGAATGTAATTGGTGAAGCCGTTCTCAAGTTATAGCGGTAACTGGAGAAAAAGGGGTTCATTTTATATTACATAGACTAGCGACTGGCCACGACTACGTTTGCGTAGTAGGGTCTTGGATTTGTACTCGGGTCATGGATGTTTGTGGTGTGTTAGCACCTCACAAACCTACCCGTGCTTCCCGCGGCACAGGAACTCCTAGTGCGGAGGTGTGAGTGTGTAAAACGTTATTCTATTGTTTTAAGCCCTACTCGTGAGTGTAATTGTCACATAACTTTTTTACTGAAATTGCCAATAAATATATATCACGTATCTACAAAAAATGCGACGAATATTATGGAAATAAAACCTGCGGTACCGGCGAAGCGGGAGTTAACTTTTTGTGTCTTTTTTATTTTCTATTGAAGGGTGTAAATGTGTATACATACGAGTAGTAACAATTATTGTTATTTGCGTGTTTGTTTGTTACTGTTTCACACCTAAACGGCTGAACGGATCACGATGAAGTTTAACAAAGTGATAGGTTTTATCCACAGGAATCGCATCACCCATTATCACGCGGATGAAACCGCGGGCGCATCTAGCAGTATTGTGTTAATAATACAAATTTATTTTGTTAATATGGGAGTCGCTCCTCAATACCATCAACGGCACATTCTACCTATCTTGACGTATCACAGACAAAACCTGTATACAGACTCGATTTGTAAATAAATGTCTATTTTAAGATACACCTACATCATCTGGCCTTTGGAAAAACATCTTAAAGAGACCAACATTACATAGCAGTAGCTATGTAATGTTGGTCTCTGTAACGTGCGTATTATTCGAAATCAAACGTACATGTAGCACATAATTATTTAAGGAATGCTTATTGCGTCACAATTGTATACCCGTCAATCGCTGGCTACACTGAAACTAGTCGATGCTTGTACTATCATTATACTGATATACTCCAAGCACATTACTTTCAATACACATTTATTAACAGGCCCCATCACACACCACACACCTTTAGTACCCCAATGCTCAATAAATAAATAATGTTTGATAAATGAACTTTGAAATGTTCCCAAGCTTCATGCCTCCGTGTGGCTGCACCTCAATCGTACGGAGCTCCATCCGTGTCGGTATTGAAAGCCTCGCGCACTAATTAGCTAATTGATTTTCCGCCATTCGCCAATCAGACCGACCCTATTCAACGAAACCACACTGATATTTTTACACTTGTATTGATATGTACAAATGTACATACACGTTGCGAAGGTATTTAGTAAAAATTGAACATATCTACCTGAATACCCAAAAAAATTTAATTAAGTTTGTATAGTAGTGCGGGTTAATCGGCCAGTAAATTCGTGTCGTATTTATACAACCCGGACTTGACGTTTGGATTAGAAACAGCTGTTACAAAAAACGCAAAACAGCTGTTACGAAAGAGAAAAAAATATTTTTAACCAACTTCAATAAAGAAGGAGGTTATATGTTTGTGTGTATGTACTTTTGTTAGCCGATTTCTCCCCCATTTGAAGACTGATTCTCAAAATTCTTGTTTTATTCGGTAGAGTATACTTCCGAGTATAATATTAGCCCCATTTAAATTTCATCAAAGTCGGTCAAGCAGTTTTTGAGTTACACTCCAAAAACTGAAAAGTGGTATTTTATGTTGATGGTATCATCATTGACGGTGCATGACAACCGATCTCTTAAGAAGCAAGGGTCAGTAAAATGTGTGAAATAACTTGTCATAATCGGTACCATGGGCACAACATTATGATAACAGGTACCTACTTTTGAACTATCATGGCACCGACTTCAACAAGTTATTTCACACTTTTTTGTATTGAAGTTTTGGATCTTCGTCGCTGGTGAAGCGCCTGCTGGTATGTGAGTCCTAGCGTCGAAGATCAAGAGGGTTCACACCGAGACGCGCTAACGTATCATACTGAATAAACGCTTCCCGCACCAACCTTTAATATCACGAGCGCTACGAGCTCCCCGCAGTGCTAAGCGAGACGTCATCGACGCGCGCGTCCCGAACACTCCTTGAAAAAGACCACCGAATGTCGTTGAAACTATTGTCCTATTAACACCTATCCGATAAATATTACGTGAGTAATCCCGTACTTCTAATTAAAAACGGCACCAATATATTAATTGTTGTTAAATGTAATCTCTCTAAAGTAGCGAAAAATATGAAACTCCCATTACTTAAAGCGCTCTAAAACTGAGCCAAAACCATGCTTATGGAATCCGTTTAATGTGATCAGTAGAACGCGTGAGCTGCCTTCGAGTGCTACAAGCGTAACTTTTACATGCACACCCACCTCACACTTACTTTACAGGAATAAACTGTACTTTGGAAATCAGGCTCCAGATTCAGAATCTGGCAGGCTGTGGAAATCACAGCTTTTTGGTATTGCGTTTGAACTTTCACGCCCGTAAAATACGGATCGCTTTTGCATTTTATTAGGTAGAGTAACAACCATGAGGGCGTTTAAGTAGGTGATACAGTGGAGTCGATTATGTAAGCATTCTCTTAACTAAAAATCTCTAAATTATGGCAGTACTTATTTTGTTTAGGCTAAAATCCAAATTAGTATAATACTTCCGAATGACAGCACTAAAATTAGACATTTCTCTTCAATTGTGGGCATATTTTAGACAGTGTAGTCGTCACGTTACTTGGTGCTCGCTAAACTAACCTAAAATAACCCAAAATTGAATAGAATAATCCTATTATTTAGAAGTGTCATTCTAAGTGTTAAATGATTATGGATTTTATTTTTAACAGCATAAGGACCACAATAATAATATTTAAGTTCGGTAGTTTAGTTTAGTTTTTTTGAACAAATGAATCGCTGCCAGTGTCGTATTAGAGGAAAGGCAAATTAACTAAACTCAAAACCTGTTTACTTCACAGTTCATTTGCTTACGAATGGAACAATTAACAGTTCCTGGCTTGAGAAACAAAACATAACCAAGGGACATAGTAATATTTAGATGAAGGAAAACATTTTTAGCCGACTGTGCCACTAGGTAATATATACATACGTACAACTATAGGCATAACATATATAATATAGTAATTACTAGTACTAGTAGATACTTAAGGCGTGTTATAGGGCTGTGTAACGTATTGTAGACTGATGATGACATGGGAGGGGGTTCCTATTTTTATGGTAAAGTATTTTATCGGTTTCGTGGTAAATAATAATGTGAGTGTTAATAAAACTAACACGCTAAGTGATATTTTTATCGAAAAGATATCTGTAACCTTAATCCTCCTAATATTATAAACGCGAAAGTTTGTGAGTATGGATGTGTGGGTGTCCATACACATACATCCATACATCCATATGTATGGATGTATGTTACTGTTTCATGCTCAAGCAACGGGTCAATTTGGATGAAATTTGGTATGGACGAAGATGAGGCCCTGGATTAACATATAGGATACTTTTCATCATCATCCATCACCACGCGGGTGAAAAAGGGTAATATTATTGGACACAGCAAAATAATAAGATCTCCGCCTTAGTCAAGATCGTAATGATGACAGTTTTGTCAAAGTTTGTGTCAGTTTCTGATAGCTTAGTCAAAAGGCAAGTCAATTTGATAGCTCGATGCACTAGATGTGCTCGGCGACTGTCAAGTGTGATGAAATGTAACACAAATACCGTCAAGGGTGATGAAATAATACTGTCAGTTTTTACATGGTGATTAATTTTATATTTGTATGTACGTAAGTACTGTATTTTATTATTAACGTTTACTGACTGATATAACTAAGTATTTAAATTTACTCATAGAATACTATAGACCATGTACATATTTTATGACATTTTGGTATAAAGATAGATATGGCCTTGGAGAAGATAATAAGCTACTCGAAGTACTAATCCTGCGCAGACGTAGTCAGAATGTTTAATTTGAATGTCTGTGTTTATTTCAATTCAAGAATACATTTGGTCACAAATATTTCAAAGTTAGTGAGAAAATAAAGAATGTAGTTTAATAACTTTTATTTTTATTATATTGTGTCACAATTTCAGTGTATCTTATTGCGGAATAAATGGAGAGTAATGCGAGGCATCGGCCTCACCTCAGCTCCTAGTGCGTCACGTACTGCGCGACATATCACACACATGTATCAGGATTACCCTGTCTTCCATTATAGCTCACTCACACCAATCCAGTTGCTGGAGGAAAGCACTGGAATTGCGGTGGATAATGAATCAATTCGATGAGCGTATGGCTCATCTTGAAAAATACTTCCAATAAAGTTTTTTTATGTTGATATATATAGTTGTAAGAACCCCTTCTGCTGCCAGATTAAAGAGCAGAGAACTCATTCACCATACCTTCGTTTTGGTTTGAAGTTATTGTTGCCAGCAAAACTACACATGAGATTTAACAACTTAAAGCCTTAAGGTTACGGACGCTTACACTACGTTCGTCACTTGTGACGAATCTGTTCTAGGCAGAGGTTACCACCTAACATCAGGTGGGCCACGGTCTTGTACTGTTTCCTAATAACCATAAAAATTAAACCCACCTGTCCGCGGTACATCCACCCAGAAGTTACAAGAGTTCTGGTCATGTGACAGAAGGGGGTTTATAAGATTTCTATAAAAAGCTAGTAGTCATGCCATCAGTCATAAGCTGATGGACAGTAGCTTCACCAGGCCTTTTCGTTGCTTAGCCGCTTGCGTGGTACAAGAACGTTGTCTTCAAAATATTGTTTCGTAAGGAATGGAATGGATGTATGGCTTTACGTAAAAATGTTAACAGAATTGCAATTTTAGAGGGAAAAATTCACATCCTTGGACGGCATCCGAACCCGCATCAGACACCATGAATATTAGGCCACCGGGGCACAGTGCTTGAACCTCTTGGTCTGACATGGATTTTCTCTCCTAAATTGCAATGTTCGGTATCGCTAAGCAGGCGTTATTGCTTTAAAAATCATATAAAAAATATTAATAGCAATTATTTTTATGGGATAGGTTGGCAAACGGACAAGCCGGCGGCTCACCTGATGCTACGTGATCACCGTCGCCCACGGACAACCGCAATACCACAGGTCTCGAGGATGCGTTGCCGCCAAAAGCCGCTTTGAGGAAGGAATAGGCTCTTTTCTTGACGGCTCCCAAGTCGTATCTGTTCGGAAATACCTCATATGAGGCTGATATGAGAGGCATATCTGCTTTTCAGCCCGACTTGACCCAGCGCTGGATCAGCGTAAAAGCACAACCAACTCGGCAGTTTTGCCGTACGATTTGTCACTCCGACTCGTTACCCGCGCGTTTTTGTTGAGTGAATCATTTCGTCGGACAAACTGAGGCCGCCATCGCACATCACGCTGAAAGGAATGACTGAGTGTCGCCTCTAGTTATGTTTGACAGAACATTGTTTGAGTGAGTTATTGCACAGGGCGAAGTATTGTACTCGTACCGAGCAATCGTCGGACAATACGTGTGAGATTTGTGTGAATTTGCGCTTCTGTGGATTTTCATAATTGAAAACAGACTTTACATCTACAGACACAGCATGTACTTCCTACTCTACGACGCTACACATTGGGACAAACGTACGTTTAACTCAAAAGCGCTTAAATTGTGCAAGTGGATCTTGCATTATCGTTCTCGTCAGATCAGCGAGGTTAGGTTGGAAAACAGTCGTAAGGCTACGTCGAAGGTATTTTAGTAATCTAAACACTTCAACCATGAGCTGGCCACTAGCATTGATTAGCTACAATGGACCCGCATTGTTTATTATGCGATCTGCGAGACGAAGGCCTGCGTCCTAGCAGTGGGAACGCAATGAACTGATAATTCACTATATACTTACGTTGACATGTGTCTTTAATGAATATTATTAATAAATAGGATGCGCGAGTGTAAGCGTAATAGGTATCAGCAAATGGATCGCTTGTAATGTGCCGCACCGACGTCGCTCATGGAACGCGGTCACGATTGAACTAATTGAAAGGAGTCCTAATTGGAGCAAGCATTTTACACACATTTGTGTTTATATGCTATATCTATATTTTACTGCAATAAGCTTAGGATGTACTAGATGTGCGTTTGGAGTACAAACTGCTGTAGGTAGTTCCTTTATGTATAACGTGGGCAACGTAGGTGTTTGTGGGCGGCCATTGTACATCAGCTCCTTGTTCATTGTATTACGACTCTGATCACACTTATTCCGTCTTCTTGTAAAACGTGGACTAAAGACAGTTTCAAATTTAAACCATGCTTTAAGAATATAATTTGCTTACACCATGGTTTAAACTAGGGACTATCTTTACTACACCTTTTATAATATGAGGGAAGGTTTAATCACAACGAGTTAATGCACAATCACAGTATGATATACGGATTCGAATGGATTACCTGTAACGCGGCGAACTCGAACCTATACTACTCGTATGTAGAATACTAGCTGCACCCCACGGTTTCACCTGTCCTAAGTCCTAAAAGTATCATATGTCTATTCCTGGGATATAAACTATTTTCTTGCGTGATTAGGTATGCGTGGTAAGGTATACAAGAGAGATAGAATGACAGTCGAGTTACAAACGTTTTTGTAATATTAGTTTAGATATAGGTGGGGTCTTCTTGCGTTCCGTGTGATGTGTACTGTTGAAGTCGGCAAAAACGGCTGTAAAAATCAAATAATAAATTAAAAAGTCTAAATAGCAGCAGGTCACAACTATAGACGACACAGTGAGACAACGTCAGCATTTTGAGCTCATAGCCGAACTTGTGAGATCGTTTGGACTACCTACTCCTAGAGATTATGGCTGTAATTGAGAATATCAGTAGTTCAAACGCTCCTTTTATTATTTACTAGCTCACTCGCCAGCGGCTTCGCTCGCGTGGCCTCGCGTGATACGGTAATTAGAGATTTTTAATTATCCCACGGGAACTCTTTAATTTACCGGGATCAAAAGTATCCAATATGTTGATCAGGAATATAAGCTACCAACATACGAAATTTCATTTAAATCGGTCCAGTCGTTTCGGAGATTAGCCCGTACAAACAGGCAGACAAACATACAGAGAAACAAATAATTTGAACTTATTTTTCACTCCTTACATCCTCTGACTCGGTTTTTAGCATATTTTTCATTGTACAGAAATTTGACCTCTACAGTTTATAATATGTAGTAGTTTTTACATCCCTCGTTTTACCCCCTTAAGTCATCGCTGACAAAGATATTGAAAGCATAACTATTTATTTTAAATTACCAATCCAGTTATCAATTTTCATCACTGTAGCTCCAAAAACAAAGACTTTTGAAAAAAAAAAATATCTCCTGTTTCACCCCTTAAGTCATCGCTGACAAAGATATTGAAAGCATAACTATTTATTTTAAATTACCAATCCAGTTATCAATTTTCATCACTGTAGCTCCAAAAACAAAGACTTTTGAAAAAAAAAATATCTCCTGTTTCACCCCTTAAGTCATCCCTGACAAAAATATTGAAAGCATCACTATTTATTTTAAATTACCAATCCAGTTATATATTTTCATCACTGTAGCTCCAAAAACAAAGACTTTTGAAAAAAAAAATATCTCCTGTTTCACCCCTTAAGTCATCCCTGACAAAAATATTGAAAGCATCACTATTTATTTTAATTTACCAATCCAGTTATCAATTTTCATCACTGTAGCTCCAAAAACAAAGACTTTTGAAAAAAAAATATCTCCTGTTTCACCCCTTAAGTCATCCCTGACAAAAATATTGAAAGCATCACTATTTATTTTAAATTACCAATCCAGTTATCTATTTTCATCACTGTAGCTCCAAAAACAAACACTTTTGAAAAAAAAAATATCTCCTGTTTCACCCCTTAAGTCATCCCTGACAAAAATATTGAAAGCATCACTATTTATTTTAAATTACCAATCCAGTTATCTATTTTCATCACTGTAGCTCCAAAAACAAAGACTTTTGAAAAAAAAAATATCTCCTGTTTCACCCCTTAAGTCATCCCTGACAAAAATATTGAAAGCATCACTATTTATTTTAAATTACCAATCCTGTTATCTATTTTCATCACTGTAGCTCCAAAAACAAAGACTTTTGAAAAAAAAAATATCTCCTGTTTCACCCCTTAAGTCATCCCTGACAAAAATATTGAAAGCATCACTATTTATTTTAAATTACCAATCCAGTTATCTATTTTCATCACTGTAGCTCCAAAAACAAAGACTTTTGAAAAAAAAATATCTCCTGTTTCACCCCTTAAGTCATCCCTGACAAAAATATTGAAAGCATCACTATTTATTTTAATTTACCAATCCAGTTATCGTTTTTCATCACTGTAGCTCCATTTCACCTTCTTAAACCACCACTATTAAAAAAATATTAATTCAATTTTTTTTATTTTGAATGACCTAGTCACCTAGACCTGAGTTTCATACAAACGTTTTCACCCCCTTTGCCCCCCTTACGGGTAGAATTTCGAAAAACCTATTCTTAATACACCTCTACGCATCAAGGACAATACAACCAAGTTCAAGTCTCTACGATCAGTGGTTTAGCCTGTGCGTTTTCTGTCAGTCAGTCAGGACATCTTCTTATAAATATATAAAGGTTATCCGTGTCTCTCTATTCATGAAGAACTATAATTGGCATTCTGTATCTAATTAAGTTATTATTCTCATTATGTTTAGCTGTTGGTTTTCCATATAAATAAATAAATAAATTATTGTAATTCCTAAATTACACGTAAATATATTTTTTTTATCAACCCAAGATACTTACAATTGCCTTAACCAGCTAGGCTCGTGGTTTCGCCTACTTGGTGGTGGATAGTTTTGATGACGATTTTATTATTCCTAAACTACACACACCTGTATCAGAGCGAATAAAACAAAAAAAAGAATGATTCAAATAGGTCAATCTGTTTTCTAGTTTTAGTGAGACTAACGAATAGCAATTGATTTTTACATATAAGATAAGAAAAAGACAATATTACAGACCGAAACTAATACGTGACCTACACAAAGATGATCTATAGATTGACTTTTTCCACACATCCGACATCCGGAGATGGAATCAACACGTGATGACTATTAATGCGGCCGTAAGCTATTAACGCAGCTTAAGGACGCGTTAATGGTCATCTCTTCGCATTCGCCACCCCCATGATGACCTGAGAGGTGCTTGATCACGCCCCGCTTGAAAGACCCAGGGTCATAGCAGCAAGGTAATACGTACGCCGGCAGAGCATGACTTATACTTTAGGTTGACTACTCGTACTTGCAAGGATAGACCTTGTCAAAACTGATATACTATGACATAACCTGTGCATTAAAACTACAAACCAGGTTTAATTAGGGAGCTCAGAAGTAGTAAAGAAATGCGCTTGGCATCATACTTAGCCATCGCGGATTTCTGTACAGTTCGGTTTGAACTAAATGGAGTGAGCTAATTAGCGTACGAGAGCTTTGGCGACGTTTACTTAGTTAATTAACTTGCAGGTGAGACTGTGAAGCATATGTGTGAGGTATGAAGCAACTGAACTATGATAATCTGAAAATGAAAATTATAAGTGCGCATTCAGCAAAAGGTAAGCCAGTAGTTAGTAGAACTCTCTTTTTACTCTTCCTGGAAACAGATATGACATTGTAAGTAACGAATCCGTTTCACGATATTGAAAAAAATATCGAAAAATAGAACCGACTTCTACACTAAAAGTGTGAAATAAGTTGTTGAAGTCGGTACCATGATAGTTCGAAAGTACTTATTATCACAATATTGCGTGCATGGTACCGACTTCGACTTATTTCACACTTTTTAGTGTAGAAGTCGGTTCTACTACTAGTAAAAAAAAATTCGCTCTTTTTAGTGACCTTGCTACTTACGGGATACACCGTCAATGGTGATATATGAAGATAAATCAACACTTTCAGGTTTTGGAGTGTAACTCAAGTATACGCGGAATAGAAGTATACAACAAAAAAGAATCATCAAAATCGGTTTATATACGACTAGGGTTCGAGGATATATATCAAGATATATATCGGATATATATCTTGATATATATCCGATATATATCGAACGATTGTTTGCGATATATATCAACATACAAAAATGGTTTAAAAATTTGATATTATTAGGTATTTTTTTGCAGTTTGTTACGTTCTAGGATTACGAGAAAGCCTTTGATTCTATCGAGAAGTGGGCCATACTGCAGTCCTTGCAGCGATGTCAAATTAACTATAGGTATATCGAAACATTGAAGTGTTTATACAGCAAGGCCACTATGTCAGTCCGATTACAGGACCAGAGAGAACAAATTCCATTGCAGAGAGGTGTGAGACAGGGAAACGTCATCTCTCCGAAACTGTTCACTAACGCATTGGAGGATGTTTTCAAACTTTTGGACTGGAAAGGATGTGGCATCAACATTAATGGCGAATACATCACTAACCTTCGTTTTGCCGATGATATAGTTATAATGGCGGAGTCGCTCGAGGATATCGGCACCATGCTCAACGACCTCAGTAGAGTTTCCCAACAGATTGGTCTTAAGATGAACATGGATAAGACGAAAATCATGTCCAATGTCCATATTCCACCTATACCGGTAATTGTTGGAAACGATACACTCGAAGTTGTAGACGAGTACGTCTACCTGGGACAGACTGTCTAATTAGGTAGGTCCAACTTCAACAAGGAGGTCGCACGGTGAATCCAGCTCGGATGGGCAGCGTTCGGGAGGCTTCGATCCATATTTTCGTCCCCAATACCTCAGAGCCTGAAAACCAAGGTTTTCAACCAGTGTGTATTGCCAGTGATGACTTATGGCACTGAGACGTGGTCCCTTACTGTGGGCCTCATTAACAAGCTTGATGTCACTCAACGAGCAATGGAGAGGGCTATGCTTGGGGTTTCCCTGCGTGATAAGATCCGAAATGAGGAGATCCGTAGGAGAACTAAGGTCACCGACATAGCTCTCAAAATTAGCAAGTTGAAGTGGCAATGGGCAGGCCACATCGCTCGCAGAACTGATAACTGATGGGGAAGAAAGGTTCTCGAGTGGCGACCACGCACCGGAAGGCGTAGTGTAGGCCGGCCCCCCGCAAGGTGGACCGACGACCTCGTCAGAACCGCGGGGAATCGCTGGATGCAGGAAGCGACTAGCTGGTCCAAGTGGCGTTCTATGGGGGAGGCATCTATGTTCAGCAGTGGACGTCTTCCGGCTGATAATGATGATGATGATGATGATTATACTCCCTAATAGTAAGTTTTAATCCTTAAATGGCAACACTGAATAGCTGTATCTCCCCGGCGGCGACTGACAGTTCTAGATTACGATCCGTTCAGCCTTTTAGGCGTGATAAGGTAATAACAGACAGAGACAGAGTTTTTTTTCTAAAATAAAAGTAGCCTAAGTTACTCTATCTGCCAGTGAAAGTCCCATTAAAATCGGTCCAACCGTTTCATTAGCCGGAATAAAAACACAAACACAAAATTTTTAAAATTGTTTTTTACATGTAATGTACCATATAGTACCATACATACATACATAGTTCCATATACACTTTCATATGCATTTAGTAAAAAGCTGTTAATTTGGAATTACAGTCACTACAATTTTATTTATCTGTACAGAAATAGAACAAGACTTATTTGATTTGATTATATTATTGTTGACTTATTATTTGTAATGTTTCTTGTTTTCCTATAAATTAGGAACTTATGGAAATGAATTGAGCTGATTATATCTTTTTGAGATTATGATTTTGAGTAAATTTTTCAGATTTTATACAAGTACCTACCTAAAAAAATAAAACACATATGCAAATAGATACTTATAAATGTCAATAAAATATTAATACGGCTGTCATACAAAATGGATATATCACATTGATAGATTATAGTCTGGAATAGCACATAGGTTACTTTTCATCATCATCATCATCAATATCTATCACCACGTGAGTGAAAAACATATACACACTCGATCGCTCACGAAGTTTCGCATTTATTCTAGTACGCCCCGCGGTTACACCCATCCAGCGCCTCATCTATCTTCCTTCTATTTTCCAGCCGTTTGAGCGTGAAGAAGTAATAAACATACAAACAAACTCACAAACTTTCGCCTTTACAGTATTAGTGTGATTTGTGTTATTACTCTGTAATCGATTACAATCACTATTATAACTATTATAAATACAAAAGTATGTCTCTGTAGATGGATGCAGGTTTGTTAACTATTCATACAAAACTACTTATCTGACTTGATTCAAACATATGTTCATGTACATGTATAGTTTGTATATTTGTCATTTAATATATGAAATTTAATAAAATGGCACGGAATTGGAGTCTGTCGAGAGTCGCTTAGTAAAAAAAACATAATAAAAGTCAAAGTCAAAATCATTTATTCAATTTAGGCATCAAAGACGCACTTTTTAACGTCAATTTTTCATTATAATGTACTTTAAAGACTCTACCGCCGCGTTCCAAAATATATATAGAGCCTACCGAGAAGAAGCGACAAGAAACTCGGGGCCATTCTTTTTATGTTTCTACTTAGGTACTACATATATCACATTTTATGGGTGGCAGAGTGACAGCTTGCCAGAAGTGGAATATTCCAAGCATCTTTATCTTCTATATAATGTCGAACTTTATAATAAGCGTTTTATTTATTAAAACGTTTTTTACAGTCAACTTGAATTTGCCCTCTGTGAGCTCAGTTACGTGTTTTGGGGTTTTATTGTAAATGTAAGATACTCATGAAGTCAAGGAATATTATACCAGCTACTTTTTCTCTACAACAGTAATTTACCGCGCAGATAGAACCACAGGCGTACTAAGAACAGTATAAAGTTTAGTATGAGTTATAGCTTATCATTGTTCACACGCTAAGGCCCGACTCATCTTTTATACCTTCTCGCGACCTTCCACCTAACTTATTATTTTTTCCACAATACAAAGCTCCGCGAGCCACAACTCAGCGCACTCGCCATAACTCCAGCTTACACCACTAAGTACATTTTATTTATTTACTAGCTCAAGCCAGCGACTACGTTCGTATGGCATGGAGTTATCACAACCCTCGGTACCTAACCGTTAAACCGACATACTAATTCTTGAGCTGTGTGTTGACTAACCCTGGAGGTCAGCTCACTATCTCTCGTCCTGATTTCATATAAATCCATTGAGCCTTTTTGCTTAATGATTCAGCGAACATACACAAACACTCATGGATTATTGTATATAGGATACAGCGTAATTTATTCATTCAGAGATTACTTTGCGATAAAGAAATATTTACTGTTTAGTGACACATTTAGGAAAAATGCTTATGTCGGTGACGCAGTGCGCACTATGCCCTCCCTGCCGCATCAAACGTACGTAGTAATTACAGAATAAGCAACACACAAGCAACCTAAACAACCAAAACCTCTTCGACACGTGTTTGGCCTCTACCCGAGGTATCCTCAGGAGACGTTGACTTGTCGAGCGAAAGTGGACTCGAGTGGCTTCTGCAGTATCAGCATCATCCCAATCTCACTTTGATCCACTGCTGGACACAAGCTGTGGTGCCTCAGAGCTCGGAACTAAAGTTCTTAATGAGGAAGAGTAGAGTTTACCACCGGACGAAAGGACAACAAAAGCCTCGTGGTTATTTTAAACTCCCACGGCAATATTTGATGGAAATATTTTTTGTGAACAGAATCTTCACGCTCACAGTTTTAATATAGTATAGATTATGGACCCCTGTCAGAAGCGCTAATCCCACCCCAATTCATCAAATGTTTTATCTACCCCCTACTCTTTGGATTGTCAACGACCTTGCTAGTTCTACTAGGGGTGCTAAAATATGAATACTCTTTTGTTACAAAGTAAAATGTTTTATTAAAGTTGTGCGAGGGATTTTGTATGGGGATGTTTCTCTCGAGGAATTTTAATTAAATCAGCGTTATTTGCGCTTATTTCATGTTTTGTCGGACAGAAAGCGAAAAGTGGATAACGTGGAAAAGAAAAATTACGGATATTTTTTTACGTATTCATTCGCTTACAGTGCCTCGTTTGTGGTTTAATTTAGATTTTATTATATAATATTTGTTTCTTGGTTTGTACTGGACATTCTTCTCATACCTTGTCGATTTTGTGGTAACACTGTAAATATTCAACAATATTCAATATATTTATGATTCGCGAGATTTGAACAGTATGGTTTTTATTACATAATAATCATTTGAAGACTAATAGAAGGAACCTATTACATACGAGTACATAGGTTGTAGCTCAAACAAATCTTGAATTCTTAACAACAACAAAAATTACGTAAATTTCTTATTCAATTACGTAATATGTATACGATACGTTCGTTCGTGTTAAGGTTACTGGATAACCTAAAGAGTAAGTTTCATATCTATGATGACATGATTAGGTGGGATAGACTGGTAACAAAGACAAAAAACCTATTAAATTTATTTTTAATTTTTACAATGAATGCAGTTTAGTTTTTTCACTATTAGGTGATATTAATATAACTAACATTAAATTTAATCTTTTATTTTCATTTTCAAATTAATATATGATGCAGTTTTTTTTCAATTTTTTTTGGGTTCGTGTTTAGGCATCACGGGTACAACTCGTAAAAAAGCTATAACATACTCGTATAAGTCAATACACGCCAGGAAAAATATCACGGAACAGTTATATAATACACGCGCTACAATGAACCATTTATCATTATTTAAGCCTGAGATTCCTCTTCGCTGAAACTAAACTCCCGCCATCATTCAAGTCATAAACCAGCTTACAGCGCGACTTCTCTTCATCCCGGGAATCAATTTGAACCATCATTAAAACTGCGGTTCATTTAGCTCGTAATCCGTCTGCGCCGAGCTGTATCTTACAATGAAATGCTTATGTTTGTCCGCTAAGGAATTTCATTTCTGACTCATTCATTTATGATTTAATGTACGTTATAAATTACATTACTTACAGCAATTTAACTTAAAACACTTGTAACATTAGAGAAATGTGTGTGAAATAATTTGTTGAAGTCGGTACCATGACAGTTAAAAAGCACCTATTATCACAATATTGTGCGCGTGGCACCGCCTTCGACAAGTTATTTCACACTTTTTAGTGTTGAATGGTTCTATCATTTTGGTAAATATTTTTATTACATTTTTAGTGACCCTTTCCTTACTACTTACGGGATTGATTTTTATTCACCGTCAATACCGTTGTGATAGGTGAAACACTTTTTAGTTATTGGAGTGTAACATAAAACCGCTACATCGAATCCGATGAAATTTAAACGGTACCGCACGGGAAGCAATAGCTTTCTAATAAAAATCAACAAAAATAGATCACCCAGTGGAATATTCTGAGATAACAAAGAAAAAAAAATTTACAGTCGCATTTTGAACAACCTCCTTCTTTGGAGTAAGTTAAAAAAGGTAGGTTAGATGAAAATTCAAGTTGGATGTAAAAATGGTTTAATGAAACGACGATCCAGTTAGGGTAGTTGGCGGTGAGCCTGCCTTCGAAGTGAGGGATCCCAGGTTCGATCCTTGGCCTAGGCACATGTTTGTATGATAAGTAGAAAAGGAAAACATTTCTGAAACGTTTCTTTTTTGTTTTACAACACTCATAAATATGAGTGATTAGAAACAAATAACTAGCCAGGAGCATGTCGAACAATACTAAGTGCGGTTCCGTAATATTTCGCAGTAACCTGTCACTCGAGAAGTTATAATCACATGAAGGTCGATTTATAACTTTTTAAAGCACTAACGACTTTTTTCTTTTTTTTTTTTGACCTGGGGAAATGCTGTTACGCATTGCCGTATGCGGGGGGGCATACGGGGTATGACGGACTCGGCTAAAGGCGCCCATACCGTCTAAATACCCCACGGTGTTCCAGCGTCTTCGACTGATGGCGTGGGACCGAATTATTCTACCACAGCCCCCGTCGACGCCGCTGCCCGCTGTAAAGTGGCGGGCCCTCCTCGGTGAGGGGTGTCAATGGGAACACCCCTCCACCTCGTGTGATGCCCCCCGAACACGGAGGGGGCATCAACATCGCGAGAGGACCTATCTCTGAAGGGTGTCGGATGCCCCCGCATCCGACAGCCCAGGCCCTCTCAGCGGAGACGGAGTGCGGGCTCGGTTAGCCCGCACCCGTGTCCGCGCTCTCCGGAGCGGAAGAGAGAGAGGGTCTCTCTCCCTCTCACGCTCCGCCGACTCCCTCCGCGAGACAATAATCTCGCAGAAGGAGGCTACTGCCTCCCAACATCTCTCATCGGCGACCATCCTGGCTAGGATGGTCGGCAATGAGAGATCCGTCCCAGATGACCGCGACCAGAGCCTGTCACGGTTCGTCCTCTCCAGGGCACGCCTCCAGCGCGTGCTGGGCAGTGTCTGCTGCACAGCCGCACTGATGGCATGCCGGGGAGGCTTCTCGTCGGGCGATGCGATGCTGGTAACTCCCGAAACAACCATGTCCCGAGAGCACCTGCGTTAGCCTAAACGAGAGCCTCCCATGTCTTCGAGTGATCCACTCGCGGAGAACGGGCTGAATAGCATCGAGGAGCCGTCGACAAAGCACTAACGCCTGCTTTAGCGATCTCAAACATTGAACAAGTACTACTATAAAAAATACAAGAGTTGCGATGTCAATACGAAAGTTTAAGTATTTACCATTAATGCTTCTTTCGGTACAGTACTATCAAAGTACTGTCAAAGCTGTCCAATAGATGTCGCTCCGTCCCCGTAAGACGGTTAAAGTCAGATAGAGAGTTAAAACTGGATGGCCTAGTTGGTCGATGGTGTCTGACACGGAGAGTCAGAAGACGCGGGTTCGAATCTCGTCCGAGGATGCGAATTTTTCTCTCTATAAATTTCAAGGTCGATTTAAATATAAACAATATTGAAAGAGACTTCTTAAATTTTTAGTGATATTTAACGAGTGGAGAAGCATAGGTGTAAAATTGTATAAGTGTGAGGATCGAGGTTAAAGAGATAAAGATGCTGTTCAACATCATATTTCTTTGTATTCATTGCAAGTCAGTTGTTGAAAAATGAAGTTGCACATTCCCACCGCGTATACATTCCAAAACAACTACGCAAATGGTTTAAGAAGACATCAGATAAGCTGGTTACCACAATATTAGACAAGAAGAGAAACGACACTAATAAAGCTAATTGCTGTTTAATCTTATCACTATACTCGTATGTTAAGGTTTTTCTTTTTCTATTTTTTCGATTAATAATTGTTTAATATTTTAATAAAATCGAAACCATCGTTCATACATATCTCTTAGTAATTATTGTCCCCTGAATGACCCATAATGACACTGTCAGCGACGACAAATCACATCGGCAGGACGAGATGGAAGCCCATAGACAAATAACCTTACAATGGCTCTCAGGGACCACTATATACTCGTATAACAACACAATTATCTGGAACAATAGCAAGCGAACCCATGTCCGGGCGCTAGCTCAATGGAAGCCTTAATCCAGTTGATACCGGTTATTGCTAGCCAGATATTACCAGTTTGCGCCGGATCGTGGGATATTAAATTAACGCCCGTAGAGGCGGCAGTGTTAATGAAACGATGGGTTTAAAACGTCATAATGAAATAAAGTACAAGTTATAAGTGAACTTTTTGTTTATGATTAATCTCTCAAGTATGCACCATAATATTTATCCCTTCTACTCGGCTGTCAGGTAATAAACACAACCCTATAAAGCACTATACAGCTGAAGTTTTCTGAATTAACGGACCGATAAAGAGTTCATCGTAAAATGTTCCCCAAGCTTATTCATAATGATTTTTACATGCAGACACGGTTATGTTCATGTCAAAATAAAAAGTCAAAAGTCAAAATCATTTATTCAATTTAGGCATATAAGACGCACTTATGAACGTCAATTTTTCATTATAATGTACTTTACATGTTGACATGTTGTCTACATTCTAAATAAAAAACCACCCAAGTGCACGTCGGGCCATATTCAGTCCACGTTTATTAGAGTAACAAGTAACTGAGTAAAGTAATAGAGTTACAATAACGAGTCACTAGCGATGCCGTAGATCGATGTTTAATGGCGTATTTTTTATTCACGTGTCCAGCTTATCTCCATAGCTCACTGCACTAAAAGGTTGTCTAAATTGGTTAATTTGTTGGTTATGTTTCAGTAAATAGTCTTAGGATCGTGCTTATGTGTGTTGTTAGAATCTGGTCTGATATCTAGCATTAGTTGTAGTTCTACTAAGTAACAGTCAGTTAAGTACAGTCTGACAGCGGCAGGTAGTCTGTATTTTTAGATACAGACCAACGGGTGCGGTAATGGTGCGCCCATATTACCGGTGCGGTGGCGAGCGAAGTATACAAATTGACCGCAATCTGTCATTATATAATATATCCTAGCATCCGTATAGATTCTGCCGTGCGATTCTCTAATGATTCGTCAATGCGCTCGTCGACGAGCTCACCGATGTCAAATACTTTATGAGATGTCGCCCTTGTACTTAAGGTTAATTTTCCAACGTTCCTTGTCATCTCGTCATTTGTTTCAAGGATGTAGACAAAGATGCAACGATGTTTTCTCTTAGAGAATCGCACGGCTGACTTGGTACCAGTAACCTATCTATCAACGGTTAACCTTACTAGAGATAAATATTTGACACTATTTGTATGGACCTTATGTCAAATTTCTATCAGTGTAGGGACTGTGGCGAAGCTTAAATGGCGACCCTGACCGAAGGAGACCCTGACCATCCAGGGCTATGGTAAGGGCGAAGGATCACGCACCCTCACCATTCACGAGGCGCAGGGACTGACGTACGAGTCAGTCGCGGTGATTAAAACTAAAGGCAAAATGAAGCTGCACGAGAGCGTCCCGCACGCAGTCGTTGCGGTTTCCCGGCACACTAGGACCTTTGTCTACTACGCCGACGACGAGGATGATGCCATCGGACGGTTTATGAGGCAAGCGACGGTTGCGAGCGAGCAAACCATCTACGGCTATAACCTGAAGATGGCAATCAGGGATCGAAACAGCGTGGTGATGGAGGCCCTGCTTCAGCGCAAAGCGGGCAACGTGGGCTCACAATAAATGTACTATGTAGTTTTTCGAATTATATGTAAGCTAGCGTTAAGAAATTATAACTGACAAAGAGATGGTGCGGGCATCCAGAGCAGACATGCTCACGGAAATGTGTTGGCAAGCGGTGGCGTGTGTGGCGGGTCGCCATCTTCCCTCAGAAATGGTTGAGGAAGGCGATGGCTGGCACATGCGTCAACTCGTGAACGGGTGCTGTTTGCGGGCACTGGTCTGCTGTGAATGCTTGCACCAACTCAGAATAAAATGTATCAATAACTTTAAGTGTAATATGTTATATGTATGTTGTATGAGTAATTTAAAAAAAAAAAAAAAAAAAAAATGTATATGTTCCTCATGTATGTATTTTGCTGTATGTTATAAATTTATAAGTAAGTTGTCAAAATTTGTAAGTTTAAAAAAGGCACGGACCCTGGAGTCTGTGGAGCGTAGTTTTATTAATAAAAAAAAAAAAGAACTTAAATGGCTATGTAAGCAAATTATACGAATGCCCCCGCGCCCGGCACTAGCCTCGCCAGTCGTCTCCACACCTCCGTAAATTGTACTCGCATATAGCACTAAATGGTTTTCTGTGACGTAATACCTATGTAACATATACGTGTATGTAACCATATTTCGAAAGTACTTACCAATATGCTATTAATCATAATAATTTGTGTATACTTACCTTAACATACTCAAGTAATTATCAGTTTAAAAAGTTTTCGATATGTTATGTTTTCATGTCATGTATGTTTTAATTTTTATAACTTACTCGACTGTAAAAAAGGAGGTTGATTTTTTGTTTCACGTGTACTTACTTATTTTTTTTTAAGAAGGGGATGATTGTAGGGACTGTGGCGAAGCTTAAATGGCTATGTAAGCAAATTATACGAATGCCCCCGCGCCCGGCACTAGCCTCGCCAGTCGTCTCCACACCTCCGTAAATTGTACTCGCGTATAGCACTAAATGGTTTTCTGTGACGTAATATCTATGTAACATATACGTGTATGTAACCATTATAACTGAAGTACGAATAGACTTGTATAGTGAACCGGTGTTTTATTATTTACGTCCAAACCAAGAATATAGTCACTTCGATAGTATATCTACAGATCTTAACCTACGATCTTACACGCAACATTGAACTCAACAATCGGTATTAAGGATAACTGTAGATAGATAGATTATTGGGATCCCCCATAAGACGTCCTTCTTTATCGACACTCCACTTGCATGCCACCATCCACCAAATGTTTGCAACCAGCGGCGAGGAGCCACAAAGGCTCCTCTCCGCTGGTTGCAAACATTTGGTTATTCAAAATTCTACGTCTTGCGTTTATTGGCAAAGTGACAGAACTGTATTCCGGTGTCTGGTGTACTAAAATAGTAGATTTTGTAGGAGCCCGTAGTAATACAAAAACTGTCTGTCTGCCCCATTCGCCTGTCTATCCGTTTCTCGGTCAATCAGTATAATCGACTGTTCATCAGGCCCTTTCCCCAGGATAACCGGAATTCCGAATCAAGTAATTAACAAAATACCACTAGAAACGACGGCCAAGCAGTCAAAACTGTGGCAATACACAACTTAACCATCTCTCAACTTTTAGTATAACTACCGACTACCAAACTTAGTGAAAATTTAACTCACAATGTAGTAAAATATATTATTTAACCCGAGATTAATGTCCAGCGGAGAGAGGGCTTGAGTACCTACATTAGGACTCGCGCTTTGTTACAGATACAATAATAGTTAGTACATGACTGATGTCCTGGAAACGTGCTGAGAACCAGTCTAGTAACTGGCACGTTCTTTTTAACTTACATTCCAAGAATAGAAAACGTTTGGATAAGAATCCTTACAGACCTATTTTTAAGTGGTTATGGTGTTCTACTTATCTTAATGTTATAATTAGGGAAAAGAGACGCTTTATGAAACTGCCTCCGTATGATTTGCGTCGGGATACTATTGAAGAAGGCCTTGTTACAATGCAGTGACAAGATCAATGTTGTTGTGGCGGAACTTTCCAAGTTGCCAGTACAGACTGTTTTCTAACAGAGTCCGTAGGCGACATGTCGGGAGGAGAGTGATATCTGTGTGCAAGTTTAGACGATGACCGCAACCATAAAATAAATAATAGTACTAAGGCGCAACTCATCTGTCAAGGTTTATGCCTGCGCATCTTGTTTTTCTAACTTTTGTGTTTATTCTGCTTCCTGGGAGAGCAATATTCAAGCCCTACCGCACTCGCCGCCCGTCCATTGATAATATAAACTCCGTCTTGAATAGATTTGAATAAAATACTTTACAAATAAATTTATGCGGACTTTGTAGGTAATTTTACCTTTGTTTTTTAACTTTAAAAATCTTTATCGCACACGTAGTCGCTCACGGTATTCAGAACTGCAGAAATTATATAACATCCCAAGCGCCTGATGCGTGCTTACTATCATTCCTATTAAAATTTAAGTGTCTTTAATTTCAAATAGCTTTGCGTAACGTTCTTGCCATATAACGGGTCTCTAGGATCGTTTTGACTTAACCAGCTACTGAACCAAATGTAGCAATCGTGCTTGTTTATGCTGTTCTCATACTCAGACTTGGTCAAGTCCTAGAATAAAGTATAAAGTATAAAAAAGTGTCTTTAGATAGTGTCTATTTTAGATATTACCAATATAATGTTTTAATAGAGACACCGATACTTCTGTTTGCTCACCGCATGTTGTCTTACCACCTAAACAGTTAAGCTTGTGACGTGAGTTTGTGACCGTTGTGTTCCGAGACTTGTTTGACGCTCTGAGCAAATTGTTTAATATTTCGATGCAACTCCGGTCACGACGCCGTATGCTCTCTCTAACAACACTCATACTAATATTCTAAATATGAAAGTGCTAAATATGAAAAAAAATTGTGAGTGATTAACTCACTCACAATTATTTAACATAATCGTGTTTGTTGTGAAATGGCTGAACCTATTAGAATGATGAAGACTACGCTAGAGGCCAAGCTGCGGAGGAATATTTAATGGCTAATTGTACCCGTATTTTACGGGTAGCTCCCAAGAGATACTCCTATGATCTTAGTCCAAACGGACGAAGTCGCAAGCAGTGTTTTATAATTTTTGACGAAATTTTCAAGGTTTAAGGAAGAAACGTGTTTTTATTCTTACCATTACATTAGCCTTGAACATGTACAATAACTATAGACTAATTGACGCCTCCGCTAGCTTGGTTAGTAGCGAACGTGCCTTCGCAGCGCGGGTCCCAGGTTCTTGCAACATGAATAACGTTTGTTTGCGTTCACATTTGCGGTCAAAATATAGGATTGAATAGAGAGGACAAAGGTTCCGCGCGCTCGCAGAACGCCAACCGGATCCGTAAACAAGCGAGCTGCAGCCGCACTCGATTCGTACACATGGACGTAGGGCTGTCAACTGTCACTAATGAGGTAATACGTATGTAATTAGGAAATAATACGAGTACGATAGCCAGAAAAACACCAACAACGGTTATCATTGTAATATCGTCAAAACGGCGAATTCTGTAATACACATGACGTTGTGGTTTCTGATTGCCTTCAGCAAAACTTTTGAACAGGTAGAAACAGATATAATACTACATAACACGTATGAATTTTCAGTTTAAATTTATTCATAACTAGCGACTGCCCGCGACCTCTCCATAAGCCCCCATCTTTTCTGAATTTTTCATAAAAACGTTCTCCTGACAATAAATAACACAATAAAAACAGAATTAGCGAAATCGGTAAAACCGTTCTCAAGGTCACGCTATAGCGTGACCAGGAAAATAGTAGTGCATTTATTTATAGATTATAGGTATAGTCTAATAGGAGGTTTTCGTTTTTCTTACCATTATGGATAACAAGGCCACAGAGCTCTGCTATCTGCGCATAGCTTTCTAAATTTCAATAGATAAATCAGAAGGGATAAACAACAACTTTCATGGGAATAACGTCGATCTTTGTTCAGATACCCTGTATATCCTATATACCAATAGTCGACGAAAACTTTTATACGAAAAACGTGTTCCCGTTAGTCATATATATATATATATATATTATCAATGTACTCTCCAAATAATGCAACAGTACTTGAATTTCACACTAGATACCGTTTTCAGTAACGCTGTAAATTTTTGATAAATTTGCCTCTAGCATTGTCTTAGATTATTTTCATAGTTTGAACTTAAACAACGTACCTAATCGTAGTGTGTAATGAAATTGCGTCGTAGACAGCCCTACCGTAAGTTACCGAGCCGCGAGTAGCTCGCTCGGTTAAGTAACATGCGCCCGCAGCTGCTACTTCGTGCAAGAGTTAATTGATGTTACACTTGGACTTGTTTAATGCCCGTTTTCAATTCTGAGTGCTTCTTGATAAGTCTGCTTAAATGTGCTTGTACTCGTAGTCTTGGGGAGTAAAGCTTCGTAATAATAAAGCTTTCAGAGTGGCTTGAAAATCAAATTTATGGCACCGTTTTGTCGTGTATATTATAGTCTGTTAATGAAATTAATATATCACTCTCGTTACTGAAAGCCACTTCACTACAACAATACGGATGTAATTGATGAGTGTACTGTTGGAACTTGTGCCGCGCCATAACCCTCTTTGTTCCTTATACACAACGCGCTATTACCTAATTCAATACATCCCCAAAATTCAATTCTATTCCGCAAAGCACAAACTTAACTACATAATTATATTATTAAATCAATAGTTTTATATTATAACTTAGGAACCGGCTAGGACTCGAGTGGTATTTACCGGAAAACTCTTCGTCTAGTTTTAAACGTAAAGTCTTAATTTGCTTGATTAAATATTTTTTTTTTATAATTTTAATATATTATTAGAGCATTTATAAAATACTAAAAATTATAGTATTCATTCATTTTTGTAATGTCTAGTCTCTAATGAAAAATTAAAGCTTTGAGTAATCTTGTACCCGGTACATGATTTTGAACAGAGCAACATATTTATGAAATTTAATTAATAATAAACCTGTTTAATATTATCGTCAAACAAAAGATTTTTTATTAAAATAAGCATTTGGGAGTAAATCCATAAATATAGATAATACTAACTCCATAAACCGTAATGTCATACCACTGTATCTGCATATCCCAGCTTCTAATCTCCAGTTTTCCCCTACCATACTTGTATTCGTTTTATCACATAATTTAATTTTAAACTATTGTTTCAAATCACATTGACTTTTTTGTTGCTAACGCTCCACTGATGCAAATGTTACGTTCAGACTTAATCCGCGAAATCACACTAAAGTGGATGTTTGTGAGTAGGAGAGGACGCGAGTACGTTAGTTTGTTACTTTTCCACCTGAAACGATTGACCCAATTCGTATGAAATGAAGTGATGAATGTTGGTGAATGCATATAGGTAGCGTATTACCAGAATTAACATATATTTTATATGAAACAGTAGGTAGTTCTTAATCTGTCGGTATCAGCAACCCTCTTTCGAGGCAAGGTTCATTCATAAATCCATTGTTATTTTTTGTCCTGATGCGGACGAGTTAAAAGACGCTACAACCTTATTCCACGTGGCAGAACTCGTGGAGAGTATCTTACCTTTCAAATAATAACTAGCTGCACTCTGCGGTTACACTCGCGTGTTGGTATATGCTGATCACTATGATGTTGAAAACTATCATAATATGTGCTAATCCAGCACCTCAACTACCTCCATACCAAATTTCATCAATATTGGTCCAGTCGTTTGAACGTGAAAAAGTAACAAACATACAAACACACTCAAAAATATTCGCCTTTCTAAAATTATATGAAGTGTTAACGTGCTAGATTGCTACGAGCAGCGTAGGTCTACGAGTTACGACGTAGCAACTTCGTAGCTAATTAACAAGTTCGGTATATTCTCGAAAGCCCCGGGGTGGATGTTTAGATTTTCTTCGACTCTTCAACATTTATGCTATAAACTTACTGAGCATTTAAAAACTTATGATAATACTATTTTTTAGTCCTTATGATATTATTAAATAAGTAATGTTTCCAATATGGACGCCACGTACAAGGCGGAACGCATTAACATCAATAAGTTATGAAGGTGCAGGGGTACTTCTCTCCGAGGAAAGCGAGGGGTTTCATAGATATTTTATTCTAAGAGTATAGCGCTTCTACTTTTCACCTCACTCGGCACATTTTATTAAATTATTTATTTAATTTAGGCATCAAAGACGCCCCTACGGATGTCAATTATTTATATGCTTTAACAGGATCTACTGCCGCGTAATTAATAATTCAACATGTAATTATTTGGAACTACACTATTCCGATGATGATGATTACATAGAAAAAAACTAAAAAGGTACTCAAACGTTCCTCAGTAATTATATTTTTACAACGCAAATGTTAACCTATACAAATTAATTAATATATAATATTAATTAATTTATACTATATTAATTAATTTACAGGTAATCTATACGAGTATACATAAAACAAAGTCTAATTAGTTACATCATTTATAACTGTATTGTTTTAATAATAATAAATAAAAATAAACTCAAGAAAAACTGATCCAGCCGGGACCTGTTTTTATGATTTTTGTGTTTTTCGATTTGTCTTATCTCAGAGAAGGATATAGGATACTTTTCAGTATCGTCATCGTCCATCATCACAAGGGGGTAACCGTGGGGCGCAGTTAGCCGTAAATTTTTATGATTTTTATGTTTCCTGAAACCACGGGCCGCAGCTAGTATTATATAATGAAGTGCAAGCACTCTTACTCCCGCTCTAGGCTCACCTACGCCGCGGGAGGCTCACCTGCGCCGCGGGAGGCTCACCTACGCCGCGGGAAGCTCATCTGCGCCACGGGAGGCTCACCTGCGCCGCGGGAGGCTCACCTGCGCCACGGGAAGCTCACCTGCGCCGCGGGTAGCTCACCTGCGCCGTGGGAGGCTCACCTGCGCTACGGGAGGCTCACCTGCGCCACGGTAGGCTCACACCCTCATTAGCAAATCACAAACAAACAACTCAAGAATACAAATATTCCTAAACGTGGTACTTAAAGCTAAGCAAAGAACCAACAACTCCACGAAGTAATTTCATGTACAGAACATTTCTTGGCTAGTGTGCGCAATAAAAATATAATCTCTAATCTAAACTTATTTTATAGCTGGTTTTCCTCATTTACCACCTCGGACAAGTAAAAACGTAGACAGAATCTATTCTTCGTTGAGGCATTTGGACAGTGAGTCAACTGTGTCCCGTGGACCTAGTATGGAGAGGTTGCCGAGGTTTTATTGTACTTTTATTAGGGATCCCGTGATGTGTGATACTGTTGACGATGTAGTGGTGTAGTGTCGATGAATGTATCAATGGAAAATATTTCAACTCATAAAAATCATAGAGATATAGAGAGATGCCAATTGGAGCAGCGGCCGTATTCCGGGATCCAATGTATTCTGTTAGCTTCAATAAGTTCATTATCCACTGCGGTATTGAAGCTTCACGTCCGTATCCTTTTTAATATTAAACAACCTCAGAGCTGCAAACCGCATTTCATAGAGAAAAAAATACTAAGTTTACCATGCCTATACATTCTTAAGCATACATTCTTAAATACCAAAACTACTTCAAATTGAACAGTGAAATGGACGAAAACTACAGTAGACGAAATAGAAATAAACTCATTTTACCAAACACACACTTAAGATTATAGGAAAAAAAAATATATATTAAAAAAAAACAATTTAAAAAATTATATTAAAAAATATTTAGCGACACTTCCGCTGAAAAGAAAACAATGATTTTTGGCCTATTTGGGGGCGTTCAAAATCATCAATCGGGCGCCAAAAATCATTGTTTTCTTTTCAGCGGAAGTGTCACTAAATATTTTTTAATATCGTTTTTTTGATAATGGATTTCCGCAAAGTAACGCCTGAATCAATAAATTATCTAAAAAAAAATTATTTAAATTTTAGAATAATATCTATTTACAATAAAATTCCAGATTGTTTGAAAAAGGAACCAAAATATAACGTTTTTTACAAACAACTTAAACAGTACCTCAATAAAAATGTTATTATTCCATAGATGAGTTTATGACGGACAGGCACTTGTAAGCGACTTCATTCAATAATTGAACTAATATTTTGATAAGTTATAAATAATTAGGACTAATAGGATTATCGACGTTATAAATAAGTGTAATATTGACATATTGACATTAGGAATTGAAATAATGTAAGGCTTTATGTTAAATTTAACAATAGTATGTATAAATGTTAATTACCTAGATTATGTTAAGCTGAATTATTCAGACTGTGGACTGTTGCTCAGTACCTACCTATATAATGCAAACGCCCTTACAGGGTACATGTACTACCTATTAACTTGTCCATTTTCCTTCCTATGTGACATAACAATAATATGACGGATGTACATGAATGCGAATGCAAATAAATAAATATTCGTAAGTACAGAGCAAGTATTGTACACGGTTTACATGCGACACACGCGACCAACGTTGTATCACATAATACACACAATTCGAAACGCCGCGAGCAATGCGTTCAGGCGTGCGATTCTCGAAGTGCAAATATCGTTGCATCTTTGACAATATCCGTGAAACAAATGTCGAGATGACAAGAAACGTTGGAAAAACAACCGTGTGTACAAGGGCAATATCTCATAAAGTATTTGACATTGGTGAGATCGTCGACGAGCGCAACTACAAATCATTAGAGAATCGCACGGCTGTTTTTGGACATATTGCTGCGACACCGGCCCCGCCCCCTTTTCATATCTACCTTGTTTCTGTGATCTGTGGATAAAATAACCCACTTACTTAGCGCTACGTAAAATGAAAAGCAAATAATTTGAAAGATATTTTAATGTTATAAGGAAACGGTACAAACACGAGACCCACCTTATGGTAACCGCTGCCTAGAACAGATGCATTTCCTCACAAGTGACAAACTGCACTGCGCCAGTAGCCCTGAGACATCACATGTGAGATGTCACATGAACCCTCATGTGCCTGTAATTTTGCCTGCAACCACACCTTCAAACCAGAACACAGTATTGCGAACATTACTGCTTCAGGTAGATAAAGTGGCAATACTTCCCCTCACGAACTCATTCACAACAATGCTTAAAACTTAGTTTTCAACTTTAATAGATTTTCTAGATAACAATTTATAATCAACCAGCATGCATTAATGTTTTTTTTATAAGTTTTACTTAGAATGTAGGGCGTATTTAGCTTGAAATACTGGAGGAAAATTCGATTTATGTCAATAAGGATGAGAGTAAATTCAAATATTCAAGGATTCTAAGCTCAACAAGTTTGTTTTGGTTAGCTAAAGCTACTCACGAGCTTTTTTCTTGTTGAGAATTTGGTCATATACCCATACAATTATACTGTAAGCAAGTA
This sequence comes from Selenia dentaria, assembly GCA_917880725.1. Lineage (NCBI taxonomy): Eukaryota > Metazoa > Arthropoda > Insecta > Lepidoptera > Geometridae > Selenia > Selenia dentaria. The sequence goes on from OU862877.1 coordinate 43,302,357, forward strand.
CCTACGTATAGTTCCAGTAAAAGTGATTTGGATTTGATGCTGTACAAATAGAGGTATCTACAATCATAATAACATATTAACTTGTACGATTTATGAAGCGGCGGGCTGAAAGTAAAGCGAAAACTTCCATGGAAATAATTTTCGTTCAATGGAAACAATAATATTATGGTTATGACATTTATGTCGTTAGTAGTTGTCTTTATTTTTAATAATAATGCATAATGTTTGTTTAACATTGTGTTAAACAAACATTACGCTAAATTAAAAATAATATATTTAATTATTAAAATACTAAAGTAAAATATGTTTTCACTTCAGTAGCTCAAACATGTAGGTTTTGCTGCCTGAAATCAAGAGATTTTGCTTACTGAGTGAGACAAAGTAACTTTTTAATTATTTTTTTCAGATAGCGCGAATATCTTATTCAGCCTTGGGTTAATTACACAATTCGAAACATTCACACTCTATCTCTTTCCCGCCGTTAGAAAGAGAGAGAGACATTGACCAGCCCTTTCGAAGTTCCGATTTTGAATTCGATCTCAAAGACAAACACGTTCTACAAAAACTAAAAAAAAAGATAATTATGTATTTTGATTTAATTTATTGAATTGGTACCTCTACCTACAATGTTAATTATTTGGATTCACAATATATAGTTATTTGAATCTATTCCTGTTAATTATTTGGATTCACAATATATAGTTATTTGAATCTATTCCTGTTTATTATTTGGATTCACAATATATAGTTATTTGAATCTATTCCTGTTAATTATTTGGATTCACAATATATAGTTATTTGAATCTATTCCTGTTAATTATTTGGATTCACAATATATAGTTATTTGAATCTATTCCTGTTAATTATTTGGATTCACAATATATAGTTATTTGAATCTATTCCTGTTAATTATTTGGATTCACAATATATAGTTATTTGAATCTATTCCTGTTAATTATTTGGATTCACAATATATAGTTATTTGAATCTATTCCTGTTAATTATTTGGATTCACAATATATAGTTATTTGAATCTATTCCTGTTAATTATTTGGATTCACAATATATAGTTATTTGAATCTATTCCTGTTAATTATTTGGATTCACAATATATAGTTATTTGAATCTATTCCTGTTAATTATTTGGATTCACAATATATAGTTATTTGAATCTATTCCTGTTAATTATTTGGATTCACAATATATAGTTATTTGAATCTATTCCTGTTAATTATTTGGATTCACAATATATAGTTATTTGAATCTATTCCTGTTAATTATTTGGATTCACAATATATAGTTATTTGAATCTATTCCTGTTAATTATTTGGATTCACAATATATAGTTATTTGAATCTATTCCTGTTAATTATTTGGATTCACAATATATAGTTATTTGAATCTATTCCTGTTAATTATTTGGATTCACAATATATAGTTATTTGAATCTATTCCTGTTAATTATTTGGATTCACAATATATAGTTATTTGAATCTATTCCTGTTAATTATTTGGATTCACAATATATAGTTATTTGAATCTATTCCTGTTAATTATTTGGATTCACAATATATAGTTATTTGAATCTATTCCTGTTAATTATTTGGATTCACAATATATAGTTATTTGAATCTATTCCTGTTAATTATTTGGATTCACAATATATAGTTATTTGAATCTATTCCTGTTAATTATTTGGATTCACAATATATAGTTATTTGAATCTATTCCTGTTAATTATTTGGATTCACAATATATAGTTATTTGAATCTATTCCTGTTAATTATTTGGATTCACAATATATAGTTATTTGAATCTATTCCTGTTAATTATTTGGATTCACAATATATAGTTATTTGAATCTATTCCTGTTAATTATTTGGATTCACAATATATAGTTATTTGAATCTATTCCTGTTAATTATTTGGATTCACAATATATAGTTATTTGAATCTATTCCTGTTAATTATTTGGATTCACAATATATAGTTATTTGAATCTATTCCTGTTAATTATTTGGATTCACAATATATAGTTATTTGAATCTATTCCTGTTAATTATTTGGATTCACAATATATAGTTATTTGAATCTATTCCTGTTAATTATTTGGATTCACAATATATAGTTATTTGAATCTATTCCTGTTAATTATTTGGATTCACAATATATAGTTATTTGAATCTATTCCTGTTAATTATTTGGATTCACAATATATAGTTATTTGAATCTATTCCTGTTAATTATTTGGATTCACAATATATAGTTATTTGAATCTATTCCTGTTAATTATTTGGATTCACAATATATAGTTATTTGAATCTATTCCTGTTTATTATTTTATCTCCTAAAGTGTTCTCGCTGCTGAAGTGAAAAGTTATGTGTGTTACACGAGAGCAAAGTTTTTTGCATCTCGTGCCTTTGTATCCCTCGCCACACTCAGGATTTAAAATCAACACTCGCAGCAAAAAACGACTTTGCTCTCTTGTTGCACAAATAACTATTTTCTTGATAGATTATTGTTTCTGGCAGGAACCCGCAGCCAACCCGCCTCGTGGCAAGCTCATGTTTCATTCGGCTGTAACGTATCCTGTTCTTATATATATCATAGTATTATCATATTTTGTTTGGCAACTAATCAACGAAGGTTCATATTTCCGCCATAAAGTATATTATACTCGGTACTCTTGGTTGTTACTAGGTTATGAGGATACCTAGCCAGGCGCAACTATGTATGCATGAAGAACCCCAGCATTCTTACAAATAATAATGTAGATGTAATAAGAGTTTTATTGTTTCTTTTTTTATGTAATCTGTATCTTCTACTTCTTCAGTGTTATATATGTGCGTTCTAGCTAGGGATTGGGTCCCGGGATGTCTCGTGTCTCGAAGTCCCGAGACTTTTCGTTATTGTAGCTGTTTCGAGTCCCGCGACTTTCGGGTCGAGACTCGAGACGAGACAAGATTATCCAACCAGTAAAAATAGCCGTGTTTAATGATCAACCTTGCACTCAATTTCCGATCCAACTTTTTTATTTAAGGTCCGTATTCCAGAAGGATGCTCAGTTCTGAATCAAGTTTTAAAACTGTTTTTAGGTAGAGATTACATTCTAGAACAATAACTGAGTCATGATTATTGATCACAGTTCACCTTAGTGGCATCTAATTTTAAAACGCCACTCAGTTTCCAAATCCCCACTCAGGCAGAGATTTGATCTCTGTTTACGTAAATAATGTCCAGACCACACTTGAGCGTAGATTCCATTGCATTGTTGTGAGCGTGATTGTTTTATTCATTGCACCATGGATATCTTTGATAACATCATATTTTCCCTGATGACGGCTATGTAAATATTGGCGTACCAATACAACATTTAAGACGAGAGACACACAAGATCCATTTTTCATGGATTGGATAATTTTAAAGAAAGAAATATATAATACTCCACTGGATCAACTACGGAATTATATTAGCCCTGAGCTAAATTTTGTGGACTGGGACAAGACAGGGGGCATCAGGAACTCGGAAATGTAGATGGTGTGCAATTGATTGTACACATTGAAGATAGTTTCAACTCCAGGTGTACAACACCACAAAGCTTGAAGAAATGTCCAAGTAAGTGTACATATTTATTATACCTTGACGCTCAGATTACAAAACCTTTTCTTCTGTAATCTCTTGATGCTTTTACTGAACCTATAATTTCTAATCTAATAATTTCTATATACTATAAAAATTATTGATTGCTACACAACATACAAATTATTGATAAAGTAGACACAATAATAAATTTAGTATGAACATTATAATTAATTAATTTAGAACTATGCCATTACATTTCACTAATTTTCTTTTCAGGCTGTGGTTGGACCTTCCGGAGAGTTTTTAGATATAGTTGCTCAATGAGCTGGCAGCACACATGATAGCTGGATATTCCAGCTCTCAAGAATTAACTTAAAGTATAGACAAGGTATACCTACATAATGGATGTCTGGAGGTGATAGTCAATATCCTTGTTTTGTAGTAAGCTCGACACTGTCTCGGCCATAATCGTGTCATGTGCAATATTCCACAATATGGCCTCTTATCAAAGCCAACTGTATAATAAGGCAGGAAGGGACCATGGATTTCATTAAATGTTGCCTAATTTTTTATATAAATGGCTAATATGATAACTGCCTAATAAATTAATAAATGATAATCATAATACAAAATCAGTCTTTATTTATTCATAAGTAAACAGATTGTTTTAACAAATATGACAATAAATGATGAATTAACATAAATAAGTTATTCTAAACATTATCACACTCGCTGTATTTTTATAGAAAGGATATTACAAGTACTAGACATTGACTTCACATCGATCTGACAACTACTCATGTGTATTAACTCTTTCTTTGTACTCATTAGTGGCACTAGCTAGATATATGTAATTATATAGCACCTACCTATTCATTATTCACGGCTCACTCCATGATAATAACAATAAAATAAACTTAATTTTAACATCTCATGCCTTTTACTAAGCATATTTCCATTTATTTAATAAGAGTGTGTTTCGGAGCATTGGTATGTTAATTTCAAAATACCAATGTAAGTAATAAAATTTCCAGCCCATAATCACTGTTCCTTAAAAATATTATCTATAGCAACTTCAAATATGTAGTTATGTTTATTTATAATCTATGCACAATAATTACATTTGCTACAATGTAATTATTGTGCATAATAATATGTCATCATTACTGCAGCATAAATCAAACTTAAATCATCATTCTTTAAATTAAAACAGTGGTGATGTCTTTTAACCGAGTTGCCCAACATATATTGTAAGTTTTTGGCAAAATGCTTCTCTACTTGTAAAATATTTTCTTCTAGTTCATGTTATATTAAGCATCTCTTTTCTCGTTTCACATGTGTTCAGTTTTAAAAATTGGTTTCTAGTCTCTTTTTGTTACTTGATAATTTCTCACAGGTCGACACTTCATTGTATTCAGGTTGGCCTATGACTGGTGGCCCATTACTCATTGAAGCATTGTCGATAGGCATTCCTGCAGAATGATCACAAACTACTGTATTTATGGGTTGGGACGCTATGTCACAATCTATAAATACAGTAGACTGAAGAGATGCTTCATATGTTGATTGACTGAGGTGTATTGTGCAGAAAAAACTATATATATATTGTCATTTGTCAATTGTTATGTTCATATTTTCATTTTGTGTATTATGTTTATGTTTACACTTTTGTATTTTACTTTATTATAATGTATGGGCAGGCAGGATGTGCAAACTTAACAATGTGTCTATTACAAAAGACTTTTATATTAACTCTTTCGTTATGATGTAGGCAATAAAGAGTTTAAAAAGATCCATTATTGTTTACATCCAATGATTTACAAAGTTAAGGATCCACGTAACTGTATGTTTATCAAATACTGATAAATGCTATGTTAACCTTAGAAGCCACAAGTGCTTATATTTTATTTTGTTAACTATTTAAGAAAGAACTTAATACAAGAAATATACTATTTTAAACAATGAAGAACGTTTTTATGTAAGTGATTAGGTATACAAAATACTAACCACAGCAGTCGGAGTCAATAGCTTCTGGTATCGCCACAAGCAGAGCTGGAGCCATTTCTGTTATGTAGGGATGGGATAAATTTAAACGACAGAACAATGACTTCCAGCGCTAGTACTCATCCTGGGCTGATGCTCTTTGGCATCTCTCTGGCGAGTTATTAAATTTAGCCAACGTCGCAGTTGATGCTTCTCCGGACGTGGTAAAGTTTTTTCTTCACACATGATGTAGTTTATTTAAGCATTACAACAAGTGGATCTTCTTGGTCATCAATTTATCATATCAACTACGCATTAAATACTTTGTAAGTAGCAAATAAACATGAATAAATAAAATATGAATGGTAAAATAAAGTAAACAATACTGATTATTTTTATCCACTTGACACTGGCAGATGTACTAGACATGCGACTGCAAATCTCCAAATGGGTAAAGGAAAGACAAATATCGTCTTATATAACGCAGTGTAAATAGCCCGCCATTTGCTCCGCGTGTAATAAGGTTATCATGCCTTGGCATATATCGGGTAAAACAGTAGCTCGTGTTAATACTGGGTATTCGATATCTGACTGCTCCATTGTCTCGGTTGGTAGTGACCCTGCCTTTGAAGTGCGGGTTCCCAGGTTCGATACCTGTCCAGTACAAATATTACTATGATGAGTGGAAATGTTTGTTCTCTGGTCTTGGGCGTTTGTGATGTGTAATGTATGTGTCCATGCCTCCCGCGACACAGGGAATCAAAGTGCGGGGTATAATTGTGTAAATGTTGTTTCCATTCCAAATCAGTTGCAAATCCAAAGTGGTTACAGCGCGAATAAGTAACCAACATATCCACTCATTCATAAATTGAAATTAATAATGTTAACTAGCGTGATTAATCATATTTTTGACGTGATAACGTCATATAAATCGATGAACGCCGGCTGCACGCATGAAATTAATTAAAAAGTATGATTCATTTTCACGTTCCGCCTGAGCCAAGCGTGCAAGCAAGAGCACGGAACAAGCGATAGAGATGCGCGATCGACCTAAGCGTTCCGCTTGTCTTTAGTCTTATGACGTTATCACGTAAAACTATCGTCCGTAAACCGACTTTACAGAAAACCATTTTTTTTCTAGGCAAAAAGCATTTTACATAATATCTAAACGTAAAGAACTATTTAATTTTGGCCTGCTTTATAACGAGTAGTTCGAACCGTACCTAAAACTTTGCGACGTGCGAAATTTCAAATTTAACTTAGTAACTATAATAAATTATAACGCAGATTTGAAAAGTTTATCTTTCAATCGATACCTTTATTATCTTTAATATTTCCATGATATTACCTATTTTCTTATAACTGAATCTTTGCAATGTTCTGGCAATCCTCAAATATTGAAATACGTTTCATTTAACGAAAATCGTAATCTTATTTTTATAATGCATACTTTTTTGTTAATATGATGCGTTAAATGGAACGCCATAGACGTAGAACGTAAAATGTGTGCGTAAATAGGCTGGAATCATAGACAAAACTGTAACTGAGTGCCAATCTAGTTTCTAATCTGGTCCTTGATCTGAGGGTCGATTTAAATCTGGATTCAGCTGAAACTAGTTTGAAAACGCTTCTAGAATACAGTCGATCCTCAAGGCTAGATTCAAGGCTCAAGCTTAGATCAGGTGATCAGAGATCAAATGCTGTCTG